>CM038678.1:580750257-581350257 GCA_021605205.1 Aegilops longissima
GAGATGGCCAAAACCATCTGTGATAGGTGATAGAAAATGGCGTCAGTCTCGATGGGTTCATTGTCGGTTATATCATGTCATTTTAATACATAGGGAGAAGGACTTGAGCAAGGGCTCCCGGAAGATGTCTGAGCTATTGAGCAAATGGCGTCGATCTACCCTTTGACCTCGCCTTATAAAAGGGGCTAGAGCTAGGGTTTTACAAGAGCCCTAACCGACCTCGCCACGGGGGCTTCGTGGCTTGCGCGTCAAGATCATGTTTCGTCCTGAAGCCGGGCCCTGCATTGATCGTTGGGCTAGGGCTGTCGCCAGGCCTCCTCGGCCCTGAGGCCAACCCAGTGTCGGGCTTCCCAGCCGACGAGCCACCCCCAGTATACTGTACCATCAACTAGCTGAACATCAATCTCAGATTTCTAACAAGTGGAATCTGAGCTGGATTTCAAGAGAGGTCATGTAGAAGATGATCTAGAGAAGGAAGCAAACGACGACACAACATGAGCTTCAATCTATTGCGTGTGGCACTTGAGTTGTCGGTAAGTGTGACGATAGAAGTCATGCACTTTTTATAGTCTTTGAGAAGCAACTGAAAAAGTAGTGGCAATTTGACCAATACCTGGTGTGCATGGGAGGAGAGTACCAACACACTGCAAGATCACATGCGGCATATGATGCGTGCAGCCACATAGAGCAAACCAATGCACAATCAAATGTGTGTTGTGGTACCGTTACCTTGGGGGGGGGGGGGGTGTTTCAAATGTGTGTTGTGGTACCGTTACCTTGGGGGGGGGGGGGGGGGTGAGCAACACACGGTGTACAATATACAGAGCGAACATGGTGTAGGGTGAAACATTGTTGCACTCTAACAAGTTCAATGACAAGACAAACGCATATGCAAATGATGTGTGCACTGGAGCGCGTTGTGCGGGGTCATGCATCTACAGATGCGCAAGCGATACACGGTGTACAATGTACAAAGCGAACATTGTATAGGGTAAAACATGGTTGCACAACAAATTCAATGACAAGATGACACACCAAACAAACAGCCATACACAGTCAAATAGATCGACGATGAAGTCACAAAAGACGAAAATAAGAGCGGAGATGACAACACATGCCAATGATGTTTGACTTTTGAGGTGTGACAACACGAGGCATAGACCTAAAGTGTTGCGGCACTGAGGAGGCTTGTACCTCCAAGCACATTGATGGTGCCGGTCAATTCAAAATGATACATCCTGAGTACTTCAGTCGGTGGATGCATATAGCGATGTACATATTTGTGAAGGTGGAAATGCATATGCAAATGATGTGTGCACTAGAGCGCGTTGTGCGGGGTCATGCATCTACAGATGTGCAAGCGACACACGGTGTACAATGTACAAAGCGAACATTGTATAGGGTAAAACATGGTTGCACAACAAATTCAATGACAAGATGACACACCAGACAAACGGCCATACACAGTCAAATAGATCGACGATGAAGTCAAAAAGACGAAAATAAGAGCGGAGACGACGACACATGCCGATGATGTTTGACTTTTGAGGTGTGACAACACGAGGCGTAGATCTAAAGTGTTGCGGCACTGAGGAGGCTTGTAGCTCCAAGCACATTGATGGTGCCGGTCTATTCAAAATGATACATCCGAGTACTTCAGTCGATGGATGCATATAGCGATGTACATACTCATGAAGGTGGAAACGCATATGCAAATGATGTGTGCACTAGAGCGCGTTGTGCGGGGTCATGTCTACAAATGCGCAAGCGACACACGGTGTACAATGTACAAAGCGAACATTGTATAGGGTAAAACATGGTTACACAAAAAATTCAATGACAAGATGACACACCAGACAAACGGCTATACACAGTCAAATAGATCGACGATAAAGTCACAAAAGACGAAAATAAGATCGGAGACGACGACACATGCCGATGATGTTTGACTTTTGAGGTGTGACAACACGATGCGTAGACCTAAAGTGTTGCGGCACTGAGGAGGCTTGTAGCTCCAAGCACATTGATGGTGCCGGTCAATTCAAAATGATACATCCGAGTACTTCAGTCGATGGATGCATATAGCGATGTATATATTCGTGAAGGTGGAGTTTGTTGTTCTCAAACAAGGTACTTTTTTCAGGTCATGAGGGTCAGCTTCAGTTCTTCTAGATGTAGGAACCAATAAAATGATGCCAGAGGTGCTATTTGCGTGCGTTCGCTGCTCTTCGAGCACATGGAAGCACCGTATGTGAAATATTTTCTCCCAGACGTGGCGCAGGCACCGTGTCAAGAGCAAAACCAACGTGGGCGCAAATTGGATGGTTGCTTGATGACACCAAAAGAACACATACCAAAGCATGCCTACTGCCGGTTGCTTGGACATGGCAAAAGATTGCAACTGAGCTGCTCCGTACTTTGGAATCAAAGAATTGATGTATTCTCTCGTGTGCGAGAAGGGCAAGTTTTGGTCAGATTCCAAACAATACTTTGCCACGGAGGGAGGCAAGATGCAGGTCAGGCAAAAGGAGCTCCACAAGGAAGAACTCTTGTGGAAAAAAAAGAGGGGAGGAAGAACTCGATTCCCATGGCCTCATGCTAACTCTCCAGCGAAGCAAGGTATTGCTTGCTCTACTAAAGATGTATCTGCTTCAGATCACCGGGTGGTCTCTAAACAGCTACAGGTAATTACTGTGGACATGGCATTGCACAATTACAGAGCAACAATAGTTAACTGGAACCACGGGTAAGAAAACTGAGCCACCCCATTCTCAGCACACAGGACCGTGCACTAGGTTGATCACCTTTTGCGCAATAATATCATCAGGGCCATTTCCCCCCTTTTGCGCATAGACAAAACAAAATTTGTTTTCGGATATTATAAGTCAAGAACTGACAACTCTGTTAACATTCGGTAACATTTAATATGGGCATTACGACAAAATGGTACATCCGCATGTGTTTTAGTAGCACACCAATGTTTGAAATCAGCATGTTTAACGAGTTGCTCACTTAACATCCGCATTCGGAACTGAGGATCTACACGGACCAGCTGATGTAGTGAATGGTACCCCTCGGAACGTTGCAATTCCGTTCTCGTCCGTACGGAGATGCTGGATACATAATAAAGCAAAGTTATTTGTTAATTCATTCAATGCATGCAGAATAACTATGCAGTAGCATTCAGGAAGGCCTTTATATTTGATGGCAATATAAGGGTATGTTCTCCAACTAATGAAAAAACTGAGTGCATTTACTCAAATCATGCTGAATGACCAACCTTTGATCACCAAAAGGTAAAATAAGCGAGATAACATCAAAATTGGCCATCGATAAATGCTTACCGGTGTTATCTTGTCCAACTGTTTCTTCTTCGGGTTTAGAACATCTTCCGGCTTCCCATCAAACCTAGAAAATTTGGAAAATTGGTAAACATAAATATTTGCAACAGATGCAGATCAAATAGGAACCAAATAACTGCAGGGAGACAATTGAGCAAAATTTGACACAAGTGTTAAAACTAAAACATTTGTTTCGCAAGTGGCCACAAGCACAGATATTCCTTAAAACAAAAAGACAACTACCCAACAGGTAGCATGACCCTTTGGTTCATCCAAATTGCACTTTCAAATATTGTTATTCGGACCGACATATTTTGCAACAGCTTACATATCAACCACCAGAAGTCCAGAACTGCATACTAAATGGCATACCGGATACGTCATAGCTATGAATACAGATAAGAAAACTGAACATAGTAAAAGCTCTATAGAGGTGCACAAACACCTTTATAAAATGGGACCCCTTATAAAATGTATAAATTCGTCATTTACAACATATGATTCTTACCCGGCAAAAGAAATGCGTTCTCCAAGCTTGGCTCCTTCCGGAGGAATCAAAGGCTCCACGACTGTATGATCTTTATTTGAAGCACACAAGACCTGGTAATATGTTTAATTTAGAACAAGTCGAAAACAAAATTTTCTATAAACACAAGGACATTTACAGTTTGGACTGAGGGTTGACAACATCAGAAGACAAAGACAAACACAATGGTAAGGGTTTCACATCATAAATTTATCATTGCTCCACTTCAGATACTGTAACTACATGGTAAGGGTTTCAAATCATAAGTTCATTTCAAAATAGTTTATCATTCTCTTCCATGAGTTACAGTGATGATTTTAGAGTCTACCAGTATGAGGTCTAGTAATATGCACATGCTTAGTGAGTTAGCAGTGCACAGCAAGGCTTGCCTGGAGCTTGCATTTCACCACAGTAGTATTTTGGGGAAAGATGATAAACAAACTAATAGCCAAAATTCAAGAAGCTTTGCTTAGGGATAGAACACAATTACAATAGGATGCAACAGAGCATACCAATCCAGCAGACATTACATCCCGCAGCTTCCCAGGCTTCACATTCGTGATCAAGACAACATGGCGATTCTTCAAAAGTAAGGGCAAATATTTATAACAGAACACAGAATCATGTATAAGAGAGAAAAATGAACAAGAATCATTCAAGTTCATTGCTGCTGTTGACTACTTACAACAAGATCATCTGGGCTGAAGAACTTCGCAAGACCACTAACAACTTGACGCACATTGCCATCTCCCAAATCTATCTCCTCCACCAGAAGACTGCAAAGATAACCAGTTGGAATGTCAGAAAGAAGACTGACAAAAAAAAGAGAGGACCTTTTTACAGGTGTTGGGTGGAAATTTATTGTACCTGTCAGCTGATGGGTGCTTCCATGCTTTGCGAATAACGCCAACCTGTATATTCAGGATACTAACACTGCACTCAGAATCCTTTTCTGCACTTTTCTGTGGAGCTTTCTCTGCAGCTGCCTCTGTTGTTTTGCTGGCAGTCTTCTCTTGGACTTTCTTTTTATCCCCAGAAGGTTTGTTGTTTTTGGCAGAAGTAGGATTTCCCTTATCCCCAGGAACCTTATTCTGACAAGAATCAATACAGCAAAGAAACTCACCAACTAATAGAAAATGACATATTGTACAAGAAATAGGTTCTGATAATGGTGTACAAACATGAAAATCAACACCACAACAAACAACAACAACATGAAAATCAACACCTCTATGCAAAAGTTGTACTCCCTCCGATCTTAGTTCAAAACTGTGACACTTATTAATGGACACTTATTAATGAACCGGAGGGAGTACATAGCTAAACATTTTAATACTCAGAGTCTTTCATGTTCTCTGGTGTATTGCACAAGCTAAACATTTTAATACTCAAGAGTCTTTCATGTTCTCTGGTGTATTGCACAAGTGGCTACATGAATCAGAACGAAGGGTGTGTTTAGTTTAGTGCCCAAATTTGCTCGACCAAAAATTTGGCAGCCTATGATATTCTGGGTCTTGCTTGTTTAGTTGCCAAAATATTGGCTGCCCATGAAAACTAACCTGCCCTCCTTCCCTTCATAACTTGCCAAAACTTTGGTCAACAAAGGGTCAAGTAGTCTGATAGTATGACCGGTCTTTTGGCCAGCCAATGGCTGGAAAAAATTGATAGGGCATGATATAGCAATAGCATCAACCAAACATATCCTATGGTTTACCATGCATTACTAAGGCCAGAAATGCAGTAAAATGGTAAAGTTCCAGCCAAATCTTCACAGCACGATGTACCACGAGTGCCTTCTACAAATAGTAATAGTCCAGAAATATCGATAACTAATGTGGATCAGTACCTCCCCTGCGGCCTTTTTGGAGTCAGCAGCTCCATCTGACTTATCCGCAACCTTCTGTCCTGAAACAGCTTTCTTGGAATTTGGATCACCATCTCCTTTATCAGCTTTCTTTGGGTGCTGTCAAGTAGAATTAAGAAATGTTATGGTTATATTTATGATTTAAACATAATTGTTTTGATAAACATTTTGAGGATAGTTGAAAGAAACAGTGTATTGGTGATTTATCAATTCTCTGAAGTGTTTTTGCACTTTAGTAGTACTAACAATAGTATAGTATCAGTTAGATTCTACAAATGTAAACAAGCACTTATTTAGCAGATCAAGCACAAATTTGATCTTGTAACATACTCCCTCTGTCTCAAAATAAGTGACTCAACTTTGTAAGAAACTTAGTACAAAGTTGAGTCACTTATTTTGGGACGGAGGGAGTAGTAATTAGCAACAGCATGCTACAGGGATAATTTCCTATACAGTTTTATATGAAAGTAAATAAATTTAGAAGGAAAATATAAAATACTTTCAGATCACCAAAAAATTACTTACAGAAGGTGCAGGTGCAGGTGGGTTGAAGATAGATTTCGTCAAGTTTATCTTTTGCAGCGCCATACCAAAATCGACAACATTCTGCATCAAGCAGTAAATTCACATGAGATGATATAAATGCCTGACAATGTGGGCATCATATTAATAACAAACTGGTATTTATTTTTAGAAGAGACTCCCACAGTCCCACCAGCATAAAGCTATACTAAAATAACTGCCCGGCTACAAATTACTCCCTCTGTAAAGAAATATAAGAGTGTTTAGATCACTAAAATAGTGATCTAAACGCTCTTATATTTATTTACAGAGGGAGTACAATGTAAACCATGGGTTGGTGTCGAAAGGTGTAAAAGGTAGTTTTACGGAAGTGTGCTGGGTAAGCTTCAAATATCAGATAACACTGATAATTGAAAACATGGCTATTTCCAAAATCTGGTCCAGTAATTTCAAATATGAGATCAAAATGACATTTTTGAATGGGCATAGTGACTGATAAGAAATGAGACGGCAAACATTGGAGATGTATTTAGTTCTGTGTTGGTAAGAAACTCAAATCTATATGGATTTGATTCATTGATTCTAGAAGAGATGGTGTATACAGCCCACAGGAACAAGTTAAGACAAAAGATAGATGCAATTATCAAAAAAAAAAGATCCATCTCAAACCTGAATGTAGTCCATCCACCGCAATATATTTGGATATTTCTGCAACTCACTGTCACTAAGATGACACTGAAAAAAGCAATGTACAATTAGAACTTGGGGAAGTAAATGTCTGAAAAGGCATATCTATTGAGTAGTAAGACAGTGATCACAAAAGTACATCCGAAATGAAGATCCGATGGTGTTCACGTAAATGGGTAAAGTTACAACATACATACCATGAAAACATGCACGGTTGCAAACACAATAATGTCCGCCGCTGATGGTTTGAAACCAGCTAATAGTACTGACATCTGGGACAAATGTTGATTCAAATTACCAAGTAACGCATGCTGTTCTCCATCACTTCGAACAAAATTGCTGGAGAACTCAACCCACTTCTTGACCTACCAATGAAGAAAAGGAGTTGTGTAACAGTACATAAACAGTACTGAACAGAATTAATGTGTGATGCACATACATGCAAAAACAGTTACCTCATCATGCTGTGAGGTCACGATATGTGAGAATAGGCTCGCAATATCATTCTCCTTGATAAGTGTACTGGATATGGTATTCTGTAATATTCAGCAGATAAATTAGCAACTGTTTCTAGCAATAAAACTCCATGCAAATAAAGCTTGATAAGAGTGAGAAGGGAAAATCAAGGACGAGGCTGCACTTTGGGCCAGAGCAGGGGCCCTAGGGCTACGCGCCATCCTACCACAAACCTTGTTCACTAATGTGCCTGTACTTGCCTTGTAACCAGCCTCCTAGGAGGATTGTACCGAACTCCTTTTCAATACAATGAAACGCAAAGCTTTTGCGTTTTCTCGAAAGAAAAAAATTGTTCGGAAGAAGTAGCAAATTACGAAAGATAACACGGTACATAGTACGCATCAAAGTTTGCACATTGTGCACTACACATGTTCGTCCAGGGACCAGGGGTACCCAAAATACAAGTCATCCCTAAGTTACTCAATTAGTGCCATATCAGACCATGGCCAGCCACCAGAAGAAAAAAAAATGAGGCAAATGTTTTGAACAAGAGAATACACTACTCCACAAAAATTAAGATATATAACAGAGACTATGCCTAGGAGCAAGGGCATATGCTGCATGTGGTGAAGGCCTGTTTCATATGGCCTGTTTACATCTAAGTATCTAATATATTGGAGGACTAGTGTTTCAAGCTTCATCTTTGCAACAAAACTATTGAACTACAGTATGTTCTAGCCATGTGCCAGATGGTAGCCACAGAATATGATCTAACTAGGCTACTCAATTCCTTATCACATTCTTGGCAATCAAACAAGCACCTTTCAGCAATCAGTATAACAACCATGAGAACAAGAATGTTCTGTTCCAACCCAATTGATAACAATTACTCTATGTTAGATGTCTATAGCTCTTGCATATTAACATATGTTTGACCAAATATAGTTCTACCTCTTTATCTTGCACAAAACATACGAGTAACTTGACATTCTGAACTTATTTAGACGCCTCACTTATTTAACAAATTATGTATTTCGTACCGTATTATTTTTACGCAGCAAAACAATCTCGATAGCAAAACGGACCCCTAACTGGAGAATCTTCATAATATAACAGGTATTATCCAGGGCCCTAACTGATCGAGCAATTTAACTGTCGGTAACTTAGCTATTTCACTTTCCCCAACCAAATCATAAAATCGCCATACCTAAATTCCACAACGCAGCATAATTACAACATGAGATTTAAGCCACGATACTATGCAAACTTAATTATCGGTGAGCTAACCATGCCCATAGCCCCATAAATCTGCATTAAAAAATCTCAGCACGCACCTGTGAAAATCACGCCCGCGTGACCAGTAAACAGCAAACACGGAACACTATCGCTCCGAGCCTCCGAAGCAACAGAAATCGGAACCCAAGGGTTTTAAGAGTGGAAGGGTGGAGGGGCTTACCGGATCGAGGTTCAGGTGCTTGCAGAGCGCGTACGACATGGCCTGCTTGCTCTTCGTGAAGTCCGCCGCCGCCGCCGCCATTAGCAGGTCGAGCTTTTTTCCACGGGCAAAGGAGGGATAGGGGAAGTGGAGAAGAGAGATGGTTTAGGGTCTAGTCATTTTGGGCCGCTGGTGCTGGTCTCCTTTGTTAATTTGGACTGTACTGAGGCTTTGTTTTTAGTTTTATGTGCTCGGGATATCATGGGGCTTTCCAAATGATGGCCCACGCGCGCACCGAGCATGGGCCGAACGGTCGATAGCAACAGCTGGACGCCATGATTCGTAACACTCTGGGCCATTTGGTCTGCGCCGCGGAACGAAGGAATCTATGTTGCAGCAGCAGCCGCCGCCGCCGCCATTTTTTGAAGGACGTTATTTAAATTTTGATGCACACAATTTAACTACATTTTTATCTTTTTTTAGATGTTGGGCGCCAATTGTGGCTGGGGAGTCTCCAATTCCATGACCCCTTTTGTTATTCCTGTAAACCGTACTTCAAGTTAATAAAGTTGGTTTACTACTGTGGAAATACTTCGAAAAGGGTCTTGGAAACTTACTATGGGAGTTCGGGACAATTGGTAAGCAATGCCAAATCCAGTGTGTTCTTTAGCCCTAATACTCCGGTTGCTATAAGAGAGGATGATTGTGGGGAATTAAATATTGTCAAGAATCCCTTTCTGATAAGTACTTGGGTTTGCCCACTATGGTGAGCATTGACAGAAGTGACTGTTTTCAGCACTTGGTGGACCGGGTGTGCCAACGTCTTAAAGGGTGGAAGGAGAAATTCCTCTCAATACAGGGCAAGGAAATTTTGTTGAAGTCGGTAGCCCAAGCAATTCCTTCATACGCAATGTCAGTATTTAAACTACCGAAAGGAATATGTAAAACAATTACAGATGAGATAGCTGGATTTTGGTGGGGCGATGGTGATGAGAAGAAGAAGATGCACTGGTTTGCGTGGTGGAAGATGTGCGTACCAAAGAAGAAAGGGGGATTGGGGTTTAGGGACCTTCACAGTTTTAATCTTGCTATGTTAGCAAAACAGTGTTGGCGACTAATCCAGAACCCGAACTCTCTTTGTGCACATGTCTTAAGCGCAAAATATTATCCAGAGGGGAACATCTTGAAGGCAGGACCAAAGAAGGGGTCTTCCTACACCTGGCAAAGTATAGTTGCAGGCATTCAAACCTTTCAGAGGGGATGCATATGGCGTGTGGGTACATACAGGAGCACAGATTGATATATGGCATGACCCTTGGATCCCTTCTAGTCCCTCGCGAAAGGTCATTACTCCCAGGGGTGCAACGATGCTAAGATATGTGGAAGAACTAATCAACCCACACCTTGGTCAGTGGGATGAGGAACTAATCAGAGATGTGTTCTCTCCTGTTGATGCCCAACGGATCCTTCGAATACCCCTGAATGTTCGGATCATGGAGGACTTCGTTGCATGGAATTATACACGATCGGGTACCTTCTTGGTTCGGTCGGCATATCACAGGGAGTTTGAGCACCATTACGGTCAGCGTGTACAAGATCAGACGGCCAAGGAAACGTACAAGTAAACAGCATCTGGAAGGAGGTGTGGAACCTTAATATCCCAGGTAAAATTAAACACTTCACATGGAAGGCGTTGAATGGATAGTTACCGTGCTACGGCGTATTAGCAAGCAGACACATCCCACTTATTCCCCAATGCCCGTTTTGCGCAACTGGATTAGAAGATATACAACATTGCATGTTTACTTGCAAAAGAGTGAAGGAAGTTTGGACTGAACTGGGTCTACATGATGTAATCTTAGAGGCAGTGGAACAAGACCGTTCAGGATCTATCACATTGGAAATTCTTTGCAAGATCAAATCTGTTACGGAGGGTCTCTCTACAACAGAGCTTATATTGGTTGCGGCGTGGTACTTGTGGTGGCAACGACGTCAACACGTCAAGGGAGAGACGATTCAAACTGCAGATAGGGCCGCACTATCTATTAGAGTGTTGGCTACTAACTTCCTTCATGCATACACGAACAAACAGCCGGAACGGTGTGGTGATCACATGTGGAGGCGGCCACTGAGCGATGTAGTAAAAGTAAATGTTGACGCAACCTATCACTCTGAAACCTTAACAGGAGCAACGGGTGCTATCGCCCATGATGGGCGAGGGAGGTTTATTGCGGCAACAACATGGTACATCCCTCATGTTAGCAATGTTGATTCTGCATAAACGATGGCGATTCGAAATATGGATTATATTTAGCAGGGAAGATTGGATGCATTAGCACATAATTTGTTTAGTGATAAATCCTCCAATCTCTGGGAATCTTCTATTCCGGGCTTTATTTCTCATCTCATTGTAAACGATTTGGCTATTATTTGAGGAATAAAGTCTCTATTGGTTCAAGAAAAAGTTGGTTTACTACTAAAAAATCAAGGGTTGCAGCAGCCGCAGCGGCAGCAGCAACAAAGTTTTTGATTCCATTGCCACCGGCTGCCATCTTGGCACTGAGGGGTGGGGGACCTTGCATCTTCAAGAATCTCGTGTTCTTTGTCATCATCTGGTGATTATTGTATTTTGTGAGAATAAATTTACTCTTATTCTTCTGGCGGTGCCATGAGATTAGCAAGTTTTATGTCCTCGCGGATCCAATTATTTGGATCTGATGAGTTTATGTTGGTGTGTCAAACTGTTTTTGTTGGTTTGGTTCTTTTGTTGAGTTGAAAGTTTTCATCGACACAATGGTGAAGATATTGAGATTCGACGGCCTGCACTTCTAGAGGATCATCCTGAAGGAAATATGCCCTAGAGGCAATAATAAAGTTATTATTTATTTCCTTATATCATGATAAATGTTTATTATTCATGCTAGAATTGTATTAACCGGAAACTTGGTACATGTGTGAATACATAGACAAAACAAAGTGTCCCTAGTATACCTCTACTAGACTAGCTCGTTAATCAAAGATGGTTAAGTTTCCTGACCATAGACATGTGTTATCATTTGATGAACATGATCACATCATTAGGGGAATGATGTGATGGACAAGACCCATCTGTTAGCTTAGCATAATGATCGTTTAGTTTTATTGCTATTGCTTTCTTCATGACTTATACATGTTCCTCTGACTATGAGATTATGCAACTCCCGAATACCGGAGGAACACCTTGTATGCTATCAAACGCCACAAACGTAACTGGGTGATTATAAAGATGCTCTACAGGTGTCTCCGAAGGTGTTTGTTGGGTTGGCATAGATCGAGATTAGGATTTGTCACTCCGTGTATCGGAGAGGTATCTCTGGGCCCTCTCGGTAATGCACATCACTATAAGCCTTGCAAGCAACGTTACTAATCATGAGTTAGTCACGGGATGATGCATTACGGAACAAGTAAAGAGACATGCCGGTAACGAGATTGAACTAGGTATGATGATACCGACGATCGAATCTCGGTCAAGTAACATACCGATGACAAAGGGAACAACGTATGTTGTTATGCGGTTTGACTGATAAAGATCTTCGTAGAATATGTGGGAGCCAATATGAGCATCCAGGTTCCGGTATTTGTTATTGACCGGAGATGAGTCTCGGTCATGTCTACATAGTTCTCGAACCCGTAGGGTCTGCACGCTTAACGTTCGATGACGATCGATATTATGAGTTTATGTGTTTTGATGTACCGAAGGTAGTTCAGAGTCCCGGATGAGATCACAGACATGACGAGGAGTCTTGAAATGGTCGAGACATAAAGATTGATATATTGGAAGGTTATATTCGGATACCGAAATGGTTCCAAAGTATATCGGGTATTTTTTGGAGTACCGGGGGTTTACCGGAACCCCCCGGGGGGTTATTGGGCCTTCATGGGACTAGTGGTGGAAGAGAGGAGGCATGCCAAGGTGTGGCACGTGCCCCCCCTAGCCCAAACCGAATTGGACTAGGGCTAGGGGGGGGCCCCTTTCCTTCTCTTCTCCCTCTCCTTCCCCCCTTCTCCTTGTGGAAGTAGGAAAGGGGAGGGGCGAATCCTACTTGGAGTAGGACCCCCCCTTGTGCGCGCCTCCTCTTGGTCGGCCTCCTCCTCCCTCCCCTCTTTATATACGTGGGAGGGGGGCACATCAAAGTTTCTCTTAGCCGTGTGCGGTGCCCCCCTTCACAGAAACACACCTCGGTCATATCGTTGCAGTGCTTAGGCGAAGCCCTGCGCCGGTAACTTCATCATCACCGTCACCATGTCGTCGTGCTGACAAAACTCTCCCTCGTCCTTAGCTGGATCAAGAGTTCGAGGGACGTCACCGAGCTGTACGTGTGCAGATCGCGGAGGTGTCGTGCGTTCGGTACTTGATCGGTTGGATCGCGAAGACGTTCGACTACATCAACCGCGTTACTAAACGCTTCTGCTTTTGGTCTACGAGGGTATGTAGACACACTCTCCCCGCTCGTTTCTATGCTTCTCCTAGATAGATCTTGCGTGATCGTAGGCAATTTTTTTGAAATACTACGTTCCCCAACAGTGGCATTCGAGCCAGGTCTATGCATAGATGTTATATGCACGAGTAGAACACAAAGAGTTGTGGGCGACAATAGTCATACTGCTTACCAGCATGTCATACTTTGATTCGGCGGTATTGTTGGATGAAGCAGCCCAGACCGACATTACATGACCGCGTTCATGAGACTGGTTTTACTGCCGTGCTTCGCACACAAGTGGCTAGTGGGTGTCTGTTTATCCAACTTTAGTTGAATCGAGTGTGAGTACGCATGATCCTTGTTGAAGATTAAAATGGCACACTTGACAAAAAATCATTGTGGTTTTGATGCGTAGGTAAGAACGGTTCCTGCTAAGCCCGTAGCAGCCACGTAAAAACTTGCAACAACAAAGTAGAAGACGTCTAACTTGTTTTTGCAGGGCTTGTTGTGATGTGATATGGTCAAGACGTGATGATATATAAATTGTTGTATGAGATGGTCATGTTTTGTTAAAGTTATCGGCAACTGGCAGGAGCCTTATGGTTGTCTCTTTATTGCATAAGATGCAAGCGCCATATAATTGATTTACTTTATCGCTATGTGATAGCAATAGTTGCAAAAGCAATAGTTGGCGAGACGACCATGTGACGACACGTTGATAGAGATCAAGATGATGGAGATCATGGCGTCATGTCGGTGATGATGGATATCATGACGGTACTTTGGAGATGGAGATCAAAGGAACAAGATGATAATGGCCATATCATGTCACATATTTTGATTGCATGTGATGTTTATCTTTTATACATCTTATTTTGCTTAGTACAATGGTAGCATTATAAGATGATCCCTTACTAAAATTTCAAGGTATAAGTGTTCTCCCTGAGTATGCACTGTTGCGACAGTTCTTCGTGCCGGGACACCACGTGATGATCGGGTGAGATAAGCTCTACATTCACATACAACGGGTGCAAGCCAGTTTTGCACACGCAGAATACTCGGGTTAAACTTGACGAGCCTAGCATATGCAGATATGGCCTCGGAACACTGAGACTGAAAGGTCGAGCGTGAATCATATAGTAGATATGATCAACATAGAGATGTTCACCATTGAAAACTACTCCATCTCACGTGATGATCGGACATGGTTTAGTTGATATGGATCACGTGATCATTTAGATGACTAGAGGGGTGTCTATCTAAGTGGGAGTTCTTAAGTAATATGATTAATCGAACTTAATTTATCATGAACTTAGTCCTGATAGTATTTGCATATCTATGTTGTAGATTAATAGCTTGCGATGTAGCTCCCCGTTTATTTTTGATATGCTCCTAGAGAAAAATAAGTTGAAAGATGATAGTAGCAATGATGCGGACTTGGTCCATGATCTGAGGGTTATCCTCATTGCTGCACAGAAGAATTATGTTCTTGATGCACCGCTAGGTGACAGACCTATTGCAGGAGTAGATGCAGACGTTATGATCATTTGACAAGCTCGGTATGATGACTACTTGATAGTTTGTGCACCATGCTTTATGACTTAGAACCGAGACTTCAAAAATGTTTTGAACGACATGGATCATATGAGATGTTCAAAGAGTTTAAATTTGTATTTCAGACTCATGCCCGTGTTAAGAGGTATGAGATCTCTAACAAGTACTTTGCCTACAAGATGGAGGAGAATGTCTGAGTACTACAATCACTTGAATCAAGTGGGAGTTAATCTTCCAGATAAGATAGTGATTGACAGAGTTCTCTAGTCACTATCACCAAGTTACTAGAACTTCGTGACGGACTACAATATGCAAGGGATAACAGAAACAATTCCCAAGCTCTTCACGATGCTGAAATAGGCGAAGGTAGAAATCAAAAGCATCAAGTGTTGACGGTTGACAAGACCACTAGTTTCAAGTAAAAGGGCAAGGGAATGAAAGGGAACTTCAAGAAGAATGGCAAGCAAGTTGCCACTCCCGTGAAGAGGCCCAAAGCTAGACCTAAGCCTGAAACTGACGGCTTCTACTTCAAAGGGAACGGTCACTGGAAGTGGAACTACCCTAGATACTTGGCGGATAAGAAGGATGGCAAAGTGAACAAAGGTATATTTGATATACTTGTTATTGATGTGTACTTTACTAGTGTTTATAGCAACCCCTCGGTATTTGATACTGGTTCAGTTACTAAGAGTAGTAACTCGAAATAAGAGTTGCAAAATGAACAGAGACTAGTTAAGGACAAGGTGACGGTGTGTGTTGGAAATAATTCCAAGGTTGATAAGATCACCATCGCACACTCCTTTTACCTTCGGGATTAGTGTTGAACCTAAAATAAATGTCGTTTGGTGTTTGCGTTGAGCATGAATATGATTGGATCATGTTTATTGCAACACGATTATTCATTTAAGTTAAAGAATAATTGTTGTTCTGTTTACATGAATAAAACCTTATATGGTCATACACTTAATAAAATGGTATATTGAATCTCGATCGTAGTGATACACATAATATTGATGCCAAAAGATGCAAAGTTGATAATGATAGTGCAACATACTTATGGCACCGCCGTTTAGGTCATATTGGTGTAAAGCGCATGAAGAAACTCCATGCGGATGGACTTTTGGAATGACTTGGTTATGAATCATTTGATGCTTGTGAACCATGCCTCATGGGCAAGATGACTAAGACTCCATTCTCCGGAACAATGGAGCGAGCCACTGACTTATTGGAAATAATACATACCGATGTATGTAGTTTGATGAGTGTTGAGGTTCGCGGCAGGTATCGTTATTTTCTGACCTTCACAGATGATTTGAGAAGATATGGGTATATCTACTTGATGAAACACAAGTCTGAAACATTTGAAAAATTCAACGAATTTCAGAGTGAAATGGAGAATCATCGTAACAAGAAAAATAAAGTTTTTCTGCGATCTAATCACGGAGACGAATATTTGAGTTACCAGTTTGGCCTTCATTTAAAACAATGTGGAATAGTTTCACAACTCACGCCACCTGGTACACCATAGCGTAATGGTGTGTCCGAACATCGTAACCGTACTTCATTAGATATGGTGCGATTTATGATGTCTCTTACCGGTTTACCACTATCGTTTTGAGGTTATGCATTAGAGACAGTTGCATTCATGTTAAATAGGGCATCATCTAAATCCGTTGAGACGACACCATATGAACTGTGTTTTGGCAAGAAACCTAAGCTGTCGTTTCTTAAAGTTTGGGGTTGCGATGCTTATGTGAAAAAGTTTCAACCTGATAAGCTCGAACCCAAATTGGAGAAGTGCGTCTTCATAGTATACCCAAAAGAAAATGTTGGGTACACCTTATATCACAGATCCGAAGGCAAGATCTTTGTTGCTAAGAATGGATCCTTTCTAGAGAAGGAGTTTCTCTCGAAAGAAGTGAGTGGGAGGAAAGTAGAACTTGATGAGGTAATTGTACCTTCTCCCGAATTGGAAAGTAGTTCATCACAGAAATCAGTTCCAGAGATGCCTACACCAATTAGTGAGGAAGTTAATGATGATGATCATGAAACTTCAGATCAAGTTACTACCGAACCTCGTAGGTCGACCAGAGTATGTTCCGCACCAGAGTGGTACTGTAATCCTGTTCTAGAAATCATGTTACTAGACCATGACGAACCTACGAACTATGAGGAAGCGATGATGAGCCCAGATTCCGCCAAATGTCTTGAGGCCATGAAATCTGAGATGGGATCCATGTATGAGAACAAAGTGTGGACTTTGATTGACTTGCCCGATGATTGGCAAGCCATAGATAATAGGGATATTTAAATTAGTGCCCCTGGTTCCTTAGTTGTGCTCACTTTTCCCCACGCTCCAAACTTTTGCTCACTTTTCCCCTCTTCCTTAGCTGAAACTCTCACAAATGCTCATAACGGGCGTTTGCCGTCTTGACCGTCCATTGACCGTTAATTTCTGACGAGTGGGGCCGAGTCTTCGTCTGACCGTTGCTTGCTGACGGGTGGGACCGCAAGGAGACACGTATTGGGCAGCTTGTCTGAATCTGAAACAGATCTAGACAGGCCGCACCGCACCACGCCGCCCCGCCCCCTCCGCCGGCGTCGTGCTGCGTCCACCACAGTTGTTTCCTCCACCCTATGCCCCTATTCCGTTCGTCGGCGACGGCGCGTCTCCGCCAGATATAGCCCACCTCCCCATCTGGGATTACATAGCGATGTTGAGTGAGGATGCCCGGAATGCAATCGACCGTGGAGAGGATTGGGTCGAATCCGCGGCAGATAATTCATGGATTAAACCTGGGTAAGCATCGTTTCCTCTCGAATTGACGTTCTAAGTCGTATTGTAGGTCGTATTTGACTTCTGTTTGCTTGAATTGTTCGAATTTGTGCTTGATTTTACCCGGCTAACTGAAGCCTTTGTTTCAACAAAATAGGATTGATCCCGCGCTGGCTTTCCGGCTGACGATTAGAATGGAAACTAGTGTGTTGCGTGGTACTAAACTGCATTTGATTTCATCATTTTTCTATCCCAAAGTGGTAGAAACCAGCATATCTTTCAAAGATTTGCGATCTGAGCTCCGAAACACCTATCCCTGGAGTGATGCCGATGCTGTTGAACTGAATTACTTCAGCAGTGACGAGCAAAGATTTCTCCCACTAACTTGCGGCGATCATATGCCGTTGCTTTTGCTGGGATTGCTGGCTGCCGATTCGGTAAACTCCAAATCGATGTGCTTCAGCCACACACAGAATGGGCGAAGGGGAAGGGAGTTCAGACATCATCTGTCTGTGCTAATAGCCAGCACCTCGGCACTCCTTGTAGGTCGACACCAAGTAAAGTAAGTGGTTCATGGAGCCACAACATGCCTGCTGCCAATTCTGGTTCCGATTCAGCTGCTGCTTCTCGTGTACCTTCTGCAGTTGGTGTAGAAGAAGATGCAGAACCTAACAAGGCATTGACTACAAATGATGATGAAGACGAGATGATGTTTCCTGAACTGGTCGATGTAGGCAGTCAACAAGCAGTGGATGATGAATATATGGAGGAGCCCATCAGCCAAGCTAGGTTTGATGACACTGACGATGAAGAGAAGGTGGAGAACATGGACAGCTTAATCGAGGATGAATACGATGGTGATGACATGCCAACAATTGAGTGGAACAGGAAAAACTGAGCTTAGTGTAGGTACGATTTTCCAATCAATGGTGGACTGTCGGAATGCAAATGACAACATGGTGCATTATATCTGAAAACACCTATAAGATTAAAAGGAGTGAGCCAGCAAGGTTTACGCTTTTTGTCCATATCCTAGGTGTAGGTGGAAGTTGCATGCATCTCGTATGAGAAAGAGCAAATATATTCAGGTAATCCAAGTTCAGTTAGTAATTTAGTTTCAGATCATTGAGTAAGGTTTCTTAACTGTTTTTACCCTTTTATTTTGTTTCAGATAAAGAAAAACTCACACAAGCACACTGTCCACGGAGGGGAGGGGGAAGGCCAAAACCAAGCTAGCAAAAACTAGGTGGGTGGCGATGCTATATTGGATTGGCTGAGAAAAGAACACGGACTTGGTCCAACAACACTCCATGGGAAGCTTTTTGAGAAGTACAAGATAGAAATTCCTTACATGAGAATTTTCAATGCTAGGGAAAAGGCTCTGATGTAATTAATGGTCAATGGAATGACAGTTTTCAGCTGCTTTACACTTTCAAAGCTGAAGTGGAGATGGCAAGTCCAGGGAATGTTGTAGAGATTGACAAGCATACAGTTCCATTCAAAATAAAAGGAAAGTCATTTGAGAAGGAGTGCTTCAGAAGGGCTTTTGTTTGTTTCAAGGCTTGCTGGCAGGGGTTTCTAGATGGTTGCAGGCCCTATTTGGCTGTAGATGCTACACATTTGACTGGAAGATGGAGAGGACAGCTAGTAGCAGCTTCTGCAATTGATGGACACAACTGGCTATTTCCAGTTGCATTTGGTGTGGTGGAGGCAGAGTCTGAGGAAAGTTGGGTTTGGTTTCTGCAGCAGTTGCACAACATTATAGGCACACCCCCAGGTTTAGCTATACACACAGATGCTTGCAAGGGTTTAGAGAGTGCAGTAGAAATTGTATTCCCTGGAGTGGAGCATAGGGAATGTATGCGACACCTAGCGCATAATTTCAAAAAGAAGTTCAAAGGTAAAGTTTATGATGAGAACTTATGGCCAGCATCATACACATGCAGCAAAAGGAAGCATGAACACCATTTCAGAGTGTTGTATGCTCAAAATCCTCTTGTGAAGGAGTACATGGATGCACATCATGGCAAGGTGTGGTCAAGAAGCAAATTCAACGAAATCTGCAAAGTAGATTATGTGACCAGTAACCTTGCAGAATGCTTCAATTCAAAGTTCAAGTCAGTGAAAGGGCTCTTGTTGTGGCAAGATTTGACAAGATGAGGCAGATGATCATGATAAAGATGGATCTTCGCAAAAGAATTGCAGAAACACAATATGTTGGTCATCAAATGCTCCCATCACTGATTAAGGCATTGCACTTGAAGGCAAGAGGACTGAAGATGAAATGTATTCGACCTGGTACATATGAGGGAGAGGTTAGCCATACTGACACTAAAAATAGGGTATGGAGGTATCCTGTGAACCTAAGTACTAGAGAATGTACTTGTAGGCAATGGCAGATCTGTGGGAAGCCATGCATACATGCCCTACATCTGATGACCGTTATCGGGGGTGCAGATGGTGAAGCTGATCAATATTGCTCTGAGTATTTCTCTGTTGCCAAATTTATGGCTGCTTATGCTGACAATGTGCCTGCACTCTTGGGGAAAGATCAATGGAACATAGTAGATCCAGGTTCAAACTCCACGCTCTGTCATTATTAGACCACCGGAAGACCAAGGAACCAGAGGATTAGAGCGGTGAGGAGGGTCATCTACCAAAGAAGCGTGCTTGCAAAAATGTGGAGTTTCGGGGCATATTGCTAGGCTTTGTACCAATGCGGTGGATGCATCATTTGGAGAGGAGGAAAGATGGACAGCAGCCAATCTTTGAGGAGAATGCAACAAGAATGGAAGCGAAGATCCAGAGGAGAATGCATCAACAATGGAGACTGAAGATGCGATGGAGAATGCAGAGCAATTGAAGCGATGGAGAATGCAGCAGACAAATGAAGCATCTTGGTATGTGTTTGCATTTGTAGAATGCAGCTACCCTTTGTTTGCATTTGTTCTCTTTTTGCCTATGGCTTATAATTTTATTTACCAACTCTAGGAGAAAAGGCCAAGAGATGAAGAAGCAGAAGATTTTGAAACCATGGCCTTTGATGGTTTTGAAGCTATAAGAGAGGAAGAGGAGGGGGTAATTTTTCCAATTGTTCCTTTAAATATTACTGAACCCATAGATGACCATCAAATGGTCGTCAAGTGCTCGGCGAGTGGAACTACTCCATCAACACCTCCACGGCAAAAACCCCAAGTAAAGATCAAAACGAACAAGAGTCTGAAAGAAAAGAGCATCTCAACTAGGGAAACCAGGAGCAAGACGGTGAAGCCAGCTGCAAACACAAGGAGCAAGTCGAAAATTTGAATTAAGTTGTTGGGAAATGTTTGTGTTGTCAATTTGAGGGCGAGTCGATCGCTTAAAACTTGGTAGATTTGTATTAAGATGTTGGCATCTTCAAACTTGGTAGATTTGAGCTACTGTGAAAACTTATCAGTTGTAATAATGTTGCTTCTACTTTGGTTTCTTATTTGAGTCAGAATTCAAATTTCCATCAAAATTTGAATTTAAATCAATATTTGAATTTGGGCCAAAATTTGGATTTGAGCCAAAGTTGAAGTTGAACAATGGAGGTTCATTGCTCTGTGCGGTGTATTTGATCGAGCATTTGAAGTCCAATATTCATAGGTGAACAGTCCGAATGAGAAATGTGCTAGAAACGAGCTCGAAAGCTAGGGTAAACAACCCTATTTGAACTCAAGTTTTTTTTACCTTGTCTAAATGAGGCATATATATTTTTATTAACACTTGTTCCATATATATAGTGTAAAAACAAAGTCTCACTATTTATTAATTAATATTCATATTACTACATTTTTTTTGAAAAAATATGCTTTTAATTCAAAACCGTCAAATAACACGTTTTAGATATGAAAATGAAAAGGTAAGTTCAGATCCTTCTTATTCACTCCAAAATGAAGCTATGGAGATTTTTCTGATTTTTTTTGAATTATTTTGATTTTTTTTCAAACCCTAAACCCTCTCTCCCTATTCTACAAACTCTGAACATGTTCATAGGTGATAGCTCATTTGTGTGAAGCCTTTTTTCATGAAAATGACCTACACCAAGTTTATATTTTTTTTCTCATAACCTTGTCACATATGACGGCTATGTGCGCAAGAATTACAACATTTTGATTTTTTTATTTTTTTAACAACATTTGAACTTCATTTCAACAAATCACTTCAAAAAATGATTTTTCAAAAAAAGCCCCTATACTGGGTTTATATTTTTTTTATGGTAATTAGGTCTCATAAACGGATGAACTACGTTTTTTTATATTTTTGCGATTTTTTCTAATTTAGTTATGGCCATTTGAAATCTGGTCAAACCCTAATAACCCCGTTGACTCGCTCATAACCCCGCAGAAATGCTCCAAACCCTAGCGTCGAACGTCCGCCGTCGGATCCTACCAAGTGCCAAACACCACCCGTCAGATGTGGGGGCAGGCATGCATGATCCGCGTGACGCATCCTGATTGGCTACTGCACTCCCTTTTTACAATCTGCCCCACTTTACATATGAAATTGTATTTTTCGCACATGACCACCACATGGCAGTGTTATGAGTTGGTTCAAATATTCAAACTGCAAAATACAATGTGGCAAATCGTCAATATAGCTTCCCCTTCTCCTCTTCTCCATCTGACAGACAAAGGCATCGAGCAGATCTCGAGCAGTTCCTTTGTTTCTTTCCCCATCTTCTCGTTCTTCTTCCTCTCGAGCAATTCCTCTGTTTCTTCCTCTCCGGCGATATGTCGACCTCCTCGTCAGCCCCTCGTTCCACGTGGCCGGTGTATGGTCCAGTGCCGATGACTCGATGCACTGACTGCCCACGGACTGCACCACTGAAGCGGTTGACTTCGAAGGAGGAGAAGAATGGGAACTTTGGGCGCGAGTTTGTCAAATGCGAGAGCAAGCCGGAGGGGCAGGTTAGATCTGAGTTTTCCTCACATCCTTTATCTCTAATTTATCAAAAAAATCTATTAGATTTGGGATTTTGGTTACGTGATTTCGTTTTCAGATCGTGAAGAAATGCCACCATTTTGAGTGGATGGATGATTACATCCAGAGGCTTCAAGCGTGGGGCTTGCTGGATTCGAGGGGGAATGCAATCCGCGAGTTCAATCTACCCCATGATAGTGCCGCTCCGGCAGCAGCAACACGTCTGAAATACCCGACGGTGGTAGATGTCGAACTGAAGATGGAATTGACGAAGATGAACAAGAACTTCAAGCAGTTGATTGAGTTGAAGAAGCAATCCAATCTGATAGCTTTAGGAATACTTTCTCTAGGAATTTTTTACTTGATGGCCATCTCTCGTTAGAGATGTTTGTCTAATGTTGTTGCCATTTAGCAATCCAAGTCTGTTTATCTCAAATGCAACTCTGTTTAGTGCAACTGTCGATCTCTGAATGTATGTAGTTTACTGTTATGTTTCGACACTTTCAGTTTCGGCAGAAGACAACTACCAGTTCAGTGATAGGACTATTTTGTTAGCTAATAACCTCGAGTGTTGGATCATACCCTAGCTCGTCAGATGACAGTAAGCAGTACTTGAGCAGCACAAGGGATATACATCAAGTTCATATCTTCTCTCTCGCACTTGCCAAACTTTTGTCCTCGAGTTCGTCAGTTCTGCTAGAAAAAAACCCTACTTCACGGGCCCAAAGAGAATCAAGCTGCAATAGGCCCACAAAGGATAAATGAGGCCTAGAAACAAGCGATGTTTCTTTTTTTGTTTAGGAACGATTGCTTTGTTCTTTTTTGTTTCTGATTGATTTTTTCATTAATTTGATTGCCCAATCTCTTCTATTTCATTGAGGAATTTTTTGGCTTTCCTTTATGGGTCCCTTCATTTTTTTTGATTTGATTTCTCTTCACCGTATGTGCTTTTGTTTTGCTTGCTCACAACCTGGCTTAGTTTGGCGGTGAAGTAATTTTAGAATCAAAGTATTTGCAAACCGCAGTATTATTATGCCTAGCAAACCAATACTTCAGTATTGGAAAAAGAGGTCCAACCCTCTTTTTTATATAATTCAAAAATAGTGTAGTTTTCTACATATTTATAAAACTACACTTTTGACTAAAGCCAAACATCTCAAAGTATTTGATACTTCAATATTTCTGGAAACCAAAGTATTCTTGGAATACCTAAAAAATACAGAGCTCCAAAACCAAAGCCGTGTACAATATGTTCTTATTTTTAGAAGGCATCTATAAACACATCATTTTTAGTTAGATTGGTTAATTTTGCCCATATCAATTAGCCGTGTCTAAACTTGGGACAAACAAAATACAAACATAACAAAGCATTAATATAACACACATAAATTAACTTAGATAGGGTTGCTAGGGCAAGACATGTTCTTACATATAACACGATACTGATAGATAATTAACCTTACATGGATAGGGTAGCTAGCTCGGGCAACACAGACACCAAACTCACACTACATAGTAGATAGGGTAGCTAGGGCAACACCGCCATGTCTTCACCGTGGTCTTCACCTTAACCGCCGGCTTCACCGTCTTCTTCGCCGCCGGCTTCAGTACTGCTCCTCTTCAAGGCCGTTCTCGCCAAGGTAGTACGGGAGGCTGTGCATGCGGTTGCGAGCGGGGAAGACGCTCTCGAAGTCGGTGAAGATGTTATAGGTGGTGAATGTGATGAACTCGCACCCACACCAATACACCTTGCCGAGCAGGTAGTAGGCATCGAACCTGTTGGTGAAGTGGACGACGAGCCCTACCATTGGAGCTTTGGCGTGGGGACGCTG
Organism: Aegilops longissima; assembly: GCA_021605205.1. Lineage (NCBI taxonomy): Eukaryota > Viridiplantae > Streptophyta > Magnoliopsida > Poales > Poaceae > Aegilops > Aegilops longissima. The sequence goes on from CM038678.1 coordinate 580,774,655, forward strand.
CTCCACGAGGTTGAACATGGGCGGCGAGCCCGCCGGGAGGTGGTGGAAGCCCGCATGGAGGAACCCCCGTGCAAGCTCAGTGCTACCCCTCCAGCGTGAGAACGCCCACACGCGGAGCGATGCCTCCACGACGACGTTGGCGGGGTACCGCCATTCCGGCTCGGTGGGCGGCTCTTGGAACGTTGGCCCATTGTACTGCATCTTGCTCGCTTTGCTGAGTGTTTGCTTTGGCTTTTGGGGGAAGAAGAAAAGGGGGAGGCGCAAATGGATCTGTAGAAGAAGAGGCAATGAAGGGCGGTTTAAATAGCCGGGGGAGACGAAGAGGGTACACGCGGAAACGACGCCGATCGTGACTCAGTGTGTGCGTGAACCGATGCGATCGTGAATTGATGCAAGCGTGCGTGAACCAATGTGTGAACGCGAATTGATGCGAGCGTGCTCTACGTTGGCGGCCTGCCTGCCTCCCCCTTCTGCGTGCTCTGTGTTGGCGGCTGCCTGCCTCCCCCTTCTGCGTGCTCTGCGTTGGCGACTGCCTGCCTCCCACAACTGAACCGATGCCTCGACATATGGACGCGAGCGTGCAGCCTTCCCCTTCTGCCACCGGCACGTATGCCTGCGACGCGTGAAATGACGCTACGGAGCAACCGTGCAACATGATGTGTGCGTGCGGTGTGCATGTCGTGTCGGCAACCGTGCGGCACGGATCGATGCGTGCGTGTCAGCGTGCATGCATGCGATTAGGTCTAGGTCACTAGATGCGTGCGTGGCGGCGTTCGCATGCATAGCAGGCCACATCGATGCCAAAGCCGGGCATGCATAGCAGGCTGCATCCATCGATAGCAGGCTTTTTTAATTGGGATCCCTTTTTAATTTATTACCAACAAACTAACGGGCTCGTCCTATGAACACAAACACGGCCCAACCAGCAAAGCCACTGCCACAGTCAACAGAGTCCAACGCGGCCCCACAAGTCAGTTAATGGCCAAGACGGCAAACGTCTGCTATGAACATTTGTGAGAGTTTCAGCTAAGAGAGTGGGAAAAGTGAGCAAAACTTTGGAGCGTGGGGAAAACTGAGCACAACTAAGGAATTAGGGGCACAAATGGAATAAGCCCTAGAGAATAAATGGATCTTCAAGAGGAAGACGGACACTGATAGTAGTGTTACTATCCACAAAGCTAGACTTGTCGAAAAAGGTTTCTGACAAGTTCAAGGTGTTGACTACGATGAGATTTTCTCACTTGTAGCGATGCTTAAGTCTGTCCGAATCATGTTAGCAATTGCCACATTTTATGAAATCTGGTAAATGGATGTCAACATTGCATTCCTTAATGGATTTCTTGAAGAAGATTTGTATATGATACAACAAGAAGGTTTTGTCAATCCTAAAAGTGCTAACAAAAATGCACAAGCTCCAGCGATCCATCTATGCACTGGTGCAAGCATCTCGGAGTTATAATATACGCTTTGATGAGTTGATCAAAGCATATAATTTTATACAGACTTGCGGTGAAGCCTGTATTTACAAAGAAAGTGAGTGGGAGCACTACAACCTTTATGATAAGTATATGTGAATGACATATTGTTGATCGGGAATGATGTAGAATTTTTCTGGAAAGCATAAAGGAGTGTTTGAAAGGAGTTTTTCAAATAAAGACCTCAGTGAAGCTACTTACATATTAGGCATCAAGATCTATAGAGATAGATCAAGACGCTTGATAAGATTTTTCAATGATTACATACCTTGATAAGATTTTGAAATAGTTCAAAATGGAACAGTCAAAGAAAGAGTTCTTGCCTGTATTGCAAGGTGTGAAGTTGAGTAAGACTCAAAACCCGACCACGGCAGAAAATAGAAAAAGAATGAGAGTCATTCCCTATGCCTCAGCCATAGGTTTTATAAAGTATGCTATGCTGTGTACTAGACCTATTGTGTACCTTCCCCATGAGTTTGGCAAGGGGGTACGATAGTGATCCAGGAGTGGATCACCGGACAGCGGTCAAAGTTATCCTTAGTCACCTAAAAAGACTAAGGAAATATTTATCGGTTATGGAGGTGATAAAGAGTTCGTCGTAAAGAGTTACGTCGATGCAAGCTTTTACACCAATCCGGATGACTCTATGTCTCAATCTGGATACATATTGAAAGTGGGAGCAATTAGCTAAAGTAGCTCTATGCAGAGCATTGTAGACATAGAAAATTTCCTAATACATACGGCTCTGAATGTGGTAGACCCGCTGACTAAACTTCTCTCACAAGCAAAACATGATCACACCTTAGTACTCTTTTGGTGTTAATCACATGGCGATGTGAACTAGATTACTAACTCTAGTAAACCCTTTGAGTATTGGTCACATGGAGATGTGAACTATGGGTGTTAATCACATGGTGATGTGAACTATTGGTGTTAAATCACATGACGATGTGAACTAGATTATTGACTCTAGTGCAAGTGGGACACTGAAGGAAATATGCCCTAGAGGCAATAATAAAGTTCTTATTTATATTTCCTTATATCATGATAAATGTTATTATTCATGCTAGAATTGTATTAACCGGAAACTTGGTACTTGTGTGAATACATAGACAAAACAAAGTGTCCCTAGTATGCCTCTACTAGACTAGGTCATCAATCAAAGATGGTTAAGTTTCCTGACCATAAACATGTGCTGTCATTTGATGAACGCGATCACATCATTAGGAGAATGATGTGATGGACAAGACCCATCCGTTAGCTTAGCATAATGACCGTTTAGTTTTATTGCTATTTCTTTCTTCATGACTTATACATGTTCCTCTGATTATGAGATTATGCAACTCCCGAATACCGGAGGAACACCTGTATGCTATCAAACTTCACAACATAACTGGGTGATTATAAAGATGCTCTACAGGTGTCTCCGAAGGTGCTTGTTGGGTTGGCATAGATCGAGATTAGGATTTGTCACTCCGTGTATCGGAGAAGTATCTCTGGGCCCTCTCGGTAATGCACATCACTATAAGCCTTGCAAGCAATGCGACTAATGAGTTAGTCACGGGATGATGCATTACAAAACGAGTAAAGAGACTTGTTGGTAATGACATTGAACTAGGTATGATGATACCGACGATCGAATCTCGGGCAAGTAACATACCGCTGACAAAGGGAACAACGTAAGTTGTTATGCGGTTTGACTGATAAAGATCTTCGTAGAATATGTGGGAGCCAATATGAGCATCTAGGTTCTGCTATTTGTTATTGACCGGAGATGAGTCTCGGTTATGTCTACATAGTTCTCGAACCCGTAGGGTCCGCACGCTTAACGTTCGATGACGATCAGTATTATGAGGTTATGTGTTTTGATGTACCGAAGGTGGTTTAGAGTCCCGGATGAGATCACTGACATGACGAGGAGTCTCGAAATGCTCGAGACATACAGATTGATATATTGGAAGGTTATATTCGGACACCATAATGGTTCCAAAGTGTATCGGGTATTTTCTGGAGTACCGGGGGGGTTACCGGAACCCCCCAGGGGGTTATTGGGCCTTCATAGGCCTAGTGGTGGAAGAGAGGAGGCAAGCCAAGGTGTGGCGCGTGCCCCCCTAGCCCAAACCGAATTGGACTAGGGCTAGGGCCCCCCCCCCCATTTCCTTCTCTTCTCCCTCTCCTTCCCCCTTCTCCTTGTGGAAGTAGGAAAGGGGGGCGAATCCTACTTGGAGTAGGACTCCCCCCCTTAGGCGCGCCTCCTCTTGGCCGGGCTCCTTCTCCCTCCCCCCTTTATATACGTGGGAGGGGGGCACCCCAAAGGCACACCAAAGTTTCTCTTAGCCGTGTGCGGTGCCCCCCTCCACAGAAACACACCCCGGTCATATCGTTGCAGTGCTTAGGCGAAGCCCTGCGCCGATAACTTCATCATCACCGTCACCACACTGTCGTGCTGACGAAACTCTACCTCGGCCTCAGATGGATCAGGAGTTCGAGGGACGTCACCGAGCTGTACGTGTGCGGATCGCGGAGGTGTCGTGCGTTCGGTATTTGATCCGTTGGATCGCGGAGACGTCGACTACATCAACCGTGTTACTAAACGCTTCCGCTTTTGTTCTATGAGGGCACGTAGACACACTCTTCCCGCTCATTGCTATGCTTCTCCTAGATAGATCTTGCGTGATCGTAGGCAAATTTTTTGAAATACTACGTTCCCCAACACATCCCCGACCCAAGTACATTCATTGATCAAGACTTCTCATCTTTTTTGGGTGAGCGACTAAAAGTGCAACTAATCCCCGGGTGGTTTGGGTAATTTATAACAACATATAGCTCATTGAACTAATATCCATTCAAGTTTACTATTTCAGAAATTTTAATGATTGGCATGGCATGGACTAGAGATGTGGACTCCTCAAAATGCTAAGGAAAAAGATTGGCAAAAGCTCAAGACCCTTCATTTCTATTTTAGTGATCCAAAGATCACATTGAGTCCATAGGAAAGCCAATACTATTAAAAGGGGATGAGGTGTTGCTTAATTGTCTGCTTGCCCAAAGTGCTTAGTGACATTGCTCCAAAACCCTCAGCCACTTTCTCATTTCCACATATGTCCAAAACTCAAAGTCATACTCGGCCCTACCGAAATGATCCATCTGGTGCCACCGAGTTCAGTTGACATAGCCACTGCCAGAAACCCTAGCAATTCAGTTACACAGATACGGATCTCGGTTTCACGAGATGGCCCTGCAAACTCTCTTTGCCTGTTGCAATTATTTCGGTCTCACCGAAATGTGCAATCGGTCCCACCGAGTTTCCTTGACCAACTCTACGTTTGCTCTTTGTTGAAATCGGTCTCGCCGAGTCAAGCAATCGGTCTCACCGAGATGAGGTTTTGCCCTAGCCCTAGCACATTGGTCCCACCGAGTTGTTCCAGTCGGTCCCACCGAGATTGAACTAAATCGGTCTCACCGAGTTCTTCTATTCAGTCTGACCGAGTTGGGTCAAATGTGTGTAACGGTTGGATTTGTGTGGAGGCTATTTATACCCCTCCACCCCCTTCTCCATACATGAGAGAGCCATCGGAACGTTCTTCCACTACTCATTTTCTGAGAGAGAACCACCTACTTATGTGTTGAGAACAAGATATTCCAATCCTACCACAAGAATCTTGGTCTCTAACCTTCCCCAAGTTGATTTCCACTCAAATCATCTTTCCACCATAGCCAAATCTATGAGAGAGAGTTAAGTGTTGGGGAGACAATCATTTGAAGCACAAGAGCAAGGAGTTCATCATGAACACACCATCTATTACCTTTTGGAGATTGGTGTCTCCTAGATTGGTTAGGTGTCGCTTGGGAGCCTCCGACAAGATTGTGGAGTTGAACCAAGAAGTTTGTAAGGGTAAGGAGATCTCCTACTTCGTGAAGATCTACCCGAGTGAGACAAGTCCTTCATGGGCGATGGCCATGGTGGGATAGATAAGGTTGCTTCTTTGTGGACCCTTCGTGGGTGGAGACCTCCGTGGACTCGCGCAACCGTTACCCTTCGTGGGTTGAAGTCTCCATCAACGTGGATGTACGATAGCACCACCTATCGGATCCACACCAAAAATCTCCATGTCTACATTGTGTTTGCCTTATCCAAACCCTTCCCTTTACCTTCATATGCAATGTTTTACTTTCCTCTGCTACACTCTTAGAATTGCATGTGTAGGTTGATTGCTTGACTTGTGATAAATTGCTAAAATCCGCCAACAATTAAAATTGGAAAAGTGTTAGATTTTTATTTGGTCAAGTAGTCTAATAACCCCCTCTAGACCTACTTTCGATCCTACAAGTGGTATCAAAGCTTTGGTCTCCAGTTGCCTTGATTTCCATCGCTTTGGTGATCATAGCCTTGGTTTCACAACCTAGGAGAGTATGGCGTCTAGCGAGGGAAATTACCACCATAGAGGTCCTTATTTTGATGGTACTAATTTTGCTAGTTTGAAGTATAAGATGAAAATGCATATTCTTGGTCATAACCCCGCCGTTTGGGCTACAGTGCAAATTGACTTGCAAGGTGAATACTTCGAGGATGGAAGAGAACCAGATCGTGAAGCGTGATAATCCACAAGTATAGGGGATCGCAACAGTTTTTGAGGGTAGGGTATTCAACCCAAATTTATTGATTCGACACAAGGGGAACCAAAGAATATTCTCAAGTATTAGAAGTTGAGTTGTCAATTCAACCACACCTGGATAACTTAATATCTGCAGCAAAGTATTTAGTAGCAAAGTAGTATGGAAGTAGCGGTAACGGTAGCAAAAGTAACAGTGATAGTTTTGTATTGATTGTAACAGTAGCAACGAAAAAGTAAATAAGCGAAGAACAATATGTGAAAAGCTCGTAGGCATTGGATCGGTGATGGAGAATTATGTCGGATGCGGTTCATCATGTAACAGACATAACATAGGGTGGCACAGTACTAGCTCCAATTCATCAATGTAATGTAGGCATGTATTTCGAATATAGTCATACGTGCTTATGGAAAAGAACTTGCATGACATCTTTTGTCCTACCCTCCCGTGGCAGCGGGGTCCTATTGGACGGATATTAAGGCCTCCTTTTAATAGAGAAGCGGACCAAAGCATTAACACATACTGAATACATGAACTCCTCAAACTACGGTCATCACCGGGAGTGGTCCCGATTATTGTCACTTCGGGGTTGCCGGATCATAACACATAGTAGGTGACTATAGACTTGCAAGATAGGATCAAGAACTCACATATATTCATGAAAACATAATAGGTTCAGATCTGAAATCATGGCACTCAGGCCCTAATGACAAGCATTAAGCATAGCAAAGTCATAGCAACATCAATCTCAGAACATAGTGGATACTAGGGATCAAGCCCTAACAAATCTAACTCGATTACATGATAAATCTCATCCAACCCATCACCGTCCAGCAAGCCTACGATGGAATTACTCACACACGTCGGTGAGCATCATGAAATTGGTTATGGAGGATGGTTGACGATGACGATGGCGACGGATTCCCCTCTCCGAAGCCCCGAACGGACTCCAGATCAGCCCTCCCGAGAGAGATTAGGGCTTGGCGGCGGCTCCATATAGTAAAACTTGATGAATCTTTCTCTCTGATTTGTTTCTCCCCGGACACGAATATATAGAGTTGGAGTTGAGGTCGGTGGAGCTCCAGGGGGGCCACGAGGCAGGGGGGCGCGCCCAGGGGGGCAGGCGCGCCCCCACCCTCGTGGAGAGGGTGTGGGCACTACAAAAAATATACACTTCCGTGATGATACGTGTTTGTCACAGTAGGTCGCGTTTTTTGTCATGCATGTACATCCATGACAAATTTATGATGTAATCAAGATAGTCATACCGTCTTTGTCGTAGAAGTGTTCCATGACATTACCAAAATTATCATCACGAAGTGTCCACTTCCATGACGATAAATCCGCGTCCACGTAAGTGCTTTCGTCAAGGGTGACCGACACGTGGCATCCACCGTAACGAACGCCGTTAAGCTATCGGGTCGGATTTTGGATCCGATAACCCGTTAACGACCACGACCAATGCCGATTTTCCACGTGTAAAATTCTCATTGGTCGACGGATCCACGCGTCAACTCCGCGTTGGCACAGTGTCACTCATCCAGCGGTCGAGATGGGCCTATGATATGTTGGCACGTGGACCGCCCATTATGATGGCCCACAAAGTTTAAATGGGTCATTGGCTCAAGGCCCATAAGATTTAGCGGACCATAATGGGCGGCCCAGCTAAAGGCCCACAAAATTTAGCGGACCACAATGGGCCGTCCCAGCTAAAGGCCCACAAGATTTTGCAGACCATAATGGGCCGGCCCAGCTAAAGGCCCACAAGATTTTGCGGACCACAAGCCTGCCCAGCTAAAGGCCCACAAGATTCTGCAGACCATAATGGGTCGGCCCAGCTAAAGGCCCTACATTCTCTGTCAAATCGGCCCGTCAACGGCCTATCCTAAACTTGCCATCAACGCGGCCCATGGTCACTTCTGGCCCGTTAACAGTCCGCTAAATAATTGGGCCGAATCACGACCCGGTGTATTTCTGGCCTGTTAAAGGTCCAGCTTCATTTGGGCCCATTTACAGGCCATCAAAACTTTCGGCCCATAAACGACCGTGAAGGATTTGGGTCATATTTGGCCATGTCTGACATTCGGCCTATTAGAGGCCCACTATAGATTTGGGCGCTTTCTTCATGTTGTCAATTTCGGCATGTTAACGCCGGACGTAAACCATGGGCCATATGTGGCCCAACGTCATATCGGGCCCATTAACGGCCCATATAAAAATGACGATAATCTAGCCCGACCGAAGTTCTGGCCTGTTAAAGGCCCGTGTATTAGGTCGGCGCATTTGACCCGTCCCAATTTCGACTGTCAAAGATCCGTGTCGTAAATGGGCCACCATTTCGACTGCTAAGTCCGATGGGTTATTTGGCACAATGAGGGCCCAATCTCACTTTCGGTCTATTAAAGGCCCATGTTTTTATGGACTCGAGATATTTACACTGTAAGCGGCCTATTTTTACCGAGGGCCCAAATTATGTTTAGGCTCATTAAAGGCCCACTATGGGCACAGCCTACCGAGAAAAATATGAAAGCTTATGCTGATTTAGGCGAGATATTTTAGTGGGCTACATGTCAATTTCGCCCAGAATCGTTTTAGCCCAATTGGAATGGGCCCGACGAATGTTGGCATGTTGGGCTCCTCTGAAGCTTTCGGCGAATACATTACTAAGATAAACCTACACTATACAAAAATAGCATCGTAATTATCGCAGCACAGGGCAGCATCATAAATGTTGTATCAAAACAAAATAAATTCCAACCATACAACAAAAGGCACATTGGCATAGAGTTCTGATCCTTCGGATAAAAGCACCATCGGATGTATAGAAGCACGAATCATTTGACACGAGTGCTAATGTTTCAGTTGTAGAATCGATGGAGCAAAGACGATCTCCACCTTTTTCCGCCATTGCTCTTGAACAACGGTTTAATGTCCGATAGTCGGTTTCAAAACCATCCATATCTTGACGACATTTCTCAACCACTATTCTTGTTTCCAAAACAACGTCCATTAGGGATTGGACTTGTGTCTGGAGCACAGATATATCACTCTATCTAGCAGGAAGATTTTGTTCAATCGCGATTTGGACGAGGTTACCTTGACAACCAACCCGAATTACACAGAAGGTGCTTTTTGCCATCGTTAGTGGAGAGATCTTGGCCTTCGCAGCAAGAGGTGACATTGTGCCTGTAGTAGCCTTGTCACCTTCAGGTGGTTGTGGCTGTTCAATCATTTGTTCCATAGCTTCCTGAAAGTTTGAACTTGTAGATTAGTGTACCGGATAAGTTACTAATGAGACAAAAATAAACAAAGTAGGTTAAATGTTTATACATAACTTATTTTGGTGAACTACTATAATACATTAGCATGTATTGTAATGCCAACTACATAATATAATCACTTTCGGAACATATGTCCATGTAGCATGCCTACTGTATTGTCTATTTCCTCACATTCGTTGACATCTAAGGATAAAGAAACATGGTTTAAAGTAGGATGAACATAGTATGACATCATTCATATCATGGGAACCAGATATAAAACAAACAACCTATTTTATCATTGTGTGCGCACGTGAACATAACAACTAGATTACAGATCAAGACCAAAATAATATCCTTCATCTCTTTTAAACCATGTAAGGTGAAATGATGCGTTAAGACAACTGTGTATAAAAGTGAACAGAGTAACTGACATTGGCTGCAAACCAAGTAGTTAAATGAACACATCACAGTACCAATCAGTTCAAGGCAGGAGGAGTAAGGACTTACAACAGCGGCTTGAACTGGTGTGCTTATGCCCTTCATCTTGCTGGTGTGGCAATCCTTGAAGATTTGCACTGCATTCGATTCAGGTTCTTTTTGGTCCCCACGGGCTTTCCTCTGTATTTGGAACAAGTCAATATAGATACAATAATATGGCACAAAAAAAAGAAGGAAGTAGCAGCTATTTACAAGAGCCTCGCACTGTGCAATATAGCTACGAGATCTTGTTGTCTGTTGGAATTTCACTTTAGAACAGTTGGTTTTGTTCTTCAAACAGTTAGCCTAGAAGAAGATACACTTTTAAGGCACATACATAAATACAAGTTCAATATGTGTTCTGATCAAATACATATAGCCTACCTGATACTTTGGATCAGACCAATGTTTAACGAGGGTTGTCCAGTCTTCATCTATATATTCCACTAGAGATGTTTGGGCGATTTCATTGTTAGCCTTGCCTTCAAAGTGAGATTTTCTAAGGTGGTACCAATCTTGTCAGCAGAAAGCGATCGAAAAACATGAGTTCATGCTTGTTTAGTTGCATCATCTTTCGGATCAACTTGAACCTCAACTGTTGAAAAAGAATGTGAGTCTTATTAGGAGGAAGCTAGAAAGTATGGGACAGAGCAAGACAATATTACTAATTGCGATGAATAACATTACTTACGGATAAATGGTCAAGGAAGGTGTTAAACTGGGTATTGTCTTTCTCATTCTTGTCTTTGGATCCACGTTGGGAGGATACGTGCATGACACCTAACGACAGCGGCTGCCTCGATACTAACTTGGTGACTCAGTAGCATCACGTGGCCTTTTAAACCTGCCTCAAAATGGATCTCCATTCTTCCTCCTTTAGATTTTGTTAATCTATCAAGCATTATCACGATGTCTGTTTTCGCTTGCGCCGTGGTGCTAGTTCAACAACGAATATGGAAAGTGTTAGTGTACATCAAAGCGTGAGAGTACATATAAAGGAGCATGCAAGCGCATCTTGACTCGGTCAGTACCATCTTGGTGTTGATGCTCATGAGGTTCAACTGATCTTGCCAAGTCTGTTGTGTCGTGATGCTTGAAGTAGTGTTAGGTGTGAAGGCAGCTTGGGAACGGCGATTCGAGCAAACGAACGAGTAAGCTGGTTGAGATCTTTGGTACAGTTGAAGCGGATCTGCGGCTGGTGGAGCAGTGATCTTGTGTTTGTAGATTTAGCGGTGGACTTGGACCTTCTCTCGCACTATAAGTACCAGCAGAATCTCGATTTACGAGCCTTTTCCGTTTCACCCGACGAGTAACAAGACTCCCTACTATATTATTTTCCTTGCTCTTTTTGACTTTGCCATGTCAAGCTGTACCCACAACACAAAAGAATAAAATCACTCTTCGAACTCATTGATGCATGATCTGAGACAAGCAATACTTTGATGTAAGACAACCGTATGAGGATGGAATATGTAAGAAAAATAGGACGACATGACATATTCACAGCTACGATGTGCAAACTAAGGAAGGATTTTCAAGAAAATAGAAGTAATGCAAGCTAGACACCATATGAAAGATGCAACCAATATTACTCGCCAAGTTAAAAGTGTCTTGTCATAAGTGGCAATTCGAAAAATTAGAAGCATTACAACGAGAAATTAATGCAAGATGCAACCACTATCAAACTGCCATGTTAAAAGTGTCCAATCATGAGTTCTTGATGCGGGATACACAACACAGTACTTTGATGTAAGAACATGGTATGATAGATAGATGTAGTGTATTCTAGACACGTAAAGCCATGTCATATGCACATGTATAACGTATAAACTCAGCAGGTGCAATTTAATCAAAATAGAAGAAATACATGCTAGACAACATTTGCAACATGAAACCAATTATCACACTTTGTCAACTTAGAGCAAGCACTGCGATGGTGGAGTCGGAGATGAACTCATCATGTAGACTTGGGACTTCAACTTCATTAGCGAAAGCGAGGGCAAATCTAGAGAGTCTCTGTTTGCGTCCAAGCGGAGGACCACCAACATCCCCTAACTTACTCTTTTCCTTCCTATTTTACGATATTGCCTTATGAAGTCAAAACCACAAGAAGATGAATAAAATTAGCTCTGCATAACTGGTTGATGCATGATATAGACGAACACTACTTTGATGTAAGGCAAGTGCAGGATAGGAGGATGGAATATATACAAAAAAGACAGCGTTTCATATTCACACGTACGATAGGAGGATGGAATATGTATGAAAAAAAGAAGCGAGAAGGCATTTCAACAAAATTAGAAGAAATGAAAGCTAGGCACCATATGAACATGCAACCAATATCACTCTATCAGGTAAAAAGTGTCTCGTCGTAAGTGCCATTTCAAGAAATTAGAAGCAGTACAAGCTAGAAGATAATGCAAGATGCAACCTACATCACAGTCCCAAGTTGAATGTGTCTTATGGGTAAGTGATCGTTGCAGGTATAAGTTGTAAGCTACGCAGATGCAATTCAACATAATCAGAAGCAATACAAACTAGACATCATACGGAAAACGCAACCACATATAACAGCCCAAGTAAGAGCAAGCACTGTGATGGTGGAGTAGGGAGATGTGCTCATCATTTACACGTATGTTCTAGAAACAGAACACATGTCATATTCACGGGCATTATGTGTAAAGTAAGCAGATGCAATTCAAGTTAGAAGCAATACAAGCTAGACATCATACGCAACATGCAACCACATATAATAGTGTCAAGTTAGAGCAAGCACTGTGATGGTGGAGTAGGGAGATGTGCTCATCATCTACACAGCTCGTTGATTGTCCAGCCTTGTGTTGTCTTGCGAATCTTGTTGGGAGGATGGCGGAGTAGAATCTGTAGAGACCCCTGTTGAGTTGCTCGAAGGACCACCATCATCCACCGCGGACTAATTTCCTTCAGCTGTAATGATTTTGCATTGTGAAGTCAAACCGACAATAAAAAGGAATAAAATTCGCTCTTGAGAACTCATTCATGCATGATCTTGTGGACACTACTCGGATGAAAGGCAAACACATGATGCGAGGATGGAATATGTATGAAAACAGGATGGTGTGACATATTCACACCTATGATGTGGCAACTAAGCGAAGGCATTTCAACAAATTAGAAGCAACGCAAGCTAGACACCATATGAAAGATGCAACCAATATCACTCTGCCAAGTTCAAACTGTATGGCGTTTTAACAAATTAGAAGCAGCACATGCTAGAAACCATATGCAAGACACAACCAATATCGAGTGGCGACTTAAAGGTGCCTTATCATGAGGACTGATGCGGGATATGCAAGAATAGTAGTCGATGTAGAAACAGGAACACATGTCATATTCACGGGCATTATGTGTAAAGTAAGCAGATGCAATTCAACAAAGTTAGAAGCAATACAAGCTAGACATCATCGCAACATGCAACCACATATAATAGTGCCAAGTTAGAGCAAGCACACTGTGATGGTGGAGTAGGGATATGTGCTCACCATCTACACAACTCGTTTTTGTCTAGCCTTGCGTTGTCTTGCGAATCTTGTTGGGAGGATGGTGGAGTAGAATCTGTAGAGAACCTCCGTTTGAGTTGCTCGGAAGGACCACCATCATCCAATGCCTTGCCAATTTCCTTCAGCTTTATTGATTTTGCATTGTGAGGTCATACCGACAAGAAAAAGGAATATCATTCGCTCTTGAGAACTCATTCATGCATGATCTTGTGAACACTACTCGATGAAAAGGCAAAGTCATGATACGAGGATGGAATATGTACGGAAAAATGGACGGCTTGACATATTCACACCTATGATGTGGTAACTAAGCAGAAGGCACTTCAACAAATTAGAAACACTGCAAGACACCATATGGAAGGTGCAATCAATATCACTCTGCCAAGTTAAAACTGTCTTGTCATAAGTGGCGTTCATCAAACTAGAAGCAATACATGCTAGAAATCATATTCAAGACGCAAACCAATATCACACTGCCAACTTAAAGGTGTCCCATCATAAGTGACTGATGCGGGATACACAAGAAGAGTAGTTTCATGTAAGAACATGGTGTGATAGATGATATAGTATGTACCAAAAACAGAAAGCGTGTCATATTCACATGTATCATGTGTAAGCTAAGCAGATGTAGTTTACACTAATTAGGAGCAATATGAGCTAGACACCATATGCAACATGCAACCAGATATCACATTGCCAAGTTAGAGCAAGCACCTTGGATGGTGGAGTAGGGAGCGGAGACTTGGACCTTGTAATGCACTATCGGTGCAAGGAGAATCGCACAGATGCTCCGTTTACGTTCTTGAGAGGACCACCATCATCGCCTTCCTTACTCTTTTCCTTCCTCTTTCTTGATTTTGCCTTGTCAAGTCAAACCCACAAGAAAAAGGAATAAAATTTGCTCTTCGTAACTCATTGATGCATGATCTTGTGAACACTACTTTCATGTAAGGCAGCCGCATGATAGGAGGATGGAATATGTATGAAAAACAGGACGGCGTGACATATTGACATGTATGATGTATAAAATGTAAACTAAGCACAAGGTGCTTGAACTTGTTAGAATCGATGCAAGCTAGAAATCATATGAAAGATGAAACCAATATCACTCTGCCAAATTAAAAGGGTGCCCTAACAAATGTATTTGACCAAATTAGAAGCAATACATGGCAACAGGCTAGAAATAATATGCAATATGCAATGAATAAAGGTGACTCATCGTAAGTGATTGATGCAGGATACAGAGGAGAGGTAGTTTCATGTAAGAACAAGGTTAACACATAGATGTAGTGTGTACCAAAAATAGGAAGGCATGTTATATTCACAGGTATAGTGTGTAAACTAAGAAGATTCAATTTACCCTAATTAGAAGCATTACAAGCTAGACACTGTATGCAACATGCAACCACATATCACACTGCAAAGTTAGAGCAAGCACCTGTGATGGTGGTGTAGGGGAAGTGCGGTCTTCAGGTACAGAGCTACGTTCAATGTCTTCATTTAGGCTTGCTGTTTCTTGAGAATCATGTGGAGAGGATGAAATTGCATTCTTTATAAGAGTATTGCGTCTCATATTAACCCACACGCGTGACTGTCTCATCATAAGCGATAGACGCAGGATACACAAGAACAGTAGTTTGATGTAAGAACATGGTGTGATAGGCAGATGTAGTATGTACTAAAAACAGGAAGGCGTGTCATATTCACATGTATAATGTGTAAGCTAAGGAGATGCAATTTAACAAATTAGGAGCATTGATGAGGGATACACAAGAAAAGTAGTTTGATGTAAGAACATGGTTAATAGAAAGACGTAGTATGTACCAAAAACAGGAAGGCATGTCATATTCACAGGTATAATGTGTCAACTAAGCAGATGCAATTTACCCTAATTAGAAGCATTACAAGGTAGACACCATATGCAACATGCAATCACATATCACACTGCCAAGTAAGAGCAAGCACCTGCGATGGTGGTGTGGGGGAATTGCGGTGATCAACTAGAGAGCTATGTTGACTATCTTCATTTAGCCTTGCTGGTTCTTGAGACACTACTAGGAAAATGGTTTTTAACGATGATATATGTGGTCGTTAAAAGTCAGAATGTGGTCGTTAAAGACCTTTAACGAGCACAATCTGCTGGTCGTTGTAGGCTCCGTCGTTAAAAGTATAACGACCACATACCTTTTGTGGTTGTTATTCTTGTAACGACGGGGTGGTGTGTCGTCGTAAATCCCGAGGCAATAATGACCACAATTGTAGTATTAACGACCAGTTTTTTCATCGCTAATAATGCTATGATGGTGACCACTTTGTTTATCACTTTGATATCCTTCAAAACCACATATATTTAGTATAACTTTCCATTCAGCAATCACTTATGCAGCATCCAACATTCAAATATTAACATCCACATTAATACAGAAACGAAAGAATCTGAATTGAAAGGATGATAGCGTCGTTTATTAATAGAAATACCAAAATGCCGACATACAATTCTGAAATTACAGTATAATTTAAGAAATTGAGTCAAAATCACTCCTTATATGAACAATGTACTTGCTCATATCTAACTGGAAAACATGAAACTAGAAAGGATAATAATTATTAATTTTCAATCGAGGGACACCATCGTTGTTTGAATGGATATCATTCTTCATCGGCAATTACAAAGAACCTTGATGTTTCTATATAGCATGTAGAACCATCAGTCCTACAAAGTGTTGAGTAGTTTATGAAAGTCAGCCCTTGTAAATAAATTGGCACAAAGTATAATAGAATAAAATATCAACATATGACAACAACTTACTTGATCACTAGTTTTCAGGAGAACTATCACTTAGAGATCAACCAGACATAAGCCGCTTAATTTCGGGCACTTCTTGCACCACGCCATTGAACTTTTCCTCGAATACTTGTTTCGCTTGCTCAAAAGCTTGAAGTTTAGAAACCAATTCAGCCTTACTTAATGCTAGTCCTGACAGATCTCTTGCTTTAATTCCACCACCAAAGCGAAGTGGCTATTATTAGTTGAAATAAAACGGCAAGACAAGTCACACTGCTCTTATATTATTGGAAATGAAAAAACAAGGGAAGTTAAAGTGTCTACCATGTCCCAAAATATTTGTTACTTCCAGGTCATTCTTCACCACCAACTACAATGCCTTCTGATACTTCTATCACGGTGGACCATCCGTTCTAAAAAATATAAATTACTTATAAGTCAGTACATATTAATGAATTAGCATAAAGGATAACATCATATATGAAGCTGGCATCAATAGGAGGAGCAGTGTATTGTAGCTACAAAGTAACGCCATGCAGACATGAAGCATCTCACTGTGGTAATCTCACTTTAATTAGCATCAGTTCAGTTTTTTTTTCAAAGCCATCAGTTCAGTCCATTGCTACATAATATTAATACTTAATGCTAGTGTAACACACACTTGGCTGATATGTGTTTGATATATGTCTACATATATTTATAGGGCATAGAAATTATGGTGTGTGTCAAATAAGTGAACTCGTACTTTGTGGTGTACAGAAATCAAACCCTTTATCCCTAATTTCGTGTTTCTTAAGCAACTGGTGCTGATAATTGTACTCTTGTTTGACTAATTAATAAAATAATACACTTGGCTTATGAAAAGGGGCATGTTGAGATCGGGCCGAGCATTCTCCACTTCAGCCAAAAACCTCCATGCGACCTGCGAATCGCTAATCAATGATGTATTGGAATCTGAATAGCATCCAGCATTGTTGTACTCAGATCAGAGGAAGAAATCCTCTACAGAGGTAGTGCAACTTAATTTGTGACCTCCGTGTGACTATACTTTCATGAAGTTGTTATTGTCAAGTTCAAGGTAGAGTGACACATCCCGCGAAAAAAAAGGTGGATGACATGGAAAAGAGCTGGATTCATTCTGGTTAGGATTAAGTAGAAATTATTTACAATGATGAGAGGAGTGAGCTCTCAAGAATTGTAGACCTTGGTGAAGTCCCGAATCGTTCTGAAGCCCGGCGACGACGGATCGGCGAGGCGGCCAGGCTCAGATTCTGCCCAGGGATGTCTGCAGCAACAATTGACATGAATCAAACCCGATGTGAAAAAATCTCCTTACGCAGGAATCTGTCAAGTGATTGTGGAGGTATGCGTAACATCGGGAAGCACATCTGCACGTACCATTGAGCCAATCGATCAGTCGGCGCTGAAGCGGAGAGGGACACTCAGCCGGAGCGGGCCGAGTAGGAGATTGTGCTCAGCCTCGGGCCTATACAAGATGATTGCCCTCTCCTTGCTGGCAGCCGCCGGTGCCAGGTCCACCGGCACACGCGTCCCTGCACATCGGTGGCGCTGGAGGCGACGGGGAATTCGAGGTTGCCGCGGACGTCGTCCAACGACAGGTTCGGCGCATCAGCCCCTTTCAACAAATCGTGACCACCCTCCAATGGTTGCCTTCGATCGGGGGTTCCGCCGCTCTGGTTCTATAGGTCGTATAAGTGGATCTCAATTAGGTTACGATACCTAAACTTGATGCCTTATCCTTCTTTCTCGATATAAAAGCGATAAATAGTCGCTAGTAGTACTGTAAACAATTAATGACGACCACCAGTAGTACTCGTCCCGGTCCCGTGCCAAAGTTTGATGCAGGATTGGCCCGCGGTACTCACAGCGACCGGGTATTGTTCATGGCTGGTCGTTAAACATCAAGTTTTTAGTAGTGAGAATCATGTGGGGAGGATGACACTGCACTCTTTAAACGAGTAGGGCGTCTCACAGTAACCCACCCGGGTGACTGTCTCATCATAAGTGATTGACGAGGGATACAAAAGAGCATTAGTTTGATGTATGAACATGGTTAATAGACATATGTAGTAAGTATCAAAAACAAGAAGGCATGTCATTATCAAAGGTATAATGTGTAAAGTAAGCAGATGCAATTTAACCAAATTGGAAGCAATACAAGCTAGACACCATATGCAACATGCAACCACATTTGACAGCGCGAAGTTAAAGAAAGCACTTGGGATGGTTGTGTGTGGCAATTGAGATCATCAACTGTAGAGCTACGTTTACTGTCTCCAACTGCTGACACTGCACTCACTAGAGTGCTGAAACGCTTAGTGCTTATCTTCAAATTACACTAGAGCGACTTCTGTCTTTTCTTTTCTGCATTCATCAACACTGCGTCAGAGTCTGAAATACCCATGCATAAAAAAACAATAGTGTGAGTATGGGTGAAGTGTGTGCACAATTAGTACAGTGTAAAGGTAGCAGATAGCAGGTCGGTGAGAAATAAATGACGGGAGACATATGATAGCTCTACAACATGCATGGCACACTAAATTACTACACGATTCTATGAAAATAACAGTCGACTGAAAGCAAATAG
This sequence comes from Aegilops longissima, assembly GCA_021605205.1. Lineage (NCBI taxonomy): Eukaryota > Viridiplantae > Streptophyta > Magnoliopsida > Poales > Poaceae > Aegilops > Aegilops longissima. The sequence goes on from CM038678.1 coordinate 580,793,416, forward strand.
GTCAGTCCATTTTTTCTGCACCGTCCGATGTACAAAGAACGGGCAGATCGCCTTCATCTACCTCCAGCCAGTCAGTGTTGACGATCTTCCTCGAAACGCGAGCGACCACCGGCCCAGTATTCCTCCCCTGCCTGTGCCCTCCCCTCGACCTCACTGCACCGCCGTGCTTGGCACCGCCCCTGACCATCCATTCAAGCCCTGCCGACCTCCAGATCGGGCGCAAGCAGCTCCTGCGTCCCACACCCCTATGATAGACACCGATGCGCCGCTTCCCCGAGGAACATGCGGACTAGGTGCTCCGCAGCGCCTAAGCCGGTGCTGCTTCTTTAATTGCGGTTCGACCGACCCTAAATTGAAATCAGGTAGGCTCTGACCTCTAGCAAAGGTGAAATAGTAAAAGGAGGAAACCTTGTGCATTTAGTATCACGAAGAAGATGCAGTAAGAAGCGCTCAACTAGTTTCTTTCGTGGGATGAATACGGTGTGAGCGGAGACGTAAGACTTGCACGAGTAAGGGAAGAGGAGTACCTCTTTCTGCTGGCAGTGCTGTGTCCACCTTTTGTTTTTCCGACGATCTTCTTATTGTTCGCCGGAAACCAGAAGTTGTGGAGGACGGTGCAGCCTTGGACGAACCCATGGCCAAGTTGTTGAGTGTGGTGCGGTGGCCGTCTGTCATCGGTGGGGAAGCAGATCCGAGGCGGCGAACGACGGCGTAGCGGGAACAGCTCCGGTGTGGTGGACGGTTGCGACAGTGGAGCCGCAGCAGTGAGGCGCAGGACGGCGTGGTCGGAGTGGTTCTGGTACGGCGCACGTCGGCGTCGGTGTCGTGGAGGCTGCTCTGCCTCGGCTTCAGCTGCAAAGTCCTTGAGGGTGTTACGGTTGCGGTTGCGTTGGACGACGATGTCGGGGTACCGGCTCCGGCGTGATGGAGGAGGGTGGCGGTGGATTGGCCGCTATGGGGTGGAGGACGGACCGATGGAGGAGGCTAGGGTTTCACGGCTGGTGGAGAGAGCATTTTCGCGCCCACGGAGTATGAATGGGGAAACGGAAGGAGGCGGGGAACTAAGGGGGAACAATGTTCGGTTTGAGACGCGCTTGTTTGAAATTTGGGGAAAGTTATAAACTTTGCCCCCATCTAAAATTTCGGACATATTGCGGGTTGGGGGTAGGACAGTCATGTTAGGTGTCCCAAATGTGGGCGGGATAGATTTTGGCCGAGCGCATGGGTGTTTAGGCGCCCACGGCGTATGAATGCTTCTCGGAGGCGGTTGAGACTGGCGTCTTGGTGAAGTTACAAACCTGCCCCGGTTTAGACCTTTGGACATCGGGCCGATAGGCTAAATGGGCCAGAGTCAGGACAGTAATTTCCTACCACCAAAACATTAGTCTTGCGTGGTTTCGGGTGACCAGAGGCCTATTTGGTGCTTCGTTCAATATTTGGGAGCAGAAGCATTAACATTTTCAGTTCTCTTGAATTGAACTTTCAGGATTTGTCAAACTTCACAAATCTTTACTCTTGAAAATCCTAAAGCTACGATTTTTTTGGAATGGAGGGGGTACATTCGAATATACATTGTACACGAGTATATATTAAAAAATATGCAACTTACCTCAGTTCATGCATGGTTCAAGATATAATCTCCTTGGTTGCAAAAAAAAGTTAGATATGTGTATGAATATATATATAGCATGTTCAAACTCACAACAAAGATTGATGCCCCCTTTTACATCTGATTTACAAATGCCATTATCTCGGGTTCAAATAGATGAATGCACTTCCTATGAATTCGAATCTTCGAAACCCCCTTTATGTTGAATTCACATGCATTCTATTTCGTAGCTAGCAATTTGGAATGTATCCATGCAAGTGACAAATGTATAAAGTGCTTCACACTAACAACATGGAGTGCACTAATTAATGTTTATATATGAATTACAAAAGCATCCATTGCCTGTATTTCAAACCGCTCTCACTCTATGGATTGATAATATGAAATAAACACATGCACATGCTAGAATTCAATAGAGTATGGGTGTCTGATAGACTGATTTTGTCCATACGCAATTTGCAAAATTCATGATCTCATCCAAAAATAATAATGCCATTTATATTTTAATTTAATGCGTAGAACCACCTTTTACACGTAGATGCACTATGCATCGCCCCGTTCTCACAGACGCGTTATATATCTCTCTATCTAACGCATAAGTGCACACACTTTATATGCATCGGCATTTGTCTTTCACACATGCTCACAATCTCTCCCAGGGTGTCGGGGTGTCTCACGCACATGCTCTCTCTGTTTCTCTCTCTCTCTCTCTTTCTGACTACTATGTACCACTCTTTTCACTAATGTCAGTTGGAAAACACTATTTCTCTCACATGCATATATACACATGCACGGTCTCTACTAGCCATCTATACGCACATATTGTTGACACCAGATTTTGGCACGGTCAATAACTTATTTAAGATGGCCTCAAATGGAGAAGTGATCTTCATGAAAGAGTTCCGTATTATTGATATGAACATCTTTGAAGTTTGGGTCATCGCCGTCCGATTTCATCTCGAAGGCCGAAACTATGCTCAAAGTACTAAGAACTTATATTCAGAGTACAGTTTGGCCGATTAAGCCTCCAAGACGACCTCAAATGAAAAAATGATCTACACAGATTGTCTTCGTCTCGTCGAAACGATCGATTTTGATATAAAAATCGTCCAAATCCGAGTTCGTATGCAAAAGTTAGAGCAATCGGAGTGCAGCCCTGTACGAGGCGAAATATGGCGCGCCCCACCAGACGCCATGTCTGATTGGTAGCGCGAGTAAAGAGATCTTTTGCGCAAGCTATTTGACACTCAAGATGACCTCTGATAAAAAAACGTTCAACATGAAAGTTGTTCGTATCGTCGAAACGGTCAAGATTTCTTTTGGACTCGTTTTCATCCGAGATCGTTTACCATCACGAAAAAGACCCGCAAGGTGCAGCCAGTTTAAACCGAACAGTTTTGGAAAGTTCGGACAAGACCAATCCGAATTTGACTAGGGTTTTGGACGTGAATCCAATCCTTTTCCTTGCACGGGAAGTCCAGCCGCCTCTTATATACCTAAGGGGTGACGGCCGATTGAACAACAACACACAATCGAACAATCAATCTACTTTTTACCCTAGTTTTACTTCTCTCCCTTGTTCTTTCTCTCTCGTTCTTCGTTCGTTCTTCGTTGAAGGGCAGCGATCCTGGAGGCTCTAGGGGCGGGCGAACCGACCTAGGGCAGCCCATAGCCGCCGCGCGTTCAGACGGGGTCCCTCCCGGGCGCGTGGGGTTTCGGGTGCTCAAAAGCGCCCGCCGGATTGCTTGCGTACCGCGCTTCCGGACGGGTCTCCTTCGACGTGAGCTGCGTGAAGGAAATATGCCCTAGAGGCAATAATAAAGTTATTATTTATTTCCTTATATCATGATAAATGTTTATTATTCATGCTAGAATTGTATTAACCGGAAACATAATACATGTGTGAATACATAGACAAAACAGATAGTCACTAGTATGCCTCTACTAGACTAGCTCATTAATCGAAGATGGTTATGTTTCCTAACCATAGACATGTGTTGTCATTTGATTAATGGGATCACATCATTAGGAGAATGATGTGATTGACATGACCCATTTCATTAGCTTAGCACTTGATCGTTTAGTATGTTGCTTATGCTATCTTCATGACTTATACAAAGTTCACTGCAACTATGAGATTATGCAACTCCGTTTACGGAGGAACACTTTGTGTGCTACCAAACGTCACAACGTAATGGGTGATTATAAAGGTACTCTACAAGTGTCTCCGAAAGTATATGTTGAGTTGGCATGAATCAAGATTAGGATTTGTCACTCCGATTGTCGGAGAGGTATCTGGGCCTTCTCGGTAATACACATCACATAAGCCTTGCAAGCATTGCAACTAATGAGTTAGTTGTGAGATGATGTATTACGGAACGAGTAAAGAGACTTACCGTAACGAGATTGAACTAGGTATTGGATACCGACGATCGAATCTCGGGTAAGTAACATACCGATGACAAAGGGAACAACGTATGTTGTTATGCGGTTTGACCGATAAAGATCTTCGTAGAATATGTAGGAACCAATATGGGCATCCAGGTTCCGCTATTGGTTATTGACCAAGAATGGTTCTAGGTCATGTCTACATAGTTCTCGAACCGTAGGGTCCGCACGCTTAAGGTTTCGATGACGGTTATATTATGAGTTTATGTATTTTGATGTACCGAAGGAGTTCGAGTCCCGGATGTGATCACGGACATGACGAGGAGTCTCGAAATGTTCGAGACATAAAGATTGATATATTGGACGGCTATATTCGGACACGGAAAGGTTCGGAAGTTTTCGGAGAAAACCGGAGTGCCGGAGGGTTACGGAACCCCGGGAAGTAATGGGCCTTATTGGGCCAAGAGGGGGAGAGAGGGCTGCACCGGGAGGTGGCGCGCCCCCATGGGGAGTCCGACTGGACTAGGAGGGGGGGCGGCCCCCTTCCTCTCCCTCTCCCTCTTTCCTTCCCCCTTCCTCTTCCTAGTAGGACTAGGAAGGGAGTCCTACTCCTACTAGGAGGAGGACTCCCCCTCCTTGGTGCGCCTCCTAGGGCCGGCCGGCCTCCCCTTGCTCCTTTATATCACGGGGCGGGGGGCACCCTAGAACACACAAGTTGATCTTCGTGATCGTTCCTTAGCCGTGTGCGGTGCCCCCTCCACCATATTCCACCTCGGTCATATTGTAGCGGTGCTTAGGCGAAGCCCTGCGACAATAGAACATCAAGATCGTCACCACGCCGTCGTCTTGTGGAACTCCTCCCGACGCTTTGCTGGATCGGGCCCGGGATCGCCATCGAGCTGAACGTGTGCCAAGAACTCGGAGGTGCCGAGTAACGGTGCTTGGATCGGTCGGATCGTGAAGACGTCGACTACATCAACCGCGTTGATTTAACGCTTCGCTTTCGGTCTCACGAGGGTGCGTGGGCGGACACTCTCCCCCTCGTTGCTATGCCATCACCATGGTCTTGCGTGATCGTAGGAATTTTTTTGAAATTACTACGTTTCCCAACATTGGCATCAGAGCCTGGTTTTATGCGTTGATGTCATATGCACGAGTAGAACACAAGTGAGTTGTGGGCGATACAAGTCATACCGCCTACCAGCATGTCATACTTTGGTTCAGCGGTATTGTGAGATGAAGCGGCCGGACCGACATTACGCAGACGCTTACGCGAGACTGGTTTCACCGTTCTGAGCACTCGTGCTTAAAGGTGGCTGGCGGGTGTCTGTCTCTCTCACTTTAGTTGAACTGAGTGTGGCTACGCCCGGTCCTTGAGAAGGTTAAACGAGTCTATTTGACGAAATATCGTTGTGGTTTTGATCGCGAGGTGAGAACGGTTCTTGCTCAGCCCGTAGCAGCCACGTAAAACTTGCAACAACAAAGTAGAGGACGTCTAACTTGTTTTTGCAGGGCATGTTGTGATGTGATATGGTCAAGACGTGATGCTATATTTTATTGTATGAGATGATCATGTTTTGTAACCGAAGTTATCGGCAATCGGCAGGAGCCATATGGTTGTCGCTTATTGTATGAAATGCAACGCCATGTAATTGCTTTACTTTATCACTAAGCGGTAGCGATAGTCGAGAAGCAATAGTTGGCGAGACGACAACGATGCTACGATGGAGATCAAGGTGTCGCTACCGGTGACGATGGTGATCATGACGGTGCTTCGGAGATGGAGATCACAAGCACAAGATGATGATGGCCATATCATATCACTTATATTGATTGCATGTGATGTTTATCCTTTATGCATCTTATCTTGCTTTGTTTGACGGTAGCATTATAAGATGATCTCTCACTAAAATTATCAAGAAGTGTTCTCTCGAGTATGCACCGTTGCTAAAAGTTCAGTAGTACCCGGACACCACGTGATGATCGGGTGTGATAAGTTCTACGTCCATCTACAACGGGTGCAAGCCAGTTTTGCACACGCAGAATACTCGAGTTAAACTTGACGAGCCTAGCATATGCAGATATGGCCTCGAACACGGAGACCGAAGGTCGAACGTGAATCATATAGTAGATATGATCAACATAGTGATGTTCACCATTGAAACTACTCCATCTCACGTGATGATCGGACATGGTTTAGTTAATTTGGATCACGTAAACACTTAGATGACTAGAGATGTCTGTCTAAGTGGGAGTTTTTAATATGATTAATTAAAACTTAAATTATCATGAACTTAGTACCGATAGTATTTTGCTTGTCTATGTTTCTTTGTAGATAGATGGCTCGTGCTGTTGTTCCGTTGAATTTTAATGCGTTCCTTGAGAAAGCAAAGTTGAAAGATGATGGTAGCAATTACACGGACTGGGTCCGTAATCGAGGATTATCCTCATTGCTGCCCGTAAGAATTACGCCTGGAAGCACCGCTGGGTGCCAGCTCGCTGCAGAGCTGCACGAAGTTGTGAACGTCTGGCAAAGCAAAGTGATGACTACTCTATAGTTCGATGTGCCATGCTTTACGGCTTAGAACCGGGTCTTCAACGACGTTTTGAACGTCATGGAGCATATGAGATGTTCCAGAGTTGAAGTTAATATTTCAAGCAAATGCCCGGATTGAGAGATATGAAGTCTCCAATAAGTTCTATAGCTGCAAGATGGAGGAGAATAGTTCATCGGTGAGCACATACTCAAAATGTCCGGGTATAATAATCACTTAATTCAGCTGGGAGTTAATCTTCCGGATGATAGTGTCATTGATGAATTCTCCAATCACGCCACCAAGCTACAAGAGCTTCGGGATGAACTATAATATGCAAGGGATGACTAAGACAATTCTGAGCTCTTCGCAATGCTAAAAGCATGGAGGTAGAAATCAAGAAAGAGCATCAAGTGTTGATGGTCAACAAGACCACTAGTTTCAAGAAAAGGGCAAAGGAAAGAAGAAGGAAACTTCAAAAGAACAGCAAGAAAGTTGCTGATCAAGAGAAGAAACCCAAGTCTGGACCTAAGCTGAAGGCGAGTGTTTTTACTGCAAGCAACTGGACACCGAAGCGGAACTGCCCCAAGTATTTGGCGGATAAGAAGGATGGCAAGGTGAACAAAGGTATATGTGATATACATGTTATTGATGTGTACCTTACTAGAGCTCGTAGTAGCACTGGTATTTGATACTGGTTCATTGCTCATATTTGCAACTCAAGCAGGGACTACGGAATAGACGAGCAGCGGCAAAGGACGAGGTGACGATGCGCGTGGGAAATGGTTCCAAAGTCAATGTGATCGCGATCGGCACGCTACCTCTACATCTACCTTCGGGATTAGTTTTAGACCTAAATAATTGTTATTTGGTGCCGCGTTGAGCATGAACATTATATCTGGATCTTGTTTGATGCGAGACGGTTATTCATTTAAATCAGAGAATAATGGTTGTTCTATTTATATGAGTAATATCTTTTATGGTCATGCACCCTTGAAGAATGGTCTATTCTTATTGAATCTCGATAGTAGTGATACACATATTCATAATGTCGAAGCCAAAAGATGCAGAGTTGATAATGATAGTGCAACTTATTTGTGGCTTGCCGTTTAGGTCATATTGGTGTAAACGCATGAAGAAACTCCATACGGATGGACTTTTGGAATCACTTGATTATGAATCACTTGGTACTTGCGAACCATGCCTCATGGGCAAGATGACTAAAACACCATTCTCGGTTGTATGGAGAGAGCAACAGACTTGTTGGAAATCATACATACAGATGTGTGTGGTCCGATGAATGTTGAAGCTCGTGGTGGATATCGTTATTTTCTCACCTTCACAGATGATTTAAGCAGATATGGGTATATCTACTTGATGAAACATAAATCTGAAACATTTGAAAAGTTCAAAGAATTTCAGAGTGAAGTTGAAAATCATCGTAACAAGAAAATAAAGTTTCTACGATCTGATCGTGGAGGAGAATATTTGAGTTACGAGTTTGGTCTACATTTGAAGCAATGCGGAATAGTTTCGCAACTCACGCCACCGGAACACCACAGCGTAATGGTGTGTCCGAACGTCGAATCGTACTTTACTAGATATGGTGCGATCTATGATGTCTATTTCGATTTACCGCTATCGTTTTGGGGTTATGCTTTAGAGATGGCCGCATTCACGTTAAATAGGACACCGTCAAAATCCGTTGAGACGATGCCTTATGAACTATGGTTTAGCAAGAAACCAAAGTTGTCGCTTCGAAAGTTTGGGGTTGCGATGCTTATGTGAAGAAACTTCAACCTGATAAGCTTGAACCCAAATCGGAAAAATGTGTCTTCATAGGATACCCAAAGGAGACAATTGGGTATACCTTCTATCACAGATCCGAAGGCAAGACATTTGTTGCTAAAATGGATCCTTTCTAGAGAAGGAGTTTCTCTCGAAAGAAGTGAGTGGGAGGAAAGTGGAACTTGATGAGGTAATAGTACCAGCTCCCTTATTGGAAAGTAGTTAAATCACGTAAATCAGTTTACGTAACACCTACACCAGTTAGTGAGGAAGATAATGATGAAGATCATGAAACTTCAGATCAAGTTGTCCTTGAACTTCAGAGATCAACCAGAATAAAATCCGCACTGAGTGGTACGGTAATCCTATTCGGAAGTCATGCTACTAGATCATGGTGAACCTACGAACTATGAAGAAGCGATGGTGAGCCCAGATTCGCAAAATGGCTTGAAGCCATGAAATCTGAGATGGGATCCATGTATGAGAACAAAGTATGGACTTTGGTAGACTTGCCCGATGATCGGCAAGCCATTGAGAATAAATGGATCTTTAAGAAGAAGACCGACGCCGATGGTAATGTAGCTGTCTACAAAGCTCGACTTGTTGCAAAAGGTTTTCGACAAGTTCAAGGGGTTGACTACGATGAGACTTTCTCACCGAAGCGATGCTTAAGTCTGTCCGAATCATGTTAGCAATTGCCGCATTTTATGATTATGAAATTTGGCAAATGGATGTAAAACTGCATTCTTGAATGGATTTCTAGAAGAAGAGTTGTATATGATGCAACCAGAAGGTTTTGTTGATCCAAAGGGTACTAACAAAGTGTGCAAGCTCCAACGATCAATTTATGGTCGGTGCAAGCCTCTCGGAGTTGGAATAAACGCTTTGATAGTGTGATCAAAGCATATGGTTTTATCTGAGACTTTTGGAGAAGCTGTATTTACAAGAAAGTGAGTGGGAGCTCAGTAGCATTTCGATATTATATGTGGACGACATATTGTTGATTGGAAATGATATAGAATTTCTGGATAGCATAAAAGGATACTTGAATAAAAGTTTTTCAATGAAAGACCTCGGTGAAGCTGCTTACATATTGGGCATCAAGATCTATAGAGATAGATCAAGACGCTTAATAGGACTTTCACAAAGCACATACCTTGATAAAGTTTTGAAGAAGTTCAAAATGGATCGAGCAAAGAAAGGTTTTTACCTGTAGTACAAGGTGTAAGATTGAGTCGGACTCAATGCCCGACCACAGCAGAAGATAGAGAAAATGAAAATGTTCCTATGCTTCAGCCATAGGCTCTATCATGTATGCAATCTGTGTACCGGACTGACGATGCTTAGCTGTAAGCTTGGCAGGAAGGTACCAAAGTAATCAGAGTGGATCAACTGGACAGCGGTCAAGAACATCTGAAATACCGAAAAGGACTAAGGATATGTTTCTCGATATGGAGGTGACAAAGAGCTTGTCATAAATGGTTACGTCGATGCAAGTTTTGACACCGATCCGGACGATTCTAAATCGCAAACCGGATACGTATTTTTATTAAATGGTGGAGCTGTAAGTTGGTGCAGTTCTAAACAAAGCGTCGTGGCGGGATCTACATGTGAAGCGGAGTACATAGCTGCTTGAAGCAGCAAATGAAGGAGTCTGGATGAAAGAGTTCATTTCGATCTAGGTGTCATACCTAGTGCATCGGGACCAATGAAGATCTTACGTGACAATCTTGGTGCAATTGCCTTGGCAAAGGAATCCAGATTTCACAAGAGGACCAAGCATATCAAGAGACGCTTCAATTCCATTCGGGACCAAGTCCAAGTGGGAGACATAGAGATTTGCAAAATACATACGGATCTGAATGTTGCAGACCGTTGACTAAGCCTCTTCCACGAGCAAAACATGATCAGCACCAAGACTCCATGGGTGTTAGAATCATTCTTGTGTAATCTAGATTATTGACTCTAGTGCAAGTGGGAGACTGAAGGAAATATGCCCTAGAGGCAATAATAAAGTTATTATTTATTTCCTTATATCATGATAAATGTTTATTATTCATGCTAGAATTGTATTAACGGAAACATAATACATGTGTGAATACATAGACAAAGCAGATAGTCACTAGTATGCCTCTACTAGACTAGCTCATTAATCGAAGATGGTTATGTTTCCTAACCATAGACATGTGTTGTCATTTGATTAATGGGATCACATCATTAGGAGAATGATGTGATTGACATGACCCATTTCATTAGCTTAGCACTTGATCGTTTAGTATGTTGCTTATGCTATCTTCATGACTTATACAAAGTTCACTGCAACTATGAGATTATGCAACTCCGTTTACGGAGGAACACTTTGTGTGCTACCAAAGATCACAACGAATCGGGTGATTATAAAGGTACTCTACAAGTGTCTCCAAAGTATATGTTGAGTTGGCATGAATCAAGATTAGGATTTGTCACTCCGATTGTCGGAGAGGTATCTCTGGGCCTTCTCGGTAATACACATCACATAAGCCTTGCAAGCATTGCAACTAATGAGTTAGTTGTGAGATGATGTATTACGGAACGAGTAAAGAGACTTACGATAGCTAGATTGAACTAGGTATTGGATACCGACGATCGAATCTCGGGTAAGTAACATACCGATGACAAAGGGAACAACGTATGTTGTTATGCGGTTTGACCGATAAAGATCTTCGTAGAATATGTAGGAACCAATATGGGCATCCAGGTTCCGCTATTGGTTATTGACCAAGAATGGTTCTAGGTCATGTCTACATAGTTCTCGAACCGTAGGGTCCGCACGCTTAAGGTTTCGATGGCGGTTATATTATGAGTTTATGTATTTTGATGTACGAAGGAGTTCGAGTCCCGGATGTGATCACGGACATGACGAGGAGTCTCGAAATGTTCGAGACATAAAGATTGATATATTGGACGGCTATATTCGGACACGGAAAGGTTCGGAAGTTTTCGGAGAAAACCGGAGTGCCGAGAGGGTTACGGAACCCCGGGAAGTAATGGGCCTTATTGGGCCAAGAGGGGAGAGAGGGCTGCACCAGGAGGTGGCGCGCCCCCCATGGGGAGTCCGACTGGACTAGGAGGGGGCGCCCCTTCCTCTCCCTCCCTCTCTTTCCTTCCCCTTCCCTCTTCCTAGTAGGACTAGGAAAGGGAGTCCTACTCCTACTAGGAGGAGGACTCCCCCTCCCTTAGTGCGCCTCCTAGGGCGGCCGGCCTCCCCTTGCTCCTTTATATACGGGGCAGGGGGCACCCTAGAACACACAAGTTGATCTTCGTGATCGTTCCTTAGCCGTGTCGGTGCCCCCTCCACCATATTCCACCTCGGTCATATTGTAGCGGTGCTTAGGCGAAGCCTGCGCGACGATAGAACATCAAGATCGTCACCACGCCGTCGTCTTGACGGAACTCCTCCCGACGCTTTGCTGGATCGGAGCCCGGGATCGTCATCGAGCTGAACGTGTGCCAAGAACTCGGAGGTGCGGAGTAACGGTGCTTGGATCGGTCGGATCGTGAAGACGCATTTACTACATCAACAGCGTTGATTTAACGCTTCGCTTTCGGTCTCACGAGTGCGTGGACGGACACTCTCCCCTCTCGTTGCTATGCCATCACCATGGTCTTGCGTGATCGTAGGAAATTTTTTGAAATTACTACGTTTCCCAACACTGCGGTGCATCACCCTCGGCGTTAGAGGTACACGGTGACGTGTTCGTGTGCGAACATATATATGTGCCTACGTGTCTCCCGCACGCACATTATCTTTAGGCCTCTCTCGCACACATTGCCCCCCCCGACACACCTCTCTCTTAGTAGTTGGCAGATATGATTTCATCATATCGTCATTCGGTAGGATATCCCTGGTTGTTAGGCTGGATGGTAATACGAGGCAAAGTTTTACCCTAATTCAGATCGGACCCATGCAGTTGAAGAAAGAGCCTACTCCTGGTACTGTATATTAGTGATAGGGGTGTGTACAAAGTACACGTGAATACCGGGCATTGTGCGTGTGTGTATACTATTGTGAACTAGCCCCAAGCTTGTATAACATACTAAGGGCCTAGGGTTACAAATCATATATAGTCGGCTTATCACCGGTGGGGATAGAGTCCTCCATGCGACTGTATCTTCGTGTTGTACGTGAATCCTCCACATGGGTCTTCGTATAACACGTCTCGGTCCAACCTATATGTGGCGCAGGATGGAACCGACCCATGAGTCTTGATGTTGACCCACCACAACTAGAAATGATGTGCCCACCACACCACACACGCATAATGGGCCACTAAGAAAATAAGCATCTACAATAGTACAACGGTATCTAGCTCACGATCGTGTCCATATTTTGTTGATGACACTAACGGACTTTGCATTTGATCGTGATCCGTATTTTGTTGGCGACACTTACGGTCATTGTATTTGAAGCGAAAGCACGATATGGTCCTTGGACTTGAGAATAAGCTCATCACGGTCACCACATACATTTTGTCGTGCTAACCAACATGTGGTTGGATGGTTAGAGGACAGTGGTTTCTCGAGCCCACCAAGGTTAAAGTCCCGGTGCTCGCATTTATCTTGTGTTAATTTCAGTATTTTCCGGCGATGTACGTTCAGTGGGAGGAGACATTCCACTCGACTACGAGGCACCTATGATGACTTCGTAAAATCTCAAGATCATATATGCTGGCCCACTCTCTCGAAGGTGCTCATAGGGGTAGGGTTCGCGTGTGTGCGCTTATAGCGGTGAGTGCTTGCGCGTATATATGAGCCCTTGCATCTGTACCGTGTTAAACAAATACATGTCATGATTATACGGTCACTGGCTCACCCGTACAACTCCGTATTATGTTGATGACACAATCAATTGACCAGTCAAATGTTCCACGTGGCACAACTAGTGTTGCACCATCGGGGCGCGTAACTGTGGGGCCCACCTGTCAGCCCGTATATGAAAGAAAGAAATGGTAGTTTGAGTCTGTACTATGTTAATAAAATAGGAGTACATTTTAGGGTGATCATACGGTCACTGGCTCACCATACAGCTCAGTAATTTGTTGATAACATGATCAATTAACCAGTCAAACGGTCCACATTCAGCAACACACATTACCATATGGCCCACCCGTCAGCGCGTATATGAAGGATAGAAATGGTAATAAATTAGTGGTCGGTGGGTATTCGAAGTCGTGAGACCTCTGGTTCATGATCACCGGCGGTTGGGGGCGTTCATTGGGCGGTGGGGTGGGGATCCCCGAGAAAAAGCTCGGTAGGGGGGGGGCTAGAGGATGGCGGTCTGCGGCGGACCGGCGGTGGGGAGTGGTTTCGGGGAGGGCGGGCCAGCCGCGGGCGGCGGGGGCTGGCGGTTCGGCCGGTTGTGGCTGGCAGCTAGGGGGGTGGAGTTTGATGATAAACTGGAGGCCCTTGATTTCGTATCCAACGACTGGAAAATCTAATGAACAGAGATGAAAAAGTCAGTCGACTAACGTGTAGCCTCACCCCGCACGTACACATGCACACATGCAAGACACGACGCATGTAGGCGTGCAGCGACACGCATACACATAACGCATACACGCACGCATCTTTGGCGTGCAACAACGACACATACACATGCACTCACGAACACACGCACATACGCACCCATGCATGCAACATTGAAACGCACCCTTGCACGCACGCAACACTCGTGACTTTGCATGCACACACAGACACGGCGTAAGACACACGCTCAACCTATACGTGCATGCACCCTTTGTTAAGGACATGGATTGTTACGGGTATTAATCAATCTTATCTCGTGATAAGCGTAACATTGATGTTTGCGGTGGTCTTTATGAATCAGCGATCGAGCGGGCTATCAACATAGTAGGCTTATCTACATGAAAAGATGACATCACACTCAATGAACAATCATCGGTTTATGAAATGCCGCTTCGACCGCCTGGCCCACCAAAGGTTCCTCTGCTTTGTCGCTACTGCGTTGGGTCAGCGACATGCAGGCCATGCACTCAAAGAGCCCACACGTCGCTGGAAGAACGACATGGTATCCTAGGTCGAGTCGAGGGCGCCACTCGCTGCACGCCCGGCTGAACACGCCTCGTGCCGCATTCAAACGCCTCCATGAAACCCGCCCGTGTGGAAGCGAGAAACCCACTGGACACACGTCCGTTCATGACCGGGCGGCGTTAAACGCAACACCGGCGAGCTCCTCCCGTCCGCCATCTATTTAATCTCCTATTTAAGCGAGGCCAAACGCCGCCAAGAATCGCACACCTCCGCGCTCCCTATCTCCTCCACCATTTTGTCCACTCTTACAATGGCTTACGAGAGTAGTTATTCCGCATCCAAGCCGGCTGGGTAGCCGCGGATATGAGCTATGCAGCTCATTGATCCACCTCCTCCCTTGCCCGACGGAGCCGCTTGCCGCCCCAAGCTAGCACGCGGTTGACCTTTCGCCGCTCGAGCCAGCTCGATGAGGAGCGGCGACGGCGTCGTTCTTTAACATCCACGCCGCCGCCTCGCACCGCGTCTCCGTTTACGTGGCTGAGACTCCCATGCGGCGGCGCGCCATGCGAGCAGCGGCGAAGCGGGTCTTGCGGAGAGCGACAAGTCGGTGGCAGCGCCTCGCGTCCGCCGCCATCATCGAGGAGAAGTAGAACACGGGAGGCCGCCACCGCTTGGGTCCCATGAAGGCCACCGCGGAGGCGACGCCGGCGTACACAGTAGGTGTCTTGCCGGATCCTTTTGTTGCGAGGACCTTCGTCGACCCCGCATGGGCTCCATGGAAGAGGGGAATGTTAGGATGAACTCGAGCCGGTGCGGCCATGGCGAAGTAGTGGCGGTGATGAACTCAACCGGTGCCGCCACCATCATCTTCGGCACCAGCCAATGATATCGGTTAGGCGATGGGGAAGCGAGCTGTCCTTTGAGTGAAGCATATACCTCCGGGGCTCCCGCGGTCTGGTGATCATCTTTGCCGGACATGAGGAACAAAAATCGATCGGTGGGCGACCATTTAGGCCAGGTATTATATACCCGTCTTGTCGTAACTAGCACGCGTAGTTCATTTGAATGTAATGAAATCCGTCATGTTTGTATGAAAATCTGGTATTTTATATGATTTCCGTCGTTGTTTATATGAAATATCAGTTTGTCTACGTGTTTGCGTGAATTTCGTCCAGTTGGTTGAGTTGCTATCATAATGTGTGCAACTACGGTTGGATGGCGTAGTTTGCGGGTCGCCGGTCGGTCTGTGGGCGGCTCGGGCGGCGTTGTGGGACAAAAAAACACAACTCGTGCGAGCTCGTCTCCAACGTGTGCGCTGGAGGATGCATGACAGCATGAGCACCCGAGCCATTCCTCGTTCATCGGTGGCAAAGGCACCGGTGGACAAAAGGGTCATTGTCGGCGTTCTGGGAACGGGGGTACCCAGACTTGCCTGCCTGCGGCCTGTGGCGTGGCTCAAGGGGTGGCCCAGTACGACCCATCTTCATCAACACAAGCTCAATACCCTCGCGAGGGGCCAAGCCTCGTGGGGCGGACGACAGAAAGCTTCCTTAGGCACGGCCTCGTTAGGCTGGCTCGCGAGGAGGCGGAGAGATCAAGGCGGGGTACCTCACGAGGTGCCCATGACGCAAGCCATGACGACCGAGGGCGCCAGGCGGGCGCCAGCCCGTGCAGCGTCCTCATTTCCCCTTTGGTGCAAAGGAGGCAAGCGCAGGCCAAGGCATCAGGGAAAGTCAACCATTTCGGTGCAACAAGACCAAGACCAGCAGAGCGGCAGGAAGGAGGTCATCGTGGAGCCCAAGCCGGCGTCATCGTGAGAGTCTTTGGCAGGCGAGGACCGACTTTAGTCAGGATAAGAGTACTAGATGTTCCCCTTCAAAATGGCCAATTGTTGGCGCCCTTCCCGCTCAGTATTTGGGAAGAGGCCCAGGGCCTCCCTCTATAAATAGGACTAGCCACCACCAAGGCAGGGGGATCAATCCGGAAGAGACCTATCAGATAGAACCCTAGCAGAGAGAGAGGCGATCGAACTCATCCAAGCAGATTCATCGCACCAGCTCAAGAACAGCCCCTCGCGAGGCTGTTCTCCTTTATATTGTTCATCATCAGCCCTCGAGGCAATCCACCACACCACAAACTGGAGTAGGGTATTACACCACAATGGTGGCTGAACCGAGATAAACCTCGTGTCCCTTGTGTTGTTCTTTGTGTAGTTTAGATCCTTGCGAGGCGACGGCGTAGGTAGGTTGGAGTGCGATCTCGCGTGCACCCCTGTAGTTGAACCTAGAGGGTCTGCGGAACCGAAATCCGACATTTGGCGCTTGGTAGGGGTGCACGGAATCCGGTTTCTGCCGCCTCGCGCCCGTTGCATCGTCATCATCATGTCCGCGACCCAACATGCAATCCCGATTCTGGGCAGCTGGCCCGCCAGAGAGCCGCCGCCTGTGGCGACCTCAACCCTGTGTTACAGCGGCCCGTGGTCCGCAGGGCGCTGCGGGCCGCGGCGACGCGGTCAGCGACGTCGGCTCTCACGCCTTGGCAGTGCGGTCGGCGGCGAGGGCCTCGAGCCACGCCGTGTGCACGGCGCCGTACACCCGGCGGGAGCAGGCGAACTCAAGGGCGCGCTCACGGTGGCCGAGAGCTACTGCAATGCAAAGGCCTTTGGGCGCCCACGACGTCTTCTTTGGAGCGGGTGGCGAGCTCCTGGCTTCGCCGCATCGGGGCTCACCCTTCGCACCCAGCCGCCGCCTCGGGTCGGAGCGGACCGACGGAGGCCCTGCAGCGCCGCCAAGAGCTCGAAGCGGATTCCAAGGCCACCTAACGCCAACCAGCCGTCAAGACGGGCTAACAACGACGCTGCCTCCGCCCCCGGCCAGTGAAGGAGGACTCGCCAAAACGCACCGTCCCAGTGGGCCGCCGCGCTACCACCCCTAGGTTGGCGCCTCAAGCGCCTCTTTTATTCCCTAACTATACTATATTATTATTATTATTTATCCTCTGTTTTTTCTTTTTATTAATGCAATGGGTTTAAGATTCATTAGCTTTCTCATTCTACTCTTTCACAAAGGAATGCGAAGAGAACTTAATGGATCTTATCCTATTCATTGAATAGATTTCTTTTTTATTAGAGTATCGACGATAAATCTTGGTTATTCACTCTATTTTTAATTTTTATTTAAGTAAACCATGCACAATGCATAGGACTACCCCCCCATTTTCAAATTTGGGCTGCGTGGCACACGGGGCACTACAGCGAAGCATTCGGGGTGGCGGCCCCGGAAGAGTATGTGCCCCACATGATGGATCAAGGGCACGCGCAGGAGGAAGACCATGCCTCGCTCCTCGGCCCAAGCTGGGGGGAAGAGACACCCGAAGCTGAGCTCTTTCAGGAGCCCCGGGATAGCCCCATCGACCACGCTGGAGGCAACGATTATCGGGTACCGCTAATTCCTCAGGAGCAGGCATACGCTAACCATGGATCACAAGAGGTACAGGTCATCGCGGCGGATGGCTACCCCAATCCAGCAGCTTCCTACCCCTCAGGAGGAGGGCGCCGGGGGCTGCAGGAGAGGGGCCGAGATCCGGCATCATGTAAGTGCATCTAGTGCCACCCCTAGTTGGTTTTGGAGTATTGACGGCAAATTTGGTTGAGGGACTAATGTGTTTGTGAGAATTGCAGGATAACACAGGAAGTGTCCCTCATTGATTCGGTTTACCTACCGGAGATGACCCCTAAAAATGTATGAAGACACTGAAGACAATGGTGGTATGTGAAGATATTCATATTGAAGACTATGTCATGAGAAGACATTGAGTGAAGACTATGGAGCGCGAAGACTGTGTCGTTTCGTTGTTTCCTTGTTCTTCTTTGTTGAGTCATAGGAACCACCGTCATTGTTAAGTGGGGTCCAAGTGAACAAAGTCGTAATGATCAAGTGATGCTCAACCCAAATCCTATGTCTTCGAGCGAAGACAATGAGAGCAAATCTTATCCAGAGCTGGATGAGTCAGCTTTGCTTGTAGCCCAAGTAAAGTTGCCGTGTGTGTTTGAAATCGACCGTTGGAACACGTGTCGGTTCCTTAGTGACCCAGGGTCATTTCGGACATATCAGGTTGGGTTGCCTAGTGGCTATAAATAGCCCACCCCCTACACCATAAATTGGTGGCTGCTCAGAGTTAGTGCACGGCTTTTGTCATTTGAGAGCAACCCACCTTGAAGCCTTTGAGAGAGAGAAATCCTTGTGAGGACAAAGCCCAAACACCCAGAGCCAAAGAGTGTTAGGCATCACTTCAAGTCTTTCTGTCTATGTGACACAAGACTTATTACACTTGAGGACTGTGAATCCTCCGGCCGGTTAGGCGTCGCGCTCGAGCATCCAAGAGTCATTGTGGATCGCGGTGAACGAAGTCTGTGAAGGTTGAAGTCTACCTTGAAGACTTACGAGTGATTAGGCGAGGACTGTGTGTCCTTAGCTCAAGGGGAATAAGGTGAAGACGCAGTCTTCGAGTTGAATCTCAGCCTCCCTAACCCGACGCGTCAGTTGTCACAACAACTGGATCTGGTCCAACAAATCCTGTGTCTTCAACAAGTGACTGGTTCTATCCTCTCCCTCCCCTTACTTAGAGTTTGTCTTCGTGAAGTCATTTCCTATTTGTCGTACCCGTTTGACTTCATTGCTTGACTACTATCGTTGGTTGGCTTCATACTATCTTCCATCCTGATCCTTACTACTAAGCTGCTATTAGTCTTTGTACTTTCACATTATTGCATACTTGACTATGGTTTGCTTGTTGTAGTTTATCTTCCGCTGCATATCAATTAGGTCATTTCTATTGTTTGTCTTCGAAACTTCCATGTTTTGAAGACTTCCATAAAAATCGCCTATTCACCCCCCCTCTAGTCGATAACTAGCACTTTCAATTGGTATCAGAGAAAGGTACTCCCTTGTTCTGTGTGATTCGGTTTAACCACCTGGAGTTTTAGCTATGTCGACTCCAGGGATAATCAATGTCTCCGCTGCTTGCCCCGTGTTCGATGGAACTGAATATCCCTACTGGAAGAATAAGATGCGCATGCATCTTGAAGCCATTGATGTCGACCTCTGGTATGCCGTCAAGAACGGTGTTCCCAAAACTGGTGAAGGTGTCACCCCTGCTGATGTCAAGAAGTTCATTCAACTGGACTCGACTGCCAAGAACATTATCTGTGGTCATCTGACAAATGGAAAGTATGGCCGTGTGAGTGCTTTGGAAACATCGAAGCTAGTCTGGGACTGGCTATCCAAGGTCAACGAAGGCGTCTCAACCCAGAGAGATCAAAGGATCAGTGTTCTTCGCAACCTCTTCAACCGCTTCAAGAGAAACGACAATGAAAATGTCCAGCTCACGTTTGATCGCCTCACCGACATCACAAATGAGCTTCGTGCTCTCGGCGCCACTGAGATTACCAAGCATGAAATCATCAAGACACTACTGAGATCACTTGACAGCTCCTTTGACACCCTTGCCCTCATGATACAAGAATGTCCTGACTTCAAGACACTCGATCCGTCTGATATACTTGAGAGGCTCAGCACACATGAGTTCCAGATTTTTGAGAAAAGAGATATCTATGGTCCCAACTATGGCCGAACTCGCGCTTTGAAGGCAAAAGTTGTTTCCTCATCTGAAGAAGAATCTGACCGCTGTTCTGATGATCCTGAAGACATTGGAAAGGAACTTGCTTTGCTTGTGAAGAAATTCCAAAAGTTCACTAAGAAGAAGGGCTTCAGAAAGTCTTCACGATCTAGCTCAAGAAATGATGAAGCTTCCACTCATGACCACAAGAAGAGAACATGTCACAAGTGCAAGAAACCGGACACTATATATCTAAGTGTCCCACAGTGGGACAATGAGAAGAAGAAGAAGAAGAGCAAGGAATATGATTCTGATGACAAGAAGAAGAAGAAATCTTCAAAGTCTTCTTCCAAGTCCTCATCAAAGTCTTTATCTCATAAGAAGAGCTCATCCGCAAGGCTTGTGCTTTTGTTGGCAAGGAAATGGATTAGGAGGAGGAGTCTGCATTCGAGGAGGCGGAGGTGGAGTCCAAGAGGAGTCCGACCTGGCGTTGTAAGTCCGGATCTAGCCACGACCTATGTTGCCAAGTCCATCTTCAACATGAAGACAATGACTTCCACACCAACGTGAAGGCGATGACAAGGGCGACCCTGCTCCCACCTATCGCTTCATGGCACGTGGTGCCAAGGTAAAATCACGTGATGCTTACTTTCAAACATCAAGTGAAGATGACTCTGATTGTGAATCCAAGCCCAGCTACAAAACACTTGCTAAAATTGCAACTGAACAACAAAAAGCTATGGAACATACTCAAAAACTGTTAGACAAAAGCGATGACCTGTTGGACGCGGAAATGACATGTTCACAGTCCTTAGTTGAAGACATAAAATATCTTCATGCTAAGTACCAAGAACTTGAAAGTCGTCATGAAACGCTCTCAACCACTCATGAAAAGCTCTCCTATGATTATTTTCAAAGGAAGCAAGAGCTTGAGAAATTAAGAGCGGCTCATGAAGATCTTCAAAAAGAGAATGAGTCACTTCGCGCTCAACAGATCAGTCCCGCTCAGGATGGATTTGAACCACCATGTCTAAAATGCCTTGAGCGTGATATCTCTACCTCTGTTGCTGAATGTTCCACTACTGCTACTGTTGCATTGTCTTCAACTACTGATGTGGTAACTAACCCCTCTGCGGAGGATACCACTACTATTGCTGATGAAAATGCTAGGTTGAAGACATTGCTTGAAACAGGATGTATAAAAGTCTAAAGGACATCGGACACTGCGATGTCCTCAAAAGCAGATTCTCGAACGAAACCCTAGGAAAGAGGGTGTTGGGTTCGAGAGGAAAATGAATGTTGATGGTTCCCATTGGAAGCTTTGAGCAAGATCCCAAAACCACATGGGTTGTGCAAAGGGACCTCAAGTGGATCCATCCACCTTATCTGGCTTTACGTGCTAATACTATTATCATTGATGAATCCTTGATGCAAACTATAAGCTGTTCAAGAATCAGAATGGTGAAGTGTTTGCCAGGTATATTGGTACTAACTGCAGGAATGGACCACCTATGAAGAAGATCTGGGTTCCCAAAAGCTGTCTTGAGAATCTTCCAGTGAATGTGATCATGACACCACCTGGGAAGAAGACAAACCCCAGACCTAAGGCGTCATATGGTCCAAAGGCTTCATACAGAAAGAGGACTCACCCGAGTCACCCTAACGCCAATGTTTTGCAGGGAAACCGTACTCAAACTTGTGAATATGAGCGTGTGTCTTCAAACCGCTATGTTCATAAAACTAAGAACTTTTTTGCCTATTCATATGAGTATCATTCATATCCTGCAAGGCTATTTGCCAGGGCTCCAAAGCCGAAGTTCTCAGATGCTGCACTTAGACTCATTGCTTCTAAGCCACCCTCGAAGATGTGGGTGGTTAAGAAGAATTAACTTTCTTTTGAGGGAAGGGTCTCGGCCGAAAATCAAAGGCGATGATGCTATTCTTTGGGGACCTAAAACATCTTGTAGGGCGCAAGATCAAATGCCCAAATGGTCTCACTATGTATTTTGTTCTGAATTGTTTGCCATTCATCCTATCAGTCCTAATCTTGATCTCGAGCTTCAATAATCCTCTTGCCGTCAAATGTTTATGCTTCACAATACTCTTGGTGAAGCCTATCCCCTAACTGCATCTTGTAGGGTATGACACCTCATGCTTGAGAATGGATTATGGACAGCGGATGCACTAATCATATGATTGGTGATGAAGTCTTCTCATGGACTCAACCTTACGTCCATCGGACAAGAGTCACATCACATTTTGACCTTTGGTAAAAGCAAGGTATTGGGTCTAGGTAGAGTTGCAATCTCAAAGGATCAACACATGGATAAAGTGATGCTTGTTGAATCCCTTGGTTTCAACTTAATGTCCGTCTCGATGCTTTGTGACTTAAACATGATTGTGCTATTTGGAAAATATCGTTGCCTTGTACTAATGGAATCTGACAAGTCTCTAGTCTTTGAAGGATATCGGAAAGATGATCTATACATGGTAGATTTCTCAGCAGGTCCACAGCTTGCCGTATGTCTTCTTGCAAAAGCTTGAGAATCTCTGGCTCGGCATCGGAGGTGGGGCATCTTGGCATGAGGAACTTACACACACTCGCCAAGAAGAAGCATGTCATAGGCATCGAGGGTGTCAAGTTCAAGAAGGATCATTTGTGTGGTGCCTGCGAAGCTGGAAAGATGACTAGGGAAAAGCACCCCTCGAAGGCAATCATGACGACATCTCAACCCTTTGAGCTGTTACACATGGACTTATTTGGCCCTACTCACTACTCTACCCTCACAACAACTGCATGTCTCTATGGCTTCGTCATTGTTGATGACTACTCAAGATATACATGGGTGCACATAATTCTCTACAAGACTGAAGTGCAAGATGTCTTCAGACGCTTCGCCAATCGAGCCATGAACAATTATGGCATCAAGATCAAGCATATCAGAAGTGACAATGGCACTGAGTTCAACAACACCGGACTTGATCTTTATCTGGATACAATGGGAATCACTCATGAGTTTTCTGCTCCATACACACCTCAAAGCAAAATGGCATCGAGAGCGCAAGAACAGAACCCTCATTGAGATGACTCGAACAATGCTCAACGAGTACAAGACACCAAGAAAGTTACGGCCTGAAGCTATTGATACAAACATGTCACGTCATCAACCGTGTTTACATCCATAAGCTTGAACAAAACATCCTATGAGCTCCTTCTTGGCAAGAAGCCAAATGTCGACTACTTGAGTATTTGGAGCTAGGTCTTGGATCAAGGATCCCCATCACAAGTCAAAATTTGCACCTAAAGCTCACGAAGGCTTCATGCTCGATTCTGGAAAGGACTCGCACTCTTACAGAGTCTTCAACCTTTATCTCTACAAAATCGTCAAAGCGTGGACGTGCGATTTGATGAAACCAATGGTTCACAAAGAGAGCTCCTGCCAAGTACACTAGGCGAAGCTCCGCCGGCGAATCTATCAAGCTAATGGGAGCTGGTGAAATCATGCCTTCAAGCACTGACTCAAGAGGAACTTATCATTTCGCACCTAACCAACTGAAGACAATGCTCGATCAAGACAATCCTCCCAATGATGACAATGATCGGCAAGAGCAAGGTCTTCGTCCAGTTCATCCTCGAGTTGCAAATGAAGTACAAATTGAGAAGATAATTGATAACATCAATGCACCTGGTCCACTTACTCGCTCAAGAGCAACACAGTTAGCAAATTTCTATGGGCACTTTTCTTTTGTGTCAATAACAGAACCCAAGAAAGTAGCTGAAGCCTTTATGGAACCTGAATGGATACAAGCTATGCAAGAAGAACTTCAACAGTTCGAGCTGAACAATGTTTGGGAACTTGTCAAGCGTCCTGACCCTCGCGAGCACAACATTATTGGCACAAAATGGATATATCAAAACAAGCAAGATGAGCATGGTCAAGTCATCAGAAACAAAGCACGTCTTGTGGCTTAAGGATATACTCAAGTCGATGAAACATTTGCTCCTGTGGCTAGGCTTGAAGCTATTCGCATACTGCTAGCCTATGCTAACCACCACAACATCTTGCTATATCAAATGGATGTGAAGAGTGCATTTCTCAACGGCAAAATTGAAGAAGAAGTATACGTCGCTCAACCACCTGGCTTTGAAGATCCAAAACATCCCGATATGGTGTACAAGCTAAACAAAGCATCAGATGGCCTCAAACAAGCTCCTCGTGCTTGGTATGATACGATCAAAGACTTTCAAGAGCAAAGGCTTCAAACTGGATCCTCGATCCCACACTCTTCACGAAGACATATGATGGTGAACTGTTTGTGTGCCAAATATATGTGGATGACATTATCTTGGCTGCACCAACCGAAGTATAGTGATGAGTTTGGATACATGATGCAAGAGCAATATCGATGTCCATGATGGGTGAGCTGAAGTTCTTCCTTGGTCTTCAAATTTACAACAAAGGAATGACATCTTCATATCTCAGAAAAATACCTCAAAGATTGTCTCAAGAAGTTTGGAATGCAAGATTGCAAAGGTTACACGACGCCAATGCTACCAAACACCATCCGGGTCCCGACGACAATGGTAAAGAATTTGATCAAAAGGTATACCGCTCCATGATTGGTTCCTTACTTTACCTATGTGCATCTAGGCCGGATATTATGCTTAGTGTTTGCATGTGTGCTCGATTCCAAGCGGCACCAAAGGAATCACATCACTTAGGCGTGAAGCAAATTCTTGATATTTGGCTCACACCCCAACACTCGGATTATGGTATCCAAAGGGCTCGAATTTGATCTGGTTGGATTCTCGGATCTGATTATCTTTGGTGACAAGGTGGATCGCAAGTCTACATCGGGCACATGTCACTTTACAGCACGATCACTTGTCTGTTGGTCTTCAAAGAAGCGAACTGTATCACTCTCAACCGCTGAATCTGAATACATTGTCTTTGGATCTTCTTGCGCTCGGCTTCTATGGATGAAGCAAACTCTCAAGGACTATGGCATCAATCTGAAACAAGTACCTCTCTTCTGCGACAATGAAAGCGCCATCAAGATTGCCAACAATCCAGTCCAAAGACTCGAAGACAAAGCACATTGAAATTCGTCATCACTTTATCGAGATCATGTCATGAAGAAAGATATTGACATCATTCACGTCAACATCAAGAGCAATGGCGATATCTTCACAAAGCCCTTGGATGAGAAAAGGTTTTGCAAGTTACGGGGTGAGCTAAATATCTTGGAATCCTCAAATGTCCTGTGATCAGGCACACATCCTAACACTTATGCATGTTGATGACTTAGATGTACAACACACGAAGTAAAGTATATCTTCAATCAATGAAGACTTACATGCTGAGTGTGAATACATTAACGTGGAATTTGACTTCGGAGCGCCACAATAATTGTGCGCCATGTCTGGGTCTAATACTTCCTATACGGTGGGTAACGCCACCACAAAATTTCTCTGTTTGAAGTGTTTCACTCATGGCGTTATTTTTGCTACGTCTTCACATTTGGTTTGTCTTCAAATTTCAAATTATCTTCATGATTTTCTTCACTATGTTGATTTGATTGCTTTCTGATATATATACATACTAGTGTTCTGTCTCTACAGCATTCACTTATAGCTATGTCTTCCTAGTTGAATCTTTTGAACTAAGTGAATGTGATCGAACCCTAATCTCTCTATGCTTTCTATCTCAAACTCTATCTGTCCAAATCATATGCATTCTATTGAAACTGTCGAATGTCTTCTCTGCGTCCTTGTCAACAGAAGACACAGAGACAAAAATTAAGTCTGTTTTAAATGATTCATCCTTATTGTTTGAAATCCAGAGAAGCCGGAACGACCATCCGACAAACCTGGCGGGCGTAGGAACGTGGGACAACTCTGAGTATGTTGCATGCTTGCCACATGCCCCTCAGATGTGAACCGCCAGGGGCACTTGAGTAATTGAGTTGTGCCGCACACTTCCTTATAAATACGTGTCCCCTGCAGTAAAGAAAACCTTCTTCCACCTCTCCACCTTGTCAAAACCCTAGCGCCACCGCTAGCTCTCGACGACACCGGTGACGAAGCGCTTAGCTGCCGCGACTTCTCCGACGCCGTCCTCACGCTGGCCGCGGACATCATACCCTCCGCCGCCGCCGTAGGTGTCCTCCGTCGCCAAGTTAGGGCACGGTGGATTGAACTGCTCGGTCTCCTACTCATCCCATCTAGCAGTTCTTCATGTGGTAAATATAACTCTATTTTTACCATCTTTTTGATCCTCAAAGATTCATCCTATTTACCAAAATTGGTTTCTTCCTATACAATGTTAGATCTATTCACCGCATCTCATCTCGCCTAGTATATTCACTTAAGCTTCATATCTAGTTAGATTCCTCACTTGTACTTATTCACGAATTCGCATAAATTTGGAACCAACTCTCAACATATAAGTGAATGTCTTCGCATCATGAGGTCAATGTCTTCAAACTGATTTATCTTCAAAATCTTCCGAGAATGCATATGACCTCTTCCCTCCCTCGCATATCTAATCTTGTCACGGTACATGTCCGTGGGAGAATCCCTTGGTTCTCATAGTGCGCATTCGCTTGCGAAATTCTTACAAGATCACATTAACTCTCCCGACGCCAGATCCTGTTTGTCCAGCAAGCGAAAGCTTTTGAAGCCTTTGAACGTGTTGAAGCCATTCAGTTTGAAGTTCATGGCTGCAGAGAAATTAGTAAGGAAGGGTGGCCGACAGCATCGTGGGGGAACATCAAAAGATTTGCCTGATGACCTCTCAGAGCTTTACAAGACAGATCCTGAAGAGAATTATAATCAGCGCAAGACACGAATCCAATGGATTCGACGATATTGGGCTGAACAATGGTTCAAATACAAGTTCGTGACCCAGGAATACGCTGAGAAGAATGCTATCAGAAGTCCTTGGGGTGATATTCTCTTTCGAGGCCTTCCACCCAAGAACAGAGCTGAAGCTATTGCACAGGGTTTCTATCCTTGTATGGTCCATGGACCTCAGCCTCAAAATGCCGACCCATCGTCATTGCTCTGGTGTCGTGACGATAATCTCTTCAAGCGCAACTTCCAGCACGCAAAGGCATCGGCTAAGGAAAACAAGAAGTCATTGGGATTAGACTTCAACCCTGGTCCCTCTGCTCCCCGTGCTGACGGCTCACGTGATGCAGAATCCAATGTCATCGGTCCTTTCTACAACCTTGATGGCCTCATCACTCACATCTCGGTCCAAGGTGCCAAAGTGGATCATTCTGATGATGATACGGACACTGATGAAGCCCCTGCTCCTACTCCAATGCCGCAGAAGCCAAAGAAGGCTAAGGCTTCAAGATCAGCTGCTCCTCCAAAAGCTTCACATGCAAAGCCACTGGCCACTGCACCTCCTGAAGACAGTGTGCAGTCCTGGTCCAGAAACCAAAGCCAAGACTGCCAAGGTTCCCAGGTACTGCCACCTCTACAGGGTCCTTCAATGCAAATGGCTTCAAAGCCCACAACACCTTCTTTGACAAAGCAAAGAACCCCTACTCAAGGCCGAGAATATCATCAGATCGCTTCTGGAGCTATCAGCAGCGAAGCTATTACTCATGCGTTCTGTATGATCAAGGGCGCATTTTCCCTCATATGCGCCTCGACACTGAAGCCATTGCTGGACTGCCATGCTTGGAAGAAGCACTTGACTGTTTTTCGTGATGCGGTCTGCTCAGCTTTGTGATGCATAAAGAACATTGGAATGAGGAACTTTTGCTTCAATTCTATGCTACCCTCCACATTCGCGGCTACTACAGAGATACAAAGACATGGGTTCTCGAGTGGATGACAGGAAATGTTCATCATGAAGCCAAAGCTCTTGACGTCATTGAGCTTACAGGCCTACCCACTCCCGGAGAGCTGTTCGAACCTGATTGTCAACTCCACCGCAATGCATTGGAGAGCATCTTCCACAGCCGAGCCCAACATGAGCGGATGTTGAGCATGATGAAGCCTTTGCCACCGACGTTGAATACCCAAAGGAGTTCTTTGTTGATGACCTTGAGTATCGCCTCGCACAATATATCACATCATCAAAGTGAACTCTATGGCCTATCAAAGGGCATTCATCATCACGCAAAACTTGAAGGAGCCATGAAGACATTGGTCTTTACATCCTCAATGGCATCGACTTCAATACACAAGAATTCTTCATCCGCAACCGGCTGCGTCGGTTCGACCTTTTGGCCTGAAATTCTATGCTCCATGGGTCATGCGCCTCTTCAAGCTACACTCTGCTATCAACTATCAACCCTCCGCCGCAATCATCGATCTTTCTACGAGAGGTTGATATGTCGATTGAAGCCATATACCCCGAGCCCGCCAAGAAGCCTCTTTGTCTTCAAAATGCTGATCACCAAAGCTTCACTCAACCCATGGAAGGAGTCCATGCAGAACTCGTGTCTATCCAATGGCTGGGAACACTAAATGCGCCTCACCGTGCAAACTGAAGCTACCGAGAGCACAATTGCCCAAAGGCCTAAGAAGCGCCTCGCATCCTAAATGACCGAGAACTTCTTGTGGCAATCGCATCGTAAACAAGACAAGCATCACTTCGGCTCAAGCGACAGATGCAAAGCCTCTCGGTGGACGTCAATCGCACTCAAAATCTTGCCACCAAGAATGCTTTTGTCACTCACGAAACCTGTCGGCGATCATGGAAGAGTTTGACGCTGCTTAGTGCTAAAGCAGATCTTCAAGACGATGGCTTCACTGAAAGATTCAAGTTTGACTCCACTCCTCCACGGAATGCGGTCCTACGTCGAACTCCATCCCTTGAAGACTCTGACTATTCTTCCTCCGCGGCAACTGTGAATGCCAGAGTGATCGATGATGAAGACGATGCTACGTCACCGCCCCTACTTCGCAGCGCATCGACCTTGCACCAAGTTAAATCGCACCGCCAAACAACAACGACAACCCTGCTGCTTCACCTACTCCTCATGGGAACAGTAGATGCTCTATGTCTTCAAACCTTTTGGTCCCATCGACAAAAGGGGAGAAGCATATGAGTTTGATAGTATTCAAGCGGGTTCATACGGGCGGTTGCTTTATATTTTGCCTAGTGTTTACAACTCTCGCTTTTGATACATTTGGTTCTTTGAGTTGTAACACTTAAACTCGATGGTCGTTTGCTACTTATTTGCTTTTTTGTGATGCGATGATAAATTCCGCATGTGCGATGATAACTTCCGCACTTAGATCATTTTGCAGACGTCCATTTTCCATTATGCATGTCATTCTCTTAGTTATATCATTTCATGCATGATGAATTATCTTCATAAGTTGAAGAGGATCTCCACAAGTACAACCTGCCATGTGCATTTGCATTCCAAATGCAAATTACTTATATGCACATCTTCAGGGGGAGCCTTTGCCACTTATGAAGACAATACCCTATCCTTTACAATTTCACATACTTTATCCCTGTTGAAAACTTCAACCAGTTTGTCATCAATCACCAAAAAGGGGGAGATTGTAAGTGCATCTAGTGCCACCCCTAGTTGGTTTTGGAGTATTGACGACAAATTTGGTTGAGGGACTAATGTGTTTGTGAGAATTCCAGGATAACACAGGAAGTGTCCCTCATTGATTCGGTTTACCTACCGGAGATGACCCCTAAAAATGTATGAAGACACTGACGACAATGGTGGTATGTGAAGATATTCATATTGAAGACTATGACATGAGAAGACATTGAGTGAAGACTATGGGAGCCAAGACGTGTCGTTTCGTTGTTTCCTTGTTCTTCTTTGTTGAGTCATAGGAACCACCGTACTGTTAAGTGGGGTCCAAGTGAACAAAGTTAGAATGACTGAAGTGATTCTCAACCCAAAGCCTATGTCTTCGAGCGAAGACAATGAGAGCAAATCTTATCCAGAGCTGGATGAGTCAGCTTTTCTTGTAGCCCAAGTAAAGTTACCGTGTGTGTTTGAAATCTGACCGTTGGAACACGTGTCAGTTCCTTAGTGACCCAGGGTCATTTTGGACATATCAGGTCGGGTTGCCTAGTGGCTATAAATAGCCCACCCCCTACACCATAAATTGGTGGCTGCTCAGAGTTAGTGCACGGCTTTTGTCGTTTGAGAGCAACCCACCTCTAAGCCTTTGAGAGAGAGAAATCCTTGTGAGGACTAAGCCCAAACACCCAGAGCCAAAGAGTGTTAGGCATCACTGAAGTCTTTCTGTCTGCGTGACCTGAAGACTTATTACACTTGAGGACTGTGAATTCTCCAGCCGGTTAGGCGTCGCGTTCTGAGCATCTAAGAGTCATTGTGGATCGCCGGTGAACGAAGTCTGTGAAGGTTCGGAAGTCTACCTTGAAGACTTACCAGAGTGATTGGGTGAGGACTGTGTGTCCTTAGATCAAGGGGAATAAGGTGAAGACGCGGTCTTCGAGTTGAATCTCAGCCTCCCTAACTGACGCATAGCTTGTCACAAAGAATCGAACTGGTCCAACAAATCCGTGTCTTCAACAAGTGACTGGTTCTATCCTCTCCTCCCTTACTTAGAGTTTGTCTTCGTAAAGTCATTGCCTATTTGTCGTACCTGTTTGACTTCATTGCTTGACTACTATCGTTGGTTGGCTTCATACTATCTTCCATCCTGATCCTTACTACTAAGCTGCTATTAGTCTTTGTACTTTCACATTACCGCATACTTGACTATGGTTTGCTTGTTGTAGTTTATCTTCCGCTGCATATCAATTAGGTCATTTCTATTGTTTGTCTTCAAAACTTCCACGTTTTGAAGACTTCCATAAAAATCGCCTATTCACCCCCCCCCTCTAGTCGATAACTAGCACTTTCACATCACCACCCGGCGTTCGGAGCAAGGCGTCCTCAGGAGGTAGGCCCTCTGCCGGGGAGGTGCCTCAGGGCCTACCCCCGGTAGAGGACCCGTGGTCGTCGGGGGAACCGCTGGTGACCGCTCTATCCCATCAGCGGCGTCCTCGGTCTCCGACCGTCGTCGATGGCAATAAAGTGTGGCGCAAGGCGGGGCCCTCGTCTGGCGATATGAAGCAAGGCCGGTACCTGTGAAGAAGGCCTAGTGCCTGTGAAGCTCACCGCCCCGTGACACTCTCACGTAATAATGAGTGGGGCTGTACACGCCCCGGAGTCTCCGGAGAGCCGCCCTCGGGCCTCGGGGCTCCATACGCCCATGATGGCAGCACTTAGCTCGCTTGGTGAGAAGACGTCGAAGGCTAGACTAGGTGACAGACGCGGCCTTTCTGCTTATTTTTTCCTTTCCTTTGGTTGTCATTTTTCCCCCGTTTGGATTTAAGTTGGATTTGAGCTTGAGACTTGTGTGTGTTCGGGGAAGGGGTGTTTAGTCTCGTTCGAGCAATCTCTCGCGTTCTGGTTACCGCTTTGCGTCCAACCCGCCTCAGCTGCCTCCCCTCGTGAGCCCCTCGCGAGCCGGGCCAGGCCTAACATGCGTGCAGCCCGGACTGCCGTCACCACGCCCTCTCAGGAGGTTCTCATTACAGGTTCAATGGGCTCGTTCAAGAGGCACTCAGGACACCACAACCCTCCGCAGGCTATCTCGAGGCCCACGTGGGTCGAAGGTAAAAAAGCCAGTCGGCTCGTCGCAAGACCAGCCACTTGGCGTAGGCATACGGGTGATATCGTGTCTACTAATGCGCTAACTGCAAGTTTTCACACGAGGGGCTCCCCCTCCCAAAATGCTCTTACAACCTTCAGGCCCAAGCCCGAACTCTCTCTGCGCAGGGTAGAAAGCAGGAACAACACGCGGTCAATCGGATAAATCCCCCAATGCATCCTCAAGGGCACCTCCTGAATCGTCACTGGCGCCGCTGGCCTCGCCATCACCCTCCGCGTCGCCGTCGGCAGTGTCCGGGCTGTTCACCACGCCGCCTTCATCAACAACCACGACCACGCCGTCGTTATCAGTAGTGAAGGCCCTGATGAGGGCATCTACGTTGTCTTCCACCCAGTGCGCCAGGTCGTCTCAGATGGCCAAGGGTACCGGGGCGATGGCGGCATCGAAGTCAAAGTGGGGATCCATGTTCTGAAGATGACTGAAGACACGAGAAAAAGCACGCCCGAGCAGGGCACGACTCCTCTCCTCCACCAACCTGTTGGCTCTGCCCGACCGCGCCTCCATCTGCGCCACCACATCGGTGAAGAACTCGAGGTTACCAAAGATAGTTAACCGCAGGAGGCTCCCCAACGGCCGCCTCACGATGTTGCCCAAGGTCAGTTAGCTCTTTCCGGGCGTGCGGAGCATAGGGCCATGCTCGTGCTCCAGTGTCTGCCGCTGGCGTATCTCGTCCTCGCTCCACCGCGCGATGGCCTCAGCCGCATCCTCCCTTTGACGGAGAAGAAGCACCTCGGCGTGGGAGGAAGTCAGCTCCCCCTGTGCCGCGCCAAGGGCGGCCCGGGCAGCGTCCGCCCGCCGCGTCACTTCATCCAGCTTGGCCTTCAAGGCGGCGGCCCTGCCTTCTGCTTCGACCTTAATCAACTCCAGCCTCTCTTCGAACTCGCGCTCGAGGTTCGAGCGGGCTGCCGCCACCCGACGATTAACCTCTTCCAGGACTCGGGCCTCCCGCGCAGCGACATCGTCCTCCACCTGCGTCACCAAGTGCTCTCTCGTCTCCAGCCGCTCAAGGTCATGGGCGCGCTCGGCGGCTTCCAGCGTCAGTGCCTCCTCATGTCTCTAGAGCTCCGCCTGGTCGACCGAAGCCCCCTTCATCGATGCAAGGGCCGCCTCATGCAGCTCCACCTGCTGCTCCAGGGAGTTACTCCAGGCCTGGAGCTCCCGCGCCCGCTCCTCCGCAGCCTCGCGCCGCCGGTCAGCCTCCCGGGCCTCCCGACGGCCCGGAGCGGGCCTCCCGAGAAGCCGCCACGACACCTCGGCTTTCTCATTGTCGAGGTCACGCTGGTGGCGCGCAAGGGCAACGGCCACCTTCAGCTTGCGCCTCTCTTCACTAAGGCGGGCCCTCGGCTTCAAGGCGCGCGTCCTCCAAGAAGCTCTACACCGAGCTGGCTCACTCGTCACCGCCTCTAGAGAACCCTTGGCAAAGGGCGCGACGCTCTGGGCGCGCCGAGCATGTCTTCCGCTGCCCTCCGCCTCAGGCGGCGCTGGGGCCACGAACCAGCACTTCTTCTGGGGGGGGGGCGCCCTCGTGATGGCCGTACGCGCCTCGCTAGAAGCCCGGCCCAGAGCCGGCTCGTCCTCAAAGGAAGAACGCAAGGACGACCTCAGCCAGTCGCCGTCCACGACCAATCGAAGAGCCCAAGGCAGGCTGGCTATACCCCGGGAGGGCTCGCGAAGGAGGGTCGCGAGGTGCACAAAATCATGATGCATCACAGGATGGCTCACCTCTCCAACCGGCCTCACCACGAGGGCAGTGCTTGAGCTCGGGGCGCTTGGGGACGGTGGAGAGGGCGAGGCCTAGGGGGATGGCTCCTCAGCCGTCTCCGTGAGCTCGACAGGAAGGTCCCTGCAGGGCAATGACCAGTTGAAGCAACGGGAAAGTAAGGAACTAAGAAAGGGGAAGGCTTACTCATCAATGGCGGCACTTCTGCGCTCAATAGGCGGCAAGGGTAATCATCGTGCAAGGCCTCCTTTCTCTTCGGAGAGCCTCAAGTCCACGCGAAGTGGTTTAGGAGCTCGCGCAGGGTCGGCTCATGACGAGGAAGAAGCGCCAATGTGACCGGCGTTGGGGGCATCGGCCTGGCCCACGCCGCCAGATGCCGCACCATGAAGGGTGGCCGGGGCCTCAGGGGCTTCTGCCACGGGAGCCGTGGGTCGCGGCTCAACACCTCCAGCCGCCGCAGGGCGGGCCTCAGGGGCTGCCGCCTCAGGAGTTCCGCATGGCGTCATCGTCTCGACGACGGCCTCCTCAGCCTCCGACTCCTCAGCCCCCGGCGGCCCTTGCCTCCCAGCTCCACCACTCGAGGAAGGACCGCCGCGGGCAACCGGAAGGGCAACCACCACAACTGGGTTCTCACGAGGTCCCATGAGGCCCACGGGGCGCAGCCCCCATTCGTCAAAGCTGGGCATCTGCTTCACGAAATCGGCCCTGCTCGAGCAAAGGTACAGCAGGGCACCCTCTCGCCGGAGGCTGCCGGGGGAAGGGTCCCCAGTCAGGATCATGAGAACCTTCCTCATCACTTCAGGCGTCAGATCTTCCTCCTGGAGCCTCATGCGGTCTTCGCGCCCCACGAAGGCCCACATCCGGCGAGAATGGCGCTGGAGAGGGGCAATGCGGCACAGGAGGAACTCCTTCACCACCTTGGGTGCCGTCACACCGAGCGCCCTCAAGTTCGCAAAGCAACGCCAGACGAAGACGAGCCGGGGGACTCGTGAGCGTCTCCTGGCCCCAGCCCGAATTGGGGATAGCGGGCGAGGTAGGCTCCGAGAGCAGGGGGCTGGGCACTCCAACGTCCACGTACAACCACCGCTCTCGAACCCAGTCGCAGGCGGGGGAAGGCTGAAATCAATCCCCGAGGCCGCCGTTTCTGGCGCGGCAAGGAAACTCACGCACCCCAAGCATTGGGTGGGGTCGCTGAGGCGCAAAGAGAAGAAGTGGCGCAACAAGGCAACTGAAGGAGGAATGCCAACCATCGCCTCGCAAACAAAGGCGAAAATGGCAAGGAGAGTAATGGATTCGGGACCCAAATGCATCATGTGGATCTGGTAATGGGAAAGTAAGGCGTTGAAGAAATCAGAAAAGGGGGAACCAGTCCCGCCATTGTATGCGTCGGGCATGCGAACCTCGGTGACTATTACATCAATGGAGAAGTGAGACGCGGGTTGGACCATCGTCCTCCCACACTCGTTGAAGATGGTGGCGAGGGCCGAACTGACCTTTCCCAAGCCTTCCAGGTTGAGTATGATCGACCGATCGACAGCAGGAGCCGTCGGCAACGGCGAGCGGGGCGAAGGCACAGGCTTCCGCCCTTTCCCCTTCTTCATCGGTGCCATGGCGACAGGAAGGGGGAGGATTCGAGATTGGATTGGAAGCAGAAGCTGAAGCTCGAGAGGAGGAAGAGCGGGAGACGCGCGAGCGGCGAGAAGAGGGATGACTGTGTGCAACTGCGGGTCCGCCTAGCTGGGCGCAAAATAAGGAGGCGTGGGGAAGCAGGGACGCCCACGTGCAACAACCGCCACGCGGCGTCCAAGGCCGCAGGCTGTTGGGGCCCGCAGCGCTTCGCACTTGCCCTTTCGCATCTCTGCTAAGCCAAGTCCAGGCGCGCCTTGGGCCCGGGGGCTACTGTCGGCGTTCTGGGAATGGGGGTACCCAGACTTGCCTGCCTGCGGCCTGCGGCGTGGCTCAAGGGGTGGCCCAATACGGCCCATCATCATCAACACAAGCTCAAGACCCTCGCGAGGGGCCAAGCCTCGCGGGGCAAACGACAGAAAGCTTCCTCAGGCACGGCCTCGTAAGGCTGGCTCGCGAGGAGGCGGAGAGATCAAGGCGGGGTACCTCACAAGGTGCCCATGACACAAGCCATGAAGACCGAGGGTGCCAGGCGGCGCCAGCCCGCGCAGTGTCCTCATTTCCCCTTTGGTGCAAAGGAGGCAAGCGCAGGCCAAGGCATCAGGCAAAGGCAACCATTTCGGTGCAACAAGACCAAGACCAGCAGAGCGGCAGGAAGGAGGTCATCGTGGAGCCCAAGCCGGCGTCACCGTGAGAGTCTTTGGCAGGCGAGGACCGACTTTAGTCAGGATAAGAGTACTAGATGTTCCCCTTCAAAATGGCCAATTGTTGGCGCCCTTCCCGCTCAATATTTGGGAAGAGGCCCAGGGCCTCATTCTATAAATAGGACTAGCCACCACCAAGGCAGGGGGGATCAATCCGGAAGAGACCTATCAGATAGAACCCTAGCAGAGAGAGAGAGAGAGAGAGAGAGAGAGAGAGAGAGAGAGAGGCGATCGAACTCATCCAAGCAGTTCATCGCACCAGCTCAAGAACAGCCCTTCGCGAGGCTGTTCTCCCTTTGTATTGTTCATCATCAGCCGCTGAGGCAATCCACCACACCACAAACTGGAGTAGGGTATTACACCACAATGGTGGCCTGAACCAGTATAAACCTCGTGTCCCTTGTGTTGTTCTTTGTGTAGTTTAGATCCTTTCGAGGCGACGAGACGTAGGTAGGTTGGAGGTGCGATCTTCGCGTGCACCCCAGAGTTCAAACCTAGAGGGTCTGCCGGAACCCGAAATCCGACATTCGCCAATATTTTGGCTACCCCGGGCAAGATCCAAACAGCCCCTCCCAACAGATTCAAATCCCTCGTTCGCTGTGGAATTTTGCCATGTGTTGTTTTCATGGACTAGCAAGATGCCCGTGCATTGCACGGAACATCAAGATGCATTTTTTTACAAACTCCCGCATGCATGCAAGGGATAATTAATGTCCTCCTTTGCTAGTACCACGAGGCAAACACCATTAATATTGCATCGATTAGTGTTAGTGGCCTTGTATATCTGCAAATTGTAATTTTGATAGTGGCCCCTTGTATATAAAAATGGAGGGAGAAATATGAGAGATAAGGTGAGGAGGAGGGCGGTGGTGGTGGTGGTGGTGGATCTGGGCGGAGGCATGGGGATGGACGGTGCAGATGTCTAGGTTTGTATCTCTCACACACCCACGTAGGTGGGGGACGCACGAAGAGAAGAGGTGCACGACGGGCGCACGCATTACTCCGCCTCTTTCCCAACCACACCCAGCGGGTACACGGTGGAGCTCATTTCTGCATTTAAAAAGGCAGCCCACGTGGTAATTTGGCACGTGTCTTTGGTTGTCCACTTGGTGGAGTGAGGATCGTCTACTACGGGTGAACAAACAAATTGCGACTTGACGCGTTATGTTAAATTAAAAAAAGAGGCAAACCATGTGGGGCCTACCTTAGAGGCAAGGCTCTATACACCGGAGTACTTTTGATGTGTCCCGTCAACTCGCAGAACAAGGAGAAGCTTGTTTAGTACGCCGTCTCCGCCTACCAGGCGCGGTGGCTCGTGAGGATGAGGTGAAGCTTGTTTTAGTAGTAGTAGTAGTACTACTACTACTACTACTACTACTCAGACGCTTTACGCCGCCTCCTCGCCCACGCTGTGGTGGCTCCCAAAGACGAGGAGAAAGTTTTACTACTCCCTCCGTTTACTCCTCGTCCCTACTACGTATACTTTGGTTAGTACTCCCTCCATTTACTTATACAAGGCCACTATAAAAAAACGCATTTTGCATCTATACAAGGCCACAAATAGTAATCGAGACAAAAGTTACTGCTCCCTCCTTTCCAGTTTATGGCTCAATTTCAAAATCTCTCCAACCAAGGTAGACGGTGAGTGGTCGAATTAATTTCAAAGTTTGCACAAGTAATTAGTACGCTCGTTTTTCTCAAGAAGTTATGTTTACCGAGGCATTAATTAGAACGAATGCATGAATGACCACTAAATTTCCATGAACTTGTACATGCATCAGTAAGAGCAAGTACAATAGAGCTGAGTCAGCGGGCTATAAGAAATAAATTAATATATTTCTGCTTAGTTGGAGGAAAAAGAAGAGGAGAGAGAAGGTAAGCGGGCTCTTCGTGAAGAGCCAGCTCTAGCACGTGCTCCTAGGCACTTTGTGAGAATGAATGGTGGGTCACATAATAAAAAAGTAGTATACTCTTTTGATCTATTATTGTAGATGTTGGCTATAAGATGGGCTGTAGATGACATGGCAGTGGCTTATAGCCAGTAGCTGGCTATACTATTAACCATGCTCTAAGTACAATAGTGCGCTAACACTCACGTGGCATTTTTGCATATGTGGAGGAAAGAGAGGCAAGGAAAAAGTGGAGAAGTGGGCTCTCATGCAAGAGCCAGAGTCTACTACATGGTGGAGCATTGGGAGAGGCACCTGTATGGAGGTGGTCAGAATCGGGAGACTCACGCCGGTCGAAGGCGCAGATTAAAATGATAATGGAAAGTCAAATCACGGGGCCTCACCTGTCTAGCAGTAACTCGCTGTCAAATCACACATCCCTACGTTTGCAGCAGCCTACTCCCTCGTCTTCTCGCATCTCTGTCAAACCTACTAGGCGAAACTGCCCCGCCGCCTACCGCGCAGGAAAAGCCCCGCCCTCGACTTTTAAATACAACTACATTCGCTTAAGAATCCAATGATATACTTTTTATGACATAGTAACTCATATTTAGTTAGTCAAATGGATGACCTAGAACTACGTGCAGGCCCTATAAACCGAGATGCCTAATAAAAAACCCGAGACAGAGAGGGTAGTTGAGCACGTATCTTTTTAGATCAATATAGTCAGGATTCACCAAGGAGTAAAACCAAGTGGTAGGATGCTCCTGTCGTGTTGGCGTAGCAACTCAAGCAGGTCATCCGCTTACCGAAATGGCTACACACTTAACAGACCCCTTTGGCCGACATGTGGCTCATCCACCGCCTTGTTCCACGTGTGATGCACCAAATTACAGTTCGAGCAACGGTTGGAATTGGAGGCACCCGGTCGTGGCCGTGATAGTAGAAAATGAGCGATGAGGGGTCAAATCACAAAGCCCCACCTTTCCGCATTGAGTTGGAGTCTTTGGACGGACGAAGCAGCCATCATTTCACTCTAGGGCGCAAGAGCATAAAGAAAAGAGAAAACAATGATGCATGCGGCAGCTACCTAGGGCACCCTAGGGTAGGGGTCTCCACTACAGATCCTTTTTTGAAAGCGCCTCCACTACAAATCGGCTTCTCCCTCGTCCTCTTGAAGAAAACATATGATGAGTGTGGCAGTAGGGTTTGTAGGAGTACTACGGCGTGCGGGGCCACGTCATAGTAAACGGGTTCGAGTCGACGCCTTAAATATGTGTGGGCCGCTTGGTTTTATGGGAACGAGGCAGCATTTTGGGTTCGGGGACCAGTGTAGATATAGTACGTACAAAAAATTGTGGACGTAGGTTCGACCGAAAGGCAATGATGCATGGGCCCTGCATTTTGATATACCCGGGGTCGCGTGAAATTTGCTACTCTACTCAAAACTAGTAAGGTACACATGTATTGAACGCATGAGATTTCGAAACCAAATTATGAATAAATACACACTATAGCATGTAAAGCTTTGAGTCATATATGCATGATGTAGATGTTCGTTTAGTTCTTATAGTTCATCTCATTCAAAATCAATTAGTTTTATAAAAATGTTAAGATTCATGGGGTTGTGCATTGTAAATCATAAAGTAAAAAACAAATAATGGCAATTCATTTAGAAAAAACAATCAATTATGATACAGAAGATTCTAGAACAAAGGAGAAGTGCTTGTGTTTTGAGGTTTGTGCATCATGCTTAAGTTCAACCATGGAGTCTTCTAAATTGTACATGTGGCAGATCTGGTGGAATGTTGATGATATCCAACGGCCAGTAGTGCTCGGATTTGCCTATCTCTGCACTGTCGGGTTAGCACACTATATAGTTCTTATGCCATAGTTGCATGTTTTTGAAAAAACTACTAGTGGGTTGTACTATCTATTTAGGAATAGAAGATGTATACATGGAAGTTGTAGGGAAAGAGATGACATGGAGCATCTCAATTCCTATGAGTAGGGATTGCAAAAGAGATGTCATTTGGTTCACATCATAGGAACTTTTCTATTGAATCTAGAGATGACATGTATCTCAATTCCTATGAGGAGGGATTAGAAAAGAGATGTAATTTGGTTCATATCATAGGAACTTTTCTATTGAATATACGCTAATGTTTATTTTCCTTTGAAATTGAGGGAGTATAGGAATCCATTCATATGAACCAAGTGGCTCTAAAGCTATAGAAATGATATCATGTTTATTTCCTTTGAAATGTGGAGTATATGAATCTATTCCTATGAACCAATTGGCTCTAAAGGAAAAATCCTATAAAAATCATATCATATAGAGTTCCTATGATATTCCTCGACACTAAAGGATGCTTGAAATTGCTGCGGGTGATAAGATGGTCTTTCTTTGTAGACTCCTCACCCATCTTTATAGTTACCTCTCTCAAGATGAATGAAATGATATATACATGGGTATTCTACATGTGCAATTTGGTACACTAAAACTTCGGTAAAAGTTTGCGAGGTTCAAATTTTAATAAAGCTATATGCACTCTTGCATTTGAACGGAGGAGCATACGGCAGTTGCTAACACTCACATGGAAGATTTGTGTGTAGGAGGAGTGGCTGTTCTGTTAAATGACATGGCAAAACCGACACATCGGATGCCGATCTAACGGTTCTTCTGGCGTTAAATCGGGAAAAGGCTTGTGGCTTAACGTTTGTCTGATAATGATTTACGGACACATGCATTGCATTGATACGTGCCCCCCTCTCTCTCACGCACACGCTGAAGGAAATATGCCCTAGAGGCAATAATAAAGTTATTATTTATTTCCTTATTTCATGATAAATGTTTATTATTCATGCTAGAATTGTATTAACCGGAAACATAATACATGTGTGAATACATAGACAAACAGATAGTCACTAGTATGCCTCTACTGGACTAGCTCATTAATCAAAGATGGTTATGTTTCCTAACCATAGACATGTGTTGTCATTTGATTAATGAGATCACCTCATTAGGAGAATGATGTGATTGACATGACCCATTCCGTTAGCTTAGCACTTGATCGCTTAGTATGTTGCTAATGCTTTCTTCATGACTCATACATGTTCCGTAACTATGAGATTATGCAACTCCGTTTACGGAGGAACACTTTGGTACTACCAAACGCCACAACGTAATCGGGTGATTATAAAGGAGTACTACAGGTGTCTCCAAAGGTACTTGTTGGGTTGGCGTATTTCGAGATTAGGTTTTGTCACTCCGATTGTCGGAGAGGTATCTCTAGGCCTTCTCGGTGATACACATCACT
Organism: Aegilops longissima; assembly: GCA_021605205.1. NCBI lineage: Eukaryota > Viridiplantae > Streptophyta > Magnoliopsida > Poales > Poaceae > Aegilops > Aegilops longissima. The sequence goes on from CM038678.1 coordinate 580,834,323, forward strand.
TAAGCCTTGCAAGCATTACAACTAATGAGTTAGTTGTGAGATGATGTATTACGGAACGAGTAAAGAGACTTACCAGTAACGAGATTGAACTAGATATTGGATACCGACGATCGAATCTCGGGTAAGTAACATACCGATGACAAAGGAACAACGATGTCGTTATGCGGTTTGACCGATAAAGATCTTCAGTAGAATATGTAGGAACCAATATGGGCATCCAGGTTCCGCTATTGGTTATTGACCGAGAATGGTTCTAGGTCATGTCTACATAGTTCTCGAACCCGTAGGGTCCGCACGCTTAACGCTTCGATGACAGTTCATAATGAGTTTATAAGTATTGATGCACGAAGGTTGTTCGAGTCCGGATGTGATCACGACATGACGAGGAGTCTCGAAATGGTCGAGACATAAAGATTGATATATTGGAAGCCTACATTTGACATCGTAAGTGTTCGGGTGAAATCGGGATTTTATCGAGTACCGGAGGTTACGGAACCCCCGGAGGTCCATGGGCCTTAATGGGCCATGGGAGAAGAGGAAGGGCAGGCCAAGGTGGGCTGCGCGCCTCCCCTCTAGTCCGAATAGGACAAGGAAGGGGGGTGGCGCCTTCCTTCTTCCCCTCCTCCAATCCTAGTCCAACTAGGAGAGGGGGGAGTCCTACTCGGTGGGAGTAGGACTCCTCCTGTGCGCCTCCCCTAGGGCCGGCCACCTCCCCTTGGCTCCTTTATATACGAGGCAGGGGCACCCCAAGACACACAAGTTGATCTACGGATCTTGCCTTAGCTGTGTGCGGTGCCCCTTCCACCATATTCCACTTGGTCATATCGTCATGAGCTTAGGAGAAGCCTGCGCGGAGAAGTCATATCGTCGCGGAGCTTAGGAGAAGCCCTGCGCGGAGAAGTCATATCGTCATGAGCTTAGGCGAAGCCCTGCGTCGGTGGAGCATCAACATCGCCACCACGCCGTCGTCTTGTGGAACTCATCCCGACACTTTGCTGGATCGAGTCCGGGATCGCCATCGAGCTGAACGTGTGCAGAACTCGGAGGTGCCGACGCTCGGTGCTTGGATCGGTCGGATCGTGGAGACGCACGACTACATCAACCGCGTTGTTATAACGCTTCGCTTTCGGTCACGAGGGTACGTGGACGGACACTCTCCCCTCGTTGCTATGCCATCACCATGGTCTTGCGTGATCGTAGGAATTTTTTGAAATTACTACGTTCCCCAATGATGGCATCCGAGCCAGGTTTTATGCGTTGATGTCATATGCACGAGTAGAACACAAGTGAGTTGTGGGCGATACAAGTCATACTACCTACCAGCATGTCATACTTTGGTTCAGCGGTATTGTGAGATGAAGCGCCCGGACCGACATTACGCCAGACGCTTACGCGAGACTGGTTTCACCGCCCGAGCACTCGTTGCTTAAAGGTGACCGGCGGTGTCTCGCTCTCTCACTTTAGTTGAATCGAGTGTGGCTACGCCCGGTCCTTGAGAAGGTTAAACGGAGTCTATTTGACGAAATATCGTTGTGGTTTTGATGCGTAGGTAAGAACGGTTCTTGCTCAGCCCGTAGCAGCCACGTAAAACTTGCAACAACAAAGTAGAGGACGCCTAACTTGTTTTTGCAGGCATGTTGTGATGTGATATGGTCAAGACGTGATGCTATATTTTATTGTATGAGATGATCATGTTTTTTAACCGAAGTTATCGCAATCGGAGAGCCATATGGTTGTCGCTTCATTGTATGAAATGCAACGCCATGTAATTGCTTTACTTTATCACTAAGGAGTAGCGATAGTCGAGAAGCAATAGTTGGCGAGACGACAACGATGCTACGATGGAGATCAAGGTGTCGCGCCGGTGACAATGGTGATCATGATTTGCTTGGCGATGGAGATCACAAGCACAAGATGATGATGACCATATCATATCACTTATATTGATTGCATGTGATGTTTATCCTTTATGCATCTTATCTTGCTTTGATTGACGGTAGCATTATAAGATGATCTCTCACCAAAATTATCAAGAAGTGTTCTCCCGAGTATGCACCGTTGCGAAAGTTCTTCGTCTTTGAGACACCACGTGATGATCGGTGTGATAGGCTCTACGCTCAAATACAACGGGTGCAAAACAGTTGCGCACGCGAATACTCAGTTAAACTTGACGAGCCTAGCATATAACAGATATGGCCTCGGAACACGGAGACCGAAGGTCGAGCGTGAATCATATAGTAGATATGATCAGCATAGTGATGTTCACCATTGAAACTACTCCATCTCACGTGATGATCGGACATGGTTTAGTTGATTTGGATCACGTAATCACTTAAGATGACTAGAGAGATGTTAGTCTAAGTGGGAGTTCTTTAATAATATGATTAATTGAACTTAAATTTATCATGAACTTAGTCCTGGTAGTATTTTGCAAATTATGTTGTAGATCAATAGCTCGCGTTGTTGCTTCCCTATGTTTTTATGTTCCTAGAGAAAATTATATTGAAAGATGTTAATAGCAATGATGCGGATTAGATCCGTGATCTGAGGTTTATCCTCATTGCTGCGCAGAAGAATTATGTCCTTAATGCACCGCTAGGTGACAGACCTATTGCAGGAGCAGATGCAAACGTTATGAACGGCTAGCTCAATATGAGCGATCTGACGTTATGAACGTTTGGCTAGCTCAATATGATGACTACTTGATAGTTTAGTGCACCATGCTTAAAGGCTTAGAATCGGGACTTCAAAGACGTTTTTAACGTCATGGACCATATGAGATGTTCCAGAGTTGAAGTTAATATTTCAAGCAAATACCCGAGTTGAGAGATATGAAGTCTCCAACAAGTTCTATAGCTAAAAGATGGAGGAGAATCGCTCAACTAGTGAGCATGTGCTCAGATTGTCCGAGTACTTCAATCGCTTGAATCAAGTGGGAGTTAATCTTCCGGATAAGATAGTGATTGATGAATTCTCTAGTCACCATCACTAAGTTACTAGAACTTCGTGATGAACTATAATATGCAAGGGATGACAAAAGTAATTCCCAAGCTCTTCGTGATGCTGAAATCGACGAAGGTAGAAATCAAGAAAAGAGCATCAAGTGTTGATGATTGACAAGACCACTAGTCTCAAGGAAAAGGGCAAAGGGAAGAAGGGGAACTTCAAAAGGAACGGCAAGCAAGTTGCTACTCGAGTGAAGAAGCCCAAGTCTGGACCTAAGCACGAGACTAAGTGCTTTTGCTACAATGGAATTGGTCATCGAAGCGGAACTACCCCAAGTGTTTGGCGGATAAGAAGGATGGCAAAGTGAACAAAGGTATATTTGATATACAGATTATTGATGTATATTTTACTAGTGTTCATAGTAACCCCTCGGTATTTGATACTAGTTCAGTTGCTAAGAGTAGTAACTCAAACGGAGTTGCGAGAATGGATGAAACTAGTTGAAGGGGAAGTGACGATGAGTGTTGGAAGTAGTTCCAAGATTGATATCATCATCGCACACTCCCTATACTTCGGGATTAGTGTTAAACCTAAATAAATGTTATTTGGTGTTTATGTTGAGCATGAATATGATTTGATCATGTTTATTGCAAAACGGTTATTCATTTAAAGTCAAAGAATAATTGTTGTTCTGTTTAAATGAATAAAACCTTGATGGTCATACACCCAATGAAAATAGTTTTTAACGGTTATTCATTTAAAGTCAAAGAATAATTGTTGTTCATTTAAATGAATAAAACCTTCTATGGTCATACACCCAATGAAAATGGTTTGTTGGATCTCGATCGTGTGATACACATATTCATAATATTGAAACCAAAAGATGCAAAGTTAATAATGATAGTGCAACTTATTTGTGGCAATCGCCGTTTAGGTCATATTGGTGTAAAGCGCATGAAGAAACTCCATCTGATGGATTTTGGAATCACTTGATTATGAATCATTTGATGCTTGCGAACCGTGCCTTTTGGGCAAGATGACTAAAACTCCGTTCTCCGGAACAATGGAACAAGCTTGACTTATTGGAAATAATACATACCGATGTATGCGATCCAATGAGTGTTGATGCTCGTGGCAAGTATCGTTATTTTCGACCTTCACAAAGATGATTTGAGCAGATATGGGTATATCTACTTGATGAAACACAAGTCTGAAACATTTGAAAAGTTCAAAGAATTTCAGAGTGAAGTGAAGAATCATCACAACAAGAAAATAAAGTTTCTGCGATCTGATCGTGGAGATGAATATTTGAGTTACGAGTTTGGTCTTCAATGAAAACAATGTGGAATAGTTTCACAGCTCACGCCACCTGGAACACCATAACGTAATGGTGTGTCCGAACATCATAACCGCTCTTTATTGGATATGGTGCAATCTATGATGTATCTTACCGATTTACCACTATAGTTTTGGGTTATGCATTAGAGACAGCTACATTCACGTTTAATAGGGCACCATCTAAATCCGTTGAGATGACACCGTATGAACTATGGTTTAGCAAGAAACCTAAGCTGTCGTTTCTTAAAGTTTGAGTTGTGATGCTTATGTGAAAAAGTTTTCACCGATAAGCTTGAACCCAAATCGAGAAGTGCGTCTTCATAGAATACCCAAAAGAAACTGTTGGGTACACCTTCTATCACAGATCTAAAGGCAAAACATTCGTTGTTAAAATGGATCCTTTCTAGAGAAGGAGTTTCTCTCGAAAGAAGTGAGTGGGAGGAAAGTAGAACTTGATGAGGTAATTGTACCTTCTCCCTTATTGGAAAGTAGTTCATCACGTAAATCAGTTCCAAGTGATTCCTACACCAATTAGTGAGGAAGTTAATGATGATGATCATGAAACTTCAGATCAAGTTGTTACTAAAACCTCGTAGGTCTTCCAGAGTAAGATCCGCACCTGAGTGGTACGGTAATCTTATTCTAGAAGTCATGTTACTAGACCATGATGAAACCTACGAATTATGAGGAAGCGATGATGAGCCCAGATTCGCGAAATGGTTTGAGACCATGAAATCTGAGATGGGATCCATATATGAGAACAAAGTGTGGACTTTGATGGAGTTGCCCGATGATCGGCAAGCCATACTATATAAATGGATCTTCAAGAGGAAGACAGATCTCGATAGTAGTATTACTATCTACAAAGCTCGACTTGTCATGAAAGGTTTTCGACAAGTTCAAGGTGTTGACTACAATGAGATTTACTCAAGCTGTAGCGATGCTTATGTCTGTCCGAATCATGTTAGCAATTGCCACATTTTATGAAATCTGGCAAATGAATGTCAAAACTACATTCTTTAATGGATTTATTAAAGAAGAGTTGTATATGATGCAACCGAAGGTTTTGTCAATCCTAAAGGAGCTAACAAAATGTGCAAGCTCCAGCGATCCATCTATGGACTGGTGCAAGCATCTCGAGTTGGAATATACGCTTTGATGAGTTGATCAAAGCATATGGTTTTATACAGACTTTGGAGAAGCCTGTATTTACAAGAAAGTGAGTGGGAGCACTACAAGAGCATTTCGATAAGTATATGTGATTGACATATTGTTGATCGGAAATAATGTAGAATTATTCGCAAAGCATAAAGGAGTGTTTGAAAGGAGTTTTTCAAAGAAAGACCTCGTTGAAGCTGCTTACATATTGAGCATCAAGATCTATAGAGATAGATCAAGACGCTTGATAAGTTTTTTCAATAAATATATACCTTGTCAAGATTTTGAAGTAGTTCAAAATGGAGCAGTCAAAGAAAAGTTCTTGCCTGTGTTGCAAAGGTGTGAAATTGAGTAAGACTCAAATCCCGACCACGGCAGAAAATAGAAAAGAGAATGAAAGTCATTCCCTATGCCTCATCATAGGTTCTATAAAGTATGCTATGCTATGTACCTGACCTATTGTATACCTTGCTCTGAATTTGGCAAGGAGTACAATGGTGATCTAGGAGTAGATCCTTTGGACATTGGTCAAGAACATCCTTAGTGAGGACTAAGGAAATATTTCTCGATTATGGAGGTGTAAAAAAGCCCATCGTAAAGAGTTACATCGATGCAAGCATTTTACACTGATCCAGATGACTCTAAGTCTCAATCTGGATACATATTGAAAGTGGGAGCAATTAGCTAGAGTAGCTCCGTGCGAGCATTGTAGACATAGAATATTTGCAAAATAGATACGGCTCAATGTGACAGACCGCTGACTAAGCTTCTCTCACGAGCAAAACATGATCATACCTTAGTACTCTTTGGGTGTTAATCACATAGCGATGTGAACTAGATTATTGACTCTAGTAAACCCTTTGGGTGTTGGTCACATGACGATGTGAACTATGGGTATTAATCACATACAGATGTGAATATTAGTGTTGAATCACATGATGATGTGAACTAGATTATTGACTCTAGTGCAAGTGGGAGACTGAAGGAAATATGCCCTAGAGGCAATAATAAAGTTATTATTTATTTCCTTATTTCATGATAAATGTTTATTATTCATGCTAGAATTGTATTAACCGGAAACATAATACATGTGTGAATACATAGACAAACAGATAGTCACTAGTATGCCTCTACTGGACTAGCTCATTAATCAAAGATGGTTATGTTTCCTAACCATAGACATGTGTTGTCATTTGATTAATGGGATCACCTCATTAGAAGAATGATGTGATTGACATGACCCATTCCGTTAACTTAGCACTTGATCGTTTAGTATGTTGCTAATGCTTTCTTCATGACTCATACATGTTCCTGTAACTATGAGATTATGCAACTCCGCCATCGGAGGAACACTTTGGTACTACCAAACGTCACAACGAATCGGGTGATTATAAAGGAGTACTACAGGTGTCTCCAAAGGTACTTGTTGGGTTGGCGATTTGAGATTAGGTTTTGTCACTCCGATTGTCGGAGAGGTATCTCTAGGCCTTCTCGGTGATACACATCACTTAAGCCTTGCAAGCATTACAACTAATGAGTTAGTTGTGAGATGATGTATTACGGAACGAGTAAAGAGACTTACCGTAACGAGATTGAACTAGATATTGGATACCGACGATCGAATCTCGGGTAAGTAACATACCGATGACAAAGGGAACAACGATGTCGTTATGCGGTTTGACCGATAAAGATCTTCGAGAATATGTAGGAACCAATATGGGCATCCAGGTTCCGCTATTGGTTATTGACCGAGAATGGTTCTAGGTCATGTCTACATAGTTCTCGAACCCGTAGGGTCCGCACGCTTAACGCTTCGATGATGAGTTCATAATGAGTTTATAAGTATTGATGCACCAAGGTTGTTTGGAGTCCCGGATGTGATCACGGACATGACGAGGAGTCTCGAAATGGTCGAGACATAAAGATTGATATATTGGAAGCCTACATTTGGACATCGGAAGTGTTCCGGGTGAAATCGGGATTTTACCGGAGTACCGGGAGGTTACCGGAACCCCCCGGGAGGTCCATGGGCCTTAATGGGCCATGGGAGAAGAGGAAGGGCAGGCCAAGGTGGGCTGCGCGCCCCCCTCCCCCCTCTAGTCCGAATAGGACAAGGAAGGGGGGGGCGGCGCCCCTTCCTTCTTCCCCCTCCTCCAATCCTAGTCCAACTAGGAGAGGGGGGAGTCCTACTCGGTGGGAGTAGGACTCCTCCTGTGCGCCTCCCCTAGGGCCGCCACCTCCCCTTGGCTCCTTTATATACGGGGCAGGGGGCACCCCAAGACACACAAGTTGATCTACGGATCTTGCCTTAGCCGTGTGCGGTGCCCCCTTCCACCATATTCCACTTCGGTCATATCGTCGCGGAGCTTAGGAGAAGCCCTGCGCCGGAGAAGTCATATCGTCGCGGAGCTTAGGAGAAGCCCTGCGCCGGAGAAGTCATATCGTCGCGGAGCTTAGGCGAAGCCCTGCGTCGGTGGAGCATCAACATCGTCACCACGCCGTCAGGTTGACGGAACTCATCCCGACACTTTCTTTGGATCGAGTCCGGGATCGCCATCGAGCTGAACGTGTGCAGAACTCGGAGGTGCCGACGCTCGGTGCTTGGATCGGTCGGATCGTGGAGACGTACGACTACATCAACCGCGTTGTTATAACGCTTCGCTTTCGGTCTCACGAGTGCGTGGACGGACACTCTCCCCTCTCGTTGCTATGCCATCACCATGGTCTTGCGTGATCGTAGGAAATTTTTTGAAATTACTACGTTCCCCAACACACGCACCCTCACGAGTCACGACTCTCCCGAGTCCTCTCGCAGACTCACACGTCGCACCCACCATCTATCTGCAGGTAGACATCACGCACATATGTGCTCTTCACACCCTACCCTCAGAACTTCTAAAAAACAAAAGACGGTGCACACATTTTATTTTAGCTCACACGTCACACACTTATACTATTACTCTTGCGGCGAATGTTCTTTGGGCATAGTATATTGTACTCTCACGAAGAGAAGCAGTGCACGCACGCACTAGTTCTCTCACACCCACTCGCGGGTACACGTAGGAGCGCATTTTTTTGAAGCTGGTACAAAAAAATCACTCCACTATATATAAAAGCAGGAGCCTTAGCGCTTGCTTTACAAGGGTTCCTCTCGTTCACTCTCTCATGCTCTCCAGATCTAAGCAAGACATAGGTGGCCACACTCTCTCTCAGCTCACGGCCGGTCACAAATCCGGCCGGACAACCTCGACCAGGGCAGGGGTGTAGGTGCATTGTTCGCACTGTCGTCAGCGGCGAGGGAGGAGACCAACGGCTGCCCACGCGTTCCGATCGGCGGCCATGTCGTTCTCTCCGAGAGAGCGCCGGCTCAGGAGGGCCTCCGACCCCTTCTTCCTCCCTGCGGTATTGTGGCCAAGATGCAGCCTCCCGACACCGTCTTTGTCACATGTCGACGACCCTCAGGTATATATTCCTTCGAAACCTGCCTTGCTCTACAGCCCCAGCTCCCTTCGTGTGGATCCTTTTCTACTCCCGTCCGCTATTCCAAAGCCACCTAGACTTCTACTATTAGTAGAAGTAAAGTTAGTTCATACAGTCGACTCAAAGCGTTGGTTCAAACATGGAAGAAAGTGGGAAAGTTGTAGCATGAATCTAGGACTTGGTTCTAAGAGGAAACGGGGGAAAGTAGTAATATCACCTTTGTTTAAATAATCAGATTTAGTATTTGCGCAAATAGGGATGTCTCTCCGATCGTTTCTATCCGGCGCAATCAAAAGCACACACCTCAGTTTTAGTACAACTGCATAAAATGAGATGGCTATCCCTCATTGCCGCTGCCTAACCTCCCTTCTTCAAGGTATCCCTACATTGGTAGTAACTAAGGTAAAATGACCAACACAATCTAAAAGAAGCTGATTCAGACGCGTTTTACTTCCTGATTGCAAAGGAGGACGAAAGAAAACAATCGCATCCTAGTCCGAATGCACTTTCTACCAGTTCATCCATGGACCGAGGACTAGCTGGTAAATACGGCTGCACGGCGGTTTTTTAGACAGGTCTTGCAGACAAGAGGCATTGTGGTCTGCTTATTTCTGCAAATAGCGGTGCTTAAATTTAGTGGAATGCACAAGAATTTCACTGTCAAGATAATTGCATGGTTCAGTTCAGCATTCCAAATTGAGACCACAATTATAACTGGTTATTCGGAATGAGAGAACCTAACCTCGGATGGTGGCAACAAGAAAAACTAGAGTGAACTCCAGGAAATTTAAGCTCGCGGGAGGCCCTTTTGCTCGAGAAGCCTTTTGCTTGTTTTTTCCTGATTTGTAAACCTTCTCACAACTTTGTCTTTTGTTGTGAACTAGTATATGTTTGTTATGTTCTATGAATCCTTGAGATGTATAAAATTGCTTAACTTATGCTTTTCAAGTTTTTTATGAAGACGAAGTTTAATGTGAGTGTTCCACATGAGTATTTGGACTAGTGTGTGAACGTTTGGAATTTATTACATTGTGGCCTCAATTAATCTGCATGAACCTTTGTAATAAGATACATAGTTGCTTATATGTCGGACATCGATTGTTGATTGTTAGCTGGTCGATACCCTAGTGTTGAAGCGAGCTGAGCCAATGTGCCGTGTTTTGCACAACTGCTTACAAGTGGGGTAGCACCAACAGTGTTTACAAGTACTTATGTATACGTCGGTAGCATGGTTCTCGAACAGTGCTCTATTTCATCAAAACACACACTGTCAGTATGATAAACCGTGACAACTTATGTCTTACCATGCCATATTCATGAAAAACTAGTGAGGACACATCTGTTTCGCAACAATTATGATGGTTCTCACATGATTCACGGGCACACAAAAGTAGCAACAGTTCCCATAGACGGATTCAAACAGTACTAGCCCCGAGAGGGTCGATAATGAGCAAGGTTCGGATAATTAGACACAATCCAAACTACTATTAAACACTAGTGGGGCAACTATTTCATGCCTCGATCTAATTTGGGCTGGACACGAGACGGACCTTGCCATGAACATCATCGAGGACGCCCCGCAGCAGCTCAATCTGTGAACCTTCATGAAGACAACCTTGTGGCCTTGCCATCGATAAACTTGTTTGTGGAGGCATGCCACGCCATCTTCTGCGTAAGCTTGACAAGAACAGTATGCCTCACAAACGAAGGAGTAGCTTTGAACTTCTTGTGCTTCAAAGACACCTGGACAACACGCCTGACAACAGTGAGGCTGGAATACAAATCTTCATTGGTATAACCGCCAATGGCTTCCAGGATCCAACAGCCTAAGAACTATGTTTTCCCAGTGCGTATATTCAGGTCGTCCGCCTCATACCGAGTGACATGTACAACCACATAATCCTTGTCTGCATCAGGGCTCTAATTGAAACAGAAACAAATTCTGAATTAGTTTTCAGTATAAGAAACACAAGTTATTTAAACCACTATGTATAGCATGGCATGAAAGCTAATAAAATTTTGCATTATTAATCACCACATACTTCCTTTTCTAAAAAAATCACCACATACTTAGATGAAAAACCACAATCGAGATCGGCAAAGAAGGAAATCACCTTGGGAAGCTCTGGGGGGGGACACATCCACGAAGGGGAAAACTGCTCTGCGAGTGCCACGTGGGCTGTAACCTCAAGCGGGCGTTGGCCATCTTAGTAGTGGCCGTGGCGCGATCTGGGTCGGCTCCTGGTTGCCTCCATCTTCTTGGAGCTCTCGTCTCGTGGGGATCAGCCTCCGCGTCTGCTCCAATATCGGCAGATCTTTGCCTGGTTCTCCTTGGTCCATCATGAAACCGGCGAATACTAGGAGACCACCGAAAGGAAAACACAATCGCAATGACAATGAAACAAAAAGAGAGTGAGGATCGGTTATTGCTTTGCAAAAGTTATTTTTTTTCTCGAACGAAAATATACCAACATCACGGATCGCTTACCTTCCCTTCGTTCGAGAGAAGAATAGTGGCAGAGATGAAAGTGTTGCCTTTCTTGAAGACGGTGAAGGAGAAGGGATTTAGCGAAGAGTGAAATGATGGTTGCTTCGTCCGTCAAACTTAGACTCATGGGAGGTGGGGTTTTGTGATACGGCGACTCGTTCATCGCGCTATGACCGGGTGACTCTCCGCTTTGCATACTGCCTTCTAATTTGGTGGATGTCATTTGGGCCCTTGCTGCATGGCCCGCATGTCGGTGAACAAAAGTATAACGACATTCAAGAGAGGGAGACGTTTCAATGACCTAGGAGGAGCGAAGCGGTAGAGTGTCTCCTTGTACTAGTAGTAATTGTTTTTACGGGTAGGCTGTAGAGTGTCTTCACTGTACTAGTAGTAATTGTTTCTCCGGGCCCAAGACAAAACAGCCCATCCACACTAGTAAATAGTAAAATCAATTCAAAATCCCATATATTTACTGAATGAGAGGTGCTACCACACCCAAAGACACCACCCCCCAAAAAACACTGGGTGCTCTTCTTCCTCCTCGCTCCCACCCACTCACGCCATTTCGCTCCACTCGTACCCCAAATTCCTCACCTCACTCCTACAGAAAACCCCATCTCCCCTTCTTCCTCACTCCTACAGAAAACCCCCAACTCCCCTTCTTCTTCGCTTGCACTACAACTAGGCTCATCATTCGTTACTCTGCTCAAATCCGTGAGCGCGACGCAACACCCTCGAGGAAATGGAGTCGGTGACCCCAAAGACTAAGAAGATGAGGCTCCGCCAACACGACGCCTGTGTAGATCCCAGACCCGCAGCTGGGAGAAGCGGCGACCCGCCCCCACGGGATCCCAGAACTCGTAGAATCTCGGGTGGACCGCATCAGCGATCTCTGGACGCCGATCCTGGGGAGATCATCTCGCTTCTCCCCACCAAGGATTGCTGCCGCACCCAAGTCCTCTCAATTCGGTGGCGCCCTCTATGGCGCGCCGTGCCCCTTAATCTTGACTATCGTCAGCCATCTCTCTTCAATGATTTTGAAATCCCCAGAGCCATCATCTCCTCCCACCAGGTCTCCGTTCAAAGCCTCTGCATCCCGTCATGCTACCTAAGCAAGCATACCATGCCCTGCAGGGTGGACGCCTGGCTGAAATCCCCTGAATTCAAAGAACTACAACTGCTTGAGTTCTACTATTCCCCCGGAAATCACATACCACATACCGAACGCCATGAACTTGTGCCCTCAGACCGATGTCCATCTCGCGGTTTTCCTCCTCTCTCTACACCGCCACCTTTGCTTGTGCTACCTACAGCATAACTGGTACTAAACCTTCGACTCCAATTTCTCAAGAAACTTTCACTTGTGCGGGTTCAGATATCGGAGGCCTCATTGCAAAGATCATCCACTCCAGTTGCCTGCTACTGGAGTGCTTGGTGCTTGTTTTCACAGTTAGAATCGGTTGTCTCCAAATAAAGTCGCCTAACCTTGTAAGAATTGGAATTTCTTTTGACGGAAGGCAGCTCATCATCCAAGATGCCCCTTCACTTCAAAGGTTGATCCTTGATTCTAGTTATTCACTGTTGCAAATAACCGTCCTCTCTGCGCCTAAATTGGAGACCTTGGGTGTAATACATGATCTCTGTGCTCATTTCAATATGGTGTTTGGCTCCACAGTTCTTCAGGTACTTTATATTATCATCTACACTTGTAACCATAAGCTGCATCTTAAATTTCTGTGCATAATTTATATATCATCTTGGAGTACACGTTTTGTACTAATATTATGTTCTATGCTCAATGAAGAGTTTCTCCATGGATGGCCTATCAATGGTGCTGGATTTTGTCAAGATCTTATATATCCAAATGAATAGTTTTGATCTGAACAAGATTATTGGCTTGCTGCGATGCTTTCCATGGCTGGAGAAGTTGTATATAAAGGTGATAATTTCACGCACATTGTAGGCCCGCATATAGTGTACTAGAATTAACCGTTCAGTTGTTGCTCTTTCGACACTCTTCTTTTAGACCTTAACAGTTTTCAATCTTCATATATATTTAGGCAACAGGACGGGGTAAGAAAGTTATAACCAATCGGTGGATTCGTAAGCATCGGGATTTTCTCACTTCTCATGAGATTAGATTGAAGACAATAACGCTAGAACGATATGTAGCCAACCGTGCAAACACAAGATTTGTCACATTCTTCCTGCTGAATGCGAGGTTACTATTGTCCATCAGGCTTAAGTTTATCAGCAGCATGGTTTTGACGGATGGGTATGTCAAGAGCAAAAAAGGAGTTTCGGTGGGCAAAAGAGCTTCGAACGTGCGGGCTTCTATTTACAACATATTGTGGTCATAATCCAGTAAATTTTACGACCCAGGATGTTCATTCTATGGACCTGACCGATCCATTTGACTGTGACTGCTGAAAACAGTGCTGCAGTTAGATGTTGTTGCCCTTTTCAATCTGGGTTTTTTTTGTAAACCTGATGAACAATTAACACTCGTGCTTTTGTACAGTTTGTAACCTGGAGTTAGATGTTCCTGCCCTTTTCAACTCGGCTGCGACTGTCATATTTTCTTTGAAACAAGGCAAATGGCTTGTCATTCGTTTAATTTATAGTGAAATGTTGTAACAAATCCCAACCAAGGGAAATAACATCACTCTCGCCGCTGCTTGAGCTCTTGTGCATTACTGAAGCCAAGTGATTAGCCCCACCAGCACCCACAAACTTATTTCGAACTAGCACATCAAATGGGCTGTAAATTTTCATAGGAAAGGCTGCATGACCGTGATGATTTGGATTTCGACATTTGGGACCTGCAAGGAAATAGCCTATCCAAGGTGGTGTCGACTTACTAGCCACCAACAAATGATTCTACCTACCAGCCGTTGGATTGACACCCAACATCCGTCGTGGTATCTTCTATCTCTTGTCTTCTTCTTCCTCCACCGCCCAAACCAAACCACCTTGTCGGCTCCGCCGCGCCCGCCCCCATGGCTGGCTGCGCCCGCCGCCCTACCGACGTATTCTCCAACGCTGGCCAGTCCTCCTCTATTCCCCACACGCCCCTGTTATTCTCCGCGATGTCAGCCCCAACACGCACTCCACGCCAATCCGACCCTCGATACTCCCCTCTGCTGTGGATCGACGGCGATGTTCAACGGCTTCGTTCGTTCCGCCCGAGGCCTCGTTGCCGCCCTCCGCCTTGCGGCCTTGGTTCGCCTTGGTGCACGGTGCGCCACCCTCTTGCGTTGTCAACATCGTCAACAACCGAGAGGAACAAGGAGATGATCAGACGTGGAGAGGATGATGAGGGACCCACCAGCGCCATGGCGTGCGCGCAAGCAAGTGCCTCTATAGTACAAGCCCAAAAATATGGTTCCTCCTAATGGTTGGACATCCGGGGCTCACGCCATTGTCAACGTAGTCAATAAACGAGAGAATTACACTACGAGCGGCCGACACGGGTGGACCCAGCAAGTCGCAGTAGTTTTTTTTGAGGAACAAGCGGTTGTTATTTATACTAGTTTTAGCGACGGATCAGGTAACAATGGTGTTGTAAAGGGGTGTGGCCCATCTAGCCTGTGGTTTTATTTATGTTTACCACATCATGAGCCCAGTTGTGTTTTTTTCTTGCTAAAAATGGCTAGCCCAGTTCTATTTTTTAAAAGAAATACTCAAACAAGGCCTACTTGCTTTATCGGCCCTGCTGGGCTGCAAATCTTTCAAGACGAGGAGAGTTTCATTCGGTTTGCCCAGAAATAGGCTGTACATTTTTAAAACACATCAAACCGGGAATTAGTTTCAATTTTTTTTCATTACAAGATCTTAAATTCCATTGATTTTATGCGTGGACAATTATTTGGATTTTATATTTATATAAATTATTTTTAAAAATAGTTTTGAATGTGAATCGATATTTCTGGATTAAAAACAGTTGACCGCACCGAAATATGCAAATTTTGTATACTTTTTAACCATGGCCACAATATGGGGTGTAATGCTAACAAAAAGAAGATGGGCTCCAAAATAATTCTTAAGAATTAGCAAATGGGCTGTACATTATTAGAAATAATGGCAGATGGACTGTATGTTATTTTCCATAGATTTGAGGCTGACTTGTGCGCCTACTACAGGTTGACGCGTATGCTTTCATAAAAAAAAGTTGACGCACACGCAACGCCCTGTCAACTTAGTGAACACACGAGAGCAGTGACTGTTGGATGTCCATCCAACGGCTGTCGTGATTCTTCAATCTCTGCTCTTCATGCTCCACTGCTCAAACCAGCGCGGCGGGACTGCTCGCTTCTCCTCCGCTGCCGGCTATGCTTGCCAAGAGGCCTCACGGCCCCACTGTATTCCCATCGCTGGCCTAGCCATCCCTCTACTCACCCACACATGCTGTTATTCTCCGGCGACGATAGATGAACCAGTAAACCCTCATACTCCTCCGCGTAGGAAACAACTGCCGAGTATTCCCTGGCTCCATGTTGTTCCCTTCCTAGGCCTCGCTGTCGTCCACCGCCCTAGTGCTCTCGGCGCGGCCTGGTCAACGTGGTCAATGAACGACATCCATCGGAAGTGGACTGTACATGGAGAGGCTAACAGCTGGGTCCACGGCCGCACGCAAGGAAATGCCTCCTTATTAGGCACAAAATAATGATTCCTCCACCTGACAGCTAGGACCCACAGGAAGGGCCTCTGTATTTCGCGAAAAAACGTTCCCCCCGCTGACAGGTCGGACCCACCAGCTATATCTTCGCACGCAAGGAAGTGCCTCCTTATTACGCCCAAAAAATGAATACCCCCGCTAGCTGGGACCCACCATATTGTTGCGCTTGACTTCAGGGCCTACTAAGTTGATGGGGCCGAAGGGCTTTGTCAACTTAGTCAATACTCCAAAGGATGTATGATGTCCATCCAATGGCCATAGTGCTTCTTCAACTTCGGTCTTCTTGCTCCACCGCCGAAAAGCAGCGCCGGTCGTGCCGCTGCTCCTTCCTCCCGTGTCGGTTGTGCTACCGCAGAGGCCTCACCGCCCCCATACTACTCCCACCACTGCCGTGCCATCCCTCCACTCACCCACACCCCCGTTATTCTCGGGCGACGCAGCCTCACACCGCAGCCAACCAGTGAACGCCAGATCCTCTCGCGTGGCCATCCACCGCCGTGTCTTCCCTGGCTCCGCGTCGTCCCCTTCCTAGGCCTCGCCGTCGTCCACCACCATGGTGCTCTCGGCGCGGCGTGGTCAATGTGGTCAATTACCGACTTCCATCGGAAGAGTACTGTACGTGGAGAGGCTGACAGCTGGGTCCACGACAGCCGCAAGGAAGTGCCTCCTTATTACGCGAAAAATAATTATTCCTCCACCTGACAGCGGAGACCCACCGGATGGGCCATGAGTATTTTGCGAAAAAATCGTTTCCCCCTGACTGCTAGGACCCACCGGACGGGCCACCGTATTTTGCGAAAAAAATGTGCCCCCCGCTGTCAGCTCGGACCCACCGGAAGTGCCTCCTTATTACGCACAAAAAAATGAATACTCCCCTAGCTAGCTGGGACCCACCTTGGTGGGAGGATGACTTGTGGGCCTACTAAGTTGACGGGGACGAAAGGCTTTGTCAACTTAGTCAATATGAACGATTCTAGCTCCAGTGACCGTACGATGTCCATCCAACGACCGTAGTGCTTCTTCAACCTCTGGTCTTCTTGCTCCAGCCGCCCAAAGCAGCGCCGGTCGTGCCGCATGCTCCTGCCTCCCGTGGCCGGCTCTGCTGCCGCAGAGGCCTCACCGCCCCTACTATTCCCACCGATGGCCAGGCCCTACGGCGACGGCAGCCTCACACCGCAGCCGAACCAGTGAACCCTCATACTCCTCTCCGCGCGGGCTTCCACCGCTGTTTTCCCGGCTCCACGTCGTCCCCTTCCTAGGCCTCGCAGTCGTCCACCGCCGTGGTGCTCTCCGCGCGGCATGGTCAACGTGGTCAAGGAACGACTTCCATCGGAAGAGTACTGTACGTGGAGAGGCTGACAGCTGGGTCCACGGCCACAGCCTAGTTTTTTTGTGATTTTCCAAGTAAGTCACTTTGTCAGGCCTGTTGGGATGCAAATCTTTCAAGACGAGGAGAGCTTTCATTCGGCTGGCCGAGAAAATGGCCCATCTGTAATGAGAATTTGGCTGTACATTTTTAAAACACATCAAACCGGCAATTAGTTTCAAATATCTTTTTTTTCATTTCAAGATTTTAAATTACATTAATTTTCATGCATGGAGATTTTGTTGGATTTTATATTGATATACATTTATTTTTTAAATCAGTTTGAATGCGAGTCGAAATTTCAGGATTAAAAACAGTTCGGACTGCACCGAAATATGCAAAATTTCGTATAATTTTTTAACCGTGGCCACAATATGGGCTGTAATGCTAACAAAAAGAATATGGGCTGCAAAATAAACCTTAAGAATTAGCAAATGGGCTGTAAATTATTAGAAATAATGGCAGATGGGCTGTATGTTGTTTTCCATAGATTTGAGGCTTTCCTAAAAAAAGGTTGACACAAGCAAAGGATCGTTGGATGTCCATCCAACGGCCGTCGTCTTCTTCAATCTCTGCTCTTCCTGCTCCGGCCGCCAAACAAGCGCCAGCTGGACTGCTCGCTTCCTCCTCCTCATGCCGGGTGTGCTGCCGTGCAGGCCTCATCGCCCAACGTACTCCCTTTGCTGGCCTAGACATCCTCTACTCACCCACACTCATCGTTATTCTCCCGCGACGGCAGATTTAACCAAGACCCTCAGACAACAGACTCCCTCCGCGTGGGAAACAGCTGCCGACTCTTCCTCGCCTCCGTGTCGCCCCCGCCCTAGGCCTCGCGTCGCCCACCGCCGTGGTGCTCTCGGCGCCGCGTGGTCAATGTGGTCAACGACCGACTTCCATCGGAAGAGTACTATGCGAGATGCCGACACCTGGGTCCACGGCCGCAGCAAGGAACCGCGTCCTTATTACGTGCAAAATAATTATTCCTCCACCGACGGTGGGGACCCACCGACGGGCCACCGATTCGCGAAAAAACGTTTTCCCGACTCGGGACCCACCAGCTACACCTTCGCATGCAAGGAAGTGCGTCCGGGCAAAAAAACGATTCGCCTCGATTGCTGGGACCCACCAGCTATATCTTCGCATCGAAAGGAAATGCGCAAAAAAAACGATTCGCCCTCGATCGCTGGGACCCACCAGCTACATCTTCGCACGCAAGGAAGTGCTCGATACGGGACCCACTTGGTCAAGCGTACGTAGCGTTGTCATTCTGGTCGTGAACGTGTACGCACATACTGGTCGTTGTAGAGGCGCGCACATGTTGTAGTAGAGGCGCACACGTAGCATGTACACGTACGTATAGCGGCAAGGGTGCAAGAAAGAAAATACGGCCACATATGTGTACATACGGGCGTGTTCTCGAGCACCTATTCGCGCATATGTACGGCCAGGGCTCGTGTACATGGCCGGGTCGGAACGAAGAAATAGCGTCGTCGTCGTGTTCATGGGGAGGAAACGGAGTGCATCCTGGTCATGGGGAGGCAACGGAATGCGTCGTGTTCATCGGGAGGCAACAAAACGCGTGGGAGCCAACTGACTGGGTTGGAACGGAATGCGTGGTCATGTTCATCGGGAGGGCTTGAACGGAACAGGCGATGGAAACGAGGCCTGGCGTACCGCACAACGAAGGAAACGGACCTCCTACGTTCGGAATGGGGTCCTGTTGATCGGGAGGGGTGTGGCGTACCGCAAAACGGAGGAAACGGACCTCCTACGGTCGAAACGGGGGTCCTGTTGATCGGGAAGGGTGTGGCGTACCACAAAACGAAGGAAACAGACCTCCTACGGTCGAAACGGGGGTGGAGGGGTGTGGCGTACCGCAAAATGGACGAAACGGACCTCCTACGGTCGAACCGAGGGTCCTGTTCATCGGGAGGGGTGTGGCGTACCGCAAAACGGGACTCCACGGGATACTGTTCATCTCCACCGTCGACCTCCTCCAGCCTCCACGGGCTACCGTCGACCTCCTCCAGCCTCCACGGGCTACCGTCAACCTCCTCCGGCCTCCACGGGCTCCTGCTCATCCAGCCTCCACCGCGCTACTCCACCGGCCATTGCTCAACCACCCTCCACCGCTCACTGCTCATCCAGCCCTCCACACCACGGGTCATGTTCAACCACCCTCCATAGGCACCCTCCACCGTTCATCGCTCATCCAGCCTCCACCACACCACGGGTCCTGTTCATCCAGAGGCAACACCACCGCCACTGCTCATCCAAACGCCCGCAACGCCACTATTCATCCCGAGGCAGCATCGATCGGCTTCGCCATTACAGAGATGGGCGAATCGCCGATCGGGTTCGGCTAACAACCATCGATCGGTCGCCGGGTTCAAGAACGCGTAGCTCGCAGCAGCAATCGCCGGGTTCGATTAGAGCCCAACGCCTCACTCGGGTTTAGTTAGAGCCAACGCCGCACACACGCAGCGCGCACGTGTACGAGAAAGCGCGCATCGCCTCCCCCAACCTCCCACCGTAACCGGGAACTCCCCGAAATTTTCCTCCCCCTCGCTTCTACCATGGTTTTTTCCGTCATGGACGGCCCAAAGAATGTCATGCAGCTGCGTCTCTAGCCCGCCCAGGACAAAAAGCCCATTTTCTGTCATGATTTTTTGTCATAGAATTAGGAGCCCGCCACATCTTTGATGATAGCGGGTTTTTTCACAATTATCGTCATAGAAGTGTCATATGTATGACAGAAAAAAATTCGTTCAGCCCAAAATGTCACGGATGTGTCTTTTTATTTGTAGTGGGGCTCCCTGACCTTGATTCTTTCGCCAGTATTTTTTATATTTTCCAAAATAAATCTCCGTTGATTTTCTGGTCATTCCGAAAACTTTTGTTTATGCACAAAAATAACACCATGGCAATTCCGCTTAAAACAGCGCCAGTCCGGGTTAGTTCCATTCAAATCATGCAAGTTAGAGTCCAAAACAAGGGCAAAAGTGTTTGGAAAAGTAGATACGACGGAGACGTATCAACTCCCCCAAGCTTAAACCTTTGCTTGTCCTCAAGCAATTCAGTTAATAAACTGAAAGTGATAAAGAAAAACTTTTACAAACTCTGTTTGCTCTTGTTGTTGTAAATATGTAAAGCCAACATTCAAGTTTTCAGCAAATATTATGACTAACCATATTCACAGTAACACTTAGGTCTCATGTTTACTCATGTCAATGGCATAATCAACTAGCGAGCAATAATAATAAATCTCGGATGACAACACTTTCTCAAAACAATCATGATATGATATAACAAGATGGTATCTCGCTAGCCCTTTCTGAGACCGCAAAACATAAATGCAGAGCACCTTTGAAGATCAAGGACTGACTAAACATTGTAATTCATGGTAAAAGAGATCTATACTAAATATAAATTAATAGTAATGGATGCAAATGACAGCGGTGCTCTCCAGTTGGTGCTTTTTAATAAGAGGGTGATGACTCAACATAAAAGTAAATAGATAGGCCCTTCGTAGAGGGAAGCAGGGATTTGTAGAGGTGCCAGAGCTCGATTTTAAAGTAGAGATAGATAATATTTTGAGCAGCATACTTTCATTGTTGTAGGATCGAAAGTATGTCTAGAGGGGGGGGGGGTGATTAAACTACTTGACCAAATAAAAACTTATCCTTTTCCCAATTTTAGTCTTTGGTAGATTTTAGCTATCTTAGCACAAGTCAAGCAATCTTAACACAATTCAAGCAAGCATGCAAAGAGTATATGAGCAGCGGAAAGTAAAGCATGCAACTTGCAAGAATGTAAAGGGAAGGGTTTGGAGAATTCAAACGCAATTGGAGACACGGATGTTTTTGTCGTGGTTCCGATAGGTGGTGCTATCGTACATCCACGTTGATGGAGACTTCAACCCACAAAGGGTAAGGTTGCGCGAGTCCACGGAGGGCTCCACCCACGAAGGGTCCACGAAGAAGCAACCTTGTCTATCCCACCATGGCCGTCGCCCACGAAGGACTTGCCTCACTAGCGGTAGATCTTCACGAAGTAGGCGATCTCCTTGCCCTTACAAACTCCTTGGTTCAACTCCACAATCTTGTCGGAGGCTCCCAAGTGACACCTAGCCAATCTAGGAGACACCACTCTCCAAGAAGTAACAAATGGTGTGTTGATGATGAACTCCTTGCTCTTGTGCTTCAAATGATAGTCTCCCCAACACTCAACTCTCTCTCACAGGATTTGGATTTGGTGGAAAGAAGATTTGAGTGGAAAGCAACTTGGGGAAGGCTAGAGATCAAGATTCATATGGTAGGAATGGATTATCTTGGCCTCAACACAAGGGTAGGTGGTTCTCTCTCAGAAAATGTGTATTGGAAGTGTAGGTTCATTCTGATGGCTCTCTCCACGAATGAAGAGTGGGTGGAGGGGTATATATAGCCTCCACACAAAATCTAACCGTTACACACAACTTACCCATCTTGGTGGGACCGAATTGATAAACTCGGTCGGACCGATTCAGCAAATCTAGTGACCGTTAGGATTTTCGGTGGGACCGACATGCAATTCGGTAGGACCGATATGGTTAGGATTAGGGCATAACGTAATCTCGGTGAGACTGATTGCACAAACTCGGTGGGACCAATTTTGGTAATAAGCTAACCAGAGAGTTGGTCAGGTAAACTCGGTGGGACCGATTCGCTCATTTCGGTGAGACCGAAATGTTACAAAAAGGAAACTGAGAGTTTACATTGCAATCTCGGTGGGACCGATCGCTCATCTCGGTGGGACCAAAACGTTACGAAGGGAAACAGAGAGATTACAATCCCATCTCGGTGAGACCGAGATCCCTATCGGTGAGACCGATTTGCCTAGGGTTTGTGGCAGTGGCTATGACATCTGAACTCGGTGGCGCCGGATAGAAAGAATCGGTGGGGCCGAGTTTGACTTTTGGTTTAGGTCATATGTGGATGTGAGAAAGTAGTTGAGGGTTTTGGAGCATATCACTAAGCACTTTGAGCAAGCAATCCATTAAGCAACACCTCATCCCTCCTTGATAGTATTGGCTTTTCCTATAGACTCAATGCGATCTTGGATCACTAAAATATAAAATGTAGAGTCTTGAGCTTTGAGCTTGAGCCAATCCTTTTATCCTTAGTATTCTGAGGGGTCCACTTTCCTCATCCATGCCATGCCATTCATTGAGCTTTTTCTGAAATATTTATCTTGGAATAATGTTAGCTCAATGAGCTATATGTTGTTAGGAATTACGAAAACCACCCAGGGATAGTTGCACTTTCAATCTCCCCCTTTTTGGTAATTGATGACAACATATAGATCAAAGATTTGACAAATGATAATAAGAGTGAAAAACATTGTCGGTTTGAGAAGTATGTGAAAAGCAAGAGCTCCCCCTAAATTTGTGCATAGTTTAAGATTTGATTTGGACTGCAAATGCACAAAGGGTTAGACTCATGAGTTACTCTTCCATGCAAAGTGAATGATCATATAGAGATAAAAGGATAATGTTATCCAACAAGCATTAATGTAGCATATGATCAAACACATGATAATCCAAGTATCACATGCATGTAAAGTATCTCAATCAAGCAAATAAAGTTCAACCACCAAAGCAAGAGAGAATAAAAAGCAACGCTCTCTCTCGAAGCCTATGATCTATACATTTTTCTCCCCCTTTGGTAACAAGTTACCAAAAAGTTCATAGAAAATGCATAGCACTAAATCGTCTCTCTGGCTTGATCTTCAGGTGGTGGTGTAGACAGAACGCCAAGGATGAAGGCATCAGTCGATGTAGATGGAGCTGGTGGAGTAGGTGCTGGAGCTGGTGCAGATGAAGTGGCTCTGGTGTCTGTCACTGGCACTGCAGCTGACCTCTAAGCTCTAGGTACTCTGGCAAATGCCTTAGTGTTTGCCTTGCCCTTCCTCTCCTGCATATCATCCTAAAGTTGCTCAACAACAGACTAGATCTCTGTTACCTTCACATCCATGTCATAGAACTTCTGCTCCATGATCCTCTCCAGGCTCTCCTGGTTTTGAGTAAAGGTGGCCAGCCCCTTCTCAATCATCAGAGTGGATGCAATCAAGTAGCCAAGTTGATCCTATTTGCTCTTCAAGAAGTACTGAGATGCCTCTTCCATTGTTGGCATCTTGGCAGCCTTCTCAGTCCTTGCCTTCTCCTTCTTCGCTTTGAGCTTGCATGTAAGATGGTTCATCTTCATTCATAACCACTTGGTTGTCCTCAAAGTCTGGATAGATAGGCATGTGCTCCTTGTCCAACAAGTATGTGCAGTGCCCATCTTGGAGTTAATCAGCTCTGGATCGTGGGGCATACCCACAACTCCTCTTTGGTCGCAGCTGTCCTCTTGATAGTTTCAACTATAAGACTCATGACCTTGAACTTTTGTGGCACATCAAATAAGTGTAGCAGATTTACTGCATGGCCTCTGATCATGTTGTGATCACCTGACTTGGGCAAGAGAGTGTGCCTGAGGATCTAGTTAATGGTTGGCAGTCCTGACAGAAGGTAATGTACTGATCCAAACTTGTGTAATTCTATAGCAGCATCTGGGATCTCCTTGTACATATGTGCCATAGTGTTGTGATCCATCTTTTTCTTGGCATAGACATCCAAGTCATCCTCTTCCTTCTTAGGTGCATTGATCATATTAGCCCATTCTTCAATTGATGATTGGCACCTAGTACCTTCAGACATCCACACTATCATGCCATCTGGATAGAAGTGTGCTGTGGAGTAGAATTGCGTTATTAGCTCATCATTCCACTTTGTGAGCTTCTGCCCAACAAAGTCTACCACTCCACAAGCACTGAAGCTGTCATATACACCAGGATAGTGTTCTTCATTCTCCTTGATGTATTCCCAGTTGACCCATCTCATGTCACATACTATTGGCTTCTTGTCCAGCAGAATAGTCTCATAGAAGTCCTGTTGTTCCTTTGTGTGGAACCTGTAGTCTACAGCAGTTCTCCTTCTAGTGGCATATGGATCTGACTCTCTCCATAGCCTCAATCCTGAGTCCTTCCTGATCTTCATGTTCTCAGCTACAGGATGGGCATCATTATGATCTGGAATTTTAGGCTTCAATTTTCTCAAAACATGTGTCTCATCATCTTCTTCTCCAAGAAGAGCCTTTGGGGCCTTGTTCTTCTCAAGCATTTGGAATGTTCTGGTACTCCTCTTGGGTGCAGATTGGGTTTGGAGGCAGCCTTGGGTGCTACTTTGGGCTTTGATGAAGCAGCCCTCGACTTAATGGCATCACCCATAAGCTTCTGAGCTTTGGGTGCTGGTGCAGCATCCTCTTCTTCTTCCTCCTCTTCCATCAAGGAAGGCTTTCCAATTACTCTGGCCATGGTCTTCTTGACCCTTTCCTTCCTCTTCTTCCCTTCTGCAACATCCTCTTTAGGTTCAGCTTACAAAGATGCTTGAGTGGAGGTTCTGGCTTTGGACATGGGTTGTCTTCCTGCTGGCCTTTTGGTCTTCAGACTTGGCTTAGTTGCTGCAGCTGAGCCATATTCTTTCTTGAGCACCTTCTTCTTGGAAGTGGCCTCATCCTCAATTGCCACATAGTCTTCATCCTCAGATTCTGAGGTTCTCTTCTTTCTGGTCCTGGTGGCAGCTTTGGGTAGGTTGCTTGGGGTGCTCCTGCTGCCCTCATCATAGCTGCTAGAGGGACTAGTGCCCTCACTCATGTGAACCTGCTCCTCTTCCCTGTTCTGGCTGTCACTTTGATCAGACATATTGCAATCACTGACGACAGACCCTATGAGTAGATGTAGATGAGATAGAGTGGATGAGCATCACAAAATACAGAGGTTTTGGCAAAAGAATGAGTCAAAAACTTAGTTTTAGTTTTCCACAGAAAGCATTTTGGATCTACCAATTTGTAAACTCGGTGATACCGAAGCAGCTTTTGCAACCTAAACTAGTGAACTCGGTCAGACCGAGTCACAGTTCGGTGGCACCGAGACTGCTAGGGTTTCACAAAGTCCTGAACTCGGTCACACCGATTTGCAATTCTCAGTCAGAGCGAGAGTTACATGTGCAATGGCCTTAGCCGAATCGGTGGTACCGAGTTCCAAAACTCGGTTGGTCCGAGATGGTTTCGGAGGAAACCTAACCCTAAATTTTCAATTCATCTCTAATCTACGGAGTGTTTTGAATGGATAGGATAGTTTCAATCGTGGCAAGATTCATGGCGAACACAATGTGCTAGGAATCAGATAAGGATAGCACAGTGATCAAGTTCATACCCTAGTTCGGTGATGAACTCTCTACGGCGGCAACGGCGGGGATGATTCCCGTTGACGGCGGCAGAGACCAGCGGCAGGAGGCAGCTGGCAACGAGGAGGACGATCCGGAGACCCTGAAGGCAGAGCGGGCTGAGCGCGGGCGAAAGAGTTCGGAGAAAATTTCCAAAATTTTGCCCGTGGGTATATATAGCCCGACCACCGTCGGTGTGACCGAAAGTGGAACAACTCGGTGGCACCGAGATGCATAATCGCTGCAAGCGATTCGCAACTCGGTGTGACCGAAAAGTTCAAATCGGTTGCACCGAGATTGAAAACCTAGATCGACTTAGTGATCCGAAATGGATGAATCGGTCAGACCGAAACGCACAAAGAAGTTTTGGAAGTTTAAGTCTATGACGAATCGTGCTCCTCACACAGTGTGGTTCGAATCTGACTTGATCAAATTTTGTGATGTAGCATGAATAGAGTTTGAGACGAGAAGAGCATAGATAGCTAGAGAAGGTTCTTAGGCATTCTTGTCCATCCACTTGGCAAAAGAAAAAGAAAACAATCAATCAAAACAACAAGTGGATGTCCTTGAATGAGTAAAATATGCAACCAACATGCTCACATAATAAAATGGCAAATGAAATATGTAGAAAATCATGCACAACGAATTCTAGCATCTATCAAGCAATTGGTGATGACTAGGTCATCTATATATGAGCATATTGACTTAGGAGTCAAATGAGAACATTTGATCATAGGTCATACTCATCGTTTAAGCTCAAGTGGGGTTGCCACTTTTACATAATGCATTGTTGTGTTCACACCATTAGAGTTGCTTTAGCTCAATTCTTAGAGTAAAGCTCCCCCTAGATGTGAGATCCTCCCTTAGAGGGATAAACTAACCTTGGGTTTTGTCGATGATGACTTCATGTAGGTGTTGAAGATGTGGATGCTCAATGTTGACGTAGATCATTTGGAGCAATCCTTTGGAGTGAGTTGCACTTTCAATACCTACACGGGTTAGTCCCACAAGGAACAAACAAGGATATCCATAGACATAGAGTGATGGATACACAAGATAATGTCTATGAGAGCATTAGGTTACTGAGGGAGTCCTGGATTAGAGGGTGTCCGGATGGCCGGACTATAACCTTTGGCCGGACTCCTGGACTATGAAGATACAAGATTGAAGACTTCATCCCGTGTCCGAATGGGACTTTCCTTGGCGTGGAAGGCAAGCTTGTAGATACGGATATGTAGATCTCCTCCCATTGTAACCGACTCTGTGTAACCCTAGCCCTCTCCGGTGTCTATATAAACCGGAAGGTTTTAGTCCGTAGGACGAACAACAATCATACCATAGGCTAGCTTTTAGGGTTTAGCCTCTCCGATCTCGTGGTAGATCTACTCTTGTACTACCCATATCATCAATATTAATCAAGCAGGAGTAGGGTTTTACCTCCATCGAGAGGGCCCGAACCTGGGTAAAAACATCGTGTCCCTTGTCTCCTGTTACCATCCGCCTAGACGCACAGTTCGGGACCCCCTACCCGAGATCCACCGGTTTTGACACCGACATTGGTGCTTTCATTGAGAGTTCCTCTTTGTCGTCACTGTTAGGCCCGATGGCTCCTCCGATCATCAACAATGATGCGGTCCAGGGTGAGACTTTTCTCCCCGGGCAGATCTTCGTATTCGGCGGTTTTGCATCTGCGGGCCAATTCGCTTGGCCATCCGAGCAGATCGAAGCTTCGCCCTGGCCATCGGTCAGATTTGAAGTTTAAACTACACGGCCGACGTCCGCGGAGACTTGATCTTCAACGGATCCGAGCCACAACCGTGCAAGACGACTTTATTACGATGGGCATGATGTAGCTCGCCGCGAGCGATTGCCACTGGAGGCGCACACCGTGTCCGCTCCGACCCTTAGCTCGGAGCCGAGTGCGCTAGTCAAGGACGGGTGGCTGGACACCGCCTCGGGGGTTGCAATCTCTACGGCGATCGAGCCGAACACCAGCCTTGTCCTTTGCGAAGCTCGTGACTCCAAGGTGCCGGACTCCTCTCCGGACTCCGAACCTTCCGCGCCCCTGCCGGTCGAATCCGACTGGGCGCCGATCATGGAGTTCACCGCTGCGGACATCTTTCGGCACTCGCCCTTCAGCGACATTTTGAATTCATTAAAGTCTCTCTCTTTATCAAGAGAGCCCTGGCCGGACTATGGTCAGCAAGGTTGGGATGCGGACGACGACAAAATTCAAATCCCACCCACCACCCTCTTCATAGGCACTAACCGACAGGCTCAACTTCGACTCTGAAGACATCAACGGC
Source organism: Aegilops longissima (assembly GCA_021605205.1). Lineage (NCBI taxonomy): Eukaryota > Viridiplantae > Streptophyta > Magnoliopsida > Poales > Poaceae > Aegilops > Aegilops longissima. Next base: position 580,862,385 of record CM038678.1, read on the forward strand.
ATGGACGACGATGTAGGAGACGAACAGAAACCAGCGCCTATAGGGCACTGGACAACCACCTCATCTCACGATGTATACATGGTGGACACACCTAAAAGAAACAACGACGAGGAACAAAGGGACACAATGAGGGATCGTTCCCTCGAAAAGCAGTCAAAGCGGCGGCGTAAGCACCGCTCCAAACCCCACCTCGACAGAGACAGCAGCCATCTGCAGACCCAGCCATAGAGCAGGCGAACCGGCAGACGCAACGAACATGCCATCGAGCAACCGTCCGAACAGGCAACTTGGATAAACAACCCGCCCCCGGCGAAGATAACAGTCCCGACGACCTCACGCCGGACAAGTTGTTGGAGCGAAGAACCTCCACAAAAGGCTCGCCGCCATGCGCGTAGCTGAAAAAGCAAGCGGAAGCTCAAAACAGCAGAAGATGCACTCAGAATTAGATGGAGCAAAGTACTCAACACCGCAGACAAATCTGGCGATGATGCCGCCACACAAAGAGCTATCCAAAGCGAAAATTACTGCCGAATTTGATGAGGAGGCCTTAGAGCCCCGCAATCAAAAATAAGGACGCCACCCGGTCGGATAAAGCGACCCCATGGCCAACATAGAGCGGCAAACGGCACAAGACACAAGCCCGGCATGCGATCCGCGCAAGGATTCGCATAAAAAAGATGGCCCAGCCAGATCTATCTACGGGCCAAGAAAGCAAGTTCTAGTAAGCAATGCAATGCAACAAGTATCCGAACATCACGGCACACCCAATATAGGGCGCCAGACACCCCTATGTTTCACCGATGAGGTGCTGGACCATGAATTTCAGCGGGATTCAAGCCCGTAAACATAGAGGCATACTGACGAACAACAGACCACTCGAGTCTGGATTGAGGATTATATCCTCCACATACACATGGCTAGAGGAGATGACCTCCACGCCATAAAATACTTACCCCTCAAGCTCAAAGGGCCAGCCCGGCATTCGCTTAAAAGCCTTCCCGAAAACACCATTGGAAGTTGGGAAGAGCTCGAGGATGCTTTTCGGGCAAATTTTCAAGGGACCTATGTCCGTCCTCCGGATGCAGACGATTTAAGTCATATAACTCAACAACCTAGAGAGTCAGCCCGGAAATTCTGGAACATATTTCTTACTAAAAAGAACCAGATAGTCGACTATCCGTACGCCGAAGCCTTAGCAGCTTTCAAACACAACGTTCGAGACGAATGGCTCGCCAGACACCTCGGCCAAGAAAAGCCAAAAACAACGGCCGCATTAACAAGCCTCATGACCCGCTTTTGCACAGGAGAGGATAGCTGGTTGGCAACATGCAGTACCAGTGACCCAAGTACATCCGAAGTTAGGGATGGAAAAGGGAAACCGCGACGTAGCAAGGACCAGCGCCGGACCAAGGGAAATAGCCCGAAGAGCACGACAGTCAACGCCGGATTCAAAAGCTCTCGGCAGAATCAGAAAAAGATGCCCCTCAAGGATAACAGGGACGAGCTATCTAACCTAAACAAAATCTTGGACAAGATATGCCAAATCCACAGTACTCCCGGGAAGCCTGCAAACATACCCACAGAGATTGTAGGGTCTTCAAGCAATCCGGCAAACTGAACGCCGAACACAAGGGGCTCGACACACCAAGCGAGGACGATGACGAACCCCACAAGCAGAGCACCGGAAAACAAAAGAATTTCCCACAAGAAGTCAAAACAGTAAACTCACTTTACGTGACAAAAGGGAAAAACAGAGTGGCGCCTATAGAGATACGCGCCATACGGCCTATCCGAGAGGAGTCCCGCCACTTGGTTGTTAAAACCAATCACCTTGAACAGGATTACTCTAGAAGTATCCGAAACGCAGGCTGGACTGCCTTGATATTAGATCCGATAATTGACGGACTCCACTTTACACAAGTCCTAATGGACGGCGGCAGAGGTCTAAACCTGTTATATCATGACACAATCCGCAAAATGCGGATAGACCCAACAAAAATTCGCCATAGCAATACTTCCTTTCAAGGGGTAACGCCAGGCCCAGATGCCCATTGTACGGGTTCTCTCCTGCTAGAAGTTAAGTTCGGCTCCCCCGACAACTTCCGCCGCGAAAGGCTAACCTTCCACATCGCCTCATTTACAAGTAGCTATCAAGCACTACTGGGACGCGAAGCTTTCGCCCGCTTTAACGCAATACCGCATTATGCATCTCTTACACTTAAAATGCCCGGTCCGCGAGGCATCATCTCATTAAAGGGAAATATCGAGTGTTCCTCGAGCGCGGAAGATTGTGCGGTTGCCTTGACTGAAGGAAATATGCCCTAGAGGCAATAATAAAGTTATTATTTATTTCCTTATATCATGATAAATGTTTATTATTCATGCTAGAATTGTGTTAACCGGAAACATAATACATGTGTGAATACATAGACAAAACAGAGTGTCACTAGTATGCCTCTACTTGACTAGCTCGTTAATCAAAGATGGTTATGTTTCCTAACCATAGGCATGTGTTGTCATTTGATTAATGGGATCACATCATTAGGAGAATGATGTGATTGACATGACCCATTCCGTTAGCTTAACACTTGATCGTTTAGTATGTTGTTAATGCTTTCTTCATGACCCATACATGTTCCTCGTAACTATGAGATTATGCAACTCCGTTTACGGAGGAACACTTTGGGTACTACCAAGCGCCACAACGTAAATGGGTGATTATAAAGGAGTACTACAGGTGTCTCCAAAGGTACTTGTTGGGTTGGCGATTTGAGATTAGGTTTTGTCACTCCGATTGTCGGAGAGGTATCTCTAGGCCTTCTCGGTAATACACATCACTTAAGCCTTGCAAGCATTACAACTAATGAGTTAGTTGTGAGATGATGTATTACGGAACGAGTAAAGAGACTTACCGATGAACGAGATTGAACTAGGTATTGGATACCGACGATCGAATCTCGGGTAAGTAACATACCGATGACAAAGGGAACAACGTTATGTCGTTATGCGGTTTGACCAATAAAGATCTTCGTAGAATATGTAGGAACCAATATGGGCATCCAGGTTCCGCTATTGGTTATTGACCGAGAATGGTTCTAGGTCATGTCTACATAGTTCTCGAACCCGTAGGGTCCGTGCACGCTTAACGCTTCGATGACAGTTCATTATGAGTTTATAAGTATTGATGCACGAAGGTTGTTTGGAGTCCGGATGTGATCACGGACATGACGAGGAGTCTCGAAATGGTCGAGACATAAAGATTGATATATTGGAAGCCTACATTTGGACATGGAAGTGTTCGAGTGAAATCGAATTTACGGAGTACAGGGAGGTTACGGAACCCCGGGAGGTCTATGGGCCTTAATGGGCCATAAGAGAGAAGAGGAAGGGCCGGCCATGTGGGCTGCGCCCCTCCCCCTCTAGTCCGAATAGGACAGGAGGAGGGCGGCGCCTTCCCTCTTCCCCTCCTCCAATCCTAATCCAACTAGGAGAGGGGGGAGTCCTACTCCGGTGGGAGTAGGACTCCTCCAGCGCCTCCCAAGGCTGGCCGCACCCCCCTTGGCTCCTTTATATCTGAGGGCAGGGGCACCCCATGACACACAAGTTGATCTACGGATCTTTCCTTAGCCGTGTGCGGTGCCCCTTCCACCATATTCCACTTGGTCATATCGTCATGAGCTTAAGCGAAGCCTGCGCGGAGAAGTCATATCGTCATGAGCTTAGGCGAAGCCCTGCGTCGGTGGAGCATCAACATCGTCCTGCACGCCGTCAGGTTGTGGAACTCATCCCGACACTTTGCTGGATCGAGTCCGGGATCGTCATCGAGCTGAACGTGTGCGAGAACTCGGAGGTGCCGTCGTTCGGTGCTTGGATCGGTCGGATCGTGAAGACGTCGACTACATCAACAGCGTTGTTATAACGCTTCGCTTTCGGTCACGAGTGTACGTGGACGGACACTCTCCCTCTCGTTGCTATGCCATCACCATGGTCTTGCGAAATTACTACGTTCCCCAACAAGTGGCATCCGAGCCTGGTTTTATGCGTTGATGTCATATGCACGAGTAGAACACAAGTGAGTTGTGGGCGATACAAGTCATACTACCTACCAGCATGTCATACTTTGGTTCAGCGGTATTGTGAGATGAAGCGGCCCGGACCGACATTACGCCAGACGCTTACGCGAGACTGGTTTCACCGCTGTGAGCACTCGTTGCTTAAAGGTGACCGGCGGGTGTCTGTCTCTCTCACTTTAGTTGAATCGAGTGTGGCTACGCCCGGTCCTTGAGAAGGTTAAAACGAGTCTATTTGACAAATATCGTTGTGGTTTTGATGCGAGGTAAGAACGGTTCTTGCTCAGCCCGTAGCAGCCACGTAAAACTTGCAACAACAAAGTAGAGGACGTCTAACTTGTTTTTGCAGGGCATGATGTGATGTGATGTGGTCAAGAACGTGATGCTATATTTTATTGTATGAGATGATCATGTTTTGTAACCGAGTTATCGGCAATGGCGAGAGCCATATGGTTGTCGCTTTATTGTATGAAATGCAAGCGCCATGTAATTGCTTTACTTTATCACTAAGCAGTAGCGATAGTCGTAGAAGCAATAGTTGGCGAGACGACAACGATGCTACGATGGAGATCAAGGTGTCGCTACCGGTGACAATGGTGATCATGGCGGTGCTTGGCGATGGAGATCACAAGCACAAGATGATGATGACCATATCATATCACTTATATTGATTGCATGTGATGTTTATCCTTTATGCATCTTATCTTGCTTTGATTGACGGTAGCATTATAAGATGATCTCTCACTAAAAATTATCAAGAAGTGTTCTCCTGAGTATGCACCGTTGCCAAAGTTCAGTAGTACCCGGACACCACGTGATGATCGGGTGTGATAAGTTCTACGTCCATCTACAACGGTGCAAAACAGTTGCACGCGGAATACTCAAAGTTAAACTTGACGAGCCTAGCATATAACAGATATGGCCTCGGAACACGGAGACCCAAAGGTCGAACGTGAATCATATAGTAGATATGATCAACATAGTGATGTTCACCATTGAAACTACTCCATCTCACGTGATGATCGGACATGGTTTAGTTGATTTGGATCACGTGATCACTTAGATGACTAGAGAGATGTCCGTCTAAGTGGGAGTTTTTTAATATGATTAATTGAACTTAAATTTATCATGAACTTAGTACCGATAGTATTTTGCTTGTCTATGTTTGCTGTAGATAGATGGCTCGTCTGTTGTTCCGTTGAATTTTAATGCGTTCCTTGAGAAAGCAAAGTTGAAAGATGATGGTAGCAATTACACGGACTGGGTCGTAATTTGAGGATTATCCTCATTGCTGCACAGAAAAATTACGCCCTGGAAGCACCGCTGGGTGCGAGCCTGCTGCGAGATCTTGAGCGAAGTTATGAGCGTCTCGCAAAGCAAAGCGATGACTACTCAATAGTTCGATGTGCCATGCTTTACGGCTTAGAACCGGGTCTTCAACGGCGTTTTGAACGTCATGGAGCATATGAGATGTTCCAGAGTTGAAGTTAATATTTCAAGCAAATGCCCGGATTGAGAGATATGAAGTCTCCAATAAGTTCTATAGCTGCAAGATGGAGGAGAATAGTTACATCGGTGAGCACATACTCAAAATGTCGGGTATAACAATCACTTAATTCAGCTGGGAGTTAATCTTCCGGATGATAGTGTCATTGATGAATTCTCCAATCATCGCCACCAAGCTACAAGAGCTTCGTGATGAACTATAATATGCAAGGGATGACTAAGACAATTCTCGAGCTCTTCGCGATGCTAAAAGCAGCGGAGGTAGAAATCAAGAAAGAGCATCAAGTGTTGATGGTCAACAAGACCACTAGTTTCAAGAAAAGGGCAAAGGAAGAAGAAGGAAACTTCAAAAGAACAGCAAGAAAGTTGCTAATCAAGAGAAGAAACCCAAGTCTGGACCTAAGCACAGGCGAGTGTTTTACCGCAAGCGATGGACTTCGAAGCGGAACTGCCCCAAGTATTTGGCGGATAAAAGGATGGCAAGGTGAACAAAGGTATATGTGATATACATGTTATTGATGTGTACCTTACTAGAGCTCGTAGTAGCACTGGTATTTGATCTTGGTTCATTGCTAATATTTGCAACTCGAAGCAGGACTACGGAATAGACGAGCATTGGCAAAGGACGAGTGTGATGCGCGTGGGAAATGGTTCCAAAGTCAATGTGATCGCGGTCGGCACGCTACCTCTACATCTACCTTCGGGATTAGTTTTAGACCTAAATAATTGTTATTTGGTGCCGGCGTTGAGCATGAACATTATATCTGGATCTTGTTTAATGCGAGACGGTTATTCATTTAAATCAGAGAATAATGGTTGTTCTATTTATATGAGTAATATCTTTTATGGTCATGCACCCTTGAAGAATGGTCTATTCTTATTGAATCTCGACAGAGTGATACACATATTCATAATGTTGAAGCCAAAAGATGCAGAGTTGATAATGATAGTGCAACTTATTTGTGGTAATTGCCGTTTAGGTCATATCGATTGTAAAATGCATGAAGAAACTCCATACCGATGGGCTTCGGAATCACTTGATTATGAATCACTTGGTACTTGCGAACCGTGCCTCATGGGCAAGATGACAAAACGCCGTTCTCCGGAACTATGGAGCGAGCAACTGATTTGTTGGAAATCATACATACCGATGTTTGTGGTCCAATGAATGTTGAGGCACGTGGCGGTATCATTATTTTCTCACCTTCACAGATGATTTGAGCAGATATGGGTATATCTACTTAATGAAACACAAATCTGAAACATTTGAAAAGTTCAAAGAATTTCAGAGTGAAGTGGAAAATCATCGTAACAAGAAAATAAAGTTTCTACGATCTGATCGTGGAGGAGAATATTTGAGTTACGAGTTTGGTTTACATTTGAAACAATGTGGAATAGTTTAGCAACTCACGCCACCCGAACACCACAGAGAAATGGTGTGTCCGAACGTCAGAATCGTATTTTACTAGATATGGTGCGATCTATGATGTCTATTTCCGATTTACCGCTATCGTTTTGGGGTTATGCTTTAGAGACGGCCGCATTCACGTTAAATAGGACACCGTCAAAATCCGCTGAGACGACGCCTTATGAACTTTGGTTTGGCAAGAAACCAAAGTTGTCGTTTCTTAAAGTTTGGGGCTGCGATGCTTATGTAAAGAAACTTCAACCAGATAAGCTCGAACCCAAATCGGAAAATGTGTCTTCATAGGATACCCAAAGGAGACTGTTGGGTACACCTTCTATCACAGATCTGAAGGCAAGATTTTCGTTGCTAAATTCGGATCCTTTCTAGAGAAGGAGTTTCTCTCGAAAGAAGTGAGTGGGAGGAAAGTAGAACTTGATGAGATAATCAGATCTGCTCCCTTATTGGAAAGTAGTTCATCACAAGAAATGGTTCTGTGACAACTACACCAATTAGTGAGGAAACTAATGATGATGATCATGAAGCTTGAGATCAAGTTACTCTGAACCTCGAGGTCAACCAGAGTAAAATACGCACTGAGTGGTACGGTAATCCTATTCGGAAGTCATGTTACTTGACCATGGCGAACCTACAAACTATGAAGAAGCGATGGTGAGCCCAGATTCGCAAAATGGCTGGAAGCCATGAAATCTGAGATGGGATCCATGTATGAGAACAAAGTATGGACTTTGGTTGACTTGCCGATGATCGGCAAGCCATTGAAAATAAATGGATCTTTAAGAAGAAGGCGACGCTGATGGTAATATAACTGTCTACAAAGCTCGACTTGTTGCGAAAGGTTTTCGACAAGTTCAAGGGTTGACTACGATGAGACTTTCTCACCAGAAGCGATGCTTAAGTCTGTCCGAATCATGTTAGCAATTGCCGATTTTATGATTATGAAATTTGGCAAATGGATGTAAAAACTGCATTCTTGAATGGATTTCTAGAAGAAGAGTTGTATATGATGCAACCGAAGGTTTTGTCGATCCAAAGGGTACTAACAAAGTGTGCAAGCTCCAGCGATCAATTTATGGTGCAGTGCAAGCCTCTCGGAGTTGGAATAAACGCTTTGATAGTGTGATCAAAGCATATGGGTTTATCTGAGACTTTTGGAGAAGCTTTGTATTTACAAGAAAGTGAGTGGGAGCTCAGTAGCATTTCTAATATTATATGTGGACGACATATTATTGATTGGAAATGATATAGAATTTCTGGATAGCATAAAAGGATACTTGAATAAAAGTTTTTCAATGAAAGACCTCGGTGAAGCTGCTTACATATTGGGCATCAAGATCTATAGAGATAGATCAAGACGCTTAATTGGACTTTCACAAAGCACATACCTTGATAAAGTTTTGAAAAAGTTCAAAATGGATCAGGCAAAGAAAGGTTTTTTACCTGTATTACAAGGTGTAAGATTGAGTCAGACTCAATGCCCGACCACAGCAGAAGATAGAGAGAAAATGAAAGATGTTCCCTATGCTTCAGCCATAGGCTCTATCATGTATGCAATCCTGTGTACCAGACTGACGATGCTTAGCTGTAAGCTTGGCGGGAAGGTACCAAAGTAATCCAGAGTGGATCATTTGGACAGCGGTCAAGAACATCCTGAAATACGAAAAGGACTAAGGATATGTTTCTCGTATATGGAGGTGACAAAGAGCTAGTCGTAAATGGTTACGTCGATGCAAGCTTTGACACCGATCCGGACGATTCTAAATCGCAAACCGGATCGTGTTTTTATTAAACGGTGGAGCTGTCGGTTGGTGCAGTTCTAAACAAAGCGTCGTGGCGGGATCTACATGTGAAGCGGAGTACATAGCTGCTTGAAGCAGCAAATGAAGGAGTCGGATGAAAGAGTTCATTTCCGATCTAGGTGTCATACCTAGTGCATCGGGACCGATGAAGATCTTACGTGACAATCTTGGTGCAATTGCCTTGGCAAAGGAATCCAGATTTCACAAGAGGACCAAGCATATCAAGAGACGCTTCAATTCCATTCGGGACCAAGTCCAAGTGGGAGACATAGAGATTTGCAAAATACATACGGATCTGAATGTTGCAGACCGTTGACTAAGCCTCTTCCACGAGCAAAACATGATCAGCACCAAGACTCCATGGGTGTTAGGATCATTACTTTGTAATCTAGATTATTGACTCTAGTGCAAGTGGGAGATCAAGGAAATATGCCCTAGAGGCAATAATAAAGTTATTATTTATTTCCTTATATCATGATAAATGTTTATTATTCATGCTAGAATTGTATTAACGGAAACATAATACATGTGTGAATACATAGACAAAACAGAGTGTCACTAGTATGCCTCTACTTGACTAGCTCGTTAATCAAAGATGGTTATGTTTCCTAACCATAGACATGTGTTGTCATTTGATTAATGGGATCACATCATTAGGAGAATGATGTGATTGACATGACCCATTCCGTTAGCTTAACACTTGATCGTTTAGTATGTTGTTAATGCTTTCTTCATGACCCATACATGTTCCTGTAACTATGAGATTATGCAACTCCCGTTTACCGGAGGAACACTTTGGGTACTACCAAACGTCACAACGTAAATGGGTGATTATAAAGGAGTACTACAGGTGTCTCCAAAGGTACTTGTTGGGTTGGCGTATTTCGAGATTAGGTTTTGTCACTCCGATTGTCGGAGAGGTATCTCTAGGCCTTCTCGGTGATACACATCACTTAAGCCTTGCAAGCATTACAACTAATGAGTTAGTTGTGAGATGATGTATTACGGAACGAGTAAAGAGACTTACCGTAGCGAGATTGAACTAGGTATTGGATACCGACGATCGAATCTCGGGTAAGTAACATACCGATGACAAAGGGAACAACGATGTCGTTATGCGGTTTGACCGATAAAGATCTTCGTAGAATATGTAGGAACCAATATGGGCATCCAGGTTCCGCTATTGGTTATTGACCGAGAATGGTTCTAGGTCATGTCTACATAGTTCTCGAACCCGTAGGGTCCGCACGCTTAACGCTTCGATGACAGTTCATTATGAGTTTATAAGTATTGATGCACGAAGGTTGTTGAGTCCGGATGTGATCACGGACATGACGAGGAGTCTCGAAATGGTCGAGACATAAAGATTGATATATTGGAAGCCTACATTTGGACATCGGAAGTGTTCCGAGTGAAATCGAATTTACGAGTACCGGAGGTTACGGAACCCCCGGAGGTCTATGGGCCTTAATGGGCCATAAGAGAGAAGAGGAAGGGCCGCCGGTGGGCTGCACGCCCCCTCCCCTCTAGTCCGAATAGGACAAGAGAGAGGCGGCGCCTTCCCTCTTCCCCTCCTCCAATCCTAATCCAACTAGAGAGGGGGAGTCCTACTCCGGTGGGAGTAGGACTCCTCGGCGCGCCTCCCAAGGCTGGCCGCACCCCTTGGCTCCTTTATATACGGGGCAGGGGCACCCCATGACACACAAGTTGATCTACGGATCTTTCCTTAGCCGTGCGGTGCCCCTTCCACCATATTCCACTTGGTCATATCGTCATGAGCTTAGGCGAAGCCCGCGCGGAGAAGTCATATCGTCGCGGAGCTTAAGCGAAGCCCTGCGTCGGTGGAGCATCAACATCGTCACCACGCCGTCGTCTTGACGGAACTCATCCCGACACTTTGCTGGATCGGAGTCCGGGATCGTCATCGAGCTGAGCGTGTGCAGAACTCGGAGGTGCCGACGTTCGGTGCTTGGATCGGTCGGATCGTGAAGGCGTCGACTACATCAACCGCGTTGTTATAACGCTTCGCTTTCGGTCTCACGAGTGCGTGGACGGACACTCTCCCCTCTCGTTGCTATGCCATCACCATGGTCTTGCGTGATCGTAGGAAATTTTTTGAAATTACTACGTTCCCCAACATTGACAGCCACACACTAAACCGGCTTTGCTAATCAAAGCACCTAAACAGGTCGTTCAGACCCCGGACATGGCTAGACGAGTCCGGCGTAAACATACAAGGGCTTACTAGCCGCATACCCCCGTACAAGGGGCTCCGCGCATGTACAACAAGAGACAATAAAGCTCAATCTTATTCATTTTTTGAATTATACTTTGTTTATTTAATTCAACATACATTTTAGCACGATCTTTTTCAACTAAGTTCCTATCTTTTACAGATGAACACCGTGCTACACTCGTCCGTGATACTGCACGGACGGAGACACAGCGCAGACGCAAGAGGGACCCGTTCAAGGATTCTTTTCAGATTAACATCCTGCGTAAACCTTTTTTACTGTCTCTTGTTGATACACATCCCCTGGTTTCTTGCTATAACCAAGGAGGATACTGGCGTCTTGGCATGTGGCCACGTCAGAATTTTGCGCGTACCTGGACACCAGGGGCTTCTTACCAAGGGCGTTATTCAGCTCGTTTTAATAAAGACCAAATACCTTAGGGAGTGTTCGGCGTCGCGAGTTTGGCCTTATATGCATCAGCTCCGAATCATGTCTTTGGTCAAATGTTGGGTTTGCCTGGCTCATGTGTTTTGCTGCCTTATGTTCCGCTCTATCGGCTAAGGCGGCACCAGGAGAACTACTACGATTGTGCCCCGGTTCGGCCAGGCGAGCACCTCAGTAGAGAAAGCCGAAAACTGACTGTCATGATATAGCGTGAGACTGGTCAACCACTCGATGACCCGTCAGAATCTTTAGGATTCCTCCGCATTAACAAAGGGCCGTTTCTCGGGCAGGCACACACGCGCCCCGAATTCGGGTGAGCGCGGTGCCCCTAGGGGCTATATAGTAGCCCCACTGTCAAACTCCTATGGCTAAGTGAAAGTGATAAAGCATTATAGTCTGGTTGCCTAGTTCGCTGCGCTATCACCTCCTTTATAGGACCAAGACGTTGGATCAAGTGTGAAAATGCTTTATGCGAACACCCCGCATTATATGCGTGGGGTGAAGTCAAGACTGCCATCTTCAGTTATATAAACATATACAATAACGGCCGCACAGGAGGTATTTTAATTCTTGAAGGCACAAGTATAAAAAGCTTTTATATTCCTCGAAACATTGTTTTACAATAATACATGTTATTGAACATAATATCCTTCGAGCACTGCGTTTCTATTAAACGAGCGCCTGCAGAACTTCCGAAAATAGTGCTCGGCGGTACTCGGCTCCGTCCGAATCTTGGGATGCAACAGCGGTGGCCTTCATCTCCGCCCGGTATGTCTTGACACGGCAAGAGCCATCCGCGCACCTCTATGCACGCCGACCTCTTCATTGCATTGATATGCGGCACCGCACCAAGGAACTGCTGCACCAAGCTAAAATAACTCTTGACTCGGGCCTTTCCGCCACAGATGACTCATGACATACTTCATGGCGAGTCCAGATAACCTATTCAGCTCCGCCCATGCGCCAAACGATTGGTTAATGGAAGTGGGCGCTCGGATTGTGGAGCTGCGACCAAAAAGCTTTTGCACCGTGATCCTTTTAATCTCGGAAGTGTTCGGCGCGTCCCATGCACTCGCCGCCAAGTCCAGATAAGTATCCGCCGCACTCCACAACGGTCCAAGCGAGCATATTTAGGATCCCGAACTTCATCCGCAGCATAAAGGGCTTTCCACCGCGATATCTCCGGCCCGACGTAGCTCCTCCTTCATAGCTCTCATTGCAGAGCGAGCATCCTTGGCCTCGGTAGTGGCCTTCTCCAGGTCCCTCTGTTCCGCCCGATCTTCTTTTTCAAGAAGCTTGCAGCGGTCGGCAACATTCTTCAACTTCACAGCCATCTCGGCCATTTCCTTCTTGCTTCGGCAGTGAGCAGCCTGTTCGGCTTTCAGCTCTTCAGCCGCCTTTAAGGCAGCCGCATCACTTTTCCTGGCCTGCTCCTTGGCTTGGGCGAGTTCCGCCCGAAGGTTCTCCATGGCAGCGGCACCATCTGCGTCAAGCATACATGTTGTAAGATACATGCATCAAGCTCCTCTTACCAGGTGTCTTCGGAGAAATTACATACCTTGTGCCTCGTCAAGCCGCTTGTTGACAAGCGCGATGTCGGCATCTGCCATGTCAAGTTGCCGCTTTAGCTCGGCAAATTCATCAGTCCGACTAGCCACCGGACACTTCGCCACCTACATAGGAAGGGCGACATATTATACCTGGGATTATGATCCTCTGCGCGCCGTCATTTTTTGACAACGCACAGAGTCTCAGGGGCTACTATCTACACGGGACGCACCTTATATATGTGGAACTGTCAAAAGGTACATCATTTCGCGTACCTCAAAACCTGTCAGTAAACTCCTGACGGCCTCGTGCAACCCGCTCTTTGCGGATGAAATCCTTTCAATCACCGTGCCCATCAATGCACGGTGTTCTTCTGAGATAAACGCTCGCCCGAGCAGATCCTTCAACTCCTCCGACCGTGCACCGGACGGTGCCGGACTCGTCCGATGGCCTTTTTCGAAGGCCGGACATGGAGGGCTTTGGGGGGCCATACGACTGCTTTCCGGCCCTGCCGGATTCGAAGAAACCTCCGTGGCGACACCTCAGGGTCGCCCGCTGCTGCGGGCGGTATGGCTGGGGAGGCGTTCCGCTCTCCATCATCTCCGGACGAAGATCCCCTGAAGATGAGCTCTGTTGAGAAGGGCTGAGATCCGAACTACAAGGTAAATTTTCGGTTATCTTCCTCAGAAATAGAACAGGGATGTCTCTTATTTTAAAACTCCCCTCTCTACTTACGGCTCGGTAGAGGGCTGATCCCCTTGGGGGCACAGTGCGACCGAGGCATCTCCCGGCGTAGGACCCTCTGACGAAGATTTCTTCCCCTGCTTTGAGACCATGGTCTCCGGGTCTTCAGAGGCGGTCCTCTTCTTCCCCTCGATGGAGGGATTCTTGATTCCTCCTTTCCTGACAGCCTCCTTCGGGGAGGCGGTAGCTTCCTTTTTCCCCCCTTCGCCTTCTTCCAAAGGTGCAACCTCCAGCATCCTGGTTAACACGGGATCCTGCGTGGTCTCAGGGAGGGGGGCCGGACACCTGATTAGCTTTGCTTTCGCTATCCACTCCTGTTTAAGGGACAACTCTTTTAAGGGCAATTTTATGATAAATATATGGATAGCATGTCTGGGTACAGGGCTACTTACTTGAGTATCCGGGAAATTGCACCTCAGACCTGCGTCCTCGGTCGAGTCCGGACACATTGCTTGTGATCCGAAGAACAATTTGTACATCTCCATGGGCGTCACGCCCGTAAAATGTTGGAGAGCTCGTGGTCCCTCTGGATTAAAATCCCACAGGCGGAGGGGCCGACGTTTGCAGGGCAAGGTGCGGCGAATCAACATGACCCGCGTCACTACGACCAGATTGATGTCTCTTTCTAGGAGATCTCGAATGCGGCCCTGCAACAAGGGCAAGTCCTTGGACGGCCCCCAGTTGAACCCTTTATTGACCCATGACGCTAGCCGTGGTGGGGGACCCGAGCGAAAGGCAGGTGGCGCCACCCACTTGGTGCCCCTGGGAGCTGTGATATAAAACCACTCTTGTTTCCATAAGCTGAAAACTCCTCTTGAAAAGAGCCCTCGGGCCATGGAGCGTCAACATTCTTGCTTATAACAGCACCTCCGCACTCCGCGTGCTGCCCCTCGATCATCTTCGGCTCTACTTTGAAGGTCTTAAGCCACAATCCAAAGTGAGGAGTAATGCGGAGGAAGGCTTCGCACACGACAATGAACGATGAGATGTGGAGGATGGACTCCGGAGCCAAGTCGTGAAATTCCAACCCATAATAAAACATGAGCCCCCTCACGAAGGGGTCCGTCGGAAAACCAAGCCCCCGAAGGAAGTGAGACGCGAACACCACGCTCTCACCGGGCTTGGGAGTGGGAATAACCTGCCCTTGAGCAGGCAGCCTTGCGGGATTTCGCCGGTTAGATACCTGGCATCTCTTAGCTTTAGCACATCTTCTTCCGTAACGGAGGAAGGCATCCACCGGCCTTGAAGGTCGGAGCCGGACATCATCGATGGTCCGAAGCGCCTGAATCTGGAGCTTTGGGTGTTGGAACTCGAGGCGAGAGGCGGATTCGATTGAGATTGAAAGAAAGGAGTATAGCCTTGGTCTCTTTATAAAGAGGTTGAATACCAAGAGCCCTCCCCGTGACCGTTTGGGACTCGCCTTCGATAGAGGAGACATGCCAACGGGCACGGTTGGGTTACCACGCCCGTATTGATGAGAATCCCAGAATAAGGGGACACGATCTCTGCTTCGACAAGACGTGCCAAGGAAACCGCCTCGCTAAACGCACTGAGGTGGGACAGTAAAAACGATTCGAATAAAGGCTTGGCCGTGGTGTGATGTCACGCTGCGGAATACGTCAGCAGATTGGATTTGTGCAAATATTATTCTCTCTGCGGTGGTATGTGGAACTTATTTTGCAGAGCCGGACACTATCCTTGTGTTCAAAATCTTCTATGAAGTATTCGGAGGAGGAACCCGCCTTGCAATGCCGAAGACAAACTACGCGCCGGACTTGTCATCATTGAAGCGTGGTTCAGGGGCTACTGAGGGAGTCCTGGATTAGGGGGTGTCCGGATGGCCGGACTCCTGGACTATGAAGATACAAGATTGAAGACTTCGTCCCGTGTCCGGATGGGACTTTCCTTGGCGTGGAAGGCAAGCTTGGCGATACGGATACGTAGATCTCCTCCTATTGTAACCGACTCTGGGTAACCCTAGCCCTCTCCGGTGTCTATATAAACCGGAGGGTTTTAGTCCATAGGACGAACACCAATCATACCATAGGCTAGCTTTTAGGGTTTAGCCTCTCTGATCTCGTGGTAGATCTACTCTTTTACTACCCATATCATCAATATTAATCAAGCAGGAGTAGGGTTTTACCTCCATCGAGAGGGCCCGAACCTGGGTAAAAACATCGTGTCCCTTGTCTCCTGTTACCATCCGCCTAGAAGCACAGTTCGGGACCCCCTACCCGAGATCCACCGGTTTTGACACCGACAGTTACCTTGTCCCTTGTCTTACCAACAAGAGGGTTTGTGACTCCTTAAACTAGTGCAAGATGTGGAAGTTGATTGCACTTGTCCTTGCCAAAATGATATGAGTGAAATATGTTGGCGGAGTCACCCTCAAGAACTCTCTAGTTCTTCTTCTTCGGGATCCACATCATCTTGATGGGAATCCTCGGAGTTGTAGTCGTACTTGATGTAGTCTTGGGAACCCACTTGACCAATGCCTTAGGAGCTTCTTCAAATGCATCAATTTCTTCTTGATGCTTGTCCTTGCCTTTTTGCTTGTGGTCTTGTGGTGGAAGATCATCTTGAGCTTGTGTCCCTTTGAAAGTAGTAGGATCATACTTCTTTTGTTGGGGAACAAACTTCTTCTTGGGGTATTGATCTTCTTCCCACACAACTCCATTGGCATTGAACTTTCGTTCAAAACCAACACCTTGATTCTTCCGGTGCCCTCCTTGCTTGCGTACAATTTCCTCAAATTGCTTACTCCCGGCAAGGCTCTTGTAAACACCTTTCTCTATAATTCCCTTCAATAAGCTATTTTCTTGCTCAAGTGTAACTTGGCTAAGAGAATCATTAGTGGAATCAAGAGAACTACTAGAAGCAACAACATTGGATTTAGCATGATTATTGTTACTACTAGAGGAAGAATCCTTCTTGTTCTTGTTACTAGACTTGACTTGAGGCATGTAAGTAGATAACAGTAAATGCTTGGCAATGTAAGAAGAACTTTTCTTGCGAAGATCATCATTGATTGCCTTTAAGAACTCATGCTCTTGCTCAAGGTCGAGCTTTTCAAAGCGTAACTTCTCATGAGTCCTTAAAAGTTCTCGATGATCTCCTAAGATAGTTTCATGAGCTAACTTAAGAGTGTTTAGTTCTTCAGTTAGACGCTCAATCTTCTCCTTATCATTGTCATTCGTTTTATCTTGATTATCATGATTAATTGACGTTTCATCATAGTATTCATCACTAGAGTTGTCAACAAGTAAATCATCATCACCTAACAAGTCATCTTCATTACAATTGAAATCAACATACTCGGGATGTGTTACCTTTGGACCTTTCGCCATGAAGCATCTTCCAATTCCTTCATTCGGTGAATCAAATATGTCGTAGGAGTTGGTTGACACAAGTGCTAGACTGGCAACACCTTCATCTTGAGTATATTCGAAGTCGGAGTGATAGCTTATCTCGGAGTGATTTTCGGAGTCGGAGCCGGATACCCATTCACCAACATGAGCTTGATGTCTTTGTTTTGTGTAGCTCCTTGATGACTTGTCCTTCCTTTCCGAATCCTTGATTCTCCGTGAGGGTCTTCGTTCATAACGATCATCTCTACTCCTTCTCTCTCTTGGTGGTGATTCTTCTCTTCTACTTCTTCTTTTTAGAGAATCTTCTCTTCTTTTGTAGGGTGCCGTACACTTATTGGAATAGTGTCCGGGTCTTCCACAATTGTAGCAATTACGCTCTCGACTAGAAGATCTTTTGTCATTGTAGGACCTTGACTTGGAGCTTCTCTCTTTGCTTCTACTCTTGTAGAATTTGTTGAAGTTCTTCACCATTAAGCTCAATTCTTCATTGAAGGTTTGTTTCTCACTTGATGATGTGGGGGCTTCACATGAGGCTTTGTAAGCACCACTTGATTTGTTGTGAAGTTCTTCCTTATCCTTGAGTGACATCTCATGAGCAACAATTCTTCCAATGACTTCCGTAGGCTTGAGATCTTTGTAATTGGGCATCATTTGGATCAATGTGCACACGGTATCATATTTTCCATCCAAGGCTCTTAGGATCTTCTTGATGATGAATTTGTCGGTCATCTCTTCACTTCCAAAGCCGGCAATCTCATTTGTGATAAGAGCAAGCCTAGAGTACATTTCAGCGACACCTTCTCCATCCTTCATTTTGAACTTGTCAAGTTGACTTTCAAGCACATCCAACTTGGATTCCTTGACGGAGTCGGTACCTTCATGCATATCAATCAAAGTATCCCAAATTTCCTTTGCATTCTCAAGGCGACTGATTTTGTTGAATTCTTCGGGGCACAATCCGTTGAGGAGGATATCACAAGCTTGAGCATTGTATTGCAGCATCTTCAACTCTTCCGCGCTAGCTTCACGGTTCGGTTCTCTCCCATCAAAGAATTCACCTTGCAAGACAATACACACAATAGCCCAAACGGCGGGGTTATGTCCAAGAATATGCATTTTCATCTTATGCTTCTAACTAGCAAAATTGGTACCGTCAAAGTAAGGCCCTCTACGGTGATAATTTCACTCGCTAGACGCCATACTCTCCTAGGTTGTGAAACCAAGGCTATGACCACCAAAAGCTATGGAAATCAAAGCAAATGGAGACCAAAGCTCTGATACCACTTGTAGGATAAAAAGTATGTCTAGAGGGGGGGTGATTAGACTACTTGACCAAATAAAAACTTATCCTTTTCCCAATTTTAGTCTTTGGCAGATTTTAGCTATCTTAGCACAAGTCAAGCAATCTTAACACAATTCAAGCAAGCATGCAAAGAGTATATGAGAAGTGGAAAGTAAAGCATGCAACTTGCAAGAATGTAAAGGGAAGGGTTTGGAGAATTCAAACGCAATTGGAGACACGGATGTTTTTGTCGTGGTTCCGATAGGTGGTGCTATCTTACATCCACGTTGATGGAGACTTCAACCCACGAAGGGTAGCAGTTCTTGTGAGTCCACGGAGGCTCCACCCACAAAGGGTCCACGAAGAAGCAACCTTGTCTATCCCACCATTGCCGTCGCCCACGAAGGACTTGCCTCACTAGTGGTAGATCTTCACGAAGTAGGCGATCTCCTTGCCCTTACAAACTCCTTGGTTCAACTCCATAATCTTGTCGGAGGCTCCCAAGTGACACCTAGCCAATCTAGGATGCACCAATCTCCAAGAAGTAACAAATGGTGTGTTGATGATGAACTCCTTGCTCTTGTGCTTCAAATGATAGTCTCCCCAACACTCAACTCTCTCTCACAGAATTTGGATTTGGTGGAAAGAAGATTTGAGTGGAAAGCAACTTGGGGAAGGCTAGAGATCAAGATTCATATGGTAGGAATGGAATATCTTGGCCTCAACACAAGGGTAGGTGGTTCTCTCTCAGAAAATGTGTATTGGAAGTGTAGGTTCGCTCTGATGGCTCTCTCCACGAATGAAGAGTGGGTGGAGGGGTATATATAGCCTCCACACAAAATCTAACCGTTACACACAACTTACCAATCTCGGTGGGACCGAATTGAGAAACTCGGTCGGACCGATTCAGCAAATCTAGTGATCATTAGGATTTTCGGTATGCTAGACGCCCAAAACGGAGCCACGAGTACAAAGTTACGGCATGATGAAAATGCAACAATAATCTGCCAGGATAAAAGACTTAAGAGGATTTCGGGGGAGGGGAAAGTCAACCCTTCATGGATCTGAGATCCGGTGCACGCGAACCGAGGCGAGGCCGGCGGCGGCTCGCCGGAGCGGCGCCGGAGGAGGGAGAGGCCGAGGAGAGCCGGGCGGCGCGGCGGGCGACGGCGGCCGGCGGGTCGGGCGGGCGGGGCCTAGGCAGGAGGCGGGCGACGGCGGCGGCGGGTCGGCCGGGCGCGGTCGGCGGCGGCCTGCAGGATCGGAGGCGGAGGGCGGCGGCGGCGTGGGAGATCCAGCGGGCGGGCGCTGGGCCGAAAGCTGAGGGAGCGCGGGCGGCGGGCGGCGTCTGGACGCAGAAGCCCGCAGACGGGCCAAAGCGGCGGGCGGCGGCGCTGGTGGCTGGCGCCACGTGGCGGCCCCGATTCGTTAGGCTGGTGGTGGACGCGTCCGTCCGGACGTGTCCGTGGGCTTGAGAGGAGCGGGCTAGGGTTAGGGTGGAATTGATCCGGGATTTCGGGAGGGTGTTTTATAGGTAGAAGGAGCTAGGAAGCTCCAAATGAGGTGTAGTTTTCGCCCACACGATCGAGATCCGACGACGGAGAGCATGGAAGTGACTTAGATGGGTTATTGGGCGGTTTTGAAGGGATGTTGGGCTGCAACTTAAAAGAGATCTTTGCTAGAGTGCGGTTAACCGTTGGAGTACCAAACGAGCTCCAAATGACCCGAAACTTGACAGGTGGTCGAACGGTGCTATACCAGGGCCACTTGGCAAGGCTCGGTCCATTCCGAGAAAGTTCAGTACCCGCTCACGGAAAAATGTAAAAGGGGACGCCGGGGGACATAGGAGTGCCGGATTGCAAAACGGACAACGGGGAAAATGCTCGGATGCATGAGACGAGCACGTATGCAAATGAGATGCACATGATGACATGATATGAAATGCATGACATGGACAAAATGCAAAAATGAAGAAAAACCCAACCACGGAGGGAATGTCATATCACAATGCCGAAAATGGCAAGAGTTGGAGTTACAAATATGGAAAGTTACATCCGGGTGTTACAACACTCCACCACTACAAGAGGATCTCGTCCGAGATCTAGGTGAAAGAACTCCGGATATTCGAACGGAGGTGATCCTCACGCCCTGTGTGGCTTCTTGGTGAATGGTGTGACCACTTCACTTTCAGGAATTTGATTGACTTGTTGCGAGTCTTGCGCTCGGCTTCTTCAAGAATAGCAACGGGGTGCTCATGATAAGAGATATCTTCTTGGAGGACAATTTCTTCGAAGTTGATAGTGCGCTCAGGAGTCTTGAAGCACTTGCGGCTGTGACACGTGAAACACATCGCACGTTCGCGAAGTTGGACGGAAGCTCAAGTTGATATGCGAGATCGCCTCTTTTGCCAATGATCTTGAAAGGACCCACGTATCTATGGGCAAGCTTCCCTTTGATACCGAAGTGACGAGTGCCTTTCATTGGAGAGACGCGGAGGTAGACATGGTCTCCGATTTCAAAAGCCACATCACGGTGCTTGTCATCATAATAGCTCTTCTGGCGCGATTGCGCGGCTTTGAGATTCTCACGAATGACTTTGCACATTTCTTCAGCTTCTGTGATCAAGTCGTTGCCAAGAAGTTGGCGTTCACCTGTCTCGGACCAATTGAGAGGAGTATGGCACTTTCTGCCATAGAGAATTTTGAATGGGGCCTTGCCCGAACTCGCTTGGAAGGTGTTGTTGTAGGAGAACTCGGCATATGGAAGACAATCTTCCCACTTCATACCGAAGGAAATGACACAAGCCCTGAGCATATCTTCAAGGATTTGATTGACTCGCTCGACTTGGCCACTTGTTTGAGGATGGAAAGCTGTGCTGAAACGAATGTTGGTGCCCATGGCCTTCTGAAAAGAATACCAAAACTTGGAGGTAAAGATGCTGCCACGGTCTGAAGAGATCAATTGTGGAATGCCGTGCAAGGAGACAATTCTGGAGGTGTATAGTTCTGCCAACTGAGCTGCTGTGATAGATTCTTTGATAGGAAGAAAATGAGCCACTTTAGTAAGCTTATCAATGACAACGAAGATAGCATCATTTCCACGCTTGGACTTTGGAAAACCAGTCACGAAGTCCATTTCAATATGATCAAACTTCCATTCTAGAATAGCAAGAGGTTGGAGGAGACCAGCTGGTCGTTGGTGTTCTGCTTTCACTCTTCTGCAGACATCACATTCATTCACGAATTGAGCAATTTCTCGCTTCATTCGAGTCCACCAATATGACTGCTTGAGGTCATGGTACATCTTTGTACTTCCAGGATGAATGGATAGAAGGGAATTGTGTGCCTCGTTCATAATGACTTTACGTAGATCACCCTTTGGAACCACAATCCGGTCCTCGAAGAAAAGAGTATCTTTGTCATCAATGTGGAAGCACTTGTACTTGGAAATGCCCTTGTCGATACCACGTTTCACCTTTTTCACCATGGCATCCAGGAGTTGAGCCTCACGAATCTGATCTTCCAAAGTAGGAGAGACTAAGAGGTTGGCAAGAAAGCCTTGAGGAACAACTTGAAGATTCAGCTTGCGGAAAGCTTCACAGAGATCCGGCTGGAAGGGCTTGAGGATTAGGCATTGCGATAAGCCTTCTGCTCAAAGCATCTGCAATGACATTGGCCTTGCGGAGTATATTCAATACTTGGGTTGTACTCTTGAATCATTTCGACCCATCGAGTCTGCACGAGGTTGAGGTTGGGTTGAGTGAAGATATACTTGAGACTCTTGTGATCGGTGAATATGTCCACTTTCCTTCCCAACAAGAGATGTCTCCATGTTATCAATGCATGGACAACTGCCGCCAACTCAAGATCGTGAGTGGGGTAGTTCTTTTCGTTGGGCTTCGGTGACGAGAGGTATAGGCCACAACTCTCTTCTCTTGCATTAACACAGACCGAGACCTTGAAGAGAAGCATCACGAAAACTTGAATGGCTTGGATTCATCGGGAGGAGTCAAGGCAGAGCTGTGACGAGTTTCTCTTTGAGAGTATTGAAAGCAACGTCACACTCAGGAGACCAGACATACTTCACATGCTTCTGGAGGAGGTTGGAAAGAGGCTTTGCAATCTTAGAAAAATTCTCAACGAATCTTCGGCAATAGCTTGCAAGTCCAAGAAAACTGTGAAGCTGCTTGATATTCTGAGGAGGTTCCCAATTCACAACTGCAGACACCTTCTCGGGATTAACAGCGATGCCCTTGGCGGAGATGATGTGACCAAGGTAAAGCACTTCATCAAGCCAAAATTCACATTTGGAAAACTTCGCATAGAATTGATGCTCTCTGAGCTTGTCGAGCACCAATCGCAAATGTTTGGCATGATCCTTCTTATTCTTGGAGAAGACCAAAATATCATCAAGATAGACCAAGATGAATTCATTGGTGTAGGGGTTGAAGATGAAGTTCATCATTCGAGAGAATGTTGGAGGAGCATTGACAAGGCGAAAGACATGACAAGATATTCATAAGAACCAAAACTTGTTACGAATCTTTGTCTTGGGAATATCTTGTTCACGAATGCAAATCTGATGATAACCCATACGAAGGTCAAGCTTGGAGAACACTTTAGCACCTTTGAGTTGCTCGAAAAGCTCATTGATGTTGGGAAGTGGATACTTGTTCTTGATAGTCTTATTATTCAATGGACGGTAATCGACGCAAAGTCGGTCCGTGCCATCCTTCTTCCGGACAAAAGAACACCACAACCCCAAGGAGATGAACTCGGCTGATCAAACCAGACGCTCTTGTTCATCGAGCTGCTTCTTCAATTCCTTCAGCTCATTAGGTCCAAGCTTGTATGGACGCTTGCAAACGGGTTCCGTGCCAGGCTCAATATCGATAACGAATTCAACTGGCCGATGAGGAGGCATTCCTGTAAGCTCTTCTGGAAAGACATCTTGGTACTCACAAACGACTGGAATCTGAGAGATAGCATCCAATTCGCCCTTCTCATTGAGAGAAAACAACCGAATGGTTTCATCACGAGCGGCATAGATGATTACATTATTAGAAGAGTGAGTCCATTGAATTTCCCTGGCAGCACAATCAAGCTGAGCTTTGTGCTGAGAAAGCCAGTCCATCCCGAGAATAAGATCAATATCCGAGTCACCAAGGACAATTGGTTTAGCCAGAAATCTATAATCGCCCATCTTGATTGTGGTATCCGGAACCACCAAACTGGAACTCAACCGTTTACCTGGAGAAATGACATCCATGGGTTTACCCAAATGTGAAGAAGTGAATTCATGCTTGGCAAAAAACGGTCTTGACATGAAACAATGCGATGCACCAGTATCAAATAAAACTCTTGCAGGAATATAATTAACTGGAAGATTACCCATTATCACGTCAGTAGATTCCTCCGCTTGCGCTGCATTCATCATATTCACCTTGGCATGTTTTGGATTATGCTTGACCCTTGCATTGCTGGAAGATCTCACAGAGGAGGAGGCGGAAGGCGCCTTTGGTTGAAGCACTTGTTCGCATAGTGACCTTCTCACGACACTTGTTGCAAGTCACCTCGAGAGCGGACGGTGATAAGGAGCATTTGACCTTGGAGCTTGAGAATTAGACTTGTTCTCGATAGCTTTGGGTTGGGCGGGTGGGAAGATCCACGACCACCTGAGTTCTTCTGGCGATAAGGCCGATGAGCGGAGGAGGAGGAAGATAGAACTTCGCTGCTTAGCTGCCACTTGAGAGGAAGAAGAAGACTGAACTGCATCCCTGATTCTCTTCTTAGAAGCCTCACATTTGAGCTGGGCAGCTTCTTGCTTGATGCCATGTTGTAGAATTCATCATACTTTTCTCGCTCAAAAGCACAAGAGCTAATTGCAGATCTTCTCCGAGACCACCTCTGAATTGATAGATCATACTCTTTTCATCGTGGACGTCTTGCTTAGCAAAGCGAGCGAGTTTCGAACTGGATATTGTATTGGTACACGACATGTTGCCTTGCTTGAGATTGTGGAACTCTTCACGCTTGCTCTCAACAACACTTTTGAATGTGGTGAGCTTTGAAGTCTCGTGGAACTCATCCTGTAATGACACGACCTCCTCTGGAATCTTTGTATTGCTGATACCACTCAAAGCAGCTTGGTCCTTGAGTTGAAGCGAAGCAAACTTGACAAAGTCCTCAGTCCGACATTGCTACATTCAAAATGTTTGCAGATGTCCACAAGCCAATCGTCGGCGTCTGTGGCCTCGACACAGAAGCTGAAAGACTTCGGCTGATTAGCGAGGAACTGATTGAGGGTAGCAAAGTGCGGCTGGTTGTTGCCTTGGCCTTGGGTACGCTCTTGCAAGAGTTGCAAAATCATCTAAGCATTGGCATTGGTGGCTGCCATGATAGCTTGCCATGCCTCCGGAGGCGGAGGTGGAGGTGGAGGGTTCGACTGACTCCCATCATTGCGATCCGTATTCAGACACGTTGGCGGAGCCATCCTGAAGAGGGTGACATCCGTTAGCACTTTGATAGACAGATAGACAAGTTGAATCAACGGATAGAAATTTCAACATATAGTCTTCACAATAAACATTCGAACAAGGATGAACGAATGAATTCCAAAGATAACATCACACGTCCATTAAGGTGAGAAGCCACTTGATTAAGGGTTGATGAAAAAATAACAAGGTACGTTGGAACAAATAAGTGGTAAGGATTACCCAATCACAAACCAAATATCTGCGGGAAGAAATGCTAAGAGCTCTTGGAATCCCACCTATAAACTCCGAAACTTTACGGTTATGCAATCTGGTGTTGGGGATACAGGGACACAAAATATATCACCCAAACTAACAATACCTAGATCCAATTGTATCCATCCGTCAACACATAACCAAGAAACCTTCGAAATCGTGTACCTCGACCTTGAAAAGCATCCGTTATATGAGTCATGGCAATACTCGAGCTCGCCAAAGATCTTTGGGTTATCGGGTTATCTCACCAACCACTGTACAAAAGAGATTTTCGATGTCGGCAAAGCTCGGTATTCCGAACTGCAACGATAAAATTGTGACGATAACACCTCGGAGCTCAACTCCCCGGGACACTGCCACAACCCCTAAATGTCAGGAGGCACCAAGAACAATGTTCTCGTCACAAAACCATCGGAACGATTCCAAGATACCCGCGTGATCCTAAAATTTTTTTAAGTGAAATTTGAGGAGAGGAGAGTCAAAACTTCTACGTCAGGAGACCTCACCAGAGCGACGAAGGGACTCGGGAGTAAAAAGAATCCTACTCTCCGATATATATAATCCTAAGAGTCAAAACATTTTTGTTCTAGACTCAACAACGCCAGCAAACAATCAAGCAGGGGGCTCCTAAGTCGGGGATGGCTCAGATTACCAACTTATAACGCCCTCGATGCGGCTATATCTCCCACGTGTCGAAGCACGACTTAGAGGCATAACCGCATTGAAAGCAATGTCGCAAGTGAGGTAATCTTCACACAACCCATGTAATACATAAGGGAAAGAGATACATAGTTGGCTTACAGTCGCCACTTCACACAATACATAAATAAACATCCGTCATCCAGATTACACTCAAGGTCCGACTACGGAACCAAAATAAAAGAAGACTACCCCAAATGCTACACAGATCCCCGATCATCCCAACTGGGCTCCACTACTGATCATCAGGAAAAGACACATAGTAACGACCACGTTCCTCATCGAACTCCCACTTGAGCTCGGTTGCATCATCTGTGACCGCATCGTCGGCACTGCAACTGTTTTGGTAGAATCTGTGAGTCACGGGACTCAGCAATCTCACACCAGCGAGATCAAGACTATTTAAGCTTATAGGAAGGACAGAGTTGTGAGGTGGAGCTGCAGCAAGCGACTAGCATATATGGTGGCTACATTCACAAAAGAGAGCGAGAAGAGAAGCAAGGCACGGTCGTGCAGCTAGTAGCGATCAAGAAGTGATCCTGAAACTACTTACGTCAAACATAACTCCAACACGTGTTCACTTCCGGACCGAGAAGAGACCATCACGGTTACACACACGGTTGATGTGTATTAATTAAGGTCAACTTCGGGTTTTCTACAACCGGACATTAACAAATTCCCATCTGCCTCATAACCGCGGGCACGGCTTTCGAAAGATAATACCCTGCAGGGGTGTCCCAACTTAGCCCATTATAAGCTCTCACGGTCAACGAAGGATATTCCTTCTACCGGGAAGAACCGATCAGTCTCGGAATCCCGGACTACAAGACATTTCGACAGCAATAAAACAAGACCAGCAAAGCCGCCCGATTGTGCCGACAAATCCCGATAGGAGCTGCACATATCTCGTTCTCAGGGCACATCCGGATAAGTCAAGCTATGAGTAAAACCAAGCCTCGAGTTTCCCCGTGGTGGCCCCGCAGGCTGCTCGGTTCGGGCCAGCACTTGAAGGAGCACTGGTCCGGGGGGGTTAAAATAAAGATGACCCTCGGGCTCGCGAAAACCCGGGGGAAAAAGGCTTAGGTGGCAAATGGTAAAACCAATGTTGGGCCTTGCTGGAGGAGTCTTATTCAAAGCGAACTGTCAAGGGGTTCTCATAAATCACCCAACCATGTAAGGAACGCGAAATCAAGGAACATAACAGCGGTATGACGGAAACTAGGGTGGCAAGAGTGGAACAAAACACCAGGCATAAGGCCGAGCCTTCCACCCTTTACCAAGTATATAGATGCATTAATTATAGCAGATATATTGTGATATCTCCAACAAGTAAACATGTTCCAACAAGGAACAACGTCTCCATGTTCCAACAAGGAACAAACTTCATCTTCACCTGCAACTAACAACGCTATAAGAGGGGCTGAGCAAAGCGGTAACATAGCCAATCAACGGTTTGCTAGGAAAGGATGGTTAGAGGTTAGACATGGCAATAGGGGTGGCATGATAAGCAAGTGATAGGCATCGTAGCATAGGAATAGCAAAAGAGCGAGCATCTAGCAAGCAAAGATAGAAGTGATTTCGAGGGTATGGTCATCTTGCCTGCAAAGTTCTCAGAGTTGTCGAAAGCTTGATCCTCGTAAGCGTTCTCAACAGGTTCCTCGTTCACGTACTCGTCTACTGGCTCTACCCAAAGCAAGAACACAAACAAAGGAACCACAATAAATCACGGTGCAATGCACAAGCAACATGATGCAAAACATGTCATGATATGCGAGATGTGAGATGCAATGCGTATGCGTGCTCCGGAAGGAAAATGATGAACCAGGCATCAACTTGGCAAACCAAGTATGCCGCTGGAAAGGTGAGATGATTTCGGTTGAAATCGATATAAAGATCACCGGAATCGAATGCACGGTTTGCAAATGACAAGCAAAACAAGAATGGCACAAATCTGCCATTAACAGCATGATGCCACATAGCAAGCAACAAGAAAATAAGCTACTGCACCCAAACGGACCAACAAAGCATATGGCAGTGATATACTCAAGATGCTTGACAAAAGATGAACACTGAGCTACGGCTAAATCACACCATAACAGGTCCAAACAAGCATGGCAAAAGTGCAAAATATATCACTTCACAGACTTGGTGAAAATATGAACATGGCGAATCAGCATCGAGGAAGCAATGTTGAGCAAGCAAACAACATGCTACAGGAACTTATAATAGCAAAACAAGGCATGGAATGAATCTACTCAAAGCATAGAACAAAAGTCCCTTACTGACCATGAGCCAAAAGGGATCAGAAAATCTAATAACACCCATGTCAATATAGCAAGTTTCGTTAACAGATTCAGCAACAGGGCATGACAAAAACAGATAACAAGTAGGCATGTTTAAGAGATCGATGCACTCACTACAGAGCATTACATGATAAAATAAGCATACATCCATCAAGAAGACATGGCATAGAAGCTATACACGGCAAGAACAACATCATAGAATACACGGATCAACTACAACAACCTTGGCAAAATTGAATAACATGTAAACAATCTGCCAGGAAACATTTTATAGCAAAAGTAGAGCTCGATTGACTCAAGCTATGGCACTCCATAATTGCAAACAAGGGCATGGATGGATAGAGCATAACCATATGTTCAAAACATCCTTACTGAAGTATCTCAAAATAATCATGGATCTCCGTGTAGCATCAAGTTAACATGGCATAAAAATATCAGCAAAACAGGGGCTGAAATCTGCAACATCATGAAGCCTAGTTTGCATGCTTGTGCTAGTCACCACAGAGATCACAAAAATACATGGCATACACCCCTGTAAAGATGGCATGGCATATTACAAAACACATGTAGGACTCAAGTTCATAGGATGCACACATCGATCATGGCAAAAATGACAAGTGCATGTTCTTGTAAGAATCTGAAACTAACATCACATAGCCCTCTTCCAACAGCATTTCGGGCATCACGATGAGCTCAAATGAAAATGATGCAATGAGATGAAATGATGTACTCATCGAGTCGAAACATTTCGGTATGCTACACGCCCAAAACGGAGCCACGAGTACAAAGTTACGGCATGATGAAAATGCAACAATAATCTGCCAGGATAAAAGACTTAAGAGGATTTCGGGGGAGGGGAAAGTCAACCCTTCGTGGATCTGAGATCCGGTCTTGTGAACGAGGCGAGGCGGCGGCTTCGCCGGAGCGGCGCCGGAGGAGGGAGAGGCCGGAGGAGGGCGGGCGGGCGCGGCGGGCGACGGGCGGCAGGTGGTCGGCCGGGCGGGCCGAGGCGGGAGGCGGGCGACGGCGGCCGGCGGGTCGGCCGGGCGCGGTCGGCGCGGACCTCTGGGGCCGGAGGTGGAGGGCGGCGGCGGCGGAGATCCTGGCGGCGGCGCATGGGCCGAGCGCGGGGCGGAGCGGGGGAGGTGGGCGGCGGCGTCTGGGCATGGGGCCCCCTGACGGGCCAAGCGGGCGGGCGGCGGCTGGTGGCGGGCGCCACGTGGCGGCCCCGATTCGCCGGCGCTGCTATGACGCGTCCGCCCGTCCGGACGTGTCCGCGGCGCGGAGAGGAGCGGGCTAGGGTTAGGGGTGGAATTGATCCGGGATTTCGGGGGAGGGGGTGTTTTTATAGGTAGAAGGAGCTAGGAAGCTCCAAATGAGGTGTAGTTTTCGCCCACACGATCGTGATCCGACGACGGAGAGCATGGAAGTGACTTAGATGGGTTATTGGGCGGTTTTGAAGGGGTGTTGGGCTGCAACTTAAAAGAGGCCTTTGCGAGAGTGCGGTTAACCGTTGGAGTACCAAACGAGCTCCAAATGACCCGAAACTTGACAGGTGCTCTACCGGTGCTATACCAGGGCCACTTGGCAAGGCTCGGTCCATTCCGAGAAAGTTTAGTACCCGCTCACGAAAAAATGTAAAAGGGGACGCCGAGGGACATAGGAGTGCCGGATTGCAAAACGGACAACGGGGAAAATGCTCGGATGCATGAGACGAGCACGTATGCAAATGAGATGCACATGATGACATGATATGAAATGCATGACATGGACAAAATGCAAAAATGAAGAAAAACCCAACCACGGAGGGAATATCATATCACAATGCCGAAAATGGCAAGAGTTGGAGTTACAAATATGGAAAGTTACATCCGGGGTGTTACATAATGCTTTCATGGACATCATCATATGTGTGTTTCACTCTATGTCTATGGATATCCTTATGTGTTCCTTGTGGGACTAACCCATGTAGGTATTGAAAGTGCAACTCACTCCAATGGATTGCTCCAAATGATCTACATCAACATTGAGCATCCACATCTTCAACACCTACATGAAGTCTTCATCGACAAAATGTAAGGTTAGTTCATCCCTCTAAGGGGGGTATCACGTCTAGGGAGAGCTTTGCTCTAAGAATTGAGCTAAAGCAACTCTAATGATGTGAACAGAACAATGCTTTATGTAAAAGTGGTAACCCCACTTGTGCTTAAATGATGAGTATGACCTATGATCAAATGTTCTCGTTTGACTCCTAAGTCAATATACTCATATATAGATGACCTAGTCATCACCAATTGCTTGATAGATGCTAGAGTGTTTGTGCATGCTTTGCCACATGTTTTATTTGACATCTTATTGTGTGAGCATGTTGGTTGCATAATTTTCTCCATTTGAGGACATCCATTTGTTGCTTTGATTGTTTGGTCTTTCTTTTTGCCAAACGGATGGACAAGAATGCCTAAGTACTCCCTCCAGATATCTATGATTTTTCTCGTCTGAAACTCTATTCATGCTACATCACAAAGTTTGAATAAGTTGAATTCGGACCCTCCGGGTGAGGAGCACTTGGAGCCACCGATCCGTCAAGGGCTTAACTTCCAAAACCTCTTAATGCCTTTCGATCAGACCAACTCACTCCTACTCGGTCTCACCGGAATCATTAAGTTGATCTAGGTTTTATCTCGGTGCAACCGATTAGAACCATTCGATCACACTGAGTTGCAACAACTGCTAGCATTTTTGCATCTTGGTGCCACCGAGTAGTTCCACTCGGTCACACCGATGGCATCTGGGTATTTATACTCTGCGTACCTGTACGGCTGAAAATCACTTCAACCGCACGAGCACGCGCCCCAGCACTGCCGCCCTGGTCTCCGGATCATCGCCGTTGTTGCCAGTGACCTTCTGCCACTGGTATCCGCCGCCGTGAACGGAATCCTCACCGCTGTTGCCGCCGTAGCAAGTCTGTCACCAAATTAGGGTACGAATTTGACCCTTTATGCTTTCCATTACTCTGATTCTTGCACAAAGCATAATGCCTATGTTCTCCCCACGTATGAGATTGATCTATCCACCAAACGAACTCCTTAGAATAGATTTTATTCAAAAACTTAGGGTTAGGTTTCCGCTGAACCCTTCTCCGACCGACCGATCTGAGGATCTCGGTCAGACCGATTGGCCCTGGCCATTGCACAAGTACAACTCGGTCTGATCAAAGTGTACTGGTCGGTGAGACCAAAATCACTTTCTCTATGAAACCCTAGCATCTCGGAGTCACCAAAATGCATTTCGATTTGACCGAAACTGTGTGTTTATACTCTATTAGTGCTTCGGTGTTACCGAGTTTGTCAAACCGGTAGCTCTGAAATGATTTCTGCAGAAAACTGAAATTAAGTTTTTGTCTCAATATTTTCGCAAAACAAGATGTACTTTGTGATGCTCATCTACTCTATCTACACCCAACTATTCACAGGGTCAATTTTAGCTATGTCAGAGGGCAGTGATAGTCAGAACAAGTCTGAAGAGCGGCTCAACTGTGACAACCTGGATTTTGCCTTCTCTCTTTTTCCGGACTTGGTTTTGCCTTTGCCTTGGATTTGGATTTTTGGAATCAATTCAAATGGACTTGTCACTTGGGCATGCCCTTGACTTTCACCCAAGTGACCTATCTACTTCTCCTTCAACTTTATTTCTCTGAAAAATCCCCAAAATAATCAAATGAATATTTTTCATAAAAGAAAATATTCATTTTCTCCTTTGAAACTCATTTCAGAAACTAGTGCTCCAGAGCAACTCCCATTTTTATTGCTCCTAAAAATCTGAAATAATTCTGGAATATTCTTTGAAGCATGGACCACCTTCCCAAGCAAAAATATTGCATGACTTTTGTAATATTTTTGCTACAGAAAATAATTTCTCTTCTGGCCCAAAATTGCACTTTGTACAGCAAGTGCATTTTTCCTTGATCCTTTGGCCCTGATTTTTCTTGAGCCTCTTTACCCTCCTAAGAAACCCTTAACCCCAGGAGATCAGCCCTAATGGCCATCTAGAAGCTATCCAAATGTAACAGCCAAGTTTATGTCCAGAACCTTGCCAAGATGGTTGAGTCACATCTGGTCGGCCTGGCATAGAGTCCTCAGCTTCCCTAGACCTCTTACTGCATGGACTTTAGCTCAGACAAGGTTTGGCCGATCGTGGGCGTGGTTTTGACCATGCCATGGTGGTGACCGCGTGTGGACATGGGGTCTGGCAGGTGCTCGACGCGCTCTGAGTAGCGCCAACGCCTCTGTTCGACGCGTGCTCGAGCCAGAGCTCGCTGACGACTGCCGCGCCGCGCTGCGCCACTAGCCTCGACTCTTCACCTTTGACCCCTCGCTGGCACTCGCCGACGGCGGAGACGCCGCAGCGAGCACGGGCACATCGCGGCCAAAATCCACAGTGCCCTCATGCCCTTGTCTTCTTCTCCCCTGCCTCCTGTGCTCGTCCGCGAGCGTGGACAGCTCCTGCCTACTCACTGAGCCCTTGCCCCCTCCCTCTGGTGCCTTTCGTAGCTGTTCATCGGTCTCCAGAGAACTCCGGCGGCGCCACGTACCCCCCTCTCGCTCCGGCTATATATAGGGCCATTCCCTCCGCTTCGAAGCCTCACACCGCACCACACAACCTCCATGACCTCGTAGAAGAGCCGTAGCCCGGTCGGGCAGGCCTCTGGCCGTCGACCTCGACCAGAGATCACCGGCGATCCCCGCAGCCCAACCACCCTGCTCCGGAGCTCCTAGCTCAATCAACCTTTCAGGCGCGTCGTTGGGGATCCTCTGGTGTCGCCGGGACGCGGCTGAGCCCCTGGAGTCGCCCCTCGCCGTCGCCTTCTTCCTCTCCGGCAAGCCCCATCCGCCACGGCCGCTTGCGAGCTTGATTGCGAGCAACTTCGACCACCCCCCAGAAAGCTACGGGTATGAGCAGGTGCGCCGTGCTACCTCTTGAGAACTGCGTTGGATTTCCCCGAAGAGGAGAGGATGATGCAGCAAAGTAGCATAAGTATTTCCATCAGTTTTTGAGAACCAAGGTATCAATCCAGTAGGAGGCCACGCACAAGTCCCTCGTACCTACACAAAACAAGAGCTCCTCGCAACCAACGCGATTAGGGGTTGTCAATCCCTTCACGGTCACTTACGAGAGTGAGATCTGATAGAGATAATAGATAATATTTTTGGTATTTTTGGTATAGAGATGCAAAGTGAAAAGTAAAAGGCAAAGTAAAAACAAAGCAAGTATTAAAGTGATGGAGATTGATATGATGAGAATAGACCCAGGGGCCATAGGTTTCACTAGTGGCTTCTCTCAAGAGCATAAGTATTCTACGGTGGGTGAACAAATTACTGTTGAGCAGTTGATAGAATTGAGCACAGTTATGAGTATATCTAGGTATGATCATGTATATAGGCATCACGTCCGAGACAACTAGACCGACTCCTGCCTGCATCTACTACTATTACTCCACTCATCGACCGCTATCCAGCATGCATCTAGAGTATTAAGTTAAAAACAAAGTAACACCTTAAGCAAGATGACATGATGTAGAGGAATAAATTCATGCAATATGATAAATGCCCCATCTTGTTATCCTCGATGGCAACAATACAATACGTGCCTTGCAACCCTTTACATCCTGGGTAAGGACACGCAAGATTGAACCCAAAGCTAAACACTTCTCCCATTGCAAGAACTACCAATCTAGTTGGCCAAACCAAACGGATAATTCGAAGAGACTTGCAAAGATAACCAATCATACATAAAAGAATTCAGATAAGATTCAAATATTATTCATAGATAATCTGGATCATAAACCCACAATTCATCGGTCTCAACAAACACACCGCAAAAAGAAGATTACATCGAATAGATCTCCACGAGAGAGGGGGAGAACATTGTATTGAGATCCAAAAAGAGAGAAGAAGCCATCTAGCTACTAGCTATGGACCCAAAGGTCTGAACTAAACTACTCACACTTCATCGGAGGGGCTATGGTGATGATGTAGAAGCCCTCCGTGGTGGATGCCCCCTTCGGCGGAGCTCCGGAACAGGCCCCAAGATGGGATCTCATGGATACAGGAAGTTGCGGCGGTGGAATTAGGTTTTTGGCTCCTGTTCTGATCGTTTGGGGGTACGTAGGTATATATAGGAGGAAGGAGTACGTCGGTGGAGCAACAGGGGGCCCACGAGGCAGGGGGCACCCTCGTGACCGTCTCTTTTGTTCCTTGGAGTAGGGTCCAAGTCTCCTGGATCACATTCGGTGAGAAAATCACGTTCCCAAAGGTTTCATTCCGTTTGGACTCCGTTTGATATTCCGTTTCTTCGAAACACTGAAATAGGCAAAAAACAGCAATTCTGGGCTGGGCCTCCGGTTAATAGGTCAGTCCCAAAAATAATATAAAAGTGAAAAATAAAGCCCAATATAGTCCAAAACAGTAGATAAAGTAGCATGGAGCAATCAAAAATTATAGATACGTTGGAGACGTATCAGGCATCCCTAAGCTAAATTCCTGCTCGTCCTCGAGCAGGTAAATGATAAAAAGAGAATTTTTGATGTGGAGTGATACTTTGGCATAATCTCAATGTAAATCTCCTTAATTGTGGTATGAATATTCAGATCCGAAATATTCAAGACAAAAGTTCATATTGACATAAAAATAATAATACTTCAAGCATACTAATCAAAGTAATCATGTCTTCTCAAAATAGCATGGCAAAAGAAAGTTCATCCCTAAAAAATCATATAGTTAGGCTATGCTTCATTTTCGTCACACAAAGATGTTCCCAACTTCTATACCCCTGATGACAAGCCAAGCAATTGTTTCATACTTAAATAATCTCAAACTTTTTCAACCTTCACGCAATACATGAGCGTGAGCCATGGATATAGCACTATGGGTGGAATAGAATATGATGATGGGGATTGTGTGGAGAAGACAAAAAGGAGAAAGTCTCACATTGACGAGGATAATAAACGGGCTATGGAGATGCCCATCAATTGATGTCAACATGAGGAGTAGGGATTTCCATGCAACGGATGAACTAGAGCTATGAATGCTCAACAAAAGAAAAGTAGTGGGTGTGCATCCAACTTGCTTGCTCATGAAGACCTAGGGCATTTGAGGAAGCCCATCGTAGGAATATACAAGCCAAGTTCTATAATGAAAAATTCCCACTAGTATAAAAAGACAACTTATGAGACTCTACTTTGAAGCACAATATATGAGACTCACTACATGAAGAACAAGGTGCTACTTTGAAGCACAATATATGAGACTCACTACATGAAGAACAAGGTGCTACTTTGAAGCACAAGTGTGGAAAAAGAGATAGTAACATTGCCCCTTTTTTTCTTTTTTTTTGGGCCTTTCCTTTTTTTCCTTTTGGCCTTTCTCCTTTTTTTTGATTGGGCAATGCTCTAATAATGATGATCATCACACTTCTACTGATTACAACATAAGGATTACAACTCGAAACTAGAACAAGGTATGACTCTATATGAATGCCTCCGGCGGTGTACCAGGATGGTGCAATGAATCAATAGGGACATGTATGAAAAATAATGCATGGTGATTTTGCCAAAAATACGATGTCAACTACATGATCATGCAATGGCAATATGACAAAAGTAAAGTATGTCATGATGATGATGACGGAACAGTGGAAAGTTGCATGGCAATATATCTCGGAATGGCTATGGAAATGCCATAATAGGTAGGTATGGTGGCTGTTTTGAGGAAGATATAAGGAGGTTTATGTGTGATAGAGCGTATCATATCACGGGTTTGGATGCACCGCTAAGTTTGCACCAACTCTCAAGGTGAGAAAGGGCAATGCAGTGCATCAAGAGGCTAGCAAAGGCGGAAAGGTAAAAGTGTGTATAATCCATGGACTCAACATTAGTCAAAAGAACTCATATACTTATTGCAAAAATTTAGAAGTCATCAAAAATCAAGTACTACGCGCATGCTCCTAGGGGGAGAGATTGGTAGGAAAAGACCATCGCTCGTCCCCGACCGCCACTCATAAGGATGCACAAGCCAGGTACACTTCATGTTTCAAATTTGTTACACAACTTTAACCATACATGCATGCTATGGGACTTGCTAACTTCAACACAAGTATTCTTTAAATTCACAATTACTCAACTAGCATGACTCTAATATCACCATCTTCGTATCTCAAAACAATTATCAAGCATCAAACTTTTCTTAGTATTCAACACACTTAAAAGAAAGTTTCACATATCTTGAATACCAAGTATATTAATATTAAGCAAATTACCATGCTATTAACGACTCTCAAAATAATCTAAGTGAAGCATGAGAGATCAATAGTTTCTTTAAAACAAATCCATCACCGTGTTCTAAAAGATCTAAGTGAAGCACTAGAGCAAAAATTATCACGCTCAAAAGATATAAGTGAAGCACTATGAGCAAAACTATCAAGCTCAAAAGATATAAGTGAAGCACATAGAGTATTCTATCAAATTCCAATTCATGTATGGATCTCTCAAAAGGTGTGTACAGCAAGGATGATTGTGGTAGACTAACAAGAAAAGACACAAATAATAAAAGATGCTCCAAGCAAAACACATATAATGTGGTGAATAAAAATATAGCTCCAAGTAAATTACCGATGGAAGTAGACGAAACAGGGGATACCTTCCGGGGCATCCCCAAGCTTTGACTTTTTGGTGTCCTTGGATTATCTTGGGGGTGCCATGGGCATCCCCAAGCTTAGGCTCTTGCCACTCCTTGTTCCATAATCCATCAAAAGAATTTACCCAAAACTTGAAAACTTCACAACACAAAACTCAATAGAAATCTCGTGAGCTCCGTTAGAGAAAGAAAACAAAAGACTACTTTAAGGTACTGTAATGAACTCATTATTTATTTATATTGGTGTTAAACCTAATTTATTCCAACTTCTCTATGTATTATAAACTATTTTACTAGCCATAGATTCATCAAAATAAGCAAACAACACACGAAAAACAGAATCTGACAAAAACAGAACAGTCTGTAGTAATCTGTAACTAACGCAAACTTATGGAACTCCAAAAAATCTACCAAAATTAGACGACCTATAAAATTTGTTTATTGATAAGAAGCAATTGGAATCAGTATTTGATCACGTTCTGGTGATGTTTAATAATTCGGGCAATGAGCGCAAAGTTTCTGGAAATTACAGCAAGATCAAATGACTATCATCCAAGAAGATCCAATAGGTCTAGCTTGGCACAAACACTAATTAAAACATAAAACCACATCTAAACAGAGGCTAGATGGATTATTTATTCATAAACATAAACAAAAACAAAAAACATAAAGAAAATTGGGTTGCCTCCCAACAAGCGCTATCGTTTAACGCCCCTAGCTAGGCATAAAAGCAAGGATAGATCTAGGTATTGCCATCTTTGGTAGGCAATCCATAAGTGGCTCTCATGATAGATTAATATGGTAATTTGTTCCATGCCTTTCTTTAATGGGAATTGGAATCTAATATTCCCTTCCTTCATATCAATAATTGCACCGATCGTTCTAAGGAAAGGTCTACCAAGAATAATAGGACATGAAGGATTGCAATCTATATCAAGAACGATAAAATATACGGGCACATAGTTCCTATTTGCAACAATAAGAACATAATTAATTCTTACCATAGGCTTTTTAATAGTGGAACCCGCAAGATGCAAGTTTAGAGAGCAATCATCAAAGTCACGAAAATCTAGCAAATCACACAAAGTTTTGGGAATAGTAGAGACACTAGCACCCAGATCACACAAGGCATGAAACTCATAATTTTTAATTTTAATTTTAATAGTAGGTTCCCACTCATTATAGATTTTTCTATGGATAAAAACTTTCAACTCAAGTTTTTCTTCATAAGATTGCATCAAGGCATCAACAATGTGTTCGGTAAAGGCCTTATTTTGACTATAAGCATGAGGAGAATTTAGCACGGATTGCAACAAGGAAATACAATCAATTAAAGAGCAATTTTCATAATTAAATTCCTTGAGATCCAATATAGTGGGTTTAGCAACTTCTAGGTTTTTATTTCTTTCAATCCCACATTTATCAATTTCATCATCAAGATCTAAAAACTCCGAATTCTTAGAACGCCTTCTAGGTAAGGGAAGATCATATTCAGTTTCATCAAGATTCATATTGCAAAACAAAGATTTAATGGGGGACACATCAATAACTTTTATATCTTCATCTTGATTTTCATAGGAATTGGAAGAACACGCTTTAATAAAGGCATCTTTGGAAGCATGCATCCTAGCAGTTCTTTCTTTGCACTAATCAATGGAAATTCTCATAGCTTTGAGAGACTCATTGATATCATGCTTAGGAGGAATAGATCTAAGCTTTAAAGAATCAACCTCAAGAGAAATTCTATCAAATCCTAGCCAAATCATCAACTTTAAGCAATTTCTCCTCAAGCAAAGCATTAAAATTCTTTTGTGAATTCATAA
The DNA here is from genome assembly GCA_021605205.1 of Aegilops longissima. Classification (NCBI taxonomy): domain Eukaryota; kingdom Viridiplantae; phylum Streptophyta; class Magnoliopsida; order Poales; family Poaceae; genus Aegilops; species Aegilops longissima. The sequence continues at coordinate 580,901,069 of CM038678.1, forward strand.
ACTCTTTAACACTACTCTCAAATTCAGAGGGCATCTTATTAAAATTTCCATAAGAGTTGTTGTAGGAATTTCCATAATTATTAGAAGGATTACTAGGATAAGGCCTAGGATTAAAATTCCCTCTATACGCGTTGTTACCAAAATTATTCCTACCAACAAAATTCACATCCATAGATTCATTATTATTCTCAATCAAAGTAGACAAAGGCATATCATTAGGATCAGAAGAAACACTCTCAGTAGCAAATAATTTCATAAGTTCATCCATCTTTCCACTAAAAACATTAATCTCTTCTATCGCATGCACTTTTTTATTAGTATATCTTTCAGTGTGCCATTGAGAATAATTAACCATAATATTATCTAGAAGTTTAGTAGCATATCCTAGAGTGATTTCCATAAAAGTGCCTCCCGTGGCCGAATCTAAAAGATTTCTAGAAGCAAAATTCAATCCGGCATAAAAGTTTTGTATAATCATCCACAAGTTCAAACCATGAGTATTACAATTACGTATCATTAATTTCATTCTCTCCCAAGCTTGTGCAACATGTTCATGATCAAGTTGCTTAAAATTCATAATATTGTTCCTAAGAGAGATAATCTTAGCGAGAGGAAAATACTTACAGATAAAAGCATCTTTGCACATGTTCCAAGAATCAATACTATTTTTAGGCAGAGATGAAAACCACGCTTTAGCACGATCTCTAAGCGAAAAAGGAAATAGCTTCAATTTAACGACATCATTATCGACATCTTTTTTCTTTTGCATATCACATAAATCAACGAAGCTATTCAGATGAGTAGCGGCATCTTCACTAGGAAGGCCGGCGAATTATCTTTCATAACAAGATTCAACAAAGCAGTATTGATTTCACAAGATTCAGTATTGGCAAGAGGAGTAATCAGAGTGCTAAGGAAATCATTATTATTGGTATTGGTGAAGTCACACAATTTGGTAGTATCTTGAGCCATCGCAACAAACAAGCAATCCAACACACGAGCAAACAAAAGGCAAGCGAGAAAAAGGCAAACGGGAAAAAGAGGAGGAGATTGGGAAAGAGAGGGCGAATAAAACGGCAAGGGTGAAGTGGGGGAGAGGAAAAAGAGAGGCAAATGGCAAATAATGTAATGCGGGAGATAGGGATTGTGATGGGTACTTGGTATGGTGCTTGACTTGCTCTTGTGTGAGCCTCCCCGGCAACGGCGCCAGAAATTCTTCTTGCTACCTCTTGAGCACTGCGTTGGATTTCCCCGAAGAGGAGAGGATGATCCAACAAAGTAGCATAAGTATTTCCCTCATTTTTTGAGAACCAAGGTATCAATCCAGTAGGAGGCCACGCACAAGTCCCTCGTACCTGCACAAAACAATAGCTCCTCGCAACCAACGCGATTTGGGGTTGTCAATCCCTTCACGGTCACTTACGAGAGTGAGATCTGGTAGAGATGATAGATAATATTTTTGGTATTTTTGGTATAGAGATGCAAAGTGAAAAGTAAGAGGCAAAGTAAAAACAAAGCAAGTATTAAAGTGATGGAGATTGATATGATGAGAATAGACCCGGGGGCCATAGGTTTCACTAGTGGCTTCTCTCAAGAGCATAAGTATTCTACAGTGGGTGAACAAATTACTGTTGAGCAGTTGACAGAATTGAGCATAGTTATGAGTATATCTAGGTATGATCATGTATATAGGCATCACGTCCGAGACAAGTAGACCGACTCCTGCCTGCATCTACTATTATTACTCCACTCATCGAGCGCTATCCAGCATGCATCTAGAGTATTAAGTTAAAAACAGAGTAACGCCCTAAGCAAGATGACATGATGTAGAGGAATAAATTCACGCAATATGATAAATACCCCATCTTGTTATCCTCGATGGCAACAATACAATACGTGCCTTGCAACCCTTTCTGTCACTGGGTAAGGACACCGCAAGATTGAACCCAAAGCTAAACACTTCTCCCATTGCAAGAACTACCAATCTAGTTGGCCAAACCAAACGGATAATTTGAAGAGACTTGCAAAGATAACCAATCATACATAAAAGAATTCAGAGAAGATTCAAATATTATTCATAGATAATCTGGATCATAAACCCACAATTCATCGATCTCAACAAACACACCGCAAAAAGAAGATTACATCGAATAGATCTCCATGAGAGAGGGGGAGAACATTGTATTGAGGTCCAAAAAGAGAGAAGAAGCCATCTAGCTACTAGCTATGGACCCAAAGGTCTGAAGTAAACTACTCACACTTCATCGGAGGGGCTATGGTGATGATGTAGAAGCCCTCCGTGGTGGATGCCCCCTTCGACGGAGCTCCGGAACAGGCCCCAAGATGGGATCTCGTGGATACAGGAAGTTGTGGTGGTGGAATTAGGTTTTTGGCTCCTGTTCTGATCGTTTGAAGTGCGTAGGTATATATAGGAGGAAGGATGCGTCGGTGGAGCAACAGGGGCCCACGAGGCAGGGGGTGCGCCCTAGGGGGGGCGCCCCCACCCTCGTGACAGCCTCTTTTGTTCCTTGGAGTAGGGTCCAAGTCTCCTGGATCACGTTCGGTGAGAAAATCACGTTCCCGAAGGTTTCATTCCGTTTGGACTCCGTTTGATATTCCGTTTCTTGAAACATGAAGTAGGCAAAAACCGCAATGCAGGCTGGGCCTCCGGTTAATAGGTCAGTCCCAAAAATAATATAAAAGTGGAAAATAAAGCCCAATATAGTCCAAAACAGTAGATAAAGTAGCATGGAGCAATCAAAAATTATAGATACGTTGGAGACGTATCACGCCGCGACCCCCTCTCCACTTCTATCCCTCTGGTTTTGCCCAAAACCCACTCGTCGCCGGCGTAGACTCCGGCGGAGCGCCGCCACGCTCTGTTTCCCCTCTCCCCCTCTCTCCTGACCGGTGGGGCCCGGTGTCAGCCTCACCACTCGCACCCGAAGCGGTACAAGTGGAGGCGTATCCTGGCTTTACGCCATCGACGTCACCCCCCAGGTTTTCTGATTTATTAAAAATAATTCAAATATTGACCACAACTTTGACCAGTGATAACTCCTAGCCCATAAGTCCAAATGAGTTGATTCTTTTTGCATTGTGTTTGTTTTAGAAAGCTCCAGCAGCACACCAAAATGTGGAATTTTCCTTGCTATCTAGAAATTCTGGTATTTTTCAGAATGGTTTTTGATATTTTGTTTTGCGGTTTTTAAATATTTTCAGAAGAAGGAAATTGCCTTGAAGACAACCAGGAGGAGTGTGACCCTCCTCTGCACTAAGGCAAGCCACACCGGCATTTGGATGGTGTCATTTCAATATCTATGATTTTTCTACTTAAATGTGAGTTCTTATATGCATTTAAAAATTTGTTAAATAAATATGGTTGCCTGCTAGTTATTTTGTCATGCTTGAAATGCTTGTTTAAGTTACTAGGTGAATGCATGGACTAGTTTGGTCTAGTAGAATAAAACTTTGCCTTAGTTATGATAGTCCTTTTGTTAAGTGATATTTTCATATAAGTTATGAGTTAATCAAAATATTGCATGATAATAAAAATGAGGTAGAACCAGTAAAGTTTAATCATGAGTAGTGCAAGAAAGTTGTGTTGATAAGTTTGATCCGTGCATGGGAGTTGCATGCTTTGCATGTCGAGTAGTTGCATGATCATGGCATCGTATGACTTGGTAGATAATTTTTTTTCAAGTTAAACCTATTAATAAGTCCAACCTGAATATGATGTTGATCAAGTCATGGTGCCACTGGGGTTTTTCTCAGTGCGACCACATTTACCTTGTGGGAGGTCTTGATTCGGTCCCTTGTTGTGCCTCTCGTCGGTGCCTCCAACGAGGGAAGGTTATGGGCATGCATACCTTGGCCCGGTAAGCTGACATGACCTTGCGTGCCCGTTTGTTTTTATGGTACCTTGTCCCCTTTTGGGATCGTTTTGCCACGACGGTGGTCGTTGGTGTCTTTGGTAGACACGGGGCCACCCAGGACATAGCCCTGAGAGGGAGTTTGTAAGAGTGGCCGGGAGAGTGTTATGACAAGGGGAGGGTTTCGTTGGAATGCCGTTGGTCCACCCGAATGGGAGGGCGAGGCCGTGGATTCCGTGGTGTGGGTAAAGTGCGCTACCTCTGCAGGGTGTATTAAATCTATCGATAGTCGCGTCCTCCGTTATGGGCACAACTCGGAAGTAAGTCACACCATGGATCAACTTTTATAATTAATCTTGCACACTAAATAACTGTTGATGGCACTGATGATTTTGGAGATCATGAGCTGATCATGAGTGATTGGTTTCAGTTGTGATCCGGGTATGATCACCGTTTGGTTACGAGGTAACCCGTCTGGTAAGCAAGTCCATGGGACTCGGTGCACATGTTGGTTTCACCGCATTAGTAGCATTACTTGCATTACATTAACCAGATTAATTGTCATGATATTGTTTGTCAGTATGCTTATGTTTGTTGTGAGCTTTCAAGTACATTAAATGTACTGACCTGGCGTGTCATGCTTGTTTTCAGGCAAGACGTTTTGCATTGGAGAGCTTCCCGCGTCTAGGCCGTGTCCACGTCGGTGTCCCTGTGCTATGGAGTTCCACTTCGTCGTTCTTCCGCTGCCGCGTAGTTCGTGTTACCGAGGCCCCTTTATGTTCATTAAATAATGTACATACTGTTCAGCCGCACCATGTGTGCCACTTGGCCTCTTATCTCGATGTGATATCAGCCCCGTGTAATCCGCAAGCATCAATAAAGCGGTTGTTTCTGTACCATGTTGTTGTGTGTTGCCAGAAGACTTGATCTCTGGGCTGGCAATGCTAGGGAAACCGGTTGCTCTGAGCCGGGGTGCCACAACACTTGGTATCAGAGCCACGCTGATTGTAGGACACGTTAGACCGTTAGTGCGTTAGTGGAACGGTAAATAGTTTCGTCTGAGTGCTGGTAGTCATAGAAATGTGATGCTGCATTGCATGCATGTTTATCTGTTGTTATTACTAACCGTATGATGGTTGTGAGTGTAGATGGCACCAGTTCCAATCTTGTACCATCCTGAGCCAGCTCCGTGCACATCGCCGCACCTGCTTCGGAACGTGTGGCGACGAATCTATCCAGAGGGTGCTGATCCAGAGTATCAGGTGTATCGGGAGCATCTGGCCGGTGCATTGTATGAGTATTATGCTGAGGTCACTCTACACCATAGTTCCCCTTCCGGCGCTTACACTCATTCTACTAAGGGTGGTCTCGCTTCTACGCCATATCAGGCGGTCCAGTTTGCTGCAATCGAAGCTCTTGTAGACTTCCGCTACAACGAGGTTCGCATGCACACCCACCCAGGTTTCTTTTACTACCCATCTCTGCATGAGAATGGGCGTATCCACTTTCCTTTGATTAATCCGGCGTGCGATTGTCCTACTAGCCACCTTTCTCGTTATATTACTGCCAGTTATCTCCTGAACTACGAGTTAGCCCGGGAGCTAACCCGCGCCCGGATAGCTCTCGCCGCTACTCGTAATAGGAACCCTCTCCCGACTATCGGTTTCACTCCATACGTTCCTCCAACTTCTGCCACCACTAAGAGTACCACTACTCCTTTGGTAGTAACCCCTCGTAGTGCTCCTCCTGCGTGGGCTTCCCTTGTCGCTACTCCCGCTGCTCCTATGCTTAGATCCCATCCCGCACCTACCCCTGAGGGAGAGTCCTCGAGGCAGTGTCGTCACGTCTCTCTTAACCCGGAGGTCACCACTATCAGTTCAGGATCTGGGTCCAGCTCAGGGGAGGAGCCCGCAGCAGCGCCATCCGAGTAGTAGATCGCTAGAGTATCCCCGTCGTCATGAGTATGATGTATGGATGTAGTTGCACGTGTTATGATTCTTAGTTTCATGTATGAGGGTAGTGACCCTGTCATGATGTTTAAACTCTTATGTTGAGTCTATGTACAATTATGTTGGAACTCTCTTTTTGTTCGCCTTGGTTTCTTTCGTTGTTTTCTTCTGGATTTGTCACTGGCTTTCCTCCCATTTTTGGATATTTCTCATCGCGGTTACTTTGCATTGGGAAACTAAATAATAGGATGCTGCGGGGAGGCAACAACAGCCAAGCATGTGAGGATGTCCCTGTTCGTCGCTCCGCAAGACAGTCAGGACATTCCCCCGAGCCGTACCAGCCACCTCCGCCTCCACCGCCACATCCGCCTTCTACTGAGCAAATCATGTGAATGTTTGAAGAAAGAAGGAACAAAGATCTGATGGAACTACTGAAAAGTGTGCAAGTTATGGTTGGGCAGAATGGACATCAATGGTCATTACTCCAAGCTGTCAGATTTTCAGCGAACCAAGCCTCCTAGTTTCAGTCAAGTTATTGATCCATTGGAAACTGATGATTGGTTAAGGACTATTGAGAAGAAACTGGAAATTGCTCACACTGAAGAAGGAGACAAGGTTCCTTTCGCAACACATTATATTGAAGGAGCTGCCGCGATATGGTGGGATAATGCTAAGGCCATGTGGCCCACAGATGACGAAATTACCTGGACCAAATTCAAGGATCATTTCCGCAAGTATCATATTCCCTCCGGAATTATGAAAATCAAGCAGCGCTAATTCCTCTCTCTCACTCAGGGAAGCATGTCAGTCAACGAGTACCTGAATAAATTCAATCATTTGGCTCGCTATTAATCTATGATGTGGCCACCGAAGAACAGAAAGTCGACAGATTTCTTAGAGGACTGAATCAGCAACTCAGGTGCACTCTCAGCATGTTTGATTTTTCGGACTTCCAAACTCTGGTGAACAAGGCTCTCATCGCAGAAAGGGAACACAAGCTCATGCACTTCAGCAGGACAGCTAATAATGACCACAAGCGCAAATTTGAGCCTAAGAAGGATATGCAGCCCGTGCAGAAGGCTCGTACGTGGCAACAGACTCAGGTTGAGTACAAACCCAACTGGCAGCAAAATGTCAACAAGACCACCACTCAAGTCAAGAAAATCATGACCAGCCTGGTACGTGAAGATTGTCAGCGCAACAATTCCTGTTTCAGTTGTGGGCAAACCGGATACTACGCCAGACAGTGCCCCAAGAACGGCAAGCCAACAGACCCATTCCGTCCTCAAGTCAACTATCTGGAGCCATATTCCGGCCCGAGTGCCATCCAAGGGCAAATCCATCATATCTCCGCCGATGAAGCCCAAGAGGACCCGGAAGTCGTCATTGGTATGTTTCCTGTTAATAACATACCTGCCATATTTTTATTTGACTCCGGGGCTTCCCACTCTTTTATTTCGCGGAGTTTTGCTGCCCAAAACAAATTTCCTTGCTCGATTTTGGGAAAACATATGCTGGTACAATCCCCGAGATCCTTGCTCAGAAGCAATCTGGTCTGCAGTAATCTAGAAATTGATATCAAGGGGGTCAAGTTTCCAACGCCTCTGATAATCATCGATTCTGACAAATTGGATATTATTCTGGGAATGAATTGGTTGACCCAATACCAAGTATGCATCAACTGTGCGACCAGAGAAGTTACCATGGCAAATCTGGAGGGTCGCACCGCAAGTTTTTATGCCCGCAAAAGCATACCCAAGGAGGATATGGTCTTCACCGCCGTGGCTGAAGAGGTGGAGTTGATTCCCGTGGTTAGTGAATATCCCGATGTATTTCCTGAGGAATTACCAGGAATGCCGCCAGACAGAGAACTGGAGTTTGCAATTGACTTGGTGCCTGGAACCACACCGATACACAAGAAATATTATCAGATGCCTTCATCAGAATTAGTGGAATTAAAGAAACAAATGGATGAGATGTTGCAGAAAGGATACATCCGCCCAAGCTCTTCACTGTGGGGATCGCCCGCGATATTCGTGGATAAAAAAGATGGCAGTCTTCGGATGTGCGTAGACTACCGACAGCTGAATGACGTCACCATGAAAAATAAGTATCCACTACCAAGGATTGATGATTTGTTTGATCAACTCAGTGGGGCCACAGTATTCTCCAAATTTGATTTGAGGACCGGATATCATCAAATCAAAATCAAGAAGGAAGATATTCCCAAGACTGTGTTCACCACTCGGTATTGTCTCTATGAGTATACCGTTATGTCATTCCGCCTCACCAACGCCCCAGCCTTCTTCATGCATATGAAGAATAAGGTGTTTATGGACTTCTTGGACAAACTTGTGGTGGTGTTCATCGATGACATCCTCATTTACTCAAAAAGCGAAGACGAACACAAGGATCACCTCCGAGCAGTTTTGGAGAGGCTCCGCGATCATCAGCTTTACGCCAAGTTCAGCAAATGTGAGTTTTGGCTCAAGCAAATTGGATTTTAGGGCATGTTCTCTCGGCAGAAGGAATATCCGTGGATCCAAGCAAAGTAAAAGATGTGCTTGATTGGTCCGCACCCACAACAGTCTCAAAAATCTGAAGTTTCCTTGGACTAGCCGGATACTATCGCCGTTTTATTGAAGGATTCTCCAAGATTGCCAAGCCCATGACAGAGCTCCTAAAGAAGGATAAGAAGTTTGAATGGACTGAGGACTGCAAACAGAGTTTCAAGGAGCTAAAAACAGATTGACGTCAGCACCAGTATTGACTCTTCCCGACATCTGATACGTCTCCAACGTATCTATAATTTTTGATTGCTCCATGCTACTTTATCTACTGTTTTGGGCAATATTGGGCTTTATTTTCCAATTTTATATTACTTTTGGGACTAACCTATTAACCGGAGGCCCAGCCCAGATTTGTTGTTTTATGCCTATTTCAATGTTTTGAGGAAAAGGAATATCAGACGGAATCGAAACGGAACGAAACCAACTGAAGAAGTTATTTTTTGAAGGAAACCTACCGGATAGACTTGGACCCTACGCCAGGAGATGAGGGAGGTGCTCACGAGGTGGGGCGCCCCTGTGGCACGCCCGCCTCGTGGCCCCCCTTCGGTCCACCGACGTACTCCTTTCACCCATATATACCTACGTATCGTAAAACTTCCAGAACAGAAGATAGATCGGGAGTTCCGCTGCCGCAAGCCTCTCTAGCCACCAAAAACCAATCGGGACCCTATTCCGGCACCCTACCGGAGGGGGAACCCATCACCGGTGGCCATCTTCATCATCCCGGTGCTATCCATGACGAGGAGGGAGTAGTTCACCCTCGGGGCTGAGGGTATGTACCAGTAGCTATGTATTTGATCTCTCTCTCTCTCTCTCTCTCTCTCTCTCTCGTGTTTTCTCTCGTGTTCCCTCTATGGCACGATCTTGATGTATCCCGAGCTTTGCTATTGTAGTTGGATCTTATGATGTTTCTCCCCCTCTACTCTCTTGTGATGAATTGAGTTTCCCCTTTTGAAGTTATCTTATCGGATTGAGTCTTTTATGAGAACACTTGATGTATGTCTTGCCGTGTTTATCTGTGGTGACAATGGGATATCACGTGCCACTTGATGTATGTTTTGGTGACCAACTTGCGGTTTCCACCCATGAACCTATGCATAGGGGTTGGCACTCGTTTTCTTGACTCTCCGGTAGAAACTTTGGGGCACTCTTTTAAGTACTTTTATGTTGGTTGGATGAATCTGAGATTGTGTGATGCATATCATATAATCATGCCCACGGATACTTGAGGTGACATTGGAGTATCTAGGTGACATTAGGGTTTTGGTTGATTTGTATCTTAAGGTGTTATTCTAGTACGAACTCTAGGGCTGTTTGTGACACTTATAGAATAGCCCACCGGATTGATTGGAAAGAATAACTTTGAGGTGGTTTAATACCCTACCATAATCTCTACGTTTGTTCTCCGCTATTAGTGGCTTTGGAGTGACTCTTTGTTGCATGTTGAGGGACTGTTATATGATCTATCTATGTTATTATTGTTGAGAGAACTTGCACTAGTGAAAGTATGAACCCTAGGCCTTGTTTCCTATCATTGCAATACCGTTCACCCTCACTTTTATCATTAATTACCTTGCTGTTTTTATATTTTCAGATTACAAATACCTTTATCTACCATCCATATTGCACTTGTATCACCATCTCTTTGCCGAACTAGTGCGCCTATACAATTTACCATTGTATTGGGTGTGTTGGGGACACAAGAGACTCTTTGTTATTTGGTTGCAGGGTTGTTTGAGAGAGACCATCTTCATCCTACGCCTCCCATGGATTGATAAACCTTAGGTCATCCACTTGAGCGAAATTTGCTACTGTCCTACAAACCTGGGCACTTGCAGGCCTAACAACGTCTACAAGAAGAAGGTTGTGTAGTAGACATCAAGCTCTTTTCTGGCGCCATTGCCGGGGAGGTTAGTGCTTGAAGGTATATCTTTAGATCTTGCAATCGAATCCTTTTGTTTCTTGTTTTAGCACTAGTTTAGTTTATAAAAGAAAACTACAAAAAAATGGAATTAAGGATGCTCATATGCTTCATCTTTTTAATGTCTTCCGCGAAAATAAGGATTCCGATAATTGTGTTCAATTGCTAGAGGAAGAATGCATTAGAATGTTTGGCACTAAATCTTTGAATGATGAGCATGATTGCAATGTTGTTAGTATGAATTCCTTGAATACCCATGATGCTAATGATATGCAAAGCCACAAGCTTGGGGAAGCTATGTTTGATGAAGATGATATTTTTTGTCCCCCAGGCTTTGATGAGCAAATTTGTTATGATGAAAGCATGCCTCCTATCTATGATGAATATTGTGATGACACGTATGCTATAAAGAATAATCTTAACCATGAAACTTGTCATCTTGATCTTAATTTTCAATCACATGATAGTTATTTTGTTGAGCTTGCTCCCACTATTATTCATGAGAAGAATTTTGCTTATGTGGAGAGTAATAAAATTACTATGCTAGTAGATCATGAAAAGAATGATTTAGATGCTGGTTATATTGTTGAATTCATTCATGATGCTACTGAAAATTATTATGAGGGAGGAATATATGCTTGTAGGAATTGCAATAATATCAAGTTTCCTCTCTATGCGCTTAAAGTTTCGAAGTTATGCTTGTTTTACCTTCCTATGCAACTTGATTATTGTTCCCATAAGTTGTTTGCTCATAAAATCCCTATGCATAGGAGGGGGTTAGACTTAAATGTGCTAGTCATATTCTTTATGATGCTCTCTTTATGTTTCAATTCTTATCTTTTATGTGAGCATCATTGAAATCATCATGCCTAGCTAGGGGCATTAAACGATAGCGCTTGTTGGGAGGCAACCCAATTTTATTTTAGTTTCTTGATTTTTGGTTCTGTTTAGGAATAAATAATCCATCCAGCCTCTGTTTAGATGTGGTTTTGTGTTTTAATTAGTGTTTGTGCCAAGTAGAACCTTTGGGAAGACTTGGGTGAAGTCTTTATGATCATGCTGTAAAAAACAGAAACTTTAGCGCTCACGAGATTAGCTAGAACTTTTTACTGGAGAGTGATATTTAGTTGATTCTTTTTGCAGATGATTACTAGACAAATTCCTCAGGTTTATTTTAGAATTTTTGGATTTCCATAAGTTTGCGTTAGTTACATATTACTACAGACTGTTCTGTTTTTGACAGATTCTGTTTTCATTGTGTCGTTTGCTTATTTTGATGAATCTATGGCTAGTAAAAGAGTTTATAAACCATATAGAAGTTGTAATACAGTAGGTTTAACACCAATATAAATAAATAATGAGTTCATTACAGTACCTTGAAGTGGTGTTTTGTTTTCTTTCGCTAACGGAGCTCACGTGATTTTCTGTTAAGTTTTGTGTTGTGAAGTTTTCAAGTTTTGGGTAAAGATTCGATGGACTATGGAATAAGGAGTGGCAAGAGCCTAAGCTTGGGGATTCCCAAGGCACCTCAAGGTAATATTCAAGTATAACCAAGATCCTAAGCTTGGGAATGCCCCGGATGGCATCCCCTCTTTCGTCTTCGTTCATCGGTAACTTTACTTGGAGCTATATTTTTATTCACCACATGATATGTGTTTTGCTTGGAGCGTCATTTTCTCTTGTTAGTATTTTCTTGATGTTAGTTAGAATAATGTTTTGCATCTTTAGTTCCAATAAAAAAGTCAAGGATAGCCTTTGCCATGCTTATTTTGCTAGTATACATGTTGCTGTTTGAAAACAGAAAGTTTACCGCTGTTGCAAAAATTCCCTAGAAATGTCAGAGAGTGGTATAATGTTGAATCTTTTTGAATGTTGAGCTCTGATAAATTTATTACAGTGGGAATTTTAGTTCATAAGTTTTGGAGTTAGGGAAGTATAATGAATCTTGCATTCTTTACAGACTATACTGTTTTGACATATTGCTGTTATGTTTGCATATGTTTGCTTGTTTAATGATTCTATTTGAGGATAGGAGTATTAAATATGCAGAGGCATTTAGTATGCAATGTTGAATAATAATTTTAGTGATTTGTTACAGTAGGAAATGATAAGGTTTTGCATTGGTTTATACTAACCTATCTCACGAGTTCTTGTTGAGTTTGTTGTGAATGAAGCTTTTGATAAAAAGAGAAACCATGATATGAGAGGAATTAAGGAGACACAAAAGTTCAAGCTTGGGGATGCCCAAGGCACCCCAAGATAATATTTCAAGAAGTCTCAAGCATCTAAGCTTGGGGATGCCCCGGTAGGCATCCCACCTTTCTTCTTCAACAACTATCGGTTAGTATCGGTTGAGCCTAAGTTTTTGCTTCTTCACATGAGTTGTGCTATCCTTGCAATGTCATTTTATTTTGTTTTTCTTGCTGTTTGGATACAATACCAAGATCTGAAATTCTTAAATGAGAGAGAGTCTTCGCATAGTACATAATTATTTAGCTACTCATTGATCTTCACTTATATCTTTCGGAGTAGTTTGTCATTTGCTCTAGTGCATCACTTATATCTTTAGAGCACAATGGTGGTTTTATTTTGAAGAAATAGATGAACTCTCATGCTTCACTTATATCATTTTGAGAGTCTTAAATAGCATGGTAATTTGCTTAAATAATCATAATATGCTAAGCATAAAAGATTTGTAAGAATTCTTATGAGTGTGTTGAATACTAAGAAAAGTTTGATGCTTGATAATTGTTTTGAGATATGAAGATGGTGATATTAAAGTCAAGCTAGTTGGGTGATTATGAATTTAAATAATGCTTGTGTTGAAGTTAGCGAGTCCCGTAGCATGCACGTATGGTGAAAGTTGTGTAACAAATTTGAAACATGAAGTGTACCTGGCTTGTGCATCCGTATGAGTGGCGGTCGGGGACGAGCGATGGTCTTTTCCTACCAATCGGACATGTGCGTAGTACTTGATTTTTGATGACTTCTAAATTGTTGCAATAAGTATATGAGTTATTTTGACTAATGTTGAGTCCATGGATTATACGCACTTTTACCTTTCCGTCTTTGCTAGCCTCTTGATGCCGTGCATTGCCCTTTCTCACCTTGAGAGTTGGTGCAAACTTAGCGGTGCATCAAACCCGTGATATGATACGCTCTATCACACATAAACTTCCTTATATCTTCCTCAAAACAGCCACCATACCTACCTATTATGGCATTTCCATAGCCATTCCGAGATATATTGCCATGCAACTTTCCACCGTTCCGTTCATCATCATCATGACATACTTTACTTTTGTCATATTGCGATTGCATGATCATGTAGTTGACATCGTATTTGTGGCAAAGCCACCATGCATTATTTTTCATACATGTCACTCTTGATCCATTGCACCATCCCGGTACACCGCCAGAGGCATTCATATAGAGTCATATCTTGTTCTAGTTTCGAGTTGTAATCCTTATGTTGTAAACAATAGAAGTGTGATGATCATCATTATTAGAGCATTGCCCAATCAAAAAAAAGATAAAGGCCAAAAAGAAAAAAAGAAAGGCCCAAAAAAAGTTGAAAATAAATAAAAAGGGCAATGCTACTATCTCCTTTTCCACACTTGTGCTTCAAAGTAGCACCTTGTTCTTCATGTAGTGAGTCTCATATATTGTGCTTCAAAGTAGCACCTTGTTCTTCATGTAGTGAGTCTCATATATTGTGCTTCAAAGTAGAGTCTCATAAGTTGTCTTTTTCATACTAGTGGGAATTTTTCATTATAGAACTTGGCTTGTATATTCCTACGATGGGCTTCCTCAAATGCCCTAGGTCTTCATGAGCAAGCAAGTTGGATGCACACCCACTAGTTTTCTTTTGTTGAGCATTCATAGCTCTAGTGCATCCGTTGCATGGCAATCCCTACTCCTCATGTTGACATCAATTGATGGGCATATCCATATCCCGTTGATTATCCTCGTCAATGTGAGACTTTCTCCTTTTTTGTCTTCTCCACACAATCCCCATCATCATATTCTATTCCACCCATAGTGCTATATCCATGGCTCACGCTCATGTATTGCGTGAAGGTTGAAAAAGTTTGAGATTATTTAAGTATGAAACAATTGCTTGGCTTGTCTTCGGGGGTATAGAAGTTGGGAACATCTTTGTGTGACGAAAATGAAGCATAGCCTAACTATATGATTTTGTAGGGATGAACTTTCTTTTGCCATGCTATTTTGAGAAGACATGATTACTTTGATTAGTATGTTTGAAGTGCTACTATTTCTTTTATCAATATGAACTTTTATTTTGAATCATTTAGATCTGAACATTCATGCCACAATAAAGAAAATTATATTGAGAATCATGCTAACTAGCATTCCACATCAAAAATTATCTTTTTTATCATTTACCTACTCGAGGACAAGCAGGAATTAAGCTTGGGGATGCCTGATACGTCTCCAGCGTATCTATAATTTTTGATTGCTCCATGCTACTTTATCTAGTGTTTTGGGCAATATTGGGCTTTATTTTCCAGTTTTATATTATTTTTGGGACTAACCTATTAACCGGAGGCCCAGCCCAGATTTGCTGTTTTATGCCTATTTCAGTGTTTCGAGCAAAAGGAATATCAGACGGAGTCGAAACGGAACGAAATCAATTGAAGAAGTTATTTCTGGAAGGAAACCTACCAGATAGACTTGGACCCTACGCCAGGAGATGAGGGAGGTGCTCACGATGGTGGGGGCGCCCCCCCCCCCCTAGGGCGCGCCCCCCTGCCTCGTGCCCCCCCTTCGGTCCACCGACGTACTCCTTTCACCCATATATACCTACGTATCGTAAAACTTCCAGAACAGAAGATAGATCGGGAGTTCCGCCGCTGCAAGCCTCTGTAGCCACCAAAAACCAATCGGGACCCTATTTCGGCACCCTACCGGAGGGGGAACCCATCACCGGTGGCCATCTTCATCGTCCCGGCGCTATCCATGACGAGGAGGGAGTAGTTCACCCTCGGGGCTGAGGGTATGTACCAGTAGCTATGTATTTGATCTCTCTCTCTCTCTCTCTCTCTCTCTCTCTCTCTCTCTCGTGTTCTCTCTCATGTTCCCTCTATGGCACGATCTTGATGTATCCCGAGCTTTGCTATTGTAGTTGGATCTTATGATGTTTCTCCCCCTCTACTCTCTTGTGATGAATTGAGTTTCCCCTTTTGAAGTTATCTTATCGGATTGATTCTTTTATGGGAACACTTGATGCATGTCTTGGCATGTTTATTTGTGGTGACAATGGGTTATCACGTGCCACTTGATGTATGTTTTGGTGACCAACTTGCGGGTTCCGCCCATGAACCTATGCATAGGGGTTGGCACACATTTTCTTGACTCTCCGGTAGAAACTTTGGGGCACTCTTTGAAGTACTTTTATGTTGGTTGGATGAATCTGAGATTGTGTGATGCATATCCTATAATCATGCCCACGGATACTTGAGGTGACATTGGAGTATCTAGGTGACATTAGGGTTTTGGTTGATTTGTATCTTAAGGTGTTATTCTAGTACGAACTCTAGGGCTGTTTGTGACACTTATAGGAATATCCCACCGGATTGATTGGAAAGAATAACTTTGAGGTGGTTTCGTACCCTACCATAATCTCTACGTTTGTTCTCTGCTATTAGTGGCTTTGGAGTGACTCTTTGTTGCATGTTGAGGGACTGTTATATGATCTATCTATGTTATTATTGTTGAGAGAACTTGCACTAGTGAAAGTATGAACCCTAGGCCTTGTTTCCTATCATTGCAATACCGTTTACGCTCACTTTTATCATTAGTTACCTTGCTGTTTTTATATTTTCAGATTACAAGTACCTTTATCTACCATCCATATTGCACTTGTATCACCATCTCTTCGCCGAACTAGTGCGCCTATACAATTTACCATTGTATTGGGTGTGTTGGGGACACAAGAGACTCTTTGTTATTTGGTTGCAGGGTTGTTTGAGAGAGACCATCTTCATCCTACGCCTCCCACGGATTGATAAACCTTAGGTCATCCACTTGAGGGAAATTTTCTACTGTCCTACAAACCTGTGCACTTGCAGGCCCAACAACGTCTACAAGAAGAAGGTTGTGTAGTGGACATCAACATCTACTGCAGTTTTGATGTCTACTGTGACGCCTCCAGAAAAGGCCTTGGGTGTGTACTTATGCAAGATGGCAAGGTTGTGGCTTATGCATCCCGACAACTACGGCCACACGAGGGAAATTATCCCACTCATGATTTGGAATTGGCTGCGGTGGTGCACGCTTTGAAGATTTCGAGACACTATCTTATTGGAAAGAGGTGCCAGATATTTGCCGACCACAAGAGTCTCAAGTATATATTCACTCAGCCCAATTTGAACCTTCGTCAGTGAAGATGACTCGAGTTGGTTATGGATTACGACCTCGGTATAAATTATCACCCGGGCAAAGCTAATGTGGTTGCTGACGCTCTCAGCCGCAAACCGGCCAACTTGAATGCGCTAATGGAATCTTTGCCTCCTGGGCTTTATGAAGAAATTGCCTGGCTCAATTTGGTAATCATGGATGCCAGTCTTTCCAGTATATTGGAAGTTGCCCCTACCCTCGAAGAAGAAATTTGCAGCGCTTAAGCAAATGACAAATCATTGGAATTATATGCCAAGCGTATGCAAGCAGGACAGACACATGATTTCTCTAGAGATCAGCAAGGTACGCTAAGGTTCCGAGGAAGGATTTGCGTACCCAACCAAGGTCTGATGAAGAAAATATTGATAGGAGCACATGAATCGCCATACTCAATTCACCCAGGTGGCACTAAAATGTACGAAGACCTTCGTCAGGTATTCTGGTGGAATGGAATGAAGAACAACATCGCTTACTTTGTGGCTTGTTGTGATATATGCAACAAGGTAAAGGCGGAACACCAAAAACCCGCCGGACTCCTTCAACCGTTACCTGTATCCCAATGGAAATGGGACGATGTCTGCATGGATTTCATCACCGGTTTACCATGGATTCACCGAGGAAATGACGCAATATGGGTCATTGTGGACACCTTAACAAAAGTGGCACATTTTCTTCCCATCCGGACTACCTACCGTGCCGATCAACTTGCACAATTGTATGTGTCCCGAATCGTTAGTCTGCATGGAGTACCAAAGACTATCACTTCTGATAGAGGATCTCTCTTCACTTCAGCATTTTGGTCCAGACTACATCAAGCCTTGGGAACTGCTCTGAAATACAGCACAACTTATCATCCCCAGACAAATGGACAAACTGAGTGAGTAAACCAAATACTCGAAGATATGCTCCGGGCATGTGCATTGGCCCAAGGGTCCAAGTGGGAAGACTGTCTGCCATACGTCGAGTTTTCCTACAACAACAGTTTCCAGACCAGCTTAAAGATGTCACCCTTTGAAGCTCTGTATGGTCGTAAGTGCCGCACTCCACTGCACTGGTCTCAAACCGGAGACAGTTGTATTTTCAGGACTGATTTGATGATCGAGGCTGAGAAGCAAGTAAAGGAAATCCGAGACAGACTGCAGTTGGCCAAATCTTGACAGAAGAGTTATTATGACGCCAAACACCATCAGATCAGCTTCGAACTCGGAGAACACGTCTATCTCCGAGTTACCCCTATGAAAGGAGTTAAGAGGTTTCAAACCCGAGGAAAATTGGCACCCAGATACATCGGTCCATTTCTAGTCATGGCCAGAGTCGGAACAGTTGCATATCAATTGGAATTGCCACTAATACTGTTAGAGGTACACAATGTGTTTCATGTCTCACAGCTAAGGAGATGTATCTCGCCACTGGCAGAAATAGAACTGGCTAAGGATTTGACGTATGAGGAAAAGCCAATCAAAATATTGGATGAGACAGAAAGAGTCACTCGCAGCAAAGTAATAAGGTTTTACAAGGTTCAGTGGGAACATCACACCGAGGAAGAGGCAACCTGGGAAAGAGAGGAATTTTTAAGGACTGCCTACCCAGAATGGTTTTCCCAAGCAACCGAATCTCGAGGACGAGATTCATCCTAAGTGGGGGAGGTTTGTGACAGCCTGGATTTTGCCTTCTCTCTTTTTCCGGACTTGGTTTTGCCTTTGCCTTGGATTTGGATTTTTGGAATCAATTCAAATGGACTTGTCACTTGGGCATGCCCTTGACTTTCACCCAAGTGACCTATCTACTTCTCCTTCAACTTTATTTCTCTGAAAAATCCCCAAAATAATCAAATGAATATTTTTCATAAAAGAAAATATTCATTTTCTCCTTTGAAACTCATTTCAGAAACTAGTGCTCCAAAGCAACCCCCATTTTTATTAAACCTAAAAATCTGAAATAATTCCTGAATATTCTTTGAAGCATGGCCCACATTCCCAAGCAAAAATATTGCATGAATTTTTGTAATATTTTTGCTACAGAAAATATTTTCTCTTCTGGCCCAAAATTGCACTTTGTACAGCAAGTGCATTTTTCCTTGATCCTTTGGCCCTGAATTTTCTTGAGCCTCTTCACCCTCCTAAGAAAACCTTAACCCCAGGAGATCAGCCCTAATGGCCATCTAGAAGCTATCCAAACAAAGCAGCCAAGTTTCTGTCCAGAAACTTGCCAAGATGGTTGAGTCACATCTGGTCGGCCTGGCATTGAGTCCTCAGCTTCCCTAGACCTCTCACTGCGTGGACTTTAGCTCAGACAAGGTTTGGACGATCGTGGGCGTCGTTTTGACCATGCCAGGGTGGTGACCACGTGTGGACACGGGGTCTGGCAGGTACTCGACACGCTCTGAGTAGCGCCAACGCCTCTGTTCGGCGCGTGCTCGAGCCAGAGCTCGCCGACGACTGCCGCACCGCGCCACCAGCCTCGACTCATCACCTTTGACCCCACGCTGGCGCTCGCCAACGCCAGAGACACCGCAGCAAGCACGGGCACGTCGCGGCCAAAAGCCACAGTGCGCTCGTGCCCTTGTCTTCTTCTCCCCTGCCTCCTGTGCTCGTCCGCGAGCGTGGATAGCTCCTGCCTACTCACTGAGCCCTTGCCCCCTCCCTCTGGTGCCTTTCGTTGCCATTCGCTAGTCTCCAGACAACTCCGGCGGCGCCAAGTACCCCCTCTCGCTCCGGCTATATATAGGGCCATTCCCTCCGTTTCGAAGCCTCACACCGCACCACACAACCTCCACGACCTCGTAGAATAGTCGTAGCCCGGTCGGGCAGGCCTCTAGCCGTCGACCTCAACCAGAGATAGCCGACGATCCCCGCAGTCCAACCACCCCGCTCTGGAGCCCCTCTAGCTCAATCAACCTCTCAGGCATGTCGTTGGGGATCCTCTAGTGTCGCCTGGACGCAACTGAGCCCCTGGAGTCCCCCCTCGCCGCCGCCTTCTTCCTCTCCGGCAAGCCCCGTCCGCCACCGCCGCTTGCGAGCTTGATTGCGAGCAACTCCGGCCATCCCCCGGCAAGCCACGGGTACGGGCAGGTGCGCCGCGACCCCCTCTCCACTTCTATCCCTCCGGTTTTGCCAAAAACCCACTCGTTGCGAGCGTAGACTCCGGCGGAGCGCCACCGTGCTCTGTTTCCCCTCTCCCCCTCTCTCTCCTGACTGGTGGGGCCCGGTGTCAGCCTCACCACTCGCACCCGAAGTGGTACGAGAGGAGGCGTATCCTGGCTTTACGCCATCGACGTCACCCCCCAGGTTTTCTGATTTATTCAAACTAATTCAAATATTTGACCACAACTTTGACCAGTGATAACTCCTAGCCCATAAGTCCAAATGAGTTGATTCTTTTTGCATTGTGTTTGTTTCAGAAAGCTCTGGCGGCACACCAAAATGTGGAATTTTTCTTGCTGTCTAGATTTTTTGGTGTTTTTCAGATGGTTTTTGATATTTTGTTTTCTGGTTTTTAATTATTTTCAGAAGAAGGAACTTGCCTTGAAGACAACCAGGAGGAGTGTGACCCTCCTCTGCACTAAGGAAAGCCACACCAGCATTTGGGTGGTGTCATTTCAGTATCTATGATTTTTCTACTTAAATATGAGTTCTTATATGCATTTAAAATTTTGTTAAATAAATATGGTTGCTTTCTAGTTATTTTGTCATGCTTGTTTAAGTTACTGGGTGAATGCATGGACTAGTTTGGTGTAGTAGAATAAAACTTTGCCTTAGTTATGATAGTCCTTTTGTTAAGTGATATTTTCATATAAGTTATGAGTTAATCAAAATATTGCATGATAATAAAAGCGAGGTAGAACCAGTAAAGTTTAATCATGAGTAGTGCAAGAAAGTTATGTTGATAAGTTTGATCCGTGCATGGGAGTTGCATGCTTTGCCTGTCGAGTAGTTGCATGATCATGACATCGTATGACTTGGTAGATAAATTGTTTTTTATTTTCAAGTTAAACCTGTTAATAAGTCCAACTTGAATATGATGTTGATCAAGTCATGGTGCCATTGAATCGGGTTTTTCTTAGTGCGACCACATTTACCTTGTGGGAGGTCTTGATTCGGTCCCTTGCTGTGCCTCTCGCCGGTGCCTCCAACGAGGGAAGGTTATGGGCATGCATACCCTGGCCCGGTAAGCAGACATGACCTTGTGTGCCCGTTTGTTTTTATGGTACCTTGTCCCCATTTGGGACCTGCTACCTCTTGAGCACTGCGTTGGTTTTCCCTTGAAGAGGAAAGGGTGATGCAGCACAGTAGTGTAAGTATTTCCCTCAGTTTTTGAGAACCAAGGTATCAATCCAGTAGGAGGCTACTTGCGAGTCCCTCGCACATCACAATACAAATAAATCCTCGCAACCAACGCGATAAGGGGTTGTCAATCCCTTCACGGTCACTTACGAGAGTGAGATCTGATAGATATGATAGGATAATATTTTTGGTATTTTTTATGATAAAGATGCAAAGTAAAATAAAAGCAAAGGAAATAACTAAGTGTTGGAAGATTAATAAGATGAAGATAGACCCGGGGGCCATAGATTTCACTAGTGGCTTCTCTCAAGAGCATAAGTATTTTACGATGGGTGAACGAATTACTGTTGAGCAATTGATAGAATTGAGCATAGTTATGAGAATATCTAGGTATGATCATGTATATAGGCATCACGTCCGAGACAAGTAGACCGACTCCTGCCTGCATCTACTACTATTACTCCACTCATCGACCGCTATCCAGCATGCATCTAGAGTATTAAGTTCATGAAAACAGAGTAACGCCTTAAGCAAGATGACATGATGTAGAGGGATAAATTCATGCAATATGATAAAAACCCCATCTTGTTATCCTCGATGGCAACAATACAATACGTGCCTTGCTGCCCCTACTATCACTGGGAAAGGACACAGCAAGATTGAACCCAAAGCTAAGCACTTCTCCCATTGCAAGAAAGATCAATCTAGTAGGCCAAACCAAACTGATAATTCGAAGAGACTTGCAAAGATAACCAATCATAAATAAAAGAATTCAGAAAAGATTCAAATATTGTTCACAGATAATCTTGATCATAAACCCACAATTCATCGGTCTCAACAAACACACCGCAAAAAGAAGATTACATCGATTAGATCTCCACGAGAGAGGGGGAGAACATTGTGTTGAGATCCAAAAAGAGAGAAGAAGCCATCTAGCTACTAACTATGGACCCGAAGGTCTGAAGTAAACTACTCACACTTCATCGGAGAGGCTATGGTGTTGATGTAGAAGCCCTCCATGATGGATGCCCTCTCCGGCGGAGCTCCAGAACAGGCCCCAAGATGGGATCTCATGGGTACAGAAGTTTGCGGCGGTGGAATTAGGTTTTTGGCTCCGTATCTGATCGTTTGGGGGTACGTAGGTATATATAGGAGGAAGGAGTACGTCGGTGGAGCAACAGGGGGCCCACGAGGGTGGAGGGCGCGCCCCCTTACCTCGTGGCCTCCTGTAAGCTTCCTTGACGTCGGGTCCAAGTCTCCTGGATCATGTTCGGTGAGAAAATCACGTTCCCGAAGGTTTCATTCCGTTAGGACTCCGTTTGATATTCCTTTTCTGCGAAACTCTGAAATAGGCAAAAAACAACAATTCTGGGTTGGGCCTCCGGTTAATAGGTTAGTCCCAAAAATAATATAAAAGTGGATAATAAAGCCCATTAATGTCCAAAACAATAGATAATATAGCATGGAGCAATCAAAAATTATAGATACGTTGGAGACGTATCAGGAACGTTTTGCCACGACGGTGGTCGTTGGTGTCTTTGGTAGACACGGGGCCACCCAGGACATAGCCCTGAGAGGGAGTTTGTCGGAGTGGCCGGGAGAGTGTTATGACAAGGGGAGGGTTTCGTTGGAATGCCGTTGATCCACCCGAATGGGAGGGCGAGGCCGTGGATTCCGTGGTGTGGGTAAAGTGCGCTACCTCTACAGAGTGTATTAAATCTATCGATAGTCGCGTCCTCGGTTATAGGCACAACTCGGAAGTAAGTCACACCATGGATCAACTTTTATAATTAATCTTGCACACTAAATAACTGTTGATGGCACTGATGATTTTGGAGATCATGAGCTGATCATGAGTGATTGGTTTCAGTTGTGATCCGGGTATGATCACCGTTTGGTTACGAGGTAACCCGTCTGGTAAGCGAGTCCGTGGGACTCGGTGCACATGTTGGTTTCACCGCATTAGTAGCATTACTTGCATTTCATTAACCTGATTAATTGTCATGATATTTTTTCTCAGTATGCTTATGTTTGTTGTGAGCTTGCAAGTACATTCAATGTACTGACCTGGCGTGTCATGCCAGTTTCAGGCAAGACGTTTCGCATTTGAGAGCTTACCGCGTCTAGGCCGTGTCCAGATCGGTGTCCCTGTCCTATGGAGTTCCACTTTGTCGCTCTTCCGCTGCCGCGTAGTTCGTGTTATCAAGGCCCCTTTATGTTCATTAAATAATGTACATACTGTTCAGCCGCACCGTGTGTGCCGCTTGGCCTCTTATCTCGATGTAATATCAGCCCCGTGTAATCCGCTAGCATCATTAAAGCGGTTGTTTCGGTACCATGTTGTTGTGTGTTGCCAGAAGACATGATCTCTGGGCTGGCAATGCTAGGTAAACCGGTTGCTCTGAGTCGGGGTGCCACATCAACCTTAGTGAGGGCACTAGTCCCTCTAGTAGCTATGATGAGGGGAGTAGGAGCACTCCCAGCAATTTGCCTAAGGCAGCAACTAGGCAGAGGAAGAAAAGAACATTTGAATCTGAGGATGAAGATTTTGTGATTGAGGAGGAAGTGACCTCCAAGAAGAAAGCACTCAAGAAAGAGTATGTTTCTGCTGCTGCTGCTACCAAGCCTGGAATGCAGAAGAAAGCTCCACCTAGGAGAGCTCCAATGTCTAAAGCCAGAAAAGTGCCAACTCAAGAAACTATGCAGTTCACTTTGGAACAATCTGATGATGATAAGGCTGCTGGCAAGAAGAAGAAGAGGGCCAGAACTACTACTGCTAAGGTGCTTGGAAGACCTTACATGAGGGAAGATGAAGAAGAAGAGGAGGATGAAGAGCCTGTTGCACCTCCTGCAAAGACTCAGAAGCCCATGTCTGCCCATAAGGGTTGGGGCTGTTCCATCTAAGCCCAAGTCTGCCCCCAAGCCTTCAGCTCAAGCTCAAGCTCCCAAGACAACTGCACCAAAGAGATCAACAAGAAATATACATGCCGCTGAAAAGAATAAGGCCCCAGTGCCTGAAGCTCAAGAAGAAGAAGAGCCACAAGTGCTCAGAAAGCTCAAGCCCAAGATTCCAGATCATAATGATGATCATCCTGTGGTAGAGAAATATGAAGTTAAGAAAGGATGCTGGTCTGAGACTATGGAGACAGACAGATCCCTATGCCACCAGGAGAAGAACTGTTGTGGACTACCGCTTTCACACAAAGGAACAACAAGATTTCTGCGAGACTGTCCTATTGGACAAGAAGCCCATTGTTTGCGATATGAAATAGGTTGACTGGAATTACATTGATGACAATGAAGACTATTTCCCAAGTGTGCATGAGAGCTTCAAAATGAAAGGTGATGACAAGTTTGTTGGTCAGAAATTGACTAAGTGGAAATATGAGATGATCATGCAATCTATTCCACTGCTCACTTCTACCCTGATGGAAAGATAGTCTGGATCGGTGAAGGAACGAGATATCAATCTACTATCTCAGAATGGGCCAAGCTGATCAATGCCCCAGAGGAAGAGGAGAATGACATTGATGTGTATGGTAAGCCTAGGTGGATCACAACTCCATGGCCAACACGTACAAGCCAATTCCTGATGAAGCCTTGGAGACTCACAAGTTTGGATCAATATACTATCTGCTTGCTGGTTTGACCACTATCAACACTATATTGAGGCACACTCTTTTGCCCAAGTCAGGAGATCATAGAATGATCCGTGGTCACTCCATCAACCTGCTTCACTTGTTTGATGTTCCTCAGAAGTTCAAGGTGATGAGCCTGATTGTGGAAACAGTGAAGAGAATAGCTGCAGATCAGAAGAGATCTTGTGGATATGCCCCTCACATTCAAATGTTGATCAATTCCAAGATGGGAACTGGGACATATCTACTTGATAGAGAGCATCTTCCCCTAAGACCAGACTTTGAGGACAACATGTTGCCATGGATGCTTCCCATCCTACTTGTGCTGAAGCCTAGGAGAAGAGAGAGAGAGAAATCAAAGGCTGCAAAAGCAGCAAAGACAGCAAGTGCACCAGATGCCTCCACCGTGCTACTCAAGACCAAGCAAGATCAACTCAGTTATCTGCTTGAGGCTACAGTGAGAATTGAGAAGGGCTTGGCCACCCTGACTCAAATCAGGAAAATCTTGAGAGGATCATCATGACCCAGATATGAAGGTCACTGAGATACAGACCATTGTGGAGAAGCTCCAAGAGGATGCTGAGGACAGGGAGGATAGACCAACTACAGGTACTTTTCAGAGAGTGCCAAGGGCACAAAGGTCATCAGTAGTGCTAGTTGTCAGAGACTCCAGGACTACTACTTCAGCACCTGCAACAACTGCCATGGTTGTACCGCCAGTGTCAACCCCTCCAGCTCCACAGACTTTCTCAGAAGCTTTTGCAGATGCCCTCCTCTCCACGCCATATATGCACACCAGAGCGACAAGCCAGAAGACCCCTTCAGGAGCTCCCGGAGATCATGCCTAGAGTGTCGTGTGTGTGTCAAAGCGGGAGAAAGTGTATAGATCTTAGGCTGAGAGAGAGAGAGAGAGAGAGAGAGTGTCTTGCTCTTTTTGTTGGTTTTATTTGCTTCTCTTGCTACTTTGATCATTTGGTTGTTTGATTCCTATGCTACTACTTGTGTTATGCTCGTGTGATACTTTTGTGATCATGTGTTTGATCATACTATGCTAATGTGTGGTTGCTTGCTTATATCCATGAATTTGTGTATGATCAATCACTTTTATCCTTGGTGATGAGTGCATGCTATTTAACTCTTATCATTTTGAGCGCTCCACCAAGATGTATGTGACATGGAAGAGTGACCCATGATTCTAATCGATTGTGCATTTGCATTCAAAAGAAAATATCAAATAATGCACAAATTTAGGGGGAGCTCTTGCTTATCACATACTTCTCAAAGCGACGATGTACTTCATTCATATTATCATTTGTTGAAGCTTTTATCTATATGTTGTCATCAATTACCAAAAAGGGGGAAATTGAAAGTATAACTAATCCCCGGGTGGTTTTGGTAATTCATAACAACATATAGCTCATTGAACTAATATCCATTCAAGTTTAATATTTCAGAAAGTTCAATGTTTGGCATGGCATGGACTAGAGATATGGACCCCTCAAAATGCTAAGGACAAAGATTGGCAAAAGCTCAAGATTCTTCATTTCTATTTTAGTGATCCAAAATCACATTGAGTCCATAGGAAAGCCAATACTATTAAAAGGGGATGAGGTGTTGCTTAATGGTCTACATGCTCAAAGTGCTTAGTGATATTGCTTCAAAAATCCTCAACCACTTTCTCATTTCCACATATGCCCAAAACTCAAAGTCAAACTCGGCCCCACCAAAATGATCCATCCAGCGCCATCGAGTTCAATTGACATAGCCACTACCAGAAACCCTAGCAATTCGGTTACACCGATACGGATCTCGGTTTCACCGAGATGGCCCTGCAAACTCTCTGTCGCCTGTTGCAATTATTTTGGTCTCACCGAAATGTGCATCGGTCCCATCGAGTTTGCTTGACCAATTCTCAGTTTGCTCTTTGCTAAATGGGTCCCACCAAGTTCAAGCAATCGGTCTCACCGAGATGAGGTTTTGCCCTAGCCCTAGCACATTGGTCCCACCGAGTTGTTTCAGTCGGTCCCACCGAGATTCCTAACGTTCACATTTTGAACTGAATCGGTCTCACCGAGTTCTTCTATTCGGTCTGACCGAGTTGGGCCAAATGTGTGTAACGGTTGGATTTCGTGTGGAGTCTATATATACCCCTCCACCCCTTCTCCATATGTGAGAGAGCCATCAGAACATGCCTACACTTCCACTACTCATTTTCTGAGAGAGAACCACGTAATCATGTGTTGAGACCAAAATATTCTAATCCTACCGCAAGAATCTTGATCTCTAGCCTTCCCCAAGTTGCTTTCCACTCAAATCATCTTTCCACCATAGCCAAATCTGTGAGAGAGAGTTGAGTGTTGGGGAGACTATCATTTAAACACAAGAGCAAGGAGTTCATCATCAACACACCATCTATTACCTTCCGGAGAGTGGTGTCTCCTA
This sequence comes from Aegilops longissima, assembly GCA_021605205.1. Classification (NCBI taxonomy): domain Eukaryota; kingdom Viridiplantae; phylum Streptophyta; class Magnoliopsida; order Poales; family Poaceae; genus Aegilops; species Aegilops longissima. The sequence continues at coordinate 580,928,164 of CM038678.1, forward strand.
GATTGGTTAGTTGGCGCTTGGGAGCCTCCGACAAGATTATGGGGTTGAACCAAGAAGTTTGTAAGGGCAAGGAGATCGCCTACTTCATGAAGATCTACCCGAGTGAGGCAAGTCCTTTGTGGTCGATGGCCATGGTGGGATAGGCAAAGTTGCTTCTTCGTGGACCCTTCGTGGGTGGAGCCCTTAGTGGACTCGCGCAACCGTTACCCTTCATGGGTTGAAGTCTCCATCAACGTGGATGTATGATAGCACCACCTATCGGAACCACACCAAAAATCTCCGTGTGTACATTGCGTTTGTCTTCTCCAAACCTTTTCCTTTACCTTCATATGCAATGTTTTACTTTCCGCTGCTACACTCTTAGATTTGCATGTGTAGGTTTATTGCTTGACTTGTGCTAAATTGCTAAAATCTGCCAACAATTAAAATTGAGAAAATGTTAGATTTTTATTTGGTCAAGTAGTCTAATCACCCCCTCTAGACCTACTTTCGATCCTACAACAACTCAAAGTGCTTTCAAAAACCATTATTGGTAATGTTTGTGCGGGAGAAAGAATGACAACATCGTTGCTCCAGTCCATTTGCAGCCTCTTTACCGAAGTCTTTAAAGTATTTCTTGTAACAGAGATTGATACAAGGAAGAAGGTGTTTCCAAAAATTTCATTGTAATCTTAGTCATAGGATTTACTTTGTATTTTCTTGGATCTTAGATCCAAATCAGTGTACCTGTAATTGTTACGAGTATGAGTAAAATTACAGGTGCTTCTAAAAAAGAATCTATCAAACCCCATGCGACTACACATTATTTTATCACAAGCTATATTTTAGATTTACAATTCTTGAAGAAGTCGGCGTCTAGTGCGGCTCCAACAGCAGCTACAAGACCGACCAGTTGGATACCACCACAAGAGGATCACACAATAATTAATGTTCACGCTGTAGTTTCACGTGCGGGGTTGTTTGATCGGTTGTAGCGATTTGTCCGGATATTTCAGGTGCATATTTGGGGGCCTCTACAGTGGTCTTCCAAAACATAGATGTTGCAGAGTTATTGAAATTGCTTGTAATTAGAAAAGCACTTGCTTTATCTGATGATCTATAACTTCACAAGATCGCCATCGCCTCTGAGTGCAAGGTGGTCGTGGATGCTATCTGGGTCAGCACTTCTATAACTTCACAAGATCGCCATCGCCTCTGATTGCAAAGTGGTCGTGGATGCTATCTGGGTCAGCACTTCAGCATCATATGGAGCAATAGTGCATGAAAAGAACAGAACGTTGTAGAGCTTTTTTTTGTCTTGTGTCATCAGTCAGGAGTTTAGAACCTCGAACTTCGAGGCTCACAAACTTGCAAAGCACGTTTTAACGTTGGGTACTAACCGTCATGTTTGGTTAGGTCAGTCCAAGGAATTTTTATTCGTCCCAGTAAACATTGTGATGGTTGAATAAACCTTTGTGAGTTTGCCTCAAAGAAGAAATGGCTGGACGCGAATGCCTCTTCTTTTTCACCCATAAGAAAAAAAATACACCTAAACACGCATGCCTTTTCTAGGGAAAGGCTTTTAAGCACTTTATTGAATATGAGAGGTTGTTAACCAACCTGTGGTTGGATGGTTAGGAGGATAGTGGTATCCTCAGCCCATCAGGGTTCAAATTCTGGTGCTTGCATTTATCCTGAATTTATTTTAGGATTTTTGACGATATGGGTTCAGAAGGAGACGTTCCCGTCGACTACGAGGCACCTACGATGACTTTGTAAAATCTCAAGATGACATGCCAGCTTAGTCTCTTGGAGGTGCTCATAAAACTAGAATGTGCATGTGTGCATTCATAGGGGTGAGTGTATGCGCGTTTATATGAGTGATTGCGTCTGTACTATGTTAAAAAAAGAATATCAAAGAAGTTTACATCATTTGCGAGCACTTCTATGATGAAACTAGGCATATCCACCTGCCACATGCTGGACAGGGATTCCTCCGTATTACAAGCTAGCAAATGCGACACAATATTGCTTTCCGTAGGACAACGAAAAGAAATACTGGGCTTTTGTAAAAAAACGAAATACTGGACACAAATGCTATATCTCACAAAATCACTATTTAAAGGTATCCTTTGCAAAGGCCATTTCCACCTACCAGATTGTGACAAGTGGCGCAATGTGATGAACTTTTTTTCATGAAGAAAAAACGGAAGGAAATAATCAAGCCGAAAGCACGTTTTCCCCCTTTTCGAGAGGCTCGCCGAAGCAAATCTATTCCTCTAAGAGAAGCAAATATGTGCATCTTACGAAAGGGGGCACAACTGTGCCTCTCGCAGAAGCAAACCTATGTCTCCACGAGAAGCAAATCTGTGTCTCTCACGAAAGCAAAAAAAAATTCTCCCTTTCTGAGTTGTGCCTCTCGCGAAAGCTAATTTGTGCCTCGCAAGAAGCAAAAAGTACACCCTTTTTCATTTTTCAAGAGGCAAAGCTCACGGAAACAAACCCGTGCTTCCACGAGAAGCAAACCTATGCCTCTTGCAAAAGCAAAAAAAAATGTTTTTTTTCAGAGAGGTATAACTGTGTCTTGAGAAGTAAATATGTGCCTCTCGCAGAAGCAAAAGAAATGTCTTTTGATTAGCAAAAAATGGAATTATTATTTTTGTACAAAATCTCGGGAAAACTGGGCGAAAACCAACAAAAACCATCAAAAGTCTGAAAACACGTAAGAAAAAATAAAACAAATTCTGAGGGAGCGTCCAACACGCAATATATGGCTGTGGCCCACGAAAAGTGACCCTTGAGGGGCTCCCGCAAGGAGTACCCCAGTTAGCTGCTCTCTATACCTCGGCAGATCCTATTTGGCGCGTGAGTCGCTCCCAAGCCATCGCACGGACTGCGTAGGTTTGGGCCGGCCCAGCTAGCCGTTTCCGGTTTTGGCAGGTTTTAGAGCTCCTTGTACGGCGTGTTGGAAAACCCGCTGTCGGATCTGATTCATTAACCTTTGTTTTTCAAAATAAAGAGTTTTATTTTCAGACTTTCTCTAATTGTTCTATACTAATAGAAGTATCATTAATCAAATTTGATTCTTCTTCTCGTTCTATCTTAGAGTATACATTCATTCGATACTCATCTCCTTCTACTTTTCGCTTTCATGTTTTTTCAAACCGCTTTGATTTTTCAAAAAAAAAATCAAACCTTCCCAAACCCGTTTTTTCTTTTCTTTTATTGTTTTTATTAATTTTTATATCCTTTCCCCCCTTTTCCATTCCCTTTTCATTTTCATTTTTCTCTACTTTTTCATTTTTCATGTCTTTCGGTTTTTCTTTCCAAATTCACAAACTGAAATCTGGGTAATTTTTAAAAATATATGAATTTTTTTTACATTCGAACATTTTTTGAAATTCAATTTTTAATCGTCAAATTCAAAGAATATTTATGGATTTAAAAATGTTCATAATATTCACAGATGTTCATAGAATTCAAAAAATCTAGAATTCAAAGTCTTTTCATCAACTCAATTAAGTGGTAATTGAATTTAAAATTTATTCATCAACTTTTAAAAAATCTGTGAATTTAATTTTTTTTTCATCAAATACCAAGAATGTTCATCGAAAGTAAAAAATGCTTCATGCGAAAGTAGAATTTCGGTCATTAAATTCAAAAAGTAAAATTGAAAAATGGTCATCTAAAATTCAAATTCTGTTCATCAAAATAAAGAATGTCCATAACTCAAAAACAATTCTTTTTTATGAATTTGTGTACAGTTTTTGAAATCTCATCATTTTTCTTGCATTTTGTTATTGAAATTCTAAAGTTATTTTCAAATCCTAGACTTTTTATATAAGAAAAAAAGAAAGGAAAAATAAAACAAAACAAAAACCGTAATGAAACGGAAAAACAGGGGAGCCCCGTTGAGGGAGTACTGGACTAAGGGGTCCTCGGGCGTCCGGCCTGTTAGCTATGGGCCAGACTGATGGGCTGTGGAGATACAAAGACCGAAGACTGCCCCGTGTTGAGATGGGACTCTCCTTGGCATGGAAGGCAAGCTTCGCGACCGAATATGTAGATTTCTTTCTTTGTAACTGACCTTGTGTAACCCTAGATCTCCCCGGTGTCTATATAAACCGGAGGACTTAGTCCGAAAGGGAGAGATTCATTACCGTAGTCATACAGGCTAGACTTGTAGGGTTTAGCCATTACGATCTCGTGGTAGATCAACTCTTGTAATACTCATATCCATCAAGATCAATCAAGCAGGAAGTGGGGTATTACCTCTATAGAGAGGGCCCGAACCTGGGTAAACATCCTGTCCCCTGTCTCCTGTTATCATCGACCTTAGACGCACAGTTCGAGACACCCTACCCGAGATCCGCCGGTTTTGACACTGACATTGGTGCTTTCATTGAGAGTTCCACTGTGCCATTGACGATAGGATCGATGACTCGCCTTGTCCTTAAATACAATATCACCGCCGGAGGAGAATTGGCCCAGGCCAAACCCTCCGGCTGGGCGGCTTTACCATGACCGCCCGTTTGGCCGTTAAGCCAACGATGACCTCTCGGGCCATCGAAAATCCCCTTCGTGTCGACTCCAAACACTCCAAGCAGATGGATCCGGTGGAGTTTTCATCTTTAAACGAACTCCTTGATCGCATCACCGCCCTGGGAATCACCACAGATTACGATCGGATCGGGTTTAAACCCGACCAAAGAGAAATCAAATCTCCACGGATCACCCACCAGATAGCGGTAGTCTAGGAGCACGACGGCGACTCTTCCCCTATACAGAAGACGAACTATGTCTGGATCGCCGACCCTGCAGAGCCGGATACCCAACAGCAAAAGGAGGTGACCGGGCTTCCGAACATAGAATCGGACGGCAGGCCTAAGCAACTAGAAGATACTACGGAGCCCGGACCGTTAAGTCTGGAAAATTTTCAAACTCCGGATCATCGATCGGGTTAGGGTCCGGATCCAATTCCACCCACCCACCCAGACATAAGCGCTCTCATGAGCATACAACAACAGTCTCAGGAAATGGTCCACCACTTCTAGGCCAGATTCCTCCTTGTCAAGGACAAGGTTCAAGATTGCCGGGACGAGGACGCGATATCAGCGTTCTGCAACAACTGCACGAACGAAGGAATCCTAAACGCCATTAATCGCCGCCGCATACTACACTTCGCTGACTTGGCAACTATCGTACAGAAGTACAACGCAATGGAAAGCGCATGGAAAGACCAGGCAGCTTGTTGGGAGCCATCGGTCCCAACTCAACGCTGGTCCAGGCGAAAAGGGCACATCCTCAGGACACGCCCAGTCCAATAGCCAAGAAATATAAACCCATTACGCGGCACGGAACCGTTCTGGAGGGATGGCTCGATGGCCCATGCAAAATACAGACAACACCGGACACCATACCTACCCACAGCCTTAGAGCATGTTGGATACTCCGGCAAGTAGCCAAGAGCGGCGAGGGCATCCTTACCAAAAACACCCCAGAGCAACACCCTCCAGAAGACGACGACCCCAGAGTATTGACAGTCTTCGAGACATTCGCTTCAAACAATAAGCGCAAAAGGGCATTCCGCAACCTCGCCGAAGTCTGTCAAATCGCTGCAACAAACCCTTGGAACGACATGGCTATAACCTTTAATGCCGGTGACGAACCAAAATTCAGGACAGTCCAAGCACCAGCCGCATTAGTCCTCAGTCCCATCGTGGACGGCTTTCGACTCACCAAGGTCCTCATGGACGGCGGCAGCGGACTAAACCTCATTTACGAGGATACACTCCACAATATGGAAATAAACAAGAGCCGAATTGAGCAAAGAAGCACGACCTTCCAAGGAATTATTCCCAGTCGGGAGGCGCGGTGTGCGGGAAAAATCACACCCGACGTGGTATTCGGCATGCCAGAGAATTATCGGTCCGAAGAAATAACCTTCCAACTGGCTCCTTTCAGCAGCGGATACCACGCCTTGTTAGGGCAAGATGCTTTTACACGCTTCCAAGCTATACCTCATTACGGTTACATGAAGCTTAAAATGCCCAGACCAAACGACATAATCACTCTTGTCAGTAATCCGGACATAGCACTCCGTGCCAAAAACAAAACCGTATCACTGGCCCTTGAGGCACTATCTGAAGCCCTCGCGGCCGAAGAATTAACCGCACTGCGCTCCACAGTGGATAGGGACGATGTGATCTTAGACAAACGACCCAAATCCACGTCCTTCAAACCGGCAGAAGAAATAGTCAAATTTCAGGTCCACCCAACAGACACCAAGAAGACAGCATCTATTGGAGCACAACTCGACCCAACGGTCGACGCCGCATTACGGGATTTCCTTCGCGAAAACTGGGATATATTCGCCTGGCACCCTTCTGATATGCCTGGAATCCCACGAAAGCTGGCCGAGCATAGTCTCAATATATTAAAGGGATAAACAAGTCAAACAAGCACTGCGGCGCTTTTCCGAACCCAAACGGCAAGCCATGGGGGAGGAATTAGCCAAGCTAATTGAGGCCGGATTCATTAGAGAAATAAAACATCAGGACTGGCTGGCAAACTTGATGATGGTACCAAAGAAGGACAAATCCTAGCGCCTGTGCATCGATTTCAAAGACCTCAATAAGGCTTGCCCTAAGGATCCCTTCCCCCTACCCCGCATTGATCAAATCATTGATGCTACCGCAGGACACGACTCACTGTGTTTCCTTGATGCATATTCCGGATACCACCAAATCAAAATGAAGGAGTCCGATCAAGATGCAACATCATTCATTACCCCATATGGGCCATTTTGCTTCAACACCATGCCCTTCGGGCTTAAGAACACTGGCGCCACATACCAACGCATGATTCAAACATGCCTGGAGAAACAGATCGGCAAGACAGTTGAGGCTTATGTCAAGGACGTCGTCATCAAAACCAGGCACGTCAAAACACTAATAGACGATTTACGTCTTACATTCGACAACCTCCGCGTGTATGACATTAAGCTCAATCCGGAAAAGTGCGTTTTCGGCGTTCCCGCTGGAAAACTGCTGGGCTTCATCGTTTTCAACAGAGGAATTGAAGCAAATCCAGCCAAAATCCGAGCTCTGTCACAATTGGCTACGCCAACAGACCTTAAAAATCCAAAAGCTTGCGGGTTGCGTGGCAGCTCTAAGCCGCTTTATCTCCAGATTGGGAGAAAAGGCACTGCCACTCTATCGCCTTCTACGGCGAACTGATCACTTCGAGTGGACAAACGCGGCAACAGTCGGACTGGAGGAAATAAAAACCCTTCTGGCAAGCAACCCAATCCTGGCCGTGCCAAACATCGGCGAACCCATGTTATTATACATATCGGCAACACATCAGGTGGTGAGCGTCGTGCTTGTCATTGAACGAGAACAGGACGGACGCAAATTCCCACTTCAGAAGGCAATATACTACGTATCCACTGTCCTTACACCATGCAAATCCCGGTACCCTCCATTATCAAAAGATAGCATACGCGATCTTCATGGCATCCTGAAAGCTCTGACACTACTTCCAGGAGTGTTCAATCACGGTGGCTTCCGAAGTACCACTCAACGACATTATAACAACCGCGATGCCACGGGCCGGATTGCCAAATGGGCCATTGAGCTTCTTCCATTTGATATTACATACAAACCACGTCGAGCTATTAAATCCCAAGTACCGGCTGACTTCGTCACTGAATGGACAGAGGCCGAACCCCCTAAAGAGTACGTCACATATTACAATTGGGTTATGTATTTCGATGGCTCCAAAATGTTGGCAGGGCTAGGAGCGGGAGTCGTTTTAACGTCCCCTACCGGAGACGTTGTTTAGTACGTACTCCAAATACTATATACAGACTCCAACAACACAGCCGAATACGAGGCCTTGTTGCATGGTCTCCGGATGGTTGTCTCCATGGGCATACAACGCCTAGAGGTGCGCGGAGACTCAAACCTGGCAATATCCCAAATAAATGGAGATTTCGATGCCAAGGACTCAAAGATGGTGGCTTACCGTAATGTCGTCCTAAAAATGTCGGCTCGGTTCGAGGGGCTCGAGTTCCATCATGTGGCCCGTGAAAGTAATCAAGCGGCGGGCGTTCTCGCTCCTATTGGCGCCAAGCGCGACCCCGTCCCACCTAATATATTTCTGGAAAGGCTTTTCAAGCCATCCGTTGTGTGGCAGGGGGAAAGCAGCAACACTAGTCTGGATCCGAGCACAAGCCCAGAGGCCGAACACACAGATATCATCGGCGGCTCCACCACTAAAATAACACCGTCGGACCATCTCATTATGGCAGCCATTGCCCCATGGACCGAACCTTCCTTGGCCTACCTTAATAGGAAAGAACTTACTGAGGATCAAAATGAGGCCCGCCGCATCGTTCGGCGTTTGAATGCCTACAAGGTTCACGACGGAGAGCTCTATAAGGAAAGCGCTACCGGTGTCCTTCAAAGGTGTATCTCCGAGGCCGAGGGGCGGCAGCTCCTGGCTGACATTCATGCCGGTCTCGGCAGGCACCACGCCGCAGCTCAAGCCCTTGTTAGCAAGGCCTTCCGTACAGTATTCTATTGGCCGACGGCCCAAGCAGATGCACATGATCTTGTCCAACGTTGCGTCGAATGCCAACTCTTCGCCAACCAAAGCCACATGCCCCCCACCGCCCTACAAACAATCCCCATCACTTGGCCTTTTGAGGTCTGGGGACTGGATATGGTTGGACCCCTTAAAGGGGGAAGCCATAAGAAAAAATATCTGCTGGTCATGATGGATAAATTCACCAAGTGGATAGAGGCTAAACCAGTTAAAACGGCCGAATTCGGGCCGGTGATAGAATTCATATCCGGCGTTGTACACCGTTATGGTGTTCCGCACAGTATCATCACCGATAACGGCTCCAACTTCACAGCCGATGAAGTAAAAAACTGGTGCGCCAATCTGGGCATCAAGCTCGATTACGCCTCTGTGTATCACCCACAAACAAACGGTCAAGTAGAAAGAGACAATGGTCTCATTATGAGCGGCATCAAGCCTAGACTAGTGCGGTCTTTGAAGGAATCTGACAAGCACTGGGTTGAGGAGCTCGACTCCGTACTCTGGGGGCTCCGGACCACGCCCAATCGCACTACCGGATACACACTCTTTTTTCATGGTGTACGGCGCAGAGGCAGTACTACCCTGCGACATTATTCATGACTCACCTCGAGTGTGCATGTACGAAGAGAGAGAGGCCGAGCTCGATCGGCAGGACAGCTTAGATGCCCTGGAGGAGGAGCGCGATGTCGCAAAAGCCCGTTCCGCATTTTATCAATAGCAGGCTCGCAGGTATCAAAGCAGAGAAGTGCGGGCCAAAACTTACAATGTCGGCGAACTCGTTCTACGCCTACCGGAGAAGAAAAAGGACAAACTCAAGCCCAAGTGGGAGGGTCCCTTCATCATCGACGAAGTTCTCACCGGAGGAGCGTACCGCTTGCGTGATGCGTCAGACAGTCGACTAGAGCCGAATCCCTGGAACGCAGCCAGACTCCGAAGGTTCTATGCCTAGCGCCGAACTCTTTGTTCGTCAACTTCCTCTTATTGTTTTCATCATTTTTTTTCTCTCTTTTCGCTTTTTCTCTTTAGCCTTAAAGGCTTTCGTGCGGTTAGACCGTGCACCCCCGACACATACATCTATAAGTATGTACGTCTATCGTACCTGGGGCTTCTTGGATAGAAGCTTGCTATTTCTAGTTTCTGAGCATAAAGCTCATCACATATGCGTTTTCCCCCATATGTACCTTTTCTTTGCCATTATATGCATCGATATGACTTAAGTTTTGGCCAAGCTGGGTTGCCTGGCTCCTGTGCTTATGCCCTACGTTCTCGTTAGTTCGGCTAGGGCATAAAGGGAGCACCACTATGATTGTTACTGCCGGGTCATCCGGATGTGTACCTCAGACTTGGTGAAGCCGAAAGCTAGCGTTCTTAAGGGAATAGTCGGTCGGTGAACTAAAGATGTTTTTGCACTCGCTCCATTATGAACCCCCAGAAGTTATCCACACTGTGATTTTTTCCATCACAGTCCGGACATGCACATAGATGCATGCATACCCAGGGAAAGGAACCCTTAATGGAACTATTCTCCTTGGAAGATGTTTCTTACAATGTCAATGTAATATAACATAACTAGCCGGATACAACTTTTTTGTTCAAGCACCTATGACCCCTACGCCTGGTTTTCACGCATACACCGGTTTATTTTGCCGCTCAGGTATTCGGAAACACTCCGCACCTTCGGGTCGAGAGGTTGAAGCAAAAAGGTCGACCATGACAATCGTTTTACAATCCAGCTAGAAGGAAAATACATAGTCATTTAGGACTCAAAAAATTCCTCCTCTATACCGTCCAACAGGCGGTCTAATTTACAATCCTGTTGGGAGTATCTAGCAGCCACCTCTACCTGGCCATGTACTAAACTAACGGGAATTTCTTCCCCATTTGACCCTAACAGTCCGACCCGGGCCATGTGATTCGGATCCAGCTTGGTATATCATGTTTTACCATGGCCCAGACCTCTGGCGCACCTCTCGGCAGGCCGATATCTTCCATAGTCGGATACGCCGCCGCGCTCCCTTGAACAGCTCTACAAGCTTCTCCATACTCCCTGGAGGGGAGTCGGATGGCCATAAGGCCTTGGCTACACTTCGCATCGCCTGCCGAGCTTGCTCGTGCAACTGCGACAGCCCTTGCAGAAGATCACTTGATGATCCGGACACCTCCTCTTCGGGGCGGCCCGTTAATATACCTGCAACCACAGCTATATAAGCTACTTTTTCTTCCAAACTATTACAAGGTAAATACGGCCACATACTGAATATGCCGCCTCACAGTTTTTTGTTCTCCTTCACGGAGTCGGCTAGCTGAGCCCGCACATCCTTCAGCTCTTCGCCGAGTTGGGTGTTTGCATCTTGGAGTTTGTTTTTCTCCTGCCTGACTTTGGTCAGGACGCGCTCGCCCGCGGCGCGTTGTCTCTTCGCCTCGCTTTCACTCGTCTGTGCGGCCTTCAGTTCCTCTTCTAGTTGGTCCGATGACCCTGTTATGAGACAAGCATCAGTTTTAATACAGCCGGCGTATTATTTTTTTGTTTCTCGATGGAGGGAAATATTACCAGAGGAAGCCTTCTTGAACTTTTCCAGTTTGGTGGTAGCAGCAGTTAGCTGTGTCCGGCACTGCTCCAGCTCTTGGGCTAGCAAGTCGTTCTTCTCCATAAGAACCTGGTTACACAACGATCCTTAAAACATTTGTCCCAACTGCTTCAAGTCTCAGGGGCTACTGGCTCATCGTTAGTAAACTCGGGCAAGGTAAACTTACCTGCACATCTTTCAAATGTTGCTCGGTGGCTCTGTTAAGCCCATCTTTTGAGAAGCGGGTATTTTGTAAAACGGCCTTCAGGCGCCGGTGGTCGCTCTCCACCTCCGAATTGGAGACGGACATATTTTCCGAACCTTCGGCAGAAGGACAGTCCGGCGCCATTCCAATACCGGGCTCCTTCTCTTCGACCGGGGCCCAATCTTGGTTATTACAAGCACGACTGGCCGGGTCCCCGGATATAGTCTGTCGAACCTTTTTTCTGATACAAAATGAACATATGAGTCACGGTTGGACGCGACTGCTAAAAAGAGCATAGTTGCAAACCCATACCTTTTCAAGGAAGGCCCGACCGTATCTCTGTTTGCCTTCCTCTTCGAAGGCCTGCCCGGCGCAGGAGCCCCTCTTTCCGGAGACGCCCCTGCGGCGGCCCGACACGCCAAACGCCTCCCCTTCTAAGCACAGGATGCCGCGGTGAGCAAGAAAGAATGTGGAAACCCTCTCAGACAAAGTATCTCCTAATTACTTACATGAGAAGCAGGAAGAAGACCGGGATAGACGGCGATGATGGCCACCTCTGTGCCTTCATAGCTCGTCTGGTAAAATGTCCCATTCTCCAGCATCACAAATATATCCGGATCCTCTTCGAATCTGGGGTCAAGGTCCCGATTGTGGCCCTCGGGCTGCGGGGCGGGGCTGTAAAGCCCCTCGGAAGTCTTTCACCAGTGTTGTTATAAATGGACGAGTTAACATGTCAGTGAACAAATCTCAGGGGAGGGAATGAGTGGAGCAAAATGTTGGGGACTCACCCAGCTAGGAGGATTGTACATGGAATATCCTTCTCTATGCGTGATGCGCAGGAACTCCTCTTCCTCACCCTTAAACAGTTCGGCCAATATTTTGGCTAGGGCGGCAGGGGTGTCTGGACCTTTCCTGCCGCAGCGGGAGGCGTCATCTTCCCCATTATAATTCCACATGGAAAGTACTCTGTATTGGAGTGGTTGAACTCCCCGTACTATGGAGGTCGCCATCACTTCGACTATCGTATACCCGGACTGGGAAAGCGTCTTGATCTTGCCCAGGAGCTGGCGAACTTCCGCAATATCTTCCTCCTCGAGGCTCCGAGGGCGCCAGCCGTGGCGCTTCTTCAAAGGAACACTCACAAACTCGGGGAGACCTCTCCGGACTGGATCTGGAAGTACGACGTCATCTATGTAGAACCACTCGGAGGTCCACTCTTCGGAAGCTTTCTTCAGTGTGCCGGATAGGTATCCGGTCTCAACAATACGTCATATTTTGGCCCCGCCCACTTCGAATATCGATCCCTCGTGGTTGCGCAGGACAAGGCAAAACAACTTTATCCACAGATCAAAATGGGCCTCACAACCCAGGAATAGTTCGCATAAAGTGACATAACCCGCAATGTGCAGAATGGAGGCTGGGGTAAAATTGTGTAGCTGGAGGCCATAATACTCCAGAAGCCCTCGGAGGAATGGGTGAATTGGAAATCCCACGCCCCTTAGCAGGTAGGGGACGAAGCACACTCGCTCCCCTGCAGATGGATTGGGAAAATCCTCCGCCTGGGTCTTGCCGTTGAAGGAAGCCAACCTTGCTCGAACGGGGACCAGATCTGCGGGAGGGAGGAACCCCTGCGTTTGCAGCTTCTCCAGCTGACCATGGGATACGGAACACCTCTCCCACTCGCCTTTCTCTGGCCGGAACGGGAGGAGGAGCGGGGGATGCTAGCCATGTTGGAATGGTCTTTACTAGCAATCTCTGAGGATTTTCTCCGCGTGGTGCCGAATGGGTCTGAGATCCAATCCCTTTAAATAGACGCTCCTTCTTGCACGGCCGGGGTGTTATTTCCAAAATATACACTAACTATCTGCATTCGCTCGACACGTGGGAGCTGAAGTCATGAAGGCACAGAAGCCGAGGTGTTATTTCCAAAAAAATACACTGACTATCTGCATTCGCTCCTTCTTGCACGGCCAGGGTGTTATTTCCAAAAAATACACTGACTATCTGCATTCGCTCGACACGTGGGAGTTGAAGTCATGAAGGCACAGAAGCCGAGGGGTGCGGCATTGAATTAAAAGTCGAATACATTACTTGGAAGTCGTCGGAGAACCTGCCTTGCAATGCCGAAGACAATCTGCGCGTCGAACACCTCGTCCTTGAAGCCTGGTTCAGGGGCTACTGAGGGAGTCCTGGACTAAGGGGTCCTCGGGCGTCTAGCCTGTTAGTTATGAGCCGGACTGATGGGCTGTGGAGATACGAAGACCGAAGACTGCCCCGTGTCCGGACGGGACTCTCCTTGGCGTGGAAGGCAAGATTGGCGACCGAATATGTAGATTCCTTTCTTTGTAACGGACCTTGTGTAACCCTAGATCTCCCCGGTGTCTATATAAACCGGAGGACTTAGTCCGGAAGGGAGAGATCCATTACCATAGTCATACAGACTAGACTTCTAGGGTTTAGCCAGTACGATCTTGTGGTAGATCAACTCTTGTAATACTCATATCCATCAAGATCAATCAAGCAGGAAGTAGGGTATTACCTCCATAGAGAGGGCCCGAACCTGGATAAACATCGTGTCCCCTGTCTCCTGTTATCATCAATCTTAGACGCACAGTTCGGGACCCCCTACCCGAGATCCACCGGTTTTGACACCGACACCCGTCCCACACCTTAGGCGGCCTAAGGTCTCGCGTGGGAGCGAGGGGGCGCGTGTTGCCTTCTTTCCTAGCGCGCAGCTGTATAGCTGCTCCCCTATATCTCGCTTATACTCCCTCCGTCCGAAAATACTTGTCATCAAAATGTATAAAAAGAAATGTATCTAGAACTAAAATACGTCTAGATACATTCGCCTTTGTCCATTTTGATGATAACTATTTCCGGACACAGGGAGTAGCTTATAGCGAGTATAACATTCATCTCGCCAGAAGTGCTCATATCAGGCCGACCCATTAGCTTAGGTCGCTAGCTCGGTGGACGTATTAGTTCGTCTGGTATTCTTTCTTTTGCGTGTTTTTCCTTTTTGTTTTGTTTTATTTTGCTTCTTTTTTGTTTTCTGTTTTTCTTGTACTTACCAGTTTTTCTCATTTCTTCATAATTTATACATATTTTTTCTTTTTGTTTGGTTATTTCTTGGTTTTCACTGGTTTTTCTTTATTTGTTTGTTTTTTCTTTGGTTTTCTTTGTCTGTTTTTTGGGTTTTCTTCAGTTTCCTTCTCAGGTTCATTCTTTTGCACTGGTTTTAACTGTTTTTGATTTGTATTGGTATTCTTCCTGTGCTTTTGTCGATTTTCATCAGTTTCTTTTTTCTCAACACATATTTTTTTCCTGGTACACATTCAACATTTTTCGTATACATTAGAAACATTTTTATATACACGTTTAAAATTTTCCCAATACATGATTAACATATTTGAAAACTTACATTTTATGTCTATTTTTATTATATATGTTATGATTCCTACTTTTCCATACACCTTGTGCTTGTTCATATACAGATGAAAACATTATTTTTATACATGTTAGACCTTTTAAAAATACATAATTAACATTTTCCTAAAATGATGTTTTGATGTTTACTTTTTTTACATGCACCGAGAACGTTTTTTATACGAGTTTAACAATTGTTAAATACATGATTAACAAAAAAAATCAAATACATGTTCCATGTCTACTTTGTGCCATACACATTTCTAGATTTTTGTACACAAAAATAATATTTATTTTGTATATGTTTCTATTTTCAAATACATGATTAATTTTTTTTTCAAAACACATGTTTTTTGCATATATTTTTAACACTGCAGGCACTTTTTTTCACACATACGGACATTTATTCAGATGGCATAAAGATATTTTATAGTTGCACAAACATTTTTTTAACCTTGCACAAAAAAAATTCAACACTGCACAAATATATTTTTAGATCCTAACAACATTTTTTTATAGTTGCACCAATAGTTTTGTAACACTACACAAACATTTTTATCAAACTTAAGTTTTTTTAAAATATGAGTATTTACGATTTTTTTGAAATATAACAAAAATAGAATAGCATAAAAGAAAAGAAAACAAAATCTAGTGAACGAGTGAACAAAACGAACGAAATGAAAAACGATTGAGTGAACAACACCACTGGGCCAGTCCATTGCCAGTTGCCACGTCGCTTCAAGTAAGCGGGCGGTTTGTCTCGCTAGAAGCTAGACATAGCCGCACCCACAGCTCGATCCCGGTTGAGCACCTGCTCAACGGTCTTCGGTGGCACGAGCCCATAATACACAATCTTTCTGAGAAAAAAAAATCATGGTTGCCCAATAAAAATCTCATCAATCAAAGATAAATCTACACGAACCAACCTGTGATTGGTTGGTTAGGAGAACAATGGTATCCTGACCACTAGTGTTCATGTCCTAGACTTGACACTAATGCTTGCATTTTGTGAATTTAGGTTCGGCGTTTCAGTGATCTGTGTTCAGTGGGAGGAGACGTTCCTGTCGGCTATGGATAGAATGATATCTTGTGTCAGAACAATGGTATCCTGACCACTAGTGTTCATGTCCTAGACTTGACATTAATGCTTGCATTTTGTGAATTTAGGTTAGGCGTTTCAGTGATCTGTGTTCAGTGGAAGGAGACGTTCCTGTCGGCTATGGGTAGAATGATATCTTGTGTCTACGGGAATGTAACGACTCTGTTTAATTAATGAAAGGTTATTTATGAAAAAAACTATGAAGGTGTTTGTAACGACTTCACCAATCAGGGGAAATATCCGGTACACCTAGGGTGCTCCCGATGCTCCAAACTCGATAGCACATTTTAAAATGTTCAAAAAACTATAAACAAAATCCAGCACATTGACACAACATCAATGTATGTTGTTTTAAAAAATTCAAATCAAAATTCAAAACGTTGCTCGAGATACAAAAATGACAAAGTGGACATCAATGTGATAATGGGCCTAATCTAAAGCCCAACTTATGATGTGTACTATTTACTGGTGAATTTGTCATTTATGTTTCTCGAGCTATGTTTTGGATTTTGATTTCAATTTTTTTGACAACATACTTTGATGTTGTGTCAATGTGCTGGATTTTTGTTCGGAATTATGTGAATATTTAAAAATGTGCTACCAGGTTTTGGAGCACCGGGAACATCCTAAGGATGGAGTACCAGATATTTGCCCTCACCAATCACAATATGATGTGCCTGATCAGCCTTTCACTTCTCGAAGGTGCTCACAATGGTAAGGTTGGACTTGTATGCGTTCATAAGGGTGAGTATGTGCGTATGTTTGAGCATCCGCGTTTGTAGTATGCTGTGTTAAAAGAAAAGGAAAAATCTACCATGTTCTCGGTGAACCATAGCAAATGCTTTTTGTGTAGTGCATGTAAGCTCATAAGGGCATCTCCAACGCTGGACGGTAAACGGACACAGTAAGTGTTCGTTTTTATGTCCAGACATGATCCGTGGAAATAATGCAAGAGGGAACGATCCAACGCTATTTATAAGTTTATTCGATGAGGAGAGAGAGAATAGAGGGGGCCATGCATATGATGAAATATTGTGGTGTGATGTTCGATTGGAATGAGAGAGAGGAGAGGAAACCCATGCATGTGAAAGAAAGAAAATAGAGGAGGACGGCAATTGGATATCCAGACTCCTGCATAGCTCTCCCAAATTTGTCTTAGATTTGCCAAAAATAGAAGTCCTGTTGAATTGAAAAATGTCAGCAAGAGTGGTCTGAACATCGCGATCCCGATGTATAGCGAAGAATTGAGGGTCGGCTTTGGAGAGATGAACTAAGAAAATGTGTACGCTACATACATCACGCTTTCCTCCTAGCCTGGATACCCGCGAAACACAAAGAAATCGAACGCAGGAACACTCCAGGCTCTGCGCTCCAAACAGTGTTCCACTGTCTGTTACGGTTGACAATCTGTTTTGACAAGAATCTAGCGTGCCTGTGGGTTTAAGTATTACGGGAGACAGTCCTTTGTTATGCCAGCGGGCACGGCGCTCTCGGCACATGGGCTCGCACAGTCGCACTCTGACCTCTGCTCCGTCGACCAGCGCAGGTCGATGCCACATCGAGGCTGCAGTGCGCACGACGGACGACGCCGCGCCACGCGCTGCCGGCTCGCGACTTTGGCCCTGTTTCAGGATTCATGGGTTAAGCTTGTTTGGGTTAGTCTGGACTCAACAAATCCAAAAATATTTAAATAGAAGGGTTAGTTTGGGTTAGATGCATCTAACTCATCTAAAAAAATCTAATTCATTTAAGAGGTGCTTATTTGAGTTAGTTTTTCTTGGAACCACTTAAAATGTTTTTCTCTTTCTTTTCCCGCAGCAGATCCTTCTCCACTTTCTCGAAGCTTCTCGTCCTCTTCCTCCCTCCCTCTCGCACCGCCTGTGAAGGTCCCTCGCCGTATCCGCGCTCCATCTAACCCTGCCATCCAAACACCTCTTTGGTTAAAGTTAGTTCATGGTTAGTTCAGGGTTAGAATCTTTTTTTTGCATGATAATACGTGTCTCATTAATAAAATAAAGATTCAGTTACAAGCCACGTAAACATCGACGTTACAGGACTGAAAAGATGGGATAATCCTATGCAAAATACCAGCGCCTGTCTCTCTCCACTAAGGAAAAGGAGACAGATCACCTCTTCACACGAGCTCGACGCGGCTCCATCGCTGATCAACAGCTTTACGGACCTCCAAAGTAGTTTGCTTGAAGCAAAACCATTGCCGTTGAAAGAATCAGACCGGAGCAACATGTCCCTGGACACGCCATCGAACCCCAGAACTGACACCCCCACGCGGCTATGACGCCGGAGGAGGAAACCAGAACTGTCAGCCTTCAACCACAAACCCAGCAGAAGATGCACCATCTTCCAGCTGTCACTTGCGTAGACAACCGTCTGCGGGTACTCCTGGACGACAAAACCTCCCTGCTGCACCATGACGTCGGAGATAACACCGTAGCAATGGGGACAGAGCAGAAGGAGAGACAAACCTGATGGAGTCACCGCCGCCGCCTCGCCGACACCATCCATGAACCCTAACGTCGCCGATCTGAAGGATCGGCAAACACACGATGCCATCAACTCCGAGACGCCGCCATGATGAGCACCGCCAGTGTGGGAGTGGAGTTGAGGAAGATTTATTCGCCCGGACGCCGCTCTCACCACCCCAACGACGCACCACGACCTACAAATCCAAACCCTAACTACAGAGCGGAAAAACAGGGTCCCCCTGCCTCCTGCTGCCGGAGCAGCAGCCGGAGGGAGAGGGGCCGACGTCCTGGCCGGTGAAGATCGGTGGAAGAAGATCCGCCTCCCTAGTCGCCTGGTTGTGGCGGCGACTAGGGCAGGGAAAAAAAACTATGTTCAGGGTTAGAATCTACTACCTCCGTTCGAGTATACAAGTCCGGTGAGCCAAGAAGCTGCGTACGTTTTTTCAAGGCCGTTGGCCGTAGGCAGTTACTTTTCCTTGATCCGGCCGCTGGATTTGCACTTGACTGGCTTGTGACACGCGTGGGTAGCGGCATGCAGAAACCGAAGAGGCAAGTGGTCTGCCTACTGTAAATGTTGGCCGGTGCTGGATTGGTTGCATGCAAAGTGAACGAGGCAGCTAGCTGCATGCAAAGCTGATCGTAATCTGATTGGCTGCTGCTATTAAGCTTTGCTGGTTATTAATGTTTTGGCTTGGTCCCTGTGTTTTGGCTAAGGGCCTGTTTGGTTTTAAATAAGTTACCAACTTATAAGTCGAAAAGTGAAAAAAGTGATTTATTTTGTCAAACAGACCCGATTTATAAGTCACCCCAACTTATAAGTTATAAATTGCTTCACCCTAACTTAAAACTTATAAGTCACCCTCTTTTGCGTGGGTCCCACCACCTGCATGATGTTGATTGGTGTGTGAAGGTGTGTCAATTGACTTATAAGTCAGGTGACAACCAAACAGGCGTGACTAAGTCACTGGTTTTAAGTCACCTGACTTCACCTGACTTATAAGTCAGGTGACTTATTGAAACCAAACAGGCCCTAAGACTACCCACAGTGGGAGTAACATAGATGGTAACATCACACATATCTAGATAGAATAGATGATGTGGCAAGCAATAAATGAAGAAAGAGAGGCATGTGATAACATAGCTAGTTACTACTAGTATGAGTAACATCATACATATCAAGGCAAGATGAGTTTATAGCCTAATAAATGAAGTGTTGCATATTACCACACATATGTTACTCCCCACTATAGAGGTAGTAACATAGAGTAGTAGCATGCCCATGTTACCACTCTATGTTACTACCCATTATGTCTAGGGCATGTATAATGCATAGCCTCAAGGTGATGCCTCGCATGCCATGTAGGATTGGATATAACGTAAAGTAGGTTTGGATAGGGGTGCTTGAAGAAAAAAGATTGAAGTAAAAAGTAGAGATGCATGTATACTACAGTCTTTATTTTCTAAGCTCACTAGTTGTAGCTTGCATTAGAGAGAAAAAATAAGTGTAGATACCTCAAATTAAATTTTATCATGGAGCATATGTATCCATATACCATCATTGTACATGCTCTAATGGGCCTAATAATCCCGGACGATAGTAGTAAGAGTATCCAAACAGGGCCCGGGCTAGGCTGGTTGTATAGCGCCGGCGTCGTGTTTGCAACGCACGGCAAGCGGGCGGAGCATCCCAGATTTTGCCGTGCCGTGCCGTGCGGCGGCGGCAACGAATGGGTACCGCACTGGTTTGCCGATCGTAGCGGTGCTTCATTTGCACTTCAGCCGGCGAGGTTTATTTATGACGGCTCGGCGGACGATGGCACGCGCCGGTGGCCGCATTTATTGGGGCTCTGCGGCTATGGCTCGGGGCGCTCTGCCTACCACGTGCTGCATGCCTGCATGCATGCGCCCGCCTCGCCATCGCCATGCCTGAATCTCGACGGACGCAGGCCTCGCCTGACACCGGTGCCGGCGCTGGAATCTGCTCGCCCTGTTCTCGCGTGCCGCCGTCCGCAGCTTCCATCGCCGTGTAAGGAGCACCGTTGCCGGCGTGGCGGGACAGTGCAGTAGTACTATATGGACAGTGCGACTGAATGCCGTGGCCGTGGCCCGTGGAGCAAAGGCTCCAAACCGTTGGAGTAGTGTCGTTTCATCTCACAAAGTTGAATCATTTATTTTGAAACGAAGGAAGTACTACTACTGTATTGCTCCATGATGGATCGACCGATCGGTTGCTTGAGATCTGCAATCTTCTGGGTTCTTGTGGCAGCGTCCTTGGAAGTTGGAGGATGGACCGACTTGTACACGGATTTCTTCGTGGGACAGACATTTCGGTAGGAGGAGCGCATGTGCTGGTCAAAGCTTCTTGTAGTTGTGCTAGACACCATACAGTATTGTACTCACGGTGCGTGGGAGCGAGGAGTGGAGAGCAATCAGTTTTGTCTTCGAATCTTCGCAACAGCAAACGACAAGCCTGCCCGACGACCCCCACGGCGCTAACCACGATTTGTTCTGCTCCAGGACGACACCAGGAGTATTATACTCCGGCGTGGATGCTTTGTGTCATCTTTACACTTCGAGAAGGTGCCGTGCATGCCAATATTGTCTGCTCCAAGGAAAATTTTCACACCCAACTTTGCTAAGTCTCAGTTGACCGAGAGTTTGTTAAGTCCTGGTCAATGTTATATCCGTAAGATCTTATATTGTGATCCGTGTAAAAAAAATTCAGTTTTTTTTATCTCTTGCATGTAATGTCACTCGACTAAGGCCTAGCCACACCCTTTCACATTATCGTCGCTCATCGCACCCCCGTGAAAAAAGTACTTGAAACTGCAATTTATTCATCCTTCATGGACTATAGGAGAAAAAAACAATCAATTCTGCCCATTCAGTATCTCAATTTTATTCATTCAGCGACAAGAAATGCACGGAGTACTACAACTAATTTGTGAAAAATGGAGTATTCGCGTAGCCTAGTGAATAATGGAGTATGTCAATCCAATCGATGCCTTTTTTTCTTAGTCCAAACTTGTACACGTTCTTTTGAGTGAATCAGAAGTAAGGCCCTACGCTAGATCCCGTAAAAAAAAAAGAGGCCCTACGCTAGATCAAATATACATGTAATCTTTGTGCAGGGTAATCATCGACCACCATAATACTCTAGCTTACACTCAACGGACATACTCTAGCTGATTTCCCGTGATTAAGGGTTGGGCTGTCTGGTTGCGTGAGTAGAGTACACTAGCATACCCGTTTGAATCTTCAGCAATCATCGTCGCCCATCACTCGTCACACAATGGAGGCGTGAACAATGATTTATCAAGATTTCATTGTGTCAGTTGTTGTTTTTTCTTTTTTTTTAGATGGCGATAAAAAAGGGTTGTAGTAAAGTTGTAACAGATTTGTTGCAGAGTCATCCGAATCTTGACGAAAATGTGGGGTTGGGCAAGTGTGTGTCCCCATCCGTTCATGCACCTATGAATTTCTCCTAGATAAGCTCCTCCTTAAACTTTCTCCGCCATGAGCAAGGGCTTGGGAAGTCCTCATTCTTCGTGTTAAATAGTCCACAAAACAAGAATGGCAATCTCTGAGAAGAAAGGTTTTTGAGGTGAGATTTGCGGTCATTAAGTTTATCCCGAATGTTGGCTGAAACATGATGCTAGTTTGGGCAGATGTGTTGCCCGCAAGTTTGAGCAAACTAGCAATCGTAAAACAAATTATCTCTAGTTTTAGGAGCTCTCTAGCCACACATGTATGATTCTGGATGAAGAAATTCTTTCGCCGTAGGATCTCCCTGGTGTTGAGCCTGTTATAAGAAATAACCAAAAAAGGACTTGTGTCTTCGCTAGCAACATGAATTCGAAAGCATGGCTGGAATGATCTCCAAGTCATCAATGATTGATCAAGCCCTTTTGACCTGAAAAGAGGAAACACGTGTTGGAAACTGCCAAAGACCATTATCCTCTAATAACTCCATACTAACCATCAAATCTTCCATGTGTTGATATTGGGCCTAGGCCTCTTCTGCTGGAGGCAGGTGGAAGCGACCAGAAGGATCCTCCATGTGTGGCATCGCAGAAACAGATGCTTTCCCATCTCTAGTGAATGAGTGAAGGTTAGGCCATTCCGCTTCTTCAATCCTTGCCATCCATGTGAACGGAACAAGATGGATTTACCACTGGCAATAGAGCAATAAGCACTTGACTTTGTACGGAGCTAGCAACTCTAAGACTAGCCACAATGGGTAGTAACATAGACTAGTAACATGCCACAATGGAGAGTAAGGCTAGCCATAGTGGAAGTAACTTAGCTAGTAACATACCGCACTTTGAGAAAATTCTGCTTATGTGGCGAGTAATTAATGAGAGGTGGTAACATAATATGTTACTGTAACATAGCGCTTTTCAAGACAAGATGAGTCTACGAGCTAATAAATTAAGCCATCTATGATACTACTACTCCCTCCGTCACGGTTTAAAAGGCGCGCTTGGAAACTCTCTAGGACCTAGGTGGTTATCTATTGGTTGTGAGATGGGCTAAAAATAGCATTCACTCTACGCATGCATTTAGAAATAGTATATCGGAATACTAATTAGCTATTAGAAATAAATGCAATGCGCCTTAAACCTTGTCTATTGTGGAAACGCACGCAAATTTAACTGTGCCTTCTAAACTGTGACGGAGGGAGTATTATGTTACTTTGCATTATAAAGGTAGTAACTTAGACTAGTGTCATATGCATGACACTAGTCTAAGTTACTCTCCACTATGACCAGCCTAACATACACTAGTAACATACACATATCCCTAGACTATGTTACTATCTTCATAGTGGGTAGTAACATAAGTGTGGTAACATGCAGAGCTTCATTTATTATGTTGTAGACTCATATTGCATTGGGACATGTGATGTTACAGTAACTAGCTAAGTTACTACTACTACCTCTCTCTCCTCATTAACTCATTGCCACATAAGCAAATTTGCTGAGTTGGACTCGATGTTACTACTGAAGTTACTCCCATTGTGGCTAGTCATAGTGAGGAGTAACATATGTGAGATAACATGCAACACTTTATTTATTAGGCTATAGACACATCTTGCCTTGATATGTGTGATGTTACTCATACTACTAATAACTAGCTATGTTACTACTTTACTCTCTTTCTTCATTTATTGCTTGCCACATCATCTATTTTATCTAAATATGTGTGATGTTACTACCTGATGTTACTCCCACTGTGGGTAGTCTAAGAAATCTCTCCACCAAAGGAGCATTGAATGTTTTGGCCGGGGGGAGGTTATGTTGGCAATAGAACTGCTAAACCAGATGAACCCATGGGATGTCTTCATGGTTTAAGAATTTATGTACCATCTTTAGAACTGAGTAATCATTTTGAATTTCAGATTTAAGACACCAAGTCCTCTCTCTCTCTTTTTAGCCTACATACTAGCTCCCAAGCATCCAAAGGTGGGTGATTCGTCTCAAACATATCTATAACTTTTTATTCTTAAATGCTATTATATTATCACTTTTGTTTGTTTTCCATGCCATATTATATTTTTTGACGAACATGTTAATTTAGTGCCTAGTGTCACTTCTTGTTTTTGCATGTTTGTTTCGCGGAAAAACCATACCTAAAGTTGAAACACAAATCAAACTTTTTAACAAATTTTTCTAGAACATAAGAGACCCTGGAAGCTTTAGGAGGAGGCAAGAAGACTGAAAGTGCAATCATGCTCTTACGTCATATTTTGATGTTGATGACAATATACATGTAGGGGACTAACTATGTTTGTCAAGTAAATCTCAGGTGTTAGTCCCCGGTTCATCAAGGTGTGTGGATCAAGAGCATACGAAGTGATTTTACTCAAGGATGAAGTATCAAAATGATTACATATTTGTTTTCTTGAGTATAGGATCCCGCACTATTAAGAGGGGATCGATAGGGTTAGTTAAAGACTTGCTCTTGCCACAAACCTCCTTGCCAAATGCTTTTGATCCATCTTTATATTCTCTGACATGTTCTGTCTCTGGGCTGCCGGATGTTCGGGCTTCACGCCGGATGTCCGGGCCTCATGCCGAATATCCAGCCTGCTAGCCGGATATCCGGACCTAGCTATCCAGAGAGCACTTTGTGCTGGTGCTGTTTGCCGGATATCCGGCCCCTCTATGCCGGATGTCCGGGCTCTCCTTGCACCCCGGATTTCCGGGCTTCCCTGCCGGACGTCCAGCCTGTGCTATCCAGAGAGCTTTTCAACGTGGTGAACTTACCGGATGTCCGGCCATGTGCCGGATGTCCGGGGTTTCCTGATATGCCGGATGTCCGGGCTTGGCCCCCGGATGTCCGGCCCCTCTGTTTTTATCTCTGCTTCTGCTCTGTTCTTCAAGTGCCCCGCCAGGCCGGATGTCCGCCCCCTTGCGGATGTCCGGCCTGCCCGTTCACTTGCACTACAACGACCACATTTGTGCTCACACTATATATAGCTCTCCTCCCCCACGGGAGAGGGTTAACCATTCACTTTGAACAAACCCTAGAACACATTTCACTCTCTCTCTCTCTCTCACTCTTCCACACCAAATCTTAGATCCCTAAGGGATTTGAGAGCATTTGAGAGAAGTTGTCCGACCAAGTGATAGATCCACTCCTTCGCCTTCTTTGCACCAAAGGAATTCGTGATTTGAGCAAGTCTTGAGCTTTTCCCCATCGTTCTTGTTACTCTTGGAGGTTGGAGACTCCTAGGCGGTAGGAGTCTTTCGGAGAGGAATCGACCATTGTGATTACCCCCGGAAAAGTTTGTGAGGGTTTGGAGACCACCCCAAGGTCTACCACTAGTGGTTGAGAAACGCCTTCGTGGTGTTGTCTCAAAGGGAGAATAGGGTGAGCCTTCATGGCGTTGGTGTGCCTTCGTGGTAGCATCCACCTCTCTAACGGTGACGTAGCTTCCCTCCAAGGAAGTGAACATCGGCATACATCCTCGTCTCCCAGAGTTGCGGTTATCCCTAACCCTAACTCTCTACTTGTGGTTACTTGTCTCTTAGCACTTACTTATATCATATTGTGCTTGCTTACTCACCTAGTTGTGTTATTTTTTTATCTTGCTTAGCTCCTAGCATTATACTTGCAATTGTTAGGCTCACTTTCATATTCCGCATTATTGCCTAAAATTGCTAAGTAACAATTAAAATTTGTAATTGTACCTATTCACCCCCTCTAGGTCCATCTTGATCCTTTCAATTGGTATCAGAGCTTCGTGCTCTATTCTTGTGGCTTAACCGCCGTAGAGCGAGATGAACCCCTATGGGACTCCCCTTGTTGCAGATCCGAAGAATACAGGCGCGGCTTCCACGGAAGCCAAGTCCTTCACTTCAGAGGATCTGGAACGAGCTCTTGCTAAGAAAAAGGAGGAGCATTGTTGGGGATATAACTATTTGAGTAAGCCGCCCAGGAAGGGCCGGGTTACGTAAAGAGTTACCAGACAGAAGCCCAAGTCCAAGGATGAAGATGGCGTCTCAACAAGGGGCCTAAGGCCCACAGGCGACTTAAAGCCCGTTGTAGTAAACCGCCATAATGGCATGACTTGTATCATAAGGTAGACTTGACTAGTCACCGAGCCGGACACTGTTTATGAGCCGACCGGGACTCTGTAAGCCGCAGGGCGTCAACCCGTGTATATAAGGGGACGACCCGACGGCGGCTTAGGGCAAGAAACAACCTTTCGAGAACCGGGCATAGCGTATCTCGCTCCCTGGTCATCGAAACCTCAAGCAATACCAACCCAACTAGACGTAGGCTTACCTTCACCTTAAGGAGCCGAACTAGTATAAACCCTCTCGTGTCCTTTGTCCCGTTTAACCCCTTTAAGCTTCCTAGTTGCGATGGCTCTACGATTAAGTCCTTGCAAGAGGACATCTGCCGTGAAAATTCCACGACAGTTGGCGCCCACCGTGGGGCCAGCGCACGGTGGATTTGAGTTCTTGAAGGGCAGCTTTGAAGGGCTCAAGGGATACGCAGTGGGCCGGATGACCAAGAGTCGTCGCGGCAAGATCTACATCGACAACGAAGGTGGGGCCCCGAGGCCGACTCAATTGAGTCTGGTGCGGGTCCCTTTGGCGGAATTCACGTCTTCATCGGCCGGATTGGTGAGCCGCGCCCGAGCCGCACAGCTGTACCGACCTCATTGAGGCGGCTCGGCGTGCGAGACCCGCCGATTCAACCTGTGATGAAGCGTGCCTTTGTGGGCTGTGTTCATGGAGAGGCACTTTGGAAGGATCTAAAGATGGCGAAGAGACGGCCGTCCCATCGGATGATGATTCGTCCTCCGGCTCAACAGATTCTCTCAGTCGAGTCCAGAAGGCATGCTAGGGGCTGTCCGACGACTCTAGCGTTCAGTTGCTATGAGCCGCCAAGGTGGGCAGGAGTCTTCATGGCTGGTACCCAACCCGCCAAAACTTCGACGGTGCGACAAGCAATAACGTCCGGGTTAGGAGCGGCCGGGCAGGAGGCCCAGGCGCCCGCCGGCTCAGTCTTGATAGATCTTATGGACAAGTTGACGGCCTTGTTAACCTCCACCGTTATTCCTGCAAATCCAGATGAGCATAGCGGAGGTGGCAAAGGTGCGTGAGGAGATAGCCCAGCCAAGGAGGCCTTGGCGGTGAGACACCAGCTAGCTGCATGAGCTGGCGGCTTTAGATGCACGCGCAGCGACTCCGATCAGAGGCTTTCCAGCTTAACATGAATCTGAATGCATCCAATGAGGTGATGAGAAGGAAACATCAGAAAACCCAGTCCCGTCTGCCGCCGGTTTACGATCTTCGGAATCTTTTCACGACACCCGGAGCTGGTCCTAGCAATCCTCCCGAAGCCAATTAATTTATGACACCCGGAGCAGGAGGGCCGGTTCAGCCTCGAGAGACGGCACCTCTTCACGGGAGCATGGCCCCACCCCGATACATACCAACACCTCCGGGCCACTTTTCCAACCCCATGGAGAACGATAGCAGCATCGGGCGTCTGGCGGCTCTTCCGGTGGATGGTGACGACCGACGGCGGTGGAAACCGGAGGGTTAGGGAGATTCTTGAGACGGCCTTGGCACAGCAAGAGGCCTATTCTTCTGACGAGGACATGATTCATTCCACTCCTCAGCCTTGGTAGCACCTCGACCGAACCGGAGTCCGAGTTCCAGCAGACACATGGAGTCAGAGGCTTTATCAAGTAATGCCCAGCATCGCAACCAACCCGGCGGCTATAACCTGGTGCATGATCGATTGCGTCAGGAGGATGAACGGACGGCTCAATTAGCGGCTCAGCAGACGGCGTATGATGGTTTCCCAGAGTATCCAATGACTTCTGTTGGAGCAGGGGTGGCCACTAGAACCGGTGGTGTCCCTTGTCTGGTGCCGGCTCTGCGAGATGTGCGTCTGCCCAAGGATTTCAAGGGTCCTCGAAAGGTGCCGAATTACACGGCTGACTTACAGCCGGGGGCATGGGTTGAAAGTTACGAGATGGCAATGGAATTATTGGAAGTCAGCGACGCGGCAATGGCTAAGTATTTCACCATGATGTTAGATGGAACGGCCCGAACTTGGTTGAAAAGCTTGCCTCCCAATTCCATCAGTTCATGGGCCGAGTTAAAGGCCCGGTTCATCCAAAACTTTAAATATACTTGCAAGCAATCTATGTCCATTGTGGACTTGACCAATTGTAAGCAGGAGGAGGGTGAGTCCACAACTCATTGGGTGCGCCGGGTCAAAGAAATAGTACATTCATCTGATAAGATGGATGCCGTCTCTGCGGTACTTATGCTCCATCAGAATTGTCGTTTTGTGCCGCTGAAGCGGAAGTCGGGCGCCTTAAGCGTGATTGCAATGACATGGGTGCGCTGATGGCGGCTTTGGTTAAATATGCCGATTCGATACTCTTGATGATCCCGTGTCCGAGGAGGAAAAGACAGGAAGGGAAAGAAGAACGACAACGAAAGGGTCGGTGACAACACCGGTAAATCAAGGTGGTAACAAGCGTAAGCCGGACGGTAAACCGGCGTTTGTGGCCAATGCTAATGCCCAAGGTAATAACAAGAAGCATAAGGGGAGAGGACCTCCTCGATCTGGTGGCTCAAGTCCATCTCTTGAGAAGCTTCTGAATGAGGCTTGTCCAAGACACGGTACTCGAGAAAATCCTGCCACCCACTTATGGAAGAACTGCGCGATCATGAAGGCTTTCAAGAATTCAAACATGTTCGATGGCAATCACGGATCAGGCGGCGGTTCAGGAGCAGGTGGTTTCCATGGCCCGGGTGGCGGCTCAAGTTCCGGTTTTCAAGGTGGTCAAGGTGGCTATAATCAGCAGCAGTCCGGTCAAGGAGGACAAGCAGCGCAGGCGATCGAGTTATCGAGCCATCCAAAACAGTTAAACGGTGGGCAATACCATGTGTTTACCACTAACTTGTGTAAACGTGACCAGAAGGTTCATAAAAGGGCTGTGAATTCGGTTGAACCGGCGGTTCCCCGTTATCTGAGGTGGTCAGAACAGCCTATCATTTGGAGTAGAGAAGATCACCCCCCCCCCGGGTTGATAACCCGGGTCAGTTAGCCTTGGTGGTAGCCCCTCAGGTTGGTGGATATAAATTCACTAAGGTGCTCATGGACGGCGGAAGCAGCATCAATATTCTCTATTATGAGACCTTTCGCCGTATGGGTCTGACTGATAAGGACTTGAGGACGTCCAACACTGTTTTCCATGGGGTGGTACCCGGTAAGTCGGCGTATCCTGTTGGAAAGATTGAGCTGGAAGTGGCTTTTGGAGACGAATACGATTCTAGGGCTGAGAAGCTGACGTTTGAGGTAGTCAAAATCAGAAGCCCATATCATGCTCTGTTTGGACGGCTGGCTTGTGCCAAGTTCATGGCACGACCGTGTTATGTTTATCTGCAGCTCAAGATGCCGGGTTACAAGGGCACCATCACTGTGCATGGGAGTCGAAAGGTGGCCTTGGAGTGCGAGGAAGGAGATGCGGCTTATGCTGAATCCGTTTGTGCTGAAGAGGAGCTAAAGTTTTATCAAACTAACGTTGACCCGGCAGATATGACCTCTTTGAAGAAGCCAACCACAGAGCAAGACTCGGCTTTGAAATTTAAGTCGGCCGCCGAGACAAAACTGGTTGAGTTTACTCCAGGTGACTCTTCCAAGCAGTTCAGCATCAGTACCAATTTGGATCCCAAATAGGAAAGCGCGCTCATCGAGTTCACCCGTGAGAGCCGGGACATCTTTGCATGGAAACCTTCTGACATGCCGGGTGTCCCGAGAGAAATCGCTGAGCACACTCTTAATATTGATCCAAAGTATAAACCGGTCAGGCAGTTTCTCCGACGATTCAATGAGGAAAGGCGAAAGGCTATAGGGGAAGAGGTCGCTCGGCTCTTAGCGGCAGGGTTCATCGTGGAAGTTTTTCACCCGGAGTGGTTGGCTAACCCAGTGCTTGTGCTCAAGAAAAATGGCACCTGGCGGATGTGTGTAGATTACACGGACCTAAATAAAGCTTGTCTGGCTGATCCCTTTGCTCTGCCCCGCATTGATCAAATCATCGATGCCACTGCGGGTTGCGAGCGGTTGAGCTTTTTGGACGCTTACTCTGGTTATCATCAGATCAAGATGGCAGTTAAGGACCAGGAGAAGACGGCTTTCATTACTCCGTTTGGAGCCTTCTGCTATGTTTCTATGCCGTTTGGGCTCAAGAGAGCCCAGACGACTTATCAAAGGTGTGTGCAGAATTGTCTCCACAACCAGATTGGGCGCAATGTTCATGCTTATGTGGACGACATTGTGGTGAAGTCCAAAGAGAAAGAGACCTTGATCTCCGACTTAAAGCAAACCTTTGACAATCTCCGGGTCTACAAGATGATGCTTAACCCGGACAAATGTGTATTTGGTGTACCTGCAGGCAAACTTTTGGGATTCTTGGTCTCAAACAGGGGCATTGAAGCTAACCCGGAGAAGATCAAGGCGATTACCTCTTTGGCTAAACCGGCGTGCATCAATGATGTTCAGCGGCTGGCGGGTCGTGTTGCTGCTTTAAGCCGATTCATAAGCCGGCTGGGGGAGAAGGCTCTACCGCTGATCGATGATGAAGAAAGCAGACATCTTTATGCAGGTGAGGAGGCTCTTGATGCTGCCTTTGAAGATTTAAAGAGACAGTTGGCTGAGCCGCTGGTTCTCGCAGCTCCGATTGACAAGGAGCCATTGCTATTGTATGTTGCGGCTAACTCACGTGCTGTTAGTGTGGCCATTGTGGTGGAGCGTAAGGAGTCTGGCAAGGAGCATCCGGTTCAGCGGCCGGTTTATTACATCAGTGAGGTGCTCATAGAATCCAAGCAAAGGTATCCGCATTGGCAGAAACTGGTTTATGGGGTGTTCATGGCGAGCCGGAAGCTAGAGCAGTACTTCCTGGGTCATCATATAACTGTGGTAAGTTCAGCCCCCTTGGGAGACATCATCCAGAATAGGGAAGCCACAGGACGAGTTGCCAAGTGGGCCATCGAGCTTGGGCCTCACGGTTTGAAGTATATGCCACGCACAACTATCAAGTCTCAAGCCCTAGTGGACTTTATCAATGATTGGACGGAGTTGCAGGCACCAGAGGAGAAGCCGCATAACACATATTGGACTATTCACTTCGATGGGTCCAGGCAGTTGGAGGGCTCGGGGGCTGTGGTTGTTTTGACTTCCCCCCAAGGTGACAAATTTTGTTATGTGCTCCGGCTTATGTTTCCCTGTACTAACAATGCAGCTGAATATGGGGCTTTACTCTATGGCCTCCGGATAGCCAAAGAGATGAATTTGAGCCGGGTAAGATGCTTGGGCGATTCAGACCTCGTCGCTCAACAGGTGTCAGGCACATGGGATTCTAAGGATCCCCTCATGGCGGCTTATCGTCGTGAGGTTGATGCGGTGGCTGGGCACTTCAAAGGTTATCAAGTAGAGCACATTGATCGAAGGAAGAATGAGGCGGTGATGCTTTAAGCGGTGGGGTCTCAGCGTAAGCCGGTGCCGCCTAATACTTTTCTTGACATTTTGCATAACCCTTCTGTCAGAGTGCCTACAGAGGAAGAACTCGCAGTGCCAGACCCGGAGGTGCAGCTGGTGGCGGCTCTCCATGCCATGCCGGACTAGACGGTCCCATACTTAGCCTATATGACCCGGGGAGAATTGCCTGAGGACGAGACCTTGGCAAGACAAATCGTCAGGCGGTCCAAATCCATGACAATTGTTCATGGTGAGTTGCATCACCGCAGCGTCACTGGGGCGTTTCAACATTGTGTATCACCTACGGAGGGTCAGGAGATACTTCGTGAGATTCATGAAGGTGATTGCGGTCATCATGCCGGTTCAAAGTCTCTGGTGGCCAAGGCTTTTCGTCACAGTTTTTATTGGCTGACGGCTCATGCGGATGCGGAGGATCTGGTCAGCAAATGTGACGGATGTCAAAAATTCTCAAGACGAGCTCATGTGCCGGCTCAAGAATTGAGGATGATTCCAATTACTTGGCCGTTTGCAGTCTGGGGGCTTGATATGGTTGGACCTTTCAAAAGGTCTAAAGATAAGAAGACACACCTGTTGGTGGTAGTGGATAAATTCACCACGTGGGTTGAAGCAGAGCCGGTCACTAAGTGTGATGCAGCCACGGCGGTTCAGTTCATCAAAAAGGTGATCTTTCGTTTTGGTTTTCCGCACAGTATTATAGCGATAATGGCACTAATCTCTCCAAGGGTGCCATGGAAGAGTTCTGTCAACAAGAGCACATCCACTTGATGTTTGGTGTTGCTCACCCCTAGTCTAATGGTCGAGCGAAAGAGCTAATCAAGAGATCTTGAAAGGTATCAAACCCGGCTCTTAGTTCCTTTACAGCGAACTCCGGGTTGTTGGGTGGAGGAATTACCTTCTGTGCTATGGAGCATCAACACAACGCCCAACAGGTCTACTGGTTATACACCTTTCTTCATGGTGTACGGAGCAGAGGCGGTTCTGCCAAGTGACATCCGGCAGGATTCACCCCGGGTGGCGGCTTACGTTGAGTCTGATAACGAAAAAGCTCGTCAGGATGCACTCGACTTGTTGGATGAAGAGCGAGACTTGGCTATAGCCCGCTCGGCGATTTACCAGCAAGACCTGCGCCGTTATCACAGCCGCCGGGTTAGAAGCAGAACTTTCCAGGAAGGTGATTTAGTGCTCCGGCTCATCCAGGATCAAACTGATATGCACAAGTTGTCCCCTCCTTGGGAAAGACCTTTTGTGGTCAGCAAGAATCTTAACAACGGGTCATATTACCTCATCGATGTTCGAGAGCACAAAGACTCACGTAAGTCCGAGGAGGAGACCCGCCGGCCGTGGAACATAGCGCATCTCCGGCCCTACTATACTTAAGCCGTTGGCTTTCAGAGTATATTTATATTTTCTTTTTTAGCAATGTATATATTATAAGGCAATAAAGCATGACCTCTTTCTTTTCCATCCTACAAGGTTTATGTGTCTTCTTTACCAGGTGATGGAAACGACTAACAGGGAGCGGATCATATCTGAATCCGGTTTTCGCTTTGGTCCGGCTTATGATCATATCTGAATCAAGCCATGGTCATTTGGGGGCTTCCTGTTCAAACATAGGTCATATTCGAACCAAAGAGAACATAGCTGTCGATACCCAATTGATTGGCACACTGCCCAACCCACTTGGGGGCTTCTTGATCATATTTGAATCATAGCTTAACCTCTTTGGGCCTGACGTGGATTGTATTCGAATCAGCGTCATTAAACAACTCTCATGGTCACTTGGGGGCTTCCTATTCAAACATAGGTCGTATTCGAACCAAAGAGAGCATAGCTGTCGATACCCTTTGATCGGCATCGCCAAAGCCATTGGGGGCTGTATGATCGTATCCGAATCTTAGCTTAACCCCTCTGGAACGGTTCTACTGATCGTATTCGAATCATAGGCCTTTGAAAAACAGGTTTACTTTATTCTATAAGAGTAAATAATACTAAGGGCCAGGTAAACATTATATGTGCCAATTTTCAGAAGTTAAGCATAACTGTCTGCTTTTTTGGGATCAAGTAAGCCGGTAAGGTACGCCTTAAACCGGCTGATACTTATGATGTTTTGGTTCCTACTCCGGATTAACGTTATCTTACATGACCCCGGATGTGGTGAGATTCCCAAGGAAATTTCTTGTTTTATACACAGAGTAAAGCAGAAAGCTTTTGGATGATTCAAGCAAGCCGGCAGTGCACATTGCTGGCGGCTTGAGACATTGTTAAGCACCGCAAAACATGCGCGAAGGCATGACAGAGTTAAGAAGTTTTTCTACCCTATTACAAGACTCCACGAGTCTGAATAATGAAGTATTGTTTTCTTTACAAGACTTAAGTGCGAGCGATTACTCCTTTGGTGGACTTGGCGACTCGGGTTATCCTTCTCCGCCTCTTAAATCGCTGCTTTGTCCGGAAGGTTGGCGAGGTCGATTAATGCCGCTTAAGGCTTCAAATTCAGCTTCATCATCTATTAAACTGGCCGGGTCAACTTCAGGAGCAAAGGTATGCTTACGAGTTGGAGGGATCAGGCTGACATCATCATTATGCGGAGTTGGAATCCTCCGGTTCTCGTTGTCATAACCCGGCTGGTACTTGGTAAGATCAATATCATTGCCGATGATGGTGGCCACAGGACGTACGACTCTCGCACAGGTGGTGAAATCTGATTGACTGAATGCAGAGCCATCCTCCTTTAAGCTGGGGTATCCAAGAGCAACATCGTTTAAGTCTAGCTCTGGAGCCAATGCTTTGCCTGGCTTAAGGCGGCTATGGCCCAGGCTCTACCAGATGCTCGCCTTAACTCCTGAATCCGTTGAGGTAGCACGACAAGCCGCTTGAGTACATCTTGCAGGACATAAGGAGCATCATTTGATAAAGCCACAACGGCTAAAGCACGTTGTGACCCGGTGTATAGTTGTTCCACCAGAGTGTACACCGCCCTAAGCTTGACCAGCATATTCTGCTTGAGGTTCGTGCTCCTAGGGCCTGTGTTTATACATATAAGGTGAGCCAGAGTTAATAATTAAAATAGACATCAAAGGAACCATTGTGATATTCAGAGTTATACAAAGTAACTTACCGAAGATTGCTGAGACCATTTGAGATATCTGGCGCTTTAAGCCGGTCAGCTCGGCGGTTGCCTCGGCAAGAGATGCCTCATTGTTTCAGCCCGAGTCACCAGTGAAGCCCTCTCCTCAACCCAAGTTTTCTTCTCCGATTCAAAATTTTTCTTGAGTTTATCTTGTTCGAGAACCTTGAATTCAAACTTGGAGTTGGCTTTACGAGTTTCAAGCTCTTGGGTTTTCAAGCGACTCTTCAGATCAGCAATCTCCGCCTCAAATTGACTTATGGCGGCCTGCATCGACATCAGGTTATGGTAAGAATCACGGTAAGATTACATTCAAGTCCCAAACACTTTACAAGTAAAGATACTTGGCACTTGAGGGCTAATGTATGCTTAAAGAATTCTTAACCTATTTTACCGGGTCATGTATATTAAGTCTCAAGCTCTTTACAAGTAAAGGCACTTGACACTTGGGGGCTAATGTGTTACCCAAATTCAAAGTTTCATGCTATCACCGAGTTAAAAATATTCAATTTAAGCCGGACAAAATTAACAGTAAGTAGATTTCTAAGTCTACAGCATATTCATTCATAAGCAATAGACTTGGGGCTGATCTGATGAAGTAAGGTTAAAGGTATACCTCAGATTTATGTTGTATTTGCTTCACCATGTCAATTTCCAGGTCACGGCTATTGTGCACTTGGTTCAAATACCCCGAGACTATATCACCAATGCTTAGGTGAGTATAATCAGTGATATCCTATTTGGTTTTCCGACGTTGGGCAAACTCCTCCTTGGCGATTGCATCGAGCAAGGACGATGAGGGCGGCCGGTTCAACATATTGGCTTTTCAGAAATTCAACTTCTGGTTCAGTCGTCTTGACCGGGCTAGGAATTTCCAGCTTATCAGAATCGTGGACAACGTCTTCTGCAGGTGGGTCAGAAGTTGACACCGGAATATCAAAAGCCAGTTCAGGCGGTGGCTCATGAGTGGAGCTATCAGGAACGGATGAGTCAATTGCCGGTTCAGTGACCACCGGGTCTCGGGACAAATTATTCTTTTTGGCCTTCTTGCTAGGCTTCACTTGCAGGCTGTCAGTCAAAATGGAAGGATGAGTACCAATGAATAAGTATGGAAAAACTTAAGGTAAGAAAGGTGGCATTACCCGGGAGCTGTTTTAAAAGCCGGCATGTTTGATTGCATCGACTCGCCGGAAGACTGAGAGGTATATTGATAATTGGAGTTAGATGAATTGAGGGGGTCGACGAAATAAACCTGCCAAAGGATAAACAAAACGCAAAGCGGAGATGACCTCAGTTCGACGCTTCCTGGTTATATCGGGTAAGCCGGAGGAGAGTTCTGCGTCTTGAGTGGCCTGAGTTTGCCTCCGGTTCTCAAGTTGTTGTTGCTTCAAAAGAAATTGAGGATCTTGGTAAGCTAGAGGGTGTGAAAACCTTACTTTCCGGGTCACCCTTCGGATTTTTTGTGTTGGCAAAGGCTCTGAGTCGGAGGAAATTATAGTTACCTCTTCGCCAGCTGCTTGACTATTTCCAGTATCCTCCTGAGAGGGTCAAATGTCAGTAAAAGTAATGGCAAAGGAGTTAAAGAAAATTGAAAAATATTACCTCTTCCTCATACGAAGAAGAGTCATCCAATTTAAACATATCAGAGGCGCTGGGTTTCTTCTTCTTAGAGGTGCCCGTCCTGGCGGCTTTTCTTTCAGTCTTCTTGGCCGCCCTGGCTTGTTTAGCAGCCTCATGGTCATACTTGACCTTCCAGAAATCATCGCCGGCCTATGGAAACAGATAAAGAATCATAAGTATAAGAAGTTAACATATAAAAGAGTATTTGTGAAGACTAGTAACTTACCGCAGGAGCCGGGTTCTTCTTGCAGAAGGGAAGTAAGCCGAAGGCATTACTGGTTACAGTGCCTTCCTTCAACAGAGATTGGACTGTAGCATCTACCGCATCGTCTGATAAATCATCAGAGCTATGACGCATCGAGTCATCCTTTTCGCCTGCATAAGTACACATTAAGCCGGAGCGGCGGCTTAATGGTAGTATCCGCCAGGTGACCCAGACTCGAACCAGATCGATGCCATTTAAACCGTTCCCTAGAAGAGCTTTGATCTTCTTGATGGTGGGGTTGAGAGGCAGGCGTTCAAGAGCGGATAGCTTATCTTCCAGCGGATGATTGGATTCGAGACGCAGGGCGCGAAAGCCGGGCAGTGGCTTCTCATCAGCCGGTGATGTATCTTGGCAGTAGAACCACATCTGGTTCCAGTCTTTCGGGTGACTTGGTAGCTCAAAGCATAAGGAAAAGACAATCTCTTCGCGCTGGATGGAGATGCCGCCAAGTTCAAGACTAGGCCCGTTAGCACGTTCGTTTTGCGGTTCAAATAAAAAGTTCTCTGAACAAAAGCAGATTTGGTTCTTCTCCGGTACACTTCGCAGAAAACTTGAAAATTGCGAGATTTGACACGAATTGGGCCCGATGTCTTGAGGTCTAAGGTTAAAGAAATTCAGAACTTCTCGAAAAATTTTGAGCCGGGAGGGCAAATCCGGTTCATGTGATCCGTGAAAACTATCACTTCCCGTCTTTTGGCTGAGGCTTTTCTTGGATGGGTCAGAACACGATAAGACATGACCTCCTTTTTGGCAGATGGCCGACTTCACAAATTCGGCCAGTTTACTCTTAGTGACTGTGGATGGGACCCAGTTGCAGGTTACAGGAGCTTTTGCCGCCTTAGGTGCCATGACAACAGTTGGCCTATTACAAAATAAGAAGTTCTGGCTTAAATTTTAACCCGGAAGAAAATATTCAAATTGCTGAAGATAGCAGCTTAAAGGGGCCTAATGATATAAGGGTGATTGTGCAACAATATTTAAGCCGCTACAAACATCAAGAGCGATTCAAATTTTTAAAGTCATGAGAAGACGGCAAGGATTGCAGCTCAGTATCACTTATTTGAACCGGACACCTGGACAATTGTGTTTAAGGGCATTTACCAGAAGAAGCTTTCCGGGTGATAGAAACAAGTTTCACAGATGACAGCTATTATTTTGGATCAAATTATTGTTCTGAAAGAAATTTTTTCTAGACCTAAAACAGAGCAGAGGAGTTCATGCATCCTAATGAGGATTCCTTGCAAGAAAAGAAGATCTGCCAGTATATAAAATGGATGCGGAATAGGTACCGCATGAGATTTATGCTACTATGGGATCAAAAGAAGCCACGGCAGAGGAAATACGAAGAACAGGGGATGAACTACGAACTGTACAGAAGAACTGTCAACCCTAGCATAGATATAAGATGCAGAAAGGGGAAACTTATAGTGCTGGATCTGTTGCGGAGGGGCTGTCGTTCTCTGGTCGGATTCAAGTTGATGCAGCGGCCAAGGATGACGGAGATGAGGTGCACTGCGGCGGCGGCGGAGCTCGAGCGACAGGGAGAGAGCGAGCGGAGGAAGACGACTGGAAAGGGGGAAGATGAAAACCCAGGTCGCGCCTATTTATAAGGAAAGAATAACTGAGACGGCATGGGAAACGAGGAGATAAGAATTACTATCCAGCGGCCCCGACGCCCCGATTCTCGGAACGGGCAATAAAGACAAAGATCCGTTGGGCCGATTCGGCGGGATAAAAGGAAAGATGACGTCATGACGGGTTAACACGGATCCAAAGAGTGACCTCACGTCGGGTTAAAGAAAGTCTTTTTTGCGCAGTCCGAAGACTGAAGATTGATGTTTTAAGTTATTTTAAGATTGACATGAGCAGGTTCAAATCAATCTGGGGCCTAATGTTGGGGATATAACTATTTGAGTAAGCCGCCCAGGAGGGCCCGGGTTATGTAAAGAGTTACCAGACAGAAGCCCAAGTCCAAGCATGAAGATGGCGTCTCAACAAGGGGCCTAAGGCCCACAGGCGACTTAAAGCCTGTTGTAGTAAACCGCCATAATGGCATGACTTGTATCATAAGGTAGACTTGACTAGTCACCGAGCCGGACACTGTTTATGAGCCGGCCGGGACTCTGTAAGCCGCAGGGCGTCAACCCGTGTATATAAGGGGACGACCCGACGGCGGCTTAGGAAAAGAAACAACCTTTCGAGAACCGGGCATAGCGTATCTCGCTCCCTGGTCATCGAAACCTCAAGCAATACCAATCCAACTAGACGTAGGCTTACCTTCACCGTAAGGAGCCGAACTAGTATAAACCCTCTCGTGTCCTTTGTCCCGTTTAACCCCTTTAAGCTTCCTAGTTGCGATGGCTCCACGATTAAGTCCTTCCAAAAGGATATCTGCCGTGACAATTCCACGACAAGCATGATGCTTCTCTTAAGGCCTTGGTCCAAATGAGAATAGCCACACTAACCATGATGCTTGCACCACTTTCTGGTGGTGCGGCCTCGAGGCCAGCTGTGCCTACTCCTTCACTTGGCCAACAACCTCCTAGTAATGAACACTCCAGTGTTACTTGGCTTTATGCAAGACCTCAAATAGAGAAACCTAAGTATAACCCTCAAAGCAAACCTCCTTTACTTGATGACACTACCGATTTTGCTTTGTGGAGAGTTGCTATGCAGGATCATCTTCGATATGGAAATGATGAGATGTTGGAGATCTTGGAGTATGGCTACCAGGCTGTTGACCCGAAGAATCTTACTCCAAGAGAGGTATATGACAAGAATCTCAATGACACAACAACCATGTGCATAAGGAGAGGTATGACTGACAAGCAAAGGAGACCATACATACATATCACAAGTGCCAAGGAATTATGGGATAGCATTGTGAGGACCAAGACCGGTACCTCCACTCTCCGGCTTGCTTAACATGAAATTGCCAAGGGTCAATTGCAAAACTTTTGTATGGAGAAAGGTGAAACTCCCAAGCAACTACTTGAATGTCTCATGACTCACTGCCAACATTGAGTCATGTGAATGTGACAAGACTCAAGATGGATTCAACTTGACTAAGTGATTTCTCGTGGATAAGTTGCTTCATGCTCTTGCTCCGTATTATCACCAAATGGTGTGGGACATAAGACAACACCATGGTTTCAAGGAAATGAATTCGGATGACATCATATCCACCTTCCAACTATTTGAAGAGTCAAAGGCAAATGCTACTAAACATCTTGCCATGCATGGTACCTCAACATCAAAAATCAATCTTGCATTTAAGGCCAAGCATGTATGTGAAGAAGAGCAAAGTGAAGAAGAAGAAGATGATGAGGACGAAGACGGTGATGAGGTCGACTCCGATGAGAGCCCTTCATATGAAGACATTGCCCTCTTTGTCAAGAAGTTTAGCGTGGGAAAATTCAAGGGAAGATTCCAGAAGAAGAAAGTGAGAAAGTGTTACAACTGTGAAGAAACCAACCACTTCTCCAACGATTGCCCCTATGAGAAGAGATAAGATAAACCAAGGTTTCCCAAGACCTTTCCCAAGAAGAAGTTGCCAAATCCCTTGAACACAAAGCTCAAGAAGAGAGATGGGAAAGCAATAGTTGCTCATGAAGAATCCAATCCGGATGATGTTAGTGGTGTTGCCGGAGTTGCTCAAGATTCTCAAAACACCTTGAGGCTAGTCAACAAGAGTGGTGATGTTGTCACCTACAACTACATGAAAGACTACAAGGGCAATGCTCACAAGTGCCTAATGGCCAAGGCCATGGTAGAAGATGGAGAGGACAAAAACTCTCCTGACAAGGTCAAGGTAACCCCACGATCAAATCCTCCTCTTTTCACTCCTTCTACTCCTAGTGATGAGTATCTTGATGCGGAGGATAGTTATGAGGATGATGATATAGATGATCCTATGCTTGCTAAACTAAATAAGTTCATGTGCTCTCTCAAAGGAAAGAAGCTCACTATGTTTCGTATGCTTATGGAGATGGTGAGTAAGAACACCATCGTCATTAAGGAACTCGAAACCCTTGTCACCGAGGAAAAGGAAAAATATGAAATCTTGAGCAGAAAGTCCAATATGAGGAAGCACGGAATGATGAACTATGCTTGAAAATTGGTGTAAACATTGATGTTCATGCTAAAGATCTTGCCTCCTTGAAAAAGGCTAAGGACTCTTGCGAAGAGTTGATGAATGATAAAAGTAAGCTTGCTAAGTCTCATGCTTCTCTCTCTATGGATTGTGAGCTTCTTTCCGTGTCTCTCAAGACTAAGGAAGAAGAGCTCACCCTTCTTACAAAGAGTTTTCAGACACTCAAGCTTACTTATCTTGAAACTCTAGCCAAGGCTTACTCTTCTCCTATTATTAATGTTGATGCTTGTACTACTAACTCTAGTAGTGACCTAGCATCTATTCTTGAGGAGAATTGTTTTCTCAAGGCTCAAATCGAGAAAGGTCTCATGACATGTGCTCAAGGACAAAAGAAGTTGAATGAGGTATTGAACTAACACAGTGAGGTGTTTGCCAAAGAGGGGCTCGGGTTTGACCCAAGAACAAGCAAGAAGAAGACGTCTTCTCAAAAGTGCTCCACTCCTCTAAAAGAAACATCTGTACGGGAAGGGCACAAGGAGAAAGGTAAGGTTGTTGGTGGGAAGGCCACTAGGGGCATGCCCACTATCAACAAGCCAAAAGAGTTCATGCTTCCATCCTATGTACTCCGTAAAACTAAGGATGGAGAAGTTTATGCAAAGTTTGTTGGTCCTCGAAATGCATTCCGGTTTTATGCTATTTGGTTCCCTAAGACCCTTGTGACTAACTTGAGAGATCCCATTGCAAAATGGGTGCCTCTAACCAAGTCATAATTGTGTGTAGGTTGCTTTCTATGGTGGAGTAAAATGGGTGATCGATAGTGGATGCACCAATCATATGACCGAAGATAGCAAATTGCTCTACGATTTCATGGAAGCTATTCAATCATTTATGAGCATTATGTTTGGTGGAGGATCAAAAGGACAGGTACTCGGGTTGGGCAAGGTGGCTATCACAAATGACATGTCTCTTGCAAATGCCATGCTTGTCCAATCCCTTAAATACCATTTGCTTTCCGTTCACCAATTGGCTTCTGTTGGTTATGATACACTCTTTGGACTAACGGATGTGAAAGTCTTTAAGAGATATACTCTTGAAGTAGCCTTTGTTGGGGAGTTGGATGGCAACCTTTACACGGTCGATTTCTCGAAAGAGAGCACATTCCATGCAACTTGTCTAATGGCCAAGGCCGACAAGGGGTGGCTGTGGCATCGCCGGCTAGCCCATGTCGGCATGAGAAATCTTCAAGATCTCTTAAAGGGTAATCACATCCTTGGACTAACCAATGTCTCTTTTGAGAAAGATCGTGTGTGTAGTGCATGCATAGCCGGGAAGCAACATCAATCGAAGCACCCACCCAAGAATATTGTGTCTACTTCAAGGCCTTTTGAGCTCCTTCATGTGGATCTCTTTGGGCCTCCTTCATGGGATAGTCTTGGTGGGAAAAAGTATAGGCTTGTCACTGTGGATGATTACTCAAGATATACATGGGTCTTCTTCCTCAAGTCCAAGGACGAGACGAAGATCACCTTCATTGATTTTGCCAAGCAAGCACAATGCAAGTTTGACAAAGAAATCTTGGCAATAAGAAGTGATAATGGCTCTGAGTTCAAGAACTACACCTTGGAAGAATTTCTTAGTGATGAAGGGATTGAGCATCAATATTCAGCTCCATACACTCCTCAACAAAATGGTGTAGCCGGAAGGAAGAACCGCACACTTGTGGATATGGCAAGGTCCATGTTGGATGAATATAAGTCGCCACATAGTTTTTGGGCCAAGGCTGTCAACACTGCATGCCATGCATCAAACTGGCTCTTCCTCCGCACCATATTGGAAAAGACTCCATATGAGCTCCTAACTGGGAACAAGCCGAATGTCAAGTACTTTCGTGTATTTGGGTGCAAATGTTTCATCCTCAACAAAAGAGGACGGTTAGGAAAATTTCAATCCAAAACCATTGAGGGCATATTTGTTGGCTATGGATCAAACTCTCACGCCTATAGAGTCTACAACAAATCCAATGGATGTGTTGTAGAAACTTGTGACGTGGTGTGATGAATTTAATGGCTCCCATGGGGAGCAAGTTGATCTAAGTGATGTAGGTGAAGAAGATCCCTCTCAAGATATTTTGACCATGGGTGTTGGTGCACTTTTTCCAATGAAACAAGAACCTCATGATGATGAAGAAGAAGATGGAAGCTTCACACATCATCAAACTACTTCAACACCTATACCACCTCAAGCTCCTATTGCTCAACCGATGCCCTTAGTCCAAGTACAAGAAGATGATCAAGTTCCTATTCATGATAATCTTCAAGAACAAGATCATTATCAAGGGCAAGAACAAGAAAGTGCAATCATTGATAATGAACCTCAACAAATGCAATATGAAGAAGAAGATCTTCCACCACACATCAATGATCCATATGTTGAGGATGTGGATGATAGACGTGAAGTTGAACCTCGCGAAACCTTAACATCCATCATGCCTCGAGTGGCCGGTCGTGTTGATGTTGAAAAAATTCCCACCGGCATATCGGAAGGTAGAGTCACTCGTAAACATTTGACAAATTTTGTGCTCACTTCTTGTTTGTGTCTAGTGTTGAGCCTCTCAAGGTACAAGAGGCATTGATGGACAACAACTGGCTCGTTGCTATGCATGAAGAGTTGAAAATTTTTGAACGCAACCAAGTGTGGTCTTTAGTCGAGAGACCAACTACGGAACACAATGTTATTGGAACAAAATGGATTTTCAAGAACAAGCAAGATGAGAATGGTTTAATCTTCCGTAACAAGGCAAGGTTAGTGGCACAAGGGTACTCACAAGTTGAAGGTTTGGACTTTGGTGAGACCTTTGCCCCCGTTGCC
Organism: Aegilops longissima; assembly: GCA_021605205.1. NCBI lineage: Eukaryota > Viridiplantae > Streptophyta > Magnoliopsida > Poales > Poaceae > Aegilops > Aegilops longissima. Next base: position 580,971,544 of record CM038678.1, read on the forward strand.
TATCTTGAATCCATTCGCATCGTACTTGCTTATGTTGCTTTCAATGGTTTTACATTACATCAAATGGATGTGAAGAGTGCTTTCCTTAACGGTCCTCTACAAGAAGAAGTATATGTGTCACAACCACCTGGGTTCGTTGATCCCGATCACAAAGACTATGTGTATAAACTTCATAAGGCTTTGTATGGCCTCAAACAAGCACCTCGTGCTTGGTATGATCATCTTAAGAAGTTTTTACTCAACGATGGTTTTGTGAGAGGGGTGATAGATCCCACTATTTTTCATAAGAGGGACAAGGGTGATTTGATCTTATGCCAAATCTATGTAGATGATATCATTTTTGGTTCTCCTAACATTCATTTGTGCAAGAAGTTTGCGGCTTCCATGACCAAGAATTTTGAAATGTCACTCAATGCGGATTTGAAGTTCTTTCTCGGATTTCAAATTCAACAATTTCAAGAAGGAATTTTCTTGTCTCAAGCAAAATACCTCAAGGATATCCTAGAGAAGTTTGGCATGTCTAATGCCAGTCCATGCAAGACACCCATGCCAACCAAAATTGTACTCACTAAAGACACAAATGGTATCCCTTTGGACCCATCTATTTACCGCTCTATGATTGGTTCATTGCTTTATCTTTGTGCATCTAGACCAGACTTATGTTTAGTGTATGCATGTGTGCTAGATTTCAAGCTTCCCCTAGGGAAAGTCATCATAAGGCGGTTAAGCATATTCTTAGATACCTCGTTCACACCCCAAAGTTGGGTCTATGGTACCCCAAGGATGCTAAGTTTGATCTCATTGGGTACACGGAGGCGGATTGGGCTGGAGACAAAGTGGATCGTAAGTCCACCTCCGGTTCATGTCAATTTCTTGGACGCTCCTTGGTAAGTTGGTCCTCGAAGAAACAAAATTGTGTTGCTCTCCCCACCACCGAAGTTGAATACATTGCAACCGCTAGTTGTGCAACTCAATTGCTATGGATGAGGCAAACTTTGAAGGATTAGGGTATCACCTATAGAAACGTGCCTCTTCTATGTGATAATGAAAGTGCCATCAATATTGTTGAAAATACCAAAGATCATACCCGCACCAAGCACATTGATATTAGGTATCATTTCTTGAGAGATCATGTGGAAAAAGGTGACATTGATATTGCTCATGTTGGCACAGATATGCAACTTGCAGACATTTTCACCAAGCCATTGGATGAAGCAAGGTTTTGTCAACTTAGGTGTGAACTTGGTATCTTGGAGCTTGACAACATTATGTGAAATCTAGTACCCATGCATGCATTTTCATAATGTCTTGTCTTGATGTAGGCATATATTTAGGGGGAGGCACTCAATTCATGAGTACTCTCACCCTACATAATGCATAAATAGAACAAACACTCTCAAAGCTATCATGGTCTCTTGTTGAAGTATGGTGCTTTAAAATGATGGAGTCGTGACTATGTACCCAAAAGGCAATCTTTGCGGTACTTTGTCCCATATGCTCAAACATGGTGACTTCGGTCACCGCTCGTGGATTGTGTGTATGTACCTTTCTTTACTTCATATTGTTGGGTTATTATAGCACATCTTAGTATGGCCATCGATTTCTCAAGTGTTCACTCCTACAAACTCTAAATCTCCTTGGAGGAGTCTATATCAATATCTTTTAGTTGGCCCCCTTACAACATCTTTCCCTGGTTGGGCTCTCTGTCCAGTTGCCGGACATCCGGCTCCTCAGCTAGACATCCGGTCCCTGGCAGAATTCTCTGCAACTCCTTTCCATCGAGCACTACCAGTGGCCGGACATCCGGGTCATGGATCTTTACTCTCTGACTTCCACACGCTGGATATCCGGGCTTGGTCCCCGGATGTCCGGCCCATCGGCCCTGGACTTTTTGCTCTCTGACCTTCACTCGCCAGATATCCGGGCTTGGACCCCGGATATCCGGCCCGTCGTCCGCATCCACAACATAACAGGGGAGGGCTCGGGATTTGGGGGCAGTTCCCCATTCTCTCTCGTGCTCTCCCCATCTATTCCAACAGCAGCCGCCACCGCCGGGCTGTGCTCCGGCGCTGCCCCGGCCATCTCCTCCGTTCTCCGGCCTCGATCTCTTGCCCACGCCTTCTCCTCCTCCCGATCTACGTTTCCATCCAATCCATTCCTTGGGTTGCGGTGTGAATCACTCGGGAGGGACCGGTTAGGGTGTTGACTTGTGGATCGACCGTCGGAGTTCTTCATGGCGCGTACCAAGAATTGCGGCCCTGGTCCGTCTTCCCGGGGTATGGCTGCTATCTACATATTCCTCTTCTTCTTGTTTAGACCCAACCATCCTAGGTTTTCATGACTATCTTGAAGTATATGTCTCTTTTAGACATTTTATGTCACTTGCCTTGCCTAAAATCCTCTCTATGTTCTTGGCTAAACAACTTAATCATGGGCATGTCAATATTTTGATCTACCACTTGGACTTGTCCTATGGTCATGTTCGAAAATATTCATCCCATTCTTTAAATTGCCTTATCCTTGCTCATACTTTTTGACTCCTTCTCATCGGTACCCTTATCATGTATCTGTTTCAGTCGATCGCCGGCAAGGTTCCATCGACTCCGATGAGCATGCTCAACCTAAGAAGAAGAAGACCACCACTAAGAAGAAGCATCGGGCACCATCCCCAAGTCTGTCGGCCTCTGATCTGGATGATGAGGACTATGTTGGGGAGGAAGAGGATGACATTCCGCCAAGACATTCTGTTGGCGAATCCAAGCCTGGCACTAGGAGGGCCCCTGTGCCTCAAGTTCTTGGTGTTGCAATGCCCGTGATCCATGGTCGTCATATCTCAATGGAGCTTCCTTTCAGCGGGGACCGCCCCACACATGACTTCATCATCGTGGGGGTCGGTCCATATCTTGAGTTCCGACGGGATACCAACCCATATGAGATGGTGGCTAATGCCGAGGATCCTCATTTCCATACTCGCATGCAGCAAGATCTTTACTCGAGTTTCGTCCATGGTCGTGGACTTGCCCCTCATAAATACCTGGATCTTCAGTTCATGCATGATCATCCTGCCATGTTTCCTAACGACACGGTCAAGATCATTGATGATATGACTCTAGGTCAAGCAATGACCTTCAAGTGTGATTGGAATGAAGTTGATGTCCTTCAGTTCTATGCCACCTACTTCTTTCGGCCAGACAACACTCTCACATGGATGACTGATAACACTGTGTTGATCATCACCTATGACCGCTTTGTTCAGATTTTGGGCTTCTCCGGTGATGGTCATCACATCCAAAGTATGGATCCTCGCTATAATCCCAAAGGGATTGATGCTTGCATGGCTCTTCTTAAGCCCATTTCTCAGCTCACTCCAGAGGAACGTGAATATCCACCAAATGAGTCATCCATTTTCCGGTCTCCCTACTACATTCTCTATCAGTGTGTGCTTCGCACTCTCTATCCTAAGAAGGGAGATCACTCAAGGGCTCGCAACTACTGCATTGATCTGATGGTTTGTATGCATGATGCACCTGCTGAGCCTCTTGACACCGCCCACTATATTAGGCATGAGATCCTCTCTCCAACTTTATTCAGACGCGTCAATTCCCACATGCCCCATTCATTCATGCCATCATTGATCACACTGCTCCATTTGAGGTTGCTAAGACCGTTGTGCATTCCATTTGGAAGCCTCCTGTTCATATGCGCATGGCCGCTCCTACACCGGCTGCTGCACCTCGACCACCTAGGAAGGCTGCTGGTCTGTCTCAGCCCACGGGTTCCTTTGTGCCTTCTTCCTCGACTGCTCCTCGTGGTCGTCTTGCCTCGTTCTTAGGCAAGGCTCAGTCTGCTATCATGAAGGCAATCACTTTCAACTGTTAGCAGAATCATGATGTTCAGAAGCGCCTCATCATCTCCAAGAATCAGCTCAAGCAGCGCCTTCATGATCATGGGAGTCCTGTGAGTGATGACGATCTGATTCCCGCAGCTTCGTCCTCTTCCACCTTCGGTTTCCCGTCTCGTGACGAGTACGCCCAGTTCTTTGATGGTGATGATGGCATCCGCCAGGAGTGACAGAGTCCGTCTAGTTCTTCGCCCCTTTTTACTTGTTGCTGTCAAAGGGGGAGAAGTAGTATCTTAGTATGGTCATGCTATATGTTGGCTAGTTGTGTTAGCTACTATTCAAACTTGTTATGTTGCTACTTATGGTACTATGTTGTTATCGTTTGAGACTATGTTGTTATCTTTATGGCTAAGAAATGATTGAGTCTATGGTTGTTACGGTGGTTTCATATGTGTGTATCTCACTTTTATATCTTTTTGAGCTACATATGCTACCATGAGAGTTTGTGATATACATCCTAACATATTCATCTCTTGCACACAATGAGGGGGAGCTAAAAGCAAATAGGAATATAAACATATTTTGTATTTTTCTCTCATGATTGTCAATGCTAAATTTATGATACTACATGTATGATTGTCATCAAAAAACAAAAAGGGGGAGATTGAAAGTGCAACCATGCCCTTACGTCATGTTTTGATGTTGATGACAATATACATGTAGGGGACTAACTATGTTTGTTAAGTAAATCTCAGGTGTTAGTCCCCGGTTCATCAAGGTGTGTGGATCAAGAGCATACGAAGTGATTTTACTCAAGGATGAAGTATCAAAATGATTACATATTTGTTTACTTGAGTATAGGATCCCGCAATATTAAGAGGGGATCAATACGGTTAGTTGAAGACTTGCTCTTGACACAAACATCCTTGCCAAATGCTTTTGATCCATCTTTATATTCTCTGACATGTTCTGTCTCTGGGATGTCGGATGTCCGGGCTTCATGCCGGATGTCCGGGCCTCACGCCGGATATCCGGCCTGCTCATGGGATATCCGGACCTAGATATCCAGAGAGAACTTTGTGCTGGTGATGTTTGTCGGATATCCGGCCACTCTATGCCGGATGTGCGGGCTCTCCTTGCACCCCAGATTTCTGGGTTTACCTGTCGGACGTCCGGCCTGTGCTATCCAGAGAGCTTTTCAACATGGTGAACTTGCCGGATGTCCGGCCATGTGCCGGATGTCCGGGGTTTCCTGATATGCCGGATGTCCGGGCTTGGCCCCCGAATGTCTGGCCCCTCTGTTTTTATCTTTGCTTCTGCTCTGTTCTTCAAGTGCCCGACCAGGCCGATGTCCGGCCCCCCCTTGCCCGGATGTCCGGCCTGCCCGTTCACTTGCAGTACAACGGCCACATTTGTGCTCACACTATATATAGCTCTCCTCCCCCATGGGAGAGGGTTAACCATTCACTTTGAACAAACCCTAGAACACATTTCACTCTCTCTCTCTCTCTCTCTCTCTCTCTCTCTCACTCTTCCACACCAAATCTTAGATCCCTAAGGGATTTGAGAGCATTTGAGAGAAGCTGTCTGACCAAGTGATAGATCCACTCCTTCCCCTTCTTTGCACCAAAGGAATTCGTGACTTGAGCAAGTCTTGAGCTTTTCCCCATCGTTCTTGTTACTCTTGGAGGTTGGAGACTCCTAGGCGGTATGAGTCTTTCAGAGAGGAATTGATCATTGTGTTTACCCCCGGAAAAGTTTGTGAGGGTTTGGAGACCACCGCAAGGTCTAACACTAGTGGTTGAGAAACGCCTTCGTGGTGTTGTCTCAAAGGGAGAATAGGGTGAGCCTTCGTGGCATTGGTGTGCCTTCGTGGTAACATCCACCTCTTTAACGGTGATGTAGCTTCCGTCCAAGGAAGTGAACATCGGCATACATCCTCGTCTCCCAGAGTTGCAGTTATCCCTAAGCCTTACTCTATACTTGTGGTTACTTGTATCTTAGCACTTACTTATATCATATTGTGCTTGCTTACTCACCTAGTTGTGTTACTTGTTTATCTTGCTTAGCTCCTAGCATTATACTTGCAATTGTTAGGCTCACTTTCATATTCCGCATTATTGCCTAAAATTGCTAAGTAACAATTAAAATTTGTAATTGTACCTATTCACCCCCCATCTAGGTCCTTCTCGATCCTTTCAAAGACCAACGAGGGGGCCACAAGCTAGTGGACCGCGCCCTGGGGGATTGGATGCGCCATGGTAGCTTGTGGACCCCTGGTGCTCCGTTTGCCCTAATTCTTGGCCTATAAATACCTGTATATTCTGAAACCCTCAAAGCGAGACCTGAAACAATTTTATCACCGCCACAAGGCATTGTTCCGACGTGATCCCATCTAGAGCCTTGTTCTGGCACTCTATCGGAGGGGGGAATCATTGGGGAGTCATCAACCTTGTTGCATCCATGATGATGTGTGAGTAGTTCTTTCAGGACCTACGGGTCCATAGTAGTAGCTAGATCTCTCTCTCTCTCTCTCTCTCTCTCTCTCTCTCTCTCTCTCTCTCTCTCTCTCTCTCTCTCTCTCTCGGTCTTCAATACAATGATCTCTTCGAAGATCCATCCGATGTAATTCTTGTGGTGTGTAAGTTGGGATCCAATGAATTGTGGATTTATGATTAGATTGTTCATTGAATTTATATGACTCTTTTGAAGTTTTTTTGATGTGTAGTTTTATAGCTATGTATCTCTCTCCGACCAATCTGTCTACTTTGGCCAAGTTTGGTTGATTTACCTTCAACGGGAGAGGTGTTTTGTAATGGGTTCAATATTGCGGTGATCTTGTCCACCGACAGAAAGAACAAAGGCATGTATTGTGTTGTTGCCACTAAGGATAAAGCGGACGATTTTGGTCATATTGATTGATCTCTTCTTGTCTACATTATGACATCTTGCTTATTGTGTTACTCTGTTTCTATGAACTCAATGCTTTGAGATGCATGCTGGATAGTGGTCTTGGGGTGGAGTAGTAGTAGATACAATTGGATTAAAAGTCTACTTATCAAGGACATAATGCCTATGTGAGATTATGCCATGAATGATCATAGTTATAATTTACGGGATCATGTCAATTGCCCAACAGTAATTTGTCTACCATGCCGCTACATGCTTCAGAAAGATATGGCACTAGTGAACCTATGGCCCACGGGTCTATTTTCCATCAATACAAAAACTCCTACAATTGCTCTTTACTTTCTTTTACTGTTTTGCCGCTTTGCCCTATCACTATTTGCTTTTAATCTTGTACTCCCTCCATCCATAATATAAGAGTGCTTTTTACACTAGTGTAGTGTTAAACACTCTTTTATATTATGGGATGGAGGGTGTAACTAGCAAGAACAAGGGGAGTGACGACCCCCTTTCCTTTGTTTGGTGCAAGTAAATTATTTGTTTGTGTGCAGGTACTACTAAAATTGTTATCTTAGTGACTCCTACGGGTTCGATAACCCTTGGTTCTTAAGTAAGGGAAATACTTTCTGCTGTTGTGCTATATCACCCTTCCTTTTCGGGGAAATCCAACAACTCCTGCAGGATTAGGAGAAGAATTTCTGACGCCGTTGTTGGGGATCATCGTCTACCATATCAAGCAAACACTTTTAGTCTGCTTGTTTTTATTTTCTTGTCTAGTTGCCTTTGCCTTCTTCTTTGTTTGCCAATAAAATCCAAAATACCCCAAAAACCTTTTGTTACTATTTCTACTTGTGTTGCCACTATGTCTACTCCTGAAAATACCAAGCTTTGTGGTTTCTCAAGTACTAATAATAATGATTTTATTAGTAATCATATTGCTCATCCCGCCACTAGTGCGGATTCTTATGATATTAAAGTTGCCTTAATCTTGTTACGAAAGAACAGTTTTCTGGAAACTATAATGAAGATGTTGCTTCCCATCTTAATACCTTTGTTGAGTTATGTGATATGCAAAAAATTAAAGATGTGTATAATGATATTATTAAACTGAAACATTTCCCTTTTTCTCTAAGAGATAGAGCTCAAGCATGATTATCTTCTTTACCGAAAAATAGTATTGATTATTGGCCTAAGTGTAAAGATGCTTTCGTTGGCAAGTATTTTCCTACCGCAAAAATTCTATCTATGAGGAATCAAATTATGAATTTAAACAACCTAACCAAGAACATGCTGTAAAATCATGGGAAATAATGAAACTTAACTTAAATATTTTCCCACACATGGATTGAGTCTTTGGATGATAATGCAAAAAAAATGTTGGATTAAATTTTGTTTTGAGAAACCTTCCAGATTCAGCTGCACGAGGTAGATTCATGGGGATAACACTTGGAGAAGCGACTAAGCTTCTTGATAATATGACCTTAAATTATTCCCAATGGCACACCGAGCGCGCTCCAAGTGGTAAGAAGGTAAACTTTGTCAAGGAGATTTCCTCTCTGAGTGAAATGGAAATAGAAATGATTCCCAATGGCATATTGATCATGCATTTGTACCAGCTCTGCCCATAAATAGAAATATGCAAAGTGGTTAGAACTCCGACGTAGCATTGTGTTTAGGCACCGTTATAGATGCACACTGGTGGGGAATCTAGACTCCCTGGGAACGCCTTAGTCCCATTGATTTCAACGCTTTGCTTTACGTCCCTTGTTACTTAATTTGATTTCAGTGTTTTATCTATACGCTCGCTACACCGTTTGCACCATATTAACATTGCTTTGGATTTCTTACAACTTGCCGAGATTTCTGTTTAAACCTCTCAAGAGACAAAAGGCTGATTCTTGTGCTCCTAGTGGATCGATACTCTTACTTTGAAAAGGCAACAAGTAAACTCGGTGCATTTGCAAGCCATCACAAGGCAATCTCCAAACCTTCACATACTCGTCCTTAGCGATCCACAAAACTCTTGGATGCTCATACCGACGCCTAACCTGTTGAGAAACGTAGCATGCAATTTCAAAAAAATTCCTACGCTCACGCAAGATCTATCTAGGAGATGCATAGCAACGAGGGGAAGAGTGTGTCTATGTACCCTCGTAGACCATAAGTGGAAGCATTTGACAACGCGGTTGATGTAGTCGAACTTCTTCTAGCTCCAACCGATCAAGTACCGAACGTACGACACCTCCGAGTTCTGCACACGTTCAGCTCGGTGACGTCCCTCGTCTTCTTGATCCAGCAAGGCGTCGAGGTAGTAGATGAGTTCGTCAGCATGACGGCGTGGTGATAGTGATGGTTAAGTGATCCGCGCAGGGCTTCGCCTAAGCACTACGAAGATATGACCGTGGGAGTAAACGGTGGAGGGAGGCGCCGCACATGGCTATGCAATAGTCTGGGGTGTGCTAGAGGCGCCCCCCACACACACACACATATAGGTGGGAGGGGAAGGGGAGGCAGCCAGGGTGCGCCCTAGGGTTGGCCACCGCCCCTTAGGGGCCCTGCCTTGCCCTGCGCCCCCCTTTTCCATGTATGCATGAAGGGAAGGAAAGAGGGGGTGAGGGAAGGAAGTGGGAATCCTAATCCACATTTTCCTTTCCCTTCCCCCTTTTCCTTCTCCTCCTCCTATGGCCTTATAGGGTGCACCAGCCCCTTGTGGGCTGGTGTGTTCCTTCACAAGGCCCATATGGCCCATAGGATTGCCGGGGGTACCCGAAACACCTTCCGGTGACCCGATAAGTACCCGATACCGTCTGGAACACTTCCGGTGTCCGAATACCATCGTCCTATATACAAATATTTACCTCTCGACCATTTCGAGACTCCTCGTCATGTTTGTGATCTCATCTGGGACTCCGAACAACATTCGGTCACCAAATCACATAACTCATATAATACTATATCATCATCAAAAGTTAAGCGTGCAGACCCTATGGGTTCGAGAACTATGTAGACATGACCGAGACACCTCTCCGGTCAATAACTAATAGCGGAACCTGGATGCTCATATTGGCTCCTACATATTCTACAAAGATCTTTATCGGTCGAACCGTTATGACAACATACGTTATTTCCTTTGTCCATCCGTATGTTACTTGCCCGAGATTCGATCGTCGGTATCCACATACCTAGTTCAATCTCGTTACCGGCAAGTCTCTTTACTCGTTCTGTAATACATCACCTCACGACTAACTCCTTAGTCATTTGCTTGCAAGATTATGATATGTATTACCGAGAGGGCCCAGAGATACCTCTCCGATACTCGGAGTGACAAATCCTAATCTCGATCTATGCCAACCCAACAAACACCTTAGGAGATACCTGTAGAGCATCTTTATGATCACCCAGTTATGTTGTGACGTTTGATAGCACACAAGGCATTCCTCCGGTATTCGGGAGTTGCATAATCTCATAGTCAAAGGAATATGTATTTGCCATGAAGAAAGCAATAGCAATAAAACTGAACGATCAATATGCTAAGCTAACAGATGGGTCTTTTCCATCACATCATTCTCCTAATGATGTGATCCCGTTCATCAAATGACAACACATGTCTATGGTTAGGAAACTTAACCATCTCTGATTAACGAGCTAATCTAGTAGAGGCTTACTAGGGACACGGTGTTTTGTCTATGTATCCACACATGTATCAAGTTTCCGGTTAATACAATTCTAACATGAATAATAAACATTTCATGATATAAGGAAATATAAAATAACAATTTTATTATTGCCTCTAGGGCATATTTCCTTCATAACCATCTAATGGATGTGTAGTCCACAAAAGTAATAGACACAAGCTTCATCTCAATCTAGTTCTTCATGATGCTCAATCACTTAACAAATTGTAGGCTCTCGGATTTTCTCTCTAGCTCAATTCTCTTGGCAGAGTGGGTTGCTCAGACAAACTCTTGTCGGTTCACATGGAGCAGCCAACCATTACAGGTTTGGGTGGTGTGAAATGACCAATATGGGCGCTGGCCACCTAAAGGCCAGCTAACACGTGCCATATCAGCCAAATTTCAATTTTAGCCCATGACTTACGTGAGGAGCATGTCAAGTAAACTCAACTGCTAGTGATTATTTCCCTAAGTTTCGAAGAACAATTGTCTCAGACCCACAAAACAATCACTCTACACAAAGAGATTTCTCTTGTCTTCACTCGAAGAAATATTTTGGATTGGGTATTCATCGAAGACCTAAATCTCAAGTACACATGCCCCCACCCCCTAATAGTATGGTTTTCCCTACGACTCAATAGAGAAAAATGAAACTTGGAATCAAATTTTGTCTTCACTCCCACTCCGTTTTTCATGCAATAATCAATTGTTTCTCGAACAACATGCCAAAACAATTTCTCTTACACACAATTCTTAGGGGTTGTCTCCCATATGTATAACAATCTCCTCTATAACTCAGGCATACTTCTCTTTACTCCTCGGGGACCTACTTCCTGTATATATTCGAAAACACATTAGTCCCTTGCCTGTTTTGCCCATAATCTTCAAAACTCTCTAGGGGCACTAGATGCACCTACACATGGCCTTAAATTCTTACCGTGAAAGTAGTTGTTTTCTCTGTAATCGATAAGTAGAGATAGAGAACGTGAAAAAATGTGCAACAAACAACCCACCAAGTTTCTCAACATGGACTGTATTAAAGCATATGTTAATCTCTCTCTCTCTCTCTCTCTCTCTCTCTCTCTCTCTCTCTCTCTTCTGATTTAAATGGCTCTCTCATATTTTTCTAGTCTAACTTTGACTACTAATTTAACCAACAAAATACAAGTCATGTACCACTACACATATATGACTTGAAACTACTTTCGAATGCAAATCCAATGGCATCATATTTCATTCTCGGGCACTAACTTGTCTTACCGCATGCTCACATTTTGCACTATGTGATCCGATGGAACGTCTCTAACGCTTCTATCTCTCTCCCCTCCCTTTGTCTCCCTCTCTCTCCCTCCCTCTCTCTCTCTCTCTCTCTCTCATTTTATTTGATGAGGACATCCCTACTGCAATTACACCCACAAACCTTGTGGCTACACCAGGTCAAGTTCGAGAGATACAAAGACGAAAGAGTAGAGCTTGTGCATGCCAACTCAAATATCAGGTTCTTTAATTTCCAGGAATGCTTCCAAGTGCTTACGAGAACATGATGTTGCCCAAGTGGAATCTATCTGTATTACCCAAGAGTGAAGGACCTAGCGTGCACAAGCAGGACACACACTAAAGTATGATCAAGCATGGAGATGGCATCAGGAGTACAAGGAGAGAAGATGGAGCTTAAGTGATGATTACAGGATTTTGAAGCTACCATGATGAATTGTGAGGGACATGGTCGAAACATGCAAGATGACCCCCCCCCCCCTTCCCCGGTTGGTGGAATCCCTCCTTTGCCCACCTCAAATACTTGCTAAGGGGGTCGAATTAGGGTTTGGGTTCAGTTCGATTGAGTTTTAGCGTTTGCTACTCTTTGCCATAGACACGGGCGTCGGCGAGACCTCCTGTAGTAGGTGCCATAGTTGGCTATATTATTAGTCCTTCTCTAATGCGGCACTAGGTCCTTTGAAGCCCTTCCCATTGAAGTTACCAATGCGGCCAACAGGAAAAGAAATACATACATGCTTAGTTTGACTCTTAGATGGGCTTGATTCAAAATAGTAGTTAAGCCATACTAAAAATATGTTGGGACTGGCTATACGTAAGTCACCTGCAAAATTATTGTTGTAAGTTAATTTTCTAGGCCATTAGATTAAAATTCAACGATTGTTCCTCTTTTTTCAGCTTTCTTCCTCCTCTAAATGTTCATCCACCCACAAAATCGACTTACCCAAATTGCAAATTCAGTCAATTTACTTATAGCTATTGTGTCAAATATTTTCATTACAGATAGTTACATTACCTTGATCACAAGTAAGGAATTTCCAATAACGCACCATTGTGAAATATCTAAAATGCAGAAATATAAAAGTACAAAAATGCAAATCTAACCACACAAATGAGCATATTTTTTTTAGAATTTTTTGAATCTTCTTGGTATTTTTTTAAAAAAAATTACTGTTCACCAGGTGCAGATGATCCTGGGCACTAAATTGATTATCCGCATGTGACACCGCTGGTTTGTTCTAAATAAGCGATGACCGGTCCATGGTTTCATGTTGCAATCGTACACCATTTGAAATGCTTGAGTGGAGCAGCTGGTCGTGTCTCCAACGCTCGAGATGAGAGAGGGGGAGAGATTTTTTTTCTCAAATACGCACAAGTGTGTCTATCATTCATTAAAGGGGGAGGAGAGCCCCCGGTCCACACATACAAGAGATATTTACATGCGGATTTCTCTGTCCTACTGCGCGTATTACAAGAGGTGAATTAGGCCATCTCCACCGCGCCACCCTATCCTGTCCGGCCTCGTCCGTTTGGGGTAAAACGGACAAACGAGGCGGCCCAGCGCGTGACCCCATCTTATTTTTCTGTCTGTTTGACCCCATTCGCGACCCAAACTTGAGCTTGCTTTGGGGTAAAAGCGGACACGAAACGGACGTCTCTGTGGCGTCCTCGTCCGCTACATGTCCGCTGCAGGTCCCCCGGTCCCATGTGTCATCCTCACCTATCTCCCTCCTTCATTTCTCTCCGCCCGTGGACAAGCACCGACAGCTCCTGTTGTGGACGAGCGTGGCGACGCATGCTTGGCGGGCGTAGGCGTGCGAAGCGGGCGAGGCGCGGGCGGGCGGGTAAGGCGAGGCGCGGCGGCGGTGGCGGGCGCGCAGGCGGGCGTTGGCGGCGGCGTAGGCGAAGCGAGCGGGTGGCGGGCGAAGCGAGAGGCGGTGAAGGCTGGCCCGCTGGTGGCGCGGCGCAATGGGCGGTGCGGGCACGGGCGGCGGCGAGGCTGGCGCTGGCTGGGGCGGCGGCGCGAGGCGGTACGCTGCAGAAGGCGAGGCGGGCGGGTCGGGCGAGCCTAGACGGGCGCGGACGCTGCCGAGGCGGGCGAAGGCCGGGCGGCGGGCGGCATGCGCAAGGCGGGGCGGCGCGAAAGGCGGGCGAGGCTGTCGCGGCGGGGCGGAGCGGCGCGCATGCGGCGCGGCGGCGTGGCGGGCGCGGGCTGGGCGCGGGCGCGAAGCGAGGCGCTGGCGGGGCATGTGGCAGGGCGCAGGGCGCAGACGCTGTGCGCGAAGCGAGGCGCTGGCGGGCGCGAAGCGCTGCACGGCGGCCGGGCAGGCGCAGGCACGCGGGCGAAGCAGGGGTATGCGCGAGGGGCGGGTGCGAAGCGGCGAGGGCGCGACGCGAGGCGCGCGCGAGGTCGCCGGAGCGCCGCAGACACGGCGTCTGGGTAAGCGCGAAGCACGCGCGGCCGGGTGGACGCGCGCGGCGGCTCACGGCGGCTGCGCGGCGGCGAAGCGAACGCTGTCCGGCCGAACGGGCGAGCACGCCGCGAGGGCGGCTGGGCGCGAGAGCGCTTCGCGGCGGCGCGGGCGCGACAGGCTCGCGGCGAAGCGCGGCGTTTCGGCGTGTGCGTCGCCGAGGCGGACAGTTTGGGGTAATCGCCACGCTGGGCGCCTCCACTCAAAGTCGGACATGCGTGTCCGTTTTGCTACCTATTGCCATCCCGAACAGACGAAATCCAGATAAAGCGGACGTCTGTTTGGGGTCATGCGATGGAGTTGGCCTTACTCCGGCGCTGCCCACTCTACAGGAGAGACGAAAGCAGTAGAGCACCGTGCGACCATTCGAGAAACGGTGCATGGTTGGGGTGCAAAGTGCCAAGAATGCGGCAGAAGCAAAACAGCATCATTTTCGACAGATTTGCAGCTCCCGCTGGAGTCGGCATGCAGCAGAGCAGGCCTCGCCCACGCCACACCCCCGGGCCCACGCCTCGCTCCTGGTTCGCTTGCTGTCGACGGGGCAGGCAAGCGCGAGTGAATGCTGCCTGCTGCCACAGTGCTACAATTGCACGCGGCGGAGCAAAATGGTAGGTGCTGCCATTGAAGGCTCCCCCTCGATTCAATTCCTCTGGTGGTGGTGGGGGTGGTGGTGACTGGCGCGCGCGGCGTGGGAGCACAGAAGCAGTCACTGCCGAGACGTCTTTTTTGGAAGCTTCACAGGGCACTAGGCCCGGGCAGTCGAGGCTGTGATCAACGAGCCCCTTCGGTCTGGAGGGAGAAAGGCCTAGGGTTCCCATTCCCTCCGGGTCAATGGCTGCAAATAGTTAGTAATACAGCTTTGATAGACTTAGACTTGATCAGAAGGGTAATCATGGATATTACAGTAATGGAATCAGAACAGTCGTTGCTCTGAACATTTTGCTGTTAGTGAATGTAGGTTTACCAGAGGGGCAGTGAAAAGATTTGGCAGCATCAGACCAGTAATAACAAAACTAATAAAATGACCACACATTGTGAAGCAAAAGATGTCGAGCAATATATGTAAGAAATCAAAGTCACATTTATCAGCACAACTAGCTAAGAAGGCGATCAGACATCAGTCATTTCAGGGGTGCCGAGATGCCGGCCAAACTCTGCGGCAATACCCAAACGAGCAGAGATAAGCTACAGTTTCATCCAAGGAATGAACCAAAGAATTGCAGAGAAGCAACAAGCAGCATCGCCAACCCTCTAAAATTTCAGAACCAAACTACAGACTACACGCATTCCACAATGCATCACCACTCCATCGCTCCCACCCTTCTTCCCAACCGGGCATCATATATGCATCTAGTAGAGAAACAAAAACCCAGGTACACGCAGAACAAAGTTCAAAAGAGACCTCAGACCATCTCATTCCCTGGACTGTCCTGCGGACTCCTCACCACCTCAAGTATACTCAATACCTCGCCCATGTCCGGCCGGTTCGACGGTACCTGCGAGGTGCAAACGAGGCCCAGCTTGATGATCGGAATGGCCTCTTCCATCGCGAACTCGCCGCATAGCCGCGGATCCATGCAGTCCTCCAGCCTGCCTTCCTCCAGCGCGCTTCGCACCAGATCACATAGCACGACCACGTCATCTTCCAAGTACTCAACAGGCCTCCTGCCCGTCAAGATCTCGAGTGCAAGCACCCCAAAGCCGTAGACGTCGCACTTCTCGGTGATCTTCACCGTCTTGCATGCGAATTCTGGCGCCATGTACCCAAGTGCACTCTGGATCTTACTGCTCAGCACATACCGGTCCAGCATCGGGAGCAGGCTTGCAAGACCATAGTCACCCACCCTGGGCTCACCATTGCTGTCGAGCAGCACATTGCTTGACTTGAGATTGTAATGGACGACCCCATGCTGGTGGAGGTGCATCAGTCCCCTGGCAACACCGATGATAATGTCAAACCTCTCCATCCAGGAAAGACTGTTCTCTTCCGTGCACTCATGGAGGTGTTTGTGCAGATTTCCTCCTGGGAGGTAATCGTAGATGAGCAGCTGCAGCGATGAAGTCCAGTAAAAGCCTCTCAGTGTGACAATATTGTGGTGCCGCATCTTGCTAAGCACCTTCACCTGTCGCTCAAAGTCATCCTTAGACTTCACCAAGCTAGACACGGTGAGCTTCTTGATGGCCACCGGCTGTCCGTCTCTGAGCACCGTCTTGTAGACTGCACCAAAGCCTCCTCGCCCAAGCTCACAGTCCTTGTTCAACAAGGCATGCCCACCAGTGCTGAACTCTGGGCTGCCTTTACCAAACATGACAAGCTTCCCAGAGCTAGCATCATTCTCCGGGGATTGGCTAAGGTAATCATCAGATAGTGCAATAGCAGGCTTTGGGTGGGAGGCGGCTGCACGGACACGACGGTTGAGCACAGTTACAGTGATCACTCCGATGGCAATGGCAGCACCGCCCGCAATGGCAATGAGGGTGGAGACGCTCAGTATGATTTTCTTGTGGTGCTTGCTGCTAGGGGAACTTGGTGTGGATTGTGACAAGGGGTTTGATGAGGAATTGGGGTTGAGTACAATCGGCTTCGGCATGACCGCACCGCAGGAATTGTTCTTCCTGGAGCTGCATAGGCCGGAATTGTCTGATAGGAAGTAGTCGGGGATATTGTCGAAGAAACGGCTGTTCGGGAGATTTCCTGATAGCAAGTTGTGGGAGACGTCAAAGATGTGCAAGCTGGGCAGATTAGAAAGCTCCACTGGCAGGGTCCCATTCAGCCTGTTCTGGGAGAGATCAACAGCCTGAAGACTGGTGAGGTTCCCCAGGGTGCTTGGAATCGGTCCCGTGATGTCGTTGTGCGACAAATCCCTGCATTCACAAGCATACTGTAACAATTAAAATGACTCCTATCACCTCAAAAAAAAAATTTAAATGACTCCTAATGTTCAGCAAATCAGTAGTATAACTGAGTTTATATTTGCTCGATCTGCAGGCTTCATTTTTGGGGTAAGTCAGAATCAAGTAACAATAAGTTTAGATCTGTCTTACAGTTTGCAAAGTTTGAAACAAACGCTCAGATTCCCACACATGCACATTTGACTTCAGTTTTAAGCGTGTCCTAGAAAATGAACCGGGCACTGGATACGAGCAGGACAACATGACAGAGACCCACAATTTGCGGTTTAGGACTCCTAACAGAAAACTAAGACATCGATGTCCTGTCATTTTCTACAACGTCTCTGGAACCTAGGAAACTGAAAGCAACCAAGGCATGCAGGGAAATACAAAAAACAAATAGACCTAGTCAACTTCACTAACAAGCAATCTGAATGGTGTCAAATTTAGTGCGGCAAAAAAATGGCGAGAAACTCGCTTACAGCGCAACGAGGGAACTGCAGCTCCCAATCTGTGCCGGGATGCGGCCGGTGAGCGAATTGCCCCCCATCCTCAGCACCCGGAGCGCCACCGCGCCGCCAATCTCCGGTGGCACGCTTCCGGTCAGCGTGTTAGCGCTCACGTCGAGCACCTCCAGCAGCCTCATCCCACCAATGCCAGCAGGCAGCTGCCCCGATATGGAATTCGAGGACAGGTTCAGAAACTGCAACCCCGAGAAGGCAGTAATCTGCGGCGGGATCCCGCCGGAGAACGCGTTGCTCGACAGGTCCAGCACATGCAACGCCAATGCGGCATCTCCGGGGACCTTGACCCACCCGTCGAGCTTGTTGCCGGCGACCGAGACGCGCTGCAGTGGCAGGCCGAACACCCACCAGGGGAGCTCGCCGGTCAGCGCGTTCCGGCTGAGATCGGCCTCCAGCAGGTTCTTACATTTCGCGATGTCGTCGGGGATGACGCCGGCGAAGCGATTGCCCGACAGGTCAAGCCGCTCGAGCGACCACATCTCCCCGATCCACGCCGGCACCTCGCCAGCGAGCGCATTGCTGCCGACACCAAGGAACCGCAGCGCGGTCAGCCTCCGGAGAGAATCCGGCAAGCCGCCGGTGAAGAAGTTACGCCCGAGATCCAGCGATTTAAGAAGCGCCGCCTCTCCGACATCAGCCGGTATTTCCCCGGCGAAAAGGTTACGGCTCAAATCCAGCGCCCGCAGCGAGCTGCTCCGGGGGAACCCGCCAGGAACACTCCCCGACAGCGAATTCCCGGAGAGGTCCAGAGACCGGAGCGAAGGCAGCGACCAGATACCGTCGGGTATGGGGCCAGCGAGGCGGTTGGAGGAGAGGTTGAGGGAGAGGAGCGAGGAGCAGGAGGCGACCGCGGGCGGGATGTAGCCCGAGAGCTCGTTGTCGGCGAGGGAGATGGTGCGGATGTCGCGGCATTGGGCGAAGAGGTCGGCGGGGACGGTGGCGGCGAGGCGGTTGGAGGCGAGGTCGAGGGAGCGGAGGCGGGGGAGGGAGGCGAGGAGCCCCGGGAGCACGGGGCCGGAGAGGTTGTTGCGGGGGAGGGAGAGGGAGAGGAGCGCGTCGAGGCGGAGCAGCGCGCGGGGGAGGCGGCCCGAGAGCGAGGCGGCGGGGAGGGAGAGCGAGGTGACGCGGCCCGCGCGCGCGTCGCAGCCGACGCCCGGCCAGGAGCAGGGGCGGTCGTCGTCCTCGGTCCACTTGACGAGGCGGCCCAGCGGGTCGGTCACGCCCGTCTTGAAGACCACCAGCGCGAGCACGTCGTCGGTGAGCGCCGTCGTGGTCGTCGCAGCCGCCGCGGCCGCCGCGAGGAGGAGGAGGAGGAGCGCGGGGGCGGCGGAGGCGGCCATTGCGGCGGCCGGGGCGGGGAGGGGAGGGGGAAGTGCGGGTGGTGGGATCACACCGGAGCTCTGTCCATTTGCGCGGAGCAGTTTTGGGTGCGGGCCGGGGAGGGGAGGGGAGGGGGGTGGCGTGGTGCGGCGGGGAGGCTGTGAACTGTCACCTGTGGAGCAGTGGGGAGGCCCCCCCTCTCCTCCTTGCGCTATTAATGAGCTAGCACGAGTAGAACTACGGGGAATGGACAAAGTGATTCCATTTATTAACTTTTCCGATTTGTTTCTCCTTTTTTCAAAAAGAAAATATATTTGTCAGGGAAAAAATGGAGTAATGTATGTGGTCACCTCTTTTCATTTACTGTGCATTACAGTCATTATTTACTGCAGAAAAAAATCAGATAAAATCGTCATGTTGAAATCCAATCTTCTGGATTGATTGCCACCGATGGAAATTCAAGACGTTTCAATTCGCCCCTTGATAAGGGTAGATTCTAGTGCTATTCATAGCATCATCGCCGATAGTAGTATAACCCAAGTTCACAATCTTTGGTTTGAATGGACTTTCTTTTTTGATCAGTGGTTCGAATGGACTACATTTTTACCTGTAGCGAGACTGAAGAATTTTTTGGTGACAAGCGAACGAAACCACTCTTCGTTGCCTCCCGTGCGTGGGAATTCATTCACCCAAAGAAGGATCTGAGGAGGTTTTAAAAGCTCCTCCTGACGCGTGTCTGCGGGGGCTCTGAAGGTTGCTTGTATTGAATGCGCCTCAACAACCTTCATTTACACCGGCCGCTTTTGATCCGAATGGCAGCCGGCATTCATTGCGATCTGGAGCAGCGATGGAAAAGCGCAGGCAGGCAGGCAGGCACGAGCAGCGCCGCACGGCAACCCAGGCGGTACAGCCACGCTGGCCCCGGTGAGCAGTGCAAGTGCAACCTTCAAATTTTCGGTGGAGTGGAATTTACCCGCCTTGCTCTAGCTCTCGCAGCGGCACCACCGCCGGTCTCCTCGTTCCAGTCAATTCCACTGCCTCCGTCTCGGTCCCTGGCCGCGTCATTTATGGCGTTGCCACTTTGCCATGGTTTGTTTGTTTGATGCCATTATTTGGTTCAAGCACTAAATAGTTTACTACTTCAAATAAGTACTGCAAATAAGAGGCCTAGGAACATAAGTAGTTCAAGCAAGAAACAGTTCAACACTTTACACATAAATCTTCGACGCAGCTACTTCTGTTTGTGGCCGAGAGTCGTTTGAATGATGTAGTATGGTTGGACTGTTCTGCCTCTTCTTTATGAAAGTTGGGGCCGCTGAACCGAGAGTACTCTTCTACTTCCGACGTCAAATGAGCTCGGGATGACAGAAAAAAAAACATTTTTGACAAATGTTTTGTACACTTGATAAATTTCATCACGAAATGAAATTCGTGAAAGTCATGAAGAAGAAGAAAAATCAGTACTCCAATATGTTTTCGAAAATACGTACCTTTTTGGAGCATCGATTTCTTTTGTCACGACTTCCATGAATGTCCTTTTATGATAAATTTTTACATGTACACAAAACATTTGTCAAAGTTTATGGCAATTTTTTTGAACTTTTTACTATTTTTTTTAGATTTTCCTGGGAGCATTTGAGCTCGTAAGTAGATACTCCGTGTCCCCGGAGAACACAACTCGTTCTACCGACACAATTTGCCGGACACGACGACTACGGCGTCCTTGTTGTGTTATAAGAGCAACTCTAGCAGAATTGTTATAAGTGGTCGATCGC
Source organism: Aegilops longissima (assembly GCA_021605205.1). Lineage (NCBI taxonomy): Eukaryota > Viridiplantae > Streptophyta > Magnoliopsida > Poales > Poaceae > Aegilops > Aegilops longissima. The sequence goes on from CM038678.1 coordinate 580,992,223, forward strand.
CTTGATAACCATCACTATGACGATTTTTTGTCAAAAGGTCACTCTATTAGAATGGCCATCCCATTCTAGGCATAATTTTTTAATCAACATGGCAATGGGTAACCGCAACCCGCGAACCCGACGGGTAAAAACCCTATCAAGGTAAGAGTTTGGGACAAATAAATACCCATGGGTTTATAACTGGGAAAAAACTTGTACCCATCGGGTAAGGCGGGTATGGGTATGGGAATGCAATACCCATACACGTGCACCCGCATACCCGCATACCTATATACTAATTTCTTTCAATAGTAGGCTGCATGTGTCATTCACTAAAGGAACCTAGCCATTGTACCCTAGGCTAATGTAACCACACACGACCCAAAATCCTCTCCCCTTAGGCATATGCATGATCTTGTTTAAATGCATTGATCTTGTTTTGTGAACTCACGGTTTTGTTGTTCAGTTCATTATTTTGAAGTAGGGGCTGTAGAAGTACCTTCAATAAAAGAAAGTTAGAGAAAATTTTATCCGTCTTGTTTGTCTTGTAATTGAAAAGAAGAATAGATGTGAATGTTTTCCTAAAAGTTCAAGTACAGGCTACTCACCCATGTATATAACTGGACATTTTTGAAAATTAATATTATGTTGATGTTGTGTATATATGTCTAAATGTTGAAACATACATGATGAAGTGTGAATTGGGTAAGATGGTCGAGATGGGTATTTTTACCCGTGGGTATTACCCACACCCGACCGAGTACGGGTATGGGAACAATTTGAAACCTGAGGTGCGGGTACGGGTATGGGTATGGGAAAAAATAATGAGATGGGTACGGGTTTGGGCGGCCATTACCCGCACCCGAACCCGCGGGTGCCATGTTGATTTTTGAAGGACACTCTCCAAACCTAGCCACCATGCCTTCATATTTGGCAATTGTGGGGAAGGTGTGGTATTTGGAGCGCACTCCATCCCAAAGCGATTTGGTGAGATGGACATTTTGCCCCTCCCGTAGCTCTTCCCACCCATGCCGTCGTTGCCCTTTCTCGCTGTAGCGCCACCTTTGACCACTCCCGATCATCTCCGCTCCCCGCAATGGACGCCGCCTCGACCCCCGCGTCCCAGTATATCAGTTTGGAGTCAGATCCCGCGACTTCAATGGTCGTTGTGCCTCATGCGGCTCCGGCGGTCGTCTGGCACCGCCTAGGCTAGTACCTTGTCGGTGAAAATTTTGGTGCAAAGGAAGAAACCATATGTCGTCATCCTTCCCAGTCCTATCCGACAAGAAACGGTGATGAGGTAAAAAAATAGATCATTTTACTTTCATTCAATTTTTGTTCGATTGAATATGAGGTGATCACTGAAGAACATCTAAATGTACAATGTTTATGATGTAGCGATGGTTTTATGATTTTGGGATATCAACGATCAACGATGAATTATTTCTCAATAGTATGATGGGCGATACACGTGAGACAAATGATTTCGATATTGAGGATGCATAGTTGTAGCATTTTGATAAATTGGATGCGTCCGACCAAGGTACAAATTTGATCAATTTCAACCATTTTGATCGTCGAGGAAGAAAGCAACTCGGGGATCAAAATTCACCCTAAATGAAGATATTGCTCTTTTTAGGGATGGCAAGATATCTCTCCTTATGTGGTCACTAGTCGCCAAGAAATCAGGTGAGCGTAAAATATTGAAAGTGAATTTAGGGCATTTCAAACATCATATTGGGCATAAAACGGATCTACCCTCAGATCTCTCACAAACTAATGGGTATTGTTGTAGTAATTACATTACTACTACTTATGATACCCACACCTATCCGACATGGCATTGCCACACAAGCATTCAACAAGGGTCAAAGATTGTCAACAACAGACCGAGCCACCCCTCGTGGGTTCAAGCAAGCCACCCCGGTCAATAAAAGTTCAAGTAGGGCTTCATGGTCAACAAGTCAAATGAAGTAGGGTACTGATACGTCTCCAATGTATCTATAATTTTTTATTGTTTCATGCTATTATATTATCTATTTGGATGTTTTATATGCATTAATATGCTATTTTATATTATTTTTGGGACTAACTTATTAACCTAGAGCCCGATGCCAGTTTCTGTTTTTCCTTGTTTTTGACTTTTACAGAAAAGGAATGTCAAACGGAGTCCAAACGGAATAAAACTTTCGCAATGATTTTTCTTGGAGCAGAAGACACGCATAGGACTTGGTGAAGTCAGAGGTGTCCCGAGGCGGCCACAAGCCTGAGGGGCGCGCCCGGACCCTCGGAGCTCCTCTAACCCTAATCTTTGGCCTATAAATTCCCGAATATTCCCAAACCAACAGAAGCATCCACCAAAATAATTTTCCGCTGCCGCAACCTTCTGTAACCGTGAGATCCCATTTTGGGGCCGTTTCCACCACCCTGCCGAAGGGGGGTTCGATCATGAAGGGCTTCTACATCAACTTTATTGCCCTTTCGACGAAGCGTGAGTAGTTTACCACAAACCTACGTGTCCATAACTAGTAGCTAGATGGCTTCTTCTCTCTCTTTGATCCTCAATACAGTGTTCTCCTCGATGTTCTTGGAGATCTATCTGATGTAATATTCTTTTGCGATGTGTTTGTTGAGATACAATGAATTGTGGATTTAAGATAAGATTATCTATGAATTTATTTGAATAGTCTCTGAATTCTTATATGCATGATTTGATATCTTTGTATTTCTCTTTGAATCATCGGTTTGGTTTGGCCTACTAGATTGGTTCTTCTTGCAATGGGAGAGGTGCTTAGTTTTGGGTTCAATCTTGCGGTGTCCTCACCCAGTGACAAAGTAGGGGTAGCGAGCCACGTATTTGTATTGTTGCCATCAAGGGTAAAAAGATGGGGTTTTCATCATATTGCTTGAGTTTATCCCTCTACATCAGATCATCTTACTTAAGGCGTTACTCCGTTCTTATGAACTTAATACTCTAGATGCATGCTGGATAGCGGTCGATGTGTGGAGTAATAGTAGTAGATGCAGAATCATTTCGGTCTATTTGACATGAACGTGATGCCTATATTTATACTCATTGCTTTGGATATCGTCATGATTTTGCGCTTTTCTATCAATTGCTCGACAGTAATTTGTTCACCCACCGTATTATTTTCTTTCAAGAGAGAAGCCTCTAGTGAAACCTATGGCCCCCTGGTCTATTTTCTATCATTTATTTTCAGATCTATAAACCAAAAATACCGCAAAGTACCTTGGTGTAATTTATTTGTTTTTACTTTTTTTTATGTTTAAGTAATCTTTTATATCTATCTCTGTCAGATCTCATGCTTGCAAGTGAACTTGAAGGGATTGACAACCCCTTTATCGCATTGGGTGCAAGTGTTTGATTGTTTGTGCACGTGCATAGGTTGGAGACTTGCGTGTACCTCCCACTGGATTGATACCTTGGTTCTCAAAACTGAGGGAAATACTTATCTCTACTTTGCTGCATCACCCTTTCATCTTTAAGGAAAAAACCAACGTAAGCTCAAGATGTAGCAGGAAGAATTTTTGGTGTCGTTGCCGAGGACGTTCAACATCAAGCCTACCAAGTACCCATCATAAACTCTCATCTCTTCCATTACATTATTTGACATTTGCCTCTCGTTTTCCTCTCCCCCACTTCTAAAACATTTTTAGAAAAACACAAAAATATTTGCATTTTTATTTGCCTTCTCTTTCGTTTTCCCTTATGTCTTACTTGGTTTGTTTGCTCGTTTGCTTGATATAATTGTGTGTTTATTGAAAATCAGAAGCCAAGATTTTATGGATCTTAATCCACTTGCTAACCTTTTTAAAAGATCCAACCATGATGAATCAATTGCTAGTGAGTTGAGTGCACTAGATTATCTTTATGAAGTTTTGCTTGAAATTTGTGAATCTGAAAATTGTGATGAAGTGCTAAACGAAGAAATTTATAAAGTAATTCACGATAGCTCCTTGAATAAAAAGAATGATTGCATTGATTGAAGGAAATATGCCCTAGAGGCAATAATAAAGTTATAATTTATTTCCTTATTTCATGATAAATGTTTATTATTCATGCTAGAATTGTATTAACTGGAAACATAATACTTGTGTGAATACATAGACAAACAGAGTGTCACTAGTATGCCTCTACTTGACTATCTCGTTGATCAAACATGGTTATGTTTCCTAGCCATTGACATGAGTTGTCATTTGATTAACGAGATCACATCATTAGAAGAATGACGTGATTGACTTGACCCATTCTGTTAGCTTAGCACATGACCGTTTAGTATTCTGCTATTGCTTTCTTCATGACTTATACATGTTCCTATGACTATGAGATTATGCAACTCCCGTTTACCGGAGGAACACTTTGTGTGCTACCAAACGTCACAACATAACTGGGTGATTATAAAGGTGCTCTATAGGTGTCTCCAAAGGTACTTGTTGGGTTGGCGTATTTCAAGATTAGGATTTGTCACTCCGATTGTCGGAGAGGTATCTCTGGGCCCACTTGGTAATGCACATCACTATAAGCCTTGCAAGCATTGTAACTAATGTGTTAGTTGCGGGATGATGTATTACAGAACGAGTAAAGAGACTTGCCAGTAACGAGATTGAACTAGGTATTGAGATACCGCTGATTGAATCTCGTACAAGTAACATACCGATGACAAAGGAACAACGTATGTTGTTATGCGGTTTGACCGACAAAGATCTTCGTAGAATATCTGGGAGCCAATATGAGCATTCAGGTTTCGCTATTGGTTATTGACCGGAGACGTGTCTCGGTCATGTCTACATAGTTCTCGAACCCATAGGGTCTGCACGCTTAAAGTTTGATGACGGTTATATTATGAGTTTATGTGTTTTGATGTACCGAAGATAGTTTGGAGTCCCGGATATGATCACGAACATGACGAGGAGTCTCGAAATGGCCGAGACATGAAGATTGATATATTCGACGACTATATTCGGACATCGGAATGGTTTCGGGGGTTATCGAATATATATCGGAGTACCGGGGGTTACCGGAACCCCCCCCCCGGAACTAATGGGCCTTGTTGGGCCCTAATGGAGAGAGAGAGGGGCCGGCCAGGGCAAGAGGCGCCCCCTCCCCTTGAGTCCGAATAGGACAAGGAAGGGGGGTGGCGCCCCCCTTGCCTTTCCCCTCTCCCACTCCTTCCTTCCTCCTCCTTCTTGGACTAGGAAAGGGAGGGGCAAACCTACTTGGAGTAGGTTTCCCCCTCCTAGGGCGCGCCATCCCCCTTGGCCGGCCCTCTCCTCCTCCCCCCTTTATATACGGAGGAGGGGGCACCCCATAGACACAACAATTGATCTCTTGATCTCTTAGCCATGTGCGGTGCCCCCCTCCACCATAATCCACCTCGATAATATCATAGCGGTGCTTAGACGAAGCCCTGCGTCGATAGAACATCATCATCTTCACCACGCCGTCGTGCTGACGGAACTCTCCCTCAAAGCTCGGCTGGATCGGAGTTCGAGGGACGTCATCGAGCTGAACGTGTGCTGAACTCGGAGGTGCCGTACGTTCGGTACTTGATCGGTCGGATCGTGAAGACGTACTACATCAACCGCGTTGTGCTAACGCTTCCACTTTCGGTCTACGAGGGTACGTGGACAACACTCTCCCCTCTTGTTGCTATGCATCACCATGATCCTGTGTGTGCATATGATTTTTTTTGAAATTACTACGTTACCCAACAGTGGCATCCGAGCCTAGTTTTATGCGTAGATGTTATATGCACGAGTAAAACACAAGTGAGTTGTGGGCGATACAAGTCATACTGCTTACCAGCATGTCATACTTTGGTTCGGCGGTATTGTTGGATGAAGCGGCCTGGACCGACATTATGCGACGCTTACGCGAGACCGGTTCTACCGACGTGCTTTGCACACAATGTGGCTGGCGGTGTCGGTTTCTCCAACTTTAGTTGGACCGAGTGTATACGCCGGTCCTTGAGAAGGTTAAAACAACACTAACTTGACGAACTATCGTTGTGGTTTTGATGCGAGGTAAGAACGGTTCTTGCTCAGCCCGTAGCAGCCACGTAAAACTTGCAACAACAAAGTAGAGGACGCCTAACTTGTTTTGTAGGGCATGTTGTGATGTGATATGGTCAAGGCATGATGCTATATTTTATTGTATGAGATGATCATGTCTTGTAACCGAAGTTATCGCTCAAATGGCAGGAGCCATATGGTTGTCGCTTATTGTATGCAATGCAATCGCCTGTAATGCTTTACTTTATCACTAAGCGGTAGCGATAGTTAAATAACAGCATAAGTTGGCGAGACAACAACGATGCTACGATGGAGATCAAGGTGTCGCGCCGGTGACGATGGTGATCTGACGGTGCTTCGAAGATGGAGATCACAAGCACAAGATGATGATGGCCATATCATATCACTTATATTGATTGCATGTGATGTTTATCTTTTATGCATCTTATCTTGCTTTGATTGACGGTAGCATTATAAGATTATCTCTCACTAAATTATCAAGGTATAAGTGTTCTCCCTGAGTATGCACCGTTGCGAAAGTTCTTCGTGCTGAGACACCACGTGATGATCGAGTGTGATAGGCTCTACGTTCAAATACAATGGGTGCAAAATAGTTGCACACGCGGAATACTCAGGTTAAACTTGACGAGCCTAGCATATAATAGATATGGCCTTGGAACACTGAGACCGAAAGGTCGAGCGTGAATCATATAGTAGATATGATCAACATAGTGATGTTCACCATTGAAACTACTCCATCTCACGTGATGATTGGACATGGTTTAGTTGATTTGGATCACGTGATCACTTAGATGATTGGAGGGATGTCTATCTAAGTGGGAGTTCTTAAGTAATATGATTAATTGAACTTTAATTTATCATGAACTTAGTCCTGATAGTATTTTGCAAATAATGTTGTAGATCAATAGCTTGCGTTGTTGCTTCCCTATGTTTTATATATGTTCCTAGAGAAAACTAAGTTGAAAGATGATAGTAGCAATGATGCGGCCTGGGTCCATGATCTGAGGTTTATCCTCATTGCTGCATAGAAGAATTATGTCCTTGATGCACCGCTAGGTGACAAACCTGAAGGAAATATGCCCTAGAGGCAATAATAAAGTTATTATTTATTTCCTTATTTCATGATAAATGTTTATTATTCATGCTAGAATTGTATTAACCGGAAACATAATACATGTGTGAATACATAGACAAACAGAGTGTCACTAGTATACCTCTACAAGACTAGCTCGTTAATCAAGATGGTTATGTTTCTAGCCATAGACATGTGTTGTCATTTGATTAATGGGATCACATCATTAGGAGAATGATGTGATTGACATGACCCATTCCGTTAGCTTAACACTTGATCGCTTAGTATGTTGTTAATGCTTTCTTCATGACCCATACATGTTCCTGTAACTATGAGATTATGCAACTCCGTTTACGGAGGAACACTTTGGTACTACCAAACGCCACAACGAATCGGGTGATTATAAAGGAGTACTACAGGTGTCTCCAAAGGTACATGTTGGGTTGGCGATTTCGAGATTAGGTTTTGTCACTCCGATTGTCTGGAGAGGTATCTCTGGGCCTTCTCGGTAATACTCATCACCTAAGCCTTGCAAGCATTGTAACTAATGAGTTAGTTACGAGATGATGTATTACGGAACGAGTAAAGAGACTTGCCGTAACGAGATTGAACTAGGTATTGGATACCGACGATCGAATCTCGGGCAAGTAACATACCGATGACAAAGGAACAAAGTATGTTGTTATGCGGTTTGACCGATAAAGATCTTCGTAGAATATGTAGGAACCAATATGGGCATCCAGGTTCCGCTATTGGTTATTGACCGAGAATAGTTCTAGGTCATGTCTACATAGTTCTCGAACCCGTAGGGTCCGCACGCTTAACGCTTCGATGACAGTTCATTATGAGTTTATAAGTATTGATGCACCAAGTTTGTTCGAGTCCCGGATGTGATCACGGACATGACGAGGAGTCTCGAAATGGTCGAAACATAAAGATTGATATATTGAAGCCTATGTTTGGACTTGGAAGGGTTCCGAGTGAAAACAGGAAGTTATGGAACACCGGGGTTACGGAACCCCGGGGGTATATGGGCCTTCATGGGCCACAAGGAGAAGAGGAAGGGCCGGCCAGGTGGGCTGCGCGCCCCCTCCCCTCTAGTCCGAATAGGACAAGGAGAGGGGGCGGCGCCTTCCTCTTCCCTCCCCAATCCTACTCCAACTAGGACAGGGGGAGTCCTACTCCGGTGGGAGTAGGACTCCTCTCCAGCGCCTCCCAAGGCTGGCCGCACCCCTTGGCTCCTTTATATCTGAGGCGGGGGCACCCCATGACACACAAGTTGATCTACGGATCTTTCCTTAGCCGTGTGCGGTGCCCCTTCCACCATATTCCACTTGGTCATATCGTCATGAGCTTAGGCGAAGCCTGCGCCGGAGAAGTCATATCGTCGCGGAGCTTAGGCGAAGCCCTGCGTCGGTGGAGCATCAACATCGTCACCACGCCGTCAGGTGTGGAACTCATCCCCGACACTTTGCTGGATCGGAGTCCGGGATCGCCATCGAGCTGAGCGTGTGCGTAACTCGGAGGTGCCGTGACGTTCGGTGCTTGGATCGGTCGGATCGTGAAGACGTATGACTACATCAACCGCGTTGTTATAACTCTTCCGCTTTCGGTCTACGAGGGTACGTGGACGGACACTCTCCCCTCTCGTTGCTATGCCATCACCATGGTCTTGCGTGATCGTAGGAAAATTTTTGAAATTACTACGTTCCCCAACAGTGGCATCCGAGCCTGGTTTTATGCGTTGATGTCATGTGCACGAGTAGAACACAAGTGAGTTGTGGGCGATACAAGTCATACTGCCTACCAGCATGTCATACTTTGGTTCAGCGGTATTGTGAGATGAAGCGGCCCGGACCGACATTACGCCAGACGCTTACGCGAGACTGGTTTCACCGCCCGAGCACTCGTTGCTTAAAGGTGACCGGCGGTGTCTGTCTCTCTCACTTTAGTTGAACCGAGTAAGACTACGCCCGGTCCTTGAGAAGGTTAAACGGAGTCTATTTGACAAACTATCGTTGTGGTTTTGATGCGTAGGTAAGAACGGTTCTTGCTCAGCCCATAGCAGCCACGTAAAACTTGCAACAACAAAGTAGAGGATGTCTAACTTGTTTTTGCAGGGCATGTTGTGATGTGATATGGTCAAGACGTGATGCTATATTTTATTGTATGAGATGATCATGTTTTGTAACCGAGTTATCGGCAATCGGCAGGAGCCATATGGTTGTCGCTTATTGTATGAAATGCAACGCCATGTAATTGCTTTACTTTATCACTAAGGAGTAGCGATAGTCGAGAAGCAATAGTTGGCGAGACGACAACGATGCTACGATGGAGATCAAGGTGTCGCTACCGGTGACGATGGTGATCATGGCGGTGCTTGGCGATGGAGATCACAAGCACAAGATGATGATGACCATATCATATCACTTATATTGATTGCATGTGATGTTTATCCTTTATGCATCTTATCTTGCTTTGATTGACGGTAGCATTATAAGATGATCTCTCACTAAAATTATCAAGAAGTGTTCTCCACGAGTATGCACCGTTGCCAAAGTTAAGTAGTACCCGGACACCACGTGATGATCGGTGTGATAAGTTCTACGTCCATCTACAACGGTGCAAAACAGTTGCACACGCGAATACTCAAGTTAAACTTGACGAGCCTAGCATATAACAGATATGGCCTCGAACACGGAGACCGAAGGTCGGCGTGAATCATATAGTAGATATGATCAACATAGTGATGTTCACCATTGAAACTACTCCATCTCACGTGATGATCGGACATGGTTTAGTTGATGTGGATCACGTAATCACTTAGATAACTAGAGAGATGTCTGCCTAAGTGGGAGTTTTTTAATATGATTAATTAAACTTAAATTTATCATGAACTTAGTCCTGGTAGTATTTTGCAAATTATGTTGTAGATCAATAGCTCGCGTTGTTGCTTACCTATGTTTTTATATGTGTTCCTAGAGAAAATTGTATTGAAAAATGTTAGTAGCAATGATGCGGATTGGATCCGTGATCCGAGGTTTATCCTCATTGCTGCCTGTAAGAATTATGTCCTTGATGCACCGCTGGGTGATGACCTATTGCAGGAGCGGATGCACGTTATGAACGTTTGGCTAGCTCAATATGATGACTACTTGATAGTTTAGTGCACCATGCTTAACGGCTTAGAATCGGGACTTCAAAGACGTTTTGAACGTCATGGACCATATGAGATGTTCCAGAATTGAAGTTAATATTTCAAGCAAATACCGAGTTGAGAGATATGAAGTCTCCAACAAGTTCTATAGCTAAAAGATGGAGGAGAATCGCTCAACTAGTGAGCATGTGCTCAGATTGTCTGAGTACTTCAATCACTTGAATCATGTGGGAGTTAATCTTCCAGATAAGATAGTGATTGACAGAATTCTCTAGTCACCATCACTAAGTTAGTAGAACTTCGTGATGAACTATAGTATGCAAGGGATGACGAAAAAGATTCTCGAGCTCTTCGCGATGCTAAAATCGCGAAGGTAGAAATCAAGAAAAACATCAAGTGTTGATGGTTGACAAGACTATTAATCTCAAGGAAAATGGCAAAGGGAACTTCAAAAGGAACGGCAAGCAAGTTGCTGCTCGAGTGAAGAAGCCCAAGTCTAGACCTAAGCACGAGACTAAGTACTTTTGCTGCAATGGAACTGGTCCGGAAGCGGAACTACCCCTGAATATTTGGTGGATAAGAAGGATGGCAAAGTGAACAAGGTTATATTTGATATACAGGTTATTGTTGTGTACCTTACTAGTGTTTATAGTAGCCCCGAGTATTTGATACTGTTCGGTTGCTAAGATTAGTAACTCAAACAGGAGTTACAGAATAAACAGAGACTAGTTGAAGGGGAAGTGACGATGAGTGTTGGAAGTAGTTCCAAGATTGATATGATCATCATCGCACACTCCCTATACTTTCGGGATTAGTGTTAAACCTAAATAAATGTTATTTGGTGTTTGCGTTGAGCATGAATATGATTTGATCATGTTTATTGCAAAACGGTTATTCATTTAAAGTCAAAGAATAATTGTTGTTCTGTTTACATGAATAAAACCTTCAATGGTCATACACCCAATGAAAATAGTTTTCAAAACGGTTATTCATTTAAAGTCAAAGAATAATTGTTGTTCTGTTTAAATGAATAAAACCTTCGATGGTCATACACCCAATGAAAATAGTTTATTGGATCTCGATCGTAGTGATACGCATATTCATAATATTGATGCCAAAAGATGCAAAGTTAATAATGATAGTGCAACTTATTTGTGGCATCGCCGTTTAGGTCATATTGGTGTAAAGCGCATGAAGAAGCTCCATGCTGATGGGATTTTGGAATCACTTGATTATGAATCACTTGATGCTTGCGAACCATGCCTTATGGGCAAGATGACTAAAGACTCTGTTCTCCGGAACAATGGAGCGAGCAAATGACTTATTGGAAATAATACATACTGATGTATGCGGTCCGATGAGTGTTAAAGCTCACGGCAAGTATCGTTATTTTCTGACCTTCACAAGATGATTTGAGCAGATATGAGTATATCTACTTAATGAAGCACAAGTCTGAAACATTTGAAAAGTTCAAATAATTTCAGAGTGAAGTGGAGAATCATCATAATAAGAAAATAAAGTTTCTACGATCTGATCGTGGAGGAGAATATTTGAGTTACGAGTTTGGTCTTCAATTAAAACAATGTGGAATAGTTTCACAGCTCACGCCACCTGGAACACCACAACGTTATGGTGTGTCCAAACGTCGTAACCGTACTTTATTTTGATATGGTGCGATCTATGATGTCTCTTACAGATATAGTTTTGGGGTTATGCATTAGAGATAGCTGCATTCACATTAAAAGGGCACCATCTAAATCCGTTGAGGCGACACCGTATGAACTATGGTTTAACAAGAAACCTAAGTCGTTTCTTAAAAGTTTGGAGTTGTGATGCTTATGTGAAAAAGTTTTCAACTGATAAGCTCGAACCCAAATCGGAGAAGTGCGTCTTCATAGAATACCCAAAGGTAACTATTGGGTACACCTTCTATCACAGATCCGAAGGCAAGTTATTCGTTGCTAAGATGGATCCTTTCTAGAGAAGAAGTTTCTCTCGAAAGAAGTGAGTGGGAGGAAAGTAGAACTTGATGAGGTAATTGTACCTTCTCCCTTATTGGAAAGTAGTTCATCACAGAAATCAGTTCCAGTGATTCCTACACCAATTAGTGAGGAAGTTAATGATGATGATCATGAAACTTCAGATCAAATTGTTACCAAACCTCGTAGGTCTTCCAGAGTAAGATCCGCACCAGAGTGGTACGGTAATCCTATTCTAGAGGTCATGTTACTAGACCATGATGAACCTACGAACTATGAGGAAGCGATGATGAGCCCAGATTCCGCGAAATGGTTTGAGACCATGAAATCTGAGATGGGATCCATATATGAGAACAAAGTGTGGACTTTGATGGAGTTGCCCGATGATCGGCAAGCCATATTATATAAATGGATATTCAAGAGGAAGACAGATGCTGATAGTAGTGTTACTATCTACAAAGCTCGACTTGTCGCAAAAAGGTTTTTCGACAAATTCAAAGTGTTGACTACAATGAGATTTTCTCAACTGTAGCGATGCTTAAAGTCTGTCCGAATCATGTTAGCAATTGCCACATTTTATGAAATCTGGCAAATAGATGTCAAGACTACATTCTTTAATGGATTTATTAAAGAAGAGTTGTATATGATGCAACCAGAAGGTTTTGTCAATCCTAAAGGAGCTAACAAAATGTGCAAGCTCCAGCGATCCATCTATGGACTGGTGCAAGCATCTCGGAGTTGGAATAAACGCTTTGATAGTGTGATCAAAGCATATAGTTTTATCTGACTTGCGGTGAAGCCTGTATTTACAAGAAAGTGAGTGGGAGCACTACAACATTTCGATAAGTATATGTGAATGACATATTGTTGATCGGAAATAATGTAGAATTATTCTGCAAAGCATAAAGGAATGTTTGAAATGAGTTTTTTCAAAGAAAGACCTCGGTGAATCTGCTTACATATTGAGCATCAAGATATATAAAGATAGATCAAGACGCTTGATAAGTTTTTCAATTAATACATACCTTGTCAATATTTTGAAGTAGTTCAAAATGGAACAGTCAAAGAAAAGTTCTTGCTGTGTTGCAAAGGTGTGAGATTGAGTGAGACTCAAATCCCACCACGGCAGAAAATAGAAAAGAGAATGAAAGTCATTCCCTATGCCTCATCATAGGTTCTATAAAGTATGCTATGCTATGTACTGACCTATTATATACCTTGCTCTGAATTTGGCAAGGAATACAATAGTGATCTAGGAGTAGATCATCGGACATTGGTCAAGAACATCCTTAGTGAGGACTAAGGAAATATTTCTCGATTATGGAGGTGATAAAAGAGCCCGTCGTAAAGAGTAACATCGATGCAAGCTTTTTACACTGATCCAGATGACTCTAAGTCTCAATCTGGATACATATTGAAAGTGGGAGCAATTAGCTAGAGTAGCTCCGCAAGAGCATTGTAGACATAGAATATTTGCAAAATAGATACGGCTCAATGTGACAGACCCGTTGACTAAGCTTCTCTCACGAGCAAAACATGATCATACCTTAGTACTCTTTGGGTGTTAATCACATAGCGATGTGAACTAGATTATTGACTCTAGTAAACCCTTTGGGTGTTGGTCACATGACGATGTGAACTATGGGTATTAATCACATACAGATGTGAATATTAGTGTTGAATCACATGATGATGTGAACTAGATTATTGACTCTAGTGCAAGTGGGAGATCAAGGAAATATGCCCTAGAGGCAATAATAAAGTTATTATTTATTTCCTTATTTCATGATAAATGTTTATTATTCATGCTAGAATTGTATTAACCGGAAACATAATACATGTGTGAATACATAGACAAACAGAGTGTCACTAGTATGCCTCTACAAGACTAGCTCGTTAATCGAAGATGGTTATGTTTCCTAGCCATAGACATGTGTTGTCATTTGATTAATGGGATCACATCATTAGGAGAATGATGTGATTGACATGACCCATTCCGTTAGCTTAACACTTGATCGTTTAGTATGTTGTTAATGCTTTCTTCATGACCCATACATGTTCTGTAACTATGAGATTATGCAACTCCTGTTTACGGAGGAACACTTTGGTACTACCAAACGTCACAACGAATCGGGTGATTATAAAGGAGTACTACAGGTGTCTCCAAAGGTACATGTTGGGTTGGCGATTTGAGATTAGGTTTTGTCACTCCGATTGTCGGAGAGGTATCTCTGGGCCTTCTCGGTAATACTCATCACCTAAGCCTTGCAAGCATTGTAACTAATGAGTTAGTTACAAGATGATGTATTACGGAACGAGTAAAGAGACTTGCGGTAACGAGATTGAACTAGGTATTGGATACCGACGATCGAATCTCGGGCAAGTAACATACCGATGACAAAGGAACAAAGTATGTTGTTATGCGGTTTGACCGATAAAGATCTTCAGTAGAATATGTAGGAACCAATATGGGCATCCAGGTTCCGCTATTGGTTATTGACCGAGAATAGTTCTAGGTCATGTCTACATAGTTCTCGAACCCGTAGGGTCCGCACGCTTAACGCTTCGATGATGAGTTCATTATGAGTTTATAAGTATTGATGCACGAAGTTTGTTCGAGTCCGGATGTGATCACGGACATGACGAGGAGTCTCAAAATGGTCGAGACATAAAGATTGATATATTGGAAGCCTATGTTTGGACTTGGAAGGGTTCCGAGTGAAAACAGAAGTTCTGGGAACACCGGGGTTACGGAACCCCGGGGTATATGGGCCTTCATGGGCCACAAGGGAGAAGAGGAAGGGCCGGCCAGGTGGGCTGCGCCCCTCCCCTCTAGTCCGAATAGGACAAGGAGAGGGGCGGCGCCTTCCCTCTTCCCTCCCCAATCCTACTCCAACTAGGACAGGGGGAGTCCTACTCGGTGGGAGTAGGACTCCTCCAGCGCCTCCCAAGGCTGGCCGCACCCCCTTGGCTCCTTTATATCTGAGGCAGGGGCACCCATGACACACAATTTGATCTACGGATCTTTCCTTAGCCGTGTCGGTGCCCCTTCCACCATATTCCACTTGGTCATATCGTCATGAGCTTAGGCGAAGCCCGCGCCGGAGAAGTCATATCGTCATGAGCTTAGGCGAAGCCCTGCGTCGGTGGAGCATCAACATCGCCACCACGCCGTCGTCTTGTGGAACTCATCCCGACACTTTGCTGGATCGAGTCCGGGATCGCCATCGAGCTGAACGTGTGCGAGAACTCGGAGGTGCCGACGTTCGGTGCTTGGATCGGTCGGATCGTGAAGACGTCGACTACATCAACGCGTTGTTATAACGCTTCGCTTTCGGTCTCACGAGGGTGCGTGGACGGACACTCTCCCCTCTCGTTGCTATGCCATCACCATGGTCTTGCGTGATCGTAGGAAATTTTTTGAAATTACTACGTTCCCCAACAAAACCTATTGCAGGAGTAGATGCAGACGTTATGAACGTTTGGCTAGCTCAATATGATGACTACTTGATAGTTTAGTGCACCATGCTTAACGGCTTAGAATCAGGACTTCAAAGACGTTTTGAACGTCATGGACCATATGCGATGTTCCAGGAGTTGAAGTTAATATTTCAAGCAAATACCCGAGTTGAGAGATATGGAGTCTCCAACAAGTTCTATAGCTAAAAGATGGAGGAGAACAGCTCAAGCAGTGAGCATGTGCTCAGATTGTCTGGGTACTACAATCGCTTGAATCAAGTGGGAGTTAATCTTCCAGATAAGATAGTGATTGATAGAGTTCTCTAGTCACTATCACCAAGTTGCTAGAACTTCGTGATGAACTATAATATGCAAGGGTTAACAGAAACGATTCCCAAGCTCTTCGTGATGCTGAAATTGACGAAGTTAGAAATCAAGAAAAGCATCAAGTGTTGATGGTTAACAAGACCACTAGTTTCAAGAAAAGGGCAAAGGGAAGAAGGGGAACTTCAAGAAGAACGGCAAGCAAGTTGCTGCTCAAGTGAAGAAGCCCAAGTCTGGTCCTAAGCCTGAGACTAAGTGCTTCTACTGCAAAGGGACTGGTCACTAGAAGCGAAACTGCCTCAATTATTTGGCGGATAAGAAGGATGGCAAAGTGAAGAAAGCTATATTTGATATACATGTTATTGATGTGTACTTTACTAGTGTTTATAGCAACCCCTCGGTATTTGATACTGGTTCAGTTGCTAAGAGTAGTAACTCGAAACGGGAGTTGTAGAATGAACAAAGACTAGTTAAGGATGAAGTGACGATGTGTATTGGAAGTGGTTCCAAGATTGATATGATCATCATCGCACACTCCCTATACTTTCGGGATTAGTGTTGAACCTAAAATAAATGTTATTTAGTGCTTGCGTTCAGCATGGATATGATTGGATCATGTTTATTGCAATACGGTTATTCATGTAAGCTAGAGAATAATTGTTGTTCTGTTTGCATGAATAAAACCTTCTATGGTCATACACCCAATGAAAATGGTTTGTTGGATCTCGATCGTGGTGATACATATTTTCATAATATTGAAGCCAAAATATGCAAAGTTAATAAATGATAGTGCAACTTATTTGTGGCACTGCCGTTTATGTCATATTGGTGTAAAGCGCATGAAGAAACTCCATGCTAATGGACTTTTGGAATCACTTGATTATGAATCAATTGATGCTTGCAAACCATGCCTCATGGGCAAGATGACTAAGACTCCGTTCTCCGGAACAATGGAGCGAGCAACTGACTTATTGGAAATAATACATACTGATGTATGTAGTCCGATGAGTGTTGAGGCTCGCGGCGGGTATCGTTATTTTCTGACCTTCACAGATGATTTGAGCAGATATGGATATATCTACTTGATGAAACATAAGTCTGAAACATTTGAAAAGTTCAAAGAATTTCAGAGTGAAGTGGAAAATCATCGTGACAAGAAAATAAAGTTTCTACGATCTGATCGCGGAGACAAATATTTGAGTTACAAGTCTGGACTTCAATTAAAACAATGTGGAATAGTTTCACAAATTCGTGCCACCTAGAACACCACATCATAATGGTGTGTCCGAACGTCATGACCGTACTTTATTGGATATAGTGCAATCTATGATGTTTCTTACCTATTTACCACTATCATTTTGGGGTTATGCATTAGACACAGCTGCATTCACGTTAAAAAGGGCACCATCGAAATCCGTTCAGACGACACCTTATGAACTGTGGTTTGGTAAGAAACCAAAGTTGTCGTTTCTTAAAGTTTGGGGCTGCGATGCTTATGTGAAAAAGCTTCAACCTGATAAGCTCGAACCCAAATCGGAGAAATGTGTCTTCATAGGATACCCAAAGGAAACTGTTGGGTACACCTTCTATCACAGATCTGAAGGCAAGACTTTTGTTGCTAAATTTGGATCCTTTCTAGAGAAGGAGTTTCTCTCGAAAGAAGTGAGTGGGAGGAAAGTAGAACTTGATGAGGTAACTGTACCCTGCTCCCTTATTGGAAAGTAGTTCATCACGTAAACCGGTTCTGTGACACCTACACCAATTAGTGAGGAAGTTAATGATGATGATCATGAAACTTGAGATCAAGTTATTCTTGAACCTCGTAGATCAACGAGTAAGATCCGCACTGAGTGGAATGGTAATCCTGTTATGGAGGTTATGTTACTAGACCATGACGAACCTACGAACTATGAAGAAGTGATGGTGAGCCCAGATTCCGCAAAATGGCTTGAGGCCATGAAATCTGAGATGGGATCCATGTATGAGAACAAAGTGGGGACTTTGGTTGACTTGCCCGATGATCGGCAAGCCATTGAGAATAAATGGATCTTCAAGAAGAAGACTGACGCTGACGGTAATGTTACTGTCTATAAAGCTCGACTTGTTGCAAAAGGTTTTCGACAAGTTCAAGGGATTGACTACGATGAGACTTTCTCACCTGTAGCGATGCTTAAGTCTGTCCGAATCATGTTAGCAATTGCCGCATTTTATGATTATGAAATTTGGCAAATGGATGTAACAACTGCATTCCTGAATGGATTTCTGGAAGAAGAGTTGTATATGATGCAACCAGAAGGTTTTGTCGATCCAAAGGTAGCTAACAAAGTGTGCAAGCTCCAGCGTCCATTTATGGACTAGTGCAAGCCTCTCGGAGTTGGAATAAACGCTTTGATAGTGTGATCAAAGCATTTGGTTTTATACAGACTTTTGGAGAAGCCTGTATTTACAAGAAAGTGAGTGTTAGCTCTGTAGCATTTCTGATATTATATGTGGATGACATATTGCTAATTGGAAATTATATAAAATTTCTGGATAGCATAAAGGGATACTTGAATAAGAGTTTTTCAATGAAGGACCTCGGTGAAGCTGCTTACATATTGAGTATCAAGATCTATAGAGGTAGATCAAGACGCTTGATAAGTTTTTTCAAATGAGTACATACCTTGACAAGATTTTGAAGTAGTTCAAAATAGAACAGTCAAAGAAAGAGTTCTTACCTGTGTTACAAGGTGTGAAATTGAGTAAGACTCAAAGCCCGACCAGGGCAGAAAATAGAGAGAGAATGAAAGTCATTCCCTATGCCTCAGCCATAGGTTCTATAAAGTATGCCATGCTGTGTACCAGACCTATTGTATACCCTACACTGAGTTTGGCAAGGGAGTACAATAGTGATCTAGGAGTAGATCACTGGACAGCAGTCAAACTTATCCTTAGCGGAATAAGGATATGTTCTCGATTATGGAGGTGACAAAAGGTTCGTCGTAAAGAGTTACGTCGATGCAAGCTTTGACACCGATCTGGATGACTCTAAGTCTCGATCTAGATACATATTGAAAGTGGGAGCAATTAGCTAGAGTAGCTCCATGCAGAGCATTGTAGACATAGATATTTGCAAAATACTTACGGATCTGAATGTGACAGATCCGTTGACTGAAATTATCTCACAAGCAAAACATGCTCACACCTTAGTAATCTTTGGGTGTTAATCACATAGCGATGTGAACTAGATTACTGACTCTAGTAAACCCTTTGGGTGTTGGTCGGATATCGATGTGAACTATGGGTGTTAACCACATAAAGATGTGAACTATTGATGTTAAATCACATGGCAACGTGAACTAGATTTTTGACTCTAGTGCAAGTGGGAGACTGAAGGAAATATGCCCTAGAGGCAATAATAAAGTTATTATTTATTTCCTTATTTCATGATAAATGTTTATTATTCATGCTAGAATTGTATTAACCGGAAACATAATACTTGTGTGAATACATAGACAAACAGAGTGTCACTAGTATGCCTCTACTTGACTAGCTCGTTGATCAAAGATGGTTATGTTTCCTAGCCATTGACATGAGTTGTCATTTGATTAACGGGATCACATCATTAGAAGAATGATGTGATTGCCTTGACCCATTCCGTTAACTTAGCACACGATCGTTTAGTATTCTGCTATTGCTTTCTTCATGACTTATACATGTTCCTATGACTATGAGATTATGCAACTCCCGTTTACCGGAGGAACACTTTGTGTGCTTCCAAACGTCACAACGTAACTGGGTGATTATAAAGGTGCTCTACAGGTGTCTCCAAACGTACTTGTTGGGTTGGCGTATTTCGAGATTAGGATTTGTCACTCCGATTGTCGGAGAGGTATCTCTGGGCCCACTCGGTAATGCACATCACTATAAGCGTTGCAAGATGATGTATTATGGAACGAGTAAAGAGACTTGCCGGTAACGAGATTGAACTAGGTATTGAGATACCGACGATCGAATCTCGGACAAGTAACATACCGATGACAAAGGGAACAACGTATGTTGTTATGCGGTTTGACCGATAAAGATCTTCGTAGAATATGTGGGAGCCAATATGAGCATCCAGGTTCCGCTATTGGTTATTGACCGGAGACGTGTCTCGGTCATGTCTACATAGTTCTTGAAGCCGTAGGGTCCGCACGCTTAAAGTTTGATGACGGTTATATTATGAGTTTATGTGTTTTGATGTACCGAAGATAGTTCAGAGTCCCGGATATGATCACGGACATAACGAGGAGTCTCGAAATGGTCGAGACATGAATATTGATATATTGGACGACTATATTCGGACACCAGAATGGTTCCGGGGGTTATCGGATATATATCAGAGTACCGGGGGTTACCGGACCCCCCCCCCCTTCCGGAACTAATGGGCCTTGTTGGGCCCTAGTGGAGAGAGAGAGATAGGGGTCGACCAGGGAAAGAGGCGCGCCCCATCCCCTTGAGTTTGAATAGGACAAGGAAGGGGGGGGGGCGCCCCCCCTTGCCTTTCCCCTCTCCCACTCCTTGCTTCCCCCTCCTTCTTGGACTAGGAAAGGGAGGGGCAAACCTAATTGGAGTAGGTTTCCCCCTCCTAGGGCGCTCCACCCCCCTTGGCCGGCCATCTCCTCCTCCCCCCTTTATATACGGAGGAGGGGGGCACCCCATAGACACAACAATTGATCTCTTGATCTCTTAGCCGTGTGTGGTGCCCCCCTCCACCATAATCCACCTCGATAATATCGTAGCGGTGCTTAGGCGAAGCCCTGCGTCGGTAGAACATCATCATCGTCACCACGCCGTCGTGCTGATGGAACTCTCTCTCAAAGCTCGGCCGAATCGGAGTTCGAGGGACGTCATCGAGCTGAACGTGTGCTGAACCCGGAGGAGCCGTACCTTCGGTACTTGATCGGTCGGATCGTGAAGATGTACGACTACATCAACCACGTTGTGCTAACGCTTCCGCTTTCGGTCTATGAGGGTACATGGACAACACTCTCCCCTCTCGTTGCTATGCATCACCATGATCCTGTGTGTGCATAGGATTTTTTTTTTGAAATTACTACGTTACCCAACATTGATTTTATTATAATTAATGTCAATTGTCCAAATAATATGCAAAACCCTAAGCTTGGGGATGCTAATTTTGCTATGTCCACTACTTATTGCAATGATCATGGTTGGGGTGATAATGTTCCTTATGATCTTGAAAATTTGTTTAAGCCTCATGATGAATATGATATTGATAATGATTTTTGCAATAATATTGAAAGTGGGTTTGGAAGAGTGTCAACTTTAGTAAATAGTGATCCCACTACTCTGGATAATGATCAATCTTATGAATTTTTTGATAAAAGTGGGCTTGGAGAGGTCATGACTTTAGTTGATGATAATCCCACTATTTTGGAAGAGTATCAACTTCGCATGCATGTGGATCATGTTGAGAACATGTTATGTGATGGCTATATTGTTGAATTTGAATATGATCCCACATGTAATTATTATGAGGGAGGAAAATATGGTTTTATAAATTTTCATGTCACTAAATTACCTCTCGTTATGTTGAGATTGCTATTGTTTATTTCTTCTTCCTTGCATATGCTAGTTTTTGCTTGTCTTGGTAATTTGTTTGCTTATAAAATGCTGATGCGGCTTGAACTACGTCGATATTTCCCCAAAGAGAAAGGGATGATGCAGCACAGCTATGGTAGGTAATTCCCTCAGTGATAAGACCAAGGTTATCGAACCAGTAGGAGAACCACCCAACACCATGTAAAACATCTCATGCACACAAAGAACAAATACTTGCAACCCGACGTAAGAGAGGGGTTGTCAATCCGTCATGGGTAAAAAGATAGGTAAAATTGTAGTAGATTGGATAAAAAGATCTCGCGGGAACGCGAGATAAAATAAATAATAATAAATTGCAGTAAGGTATTTTTGTATTTTTGAATTAATAGATATAAAAATAAAAGCAAATAAAAATAGATCGCGAAGTCAAATATAATAAAGAAGAGACCCGGGGGGCGTAGATTTCACTAGTGGCTTCTCTCAAAAAAAATAGCATACAATGGGTAAACAAATTACTTTTGGGCAATTGATAGAACTTCAAATAATCATGACGATATCCAGGCAATGATCATTATATAGGCATCACGTCCAAGATTAGTAGACCGACTCCTGCCTACATCTACTACTGTTACTCCACACATCAACCGCTATCCAGCATGCATCTAGTGTATTAAGTTCATGGAGAAACGGAGTAATGCGATAAGAACGATGACATGATGTAGAAAACATCAATTTATGTAGAAATAGACCCCATCTTGTTATCCTTAATAGCAACGATACACACGTGTCGGTTCCCCTTCTGTCACTGGGATCAAGCACCGTAAGATCGAACCCATCACAAAGCACCTCTTCCCATGGCAAGAAAAACCGATCTAGTTGGTCTAATTAAACCAAAGATTCTACTGTATTCCAAATTTTCTATGGCAAAAACTCTTCAAAGGAAACCATAGAATCATCAAAACAAGCACACAACGCAAAGAAAATAGAATCTGTCAAAAACAGAACAGTCTGTAGCATTCTGAATATTTCGAATACTTCTGTAACTCCGAAAATTCTGAAAAATTAGGACAACGTGGGAAATTTGTAAATAAATCTCCTGCAAAAAATACAGAATTTTTCGTCGCTTCTGTGAATTTTAAATATTATTTTACTGGACGCAAAAGTTTCTGTTTTTCAGCAAGATCAAAGCAACTATCTCCTAAATCATCCCAAAGGCTTTGCTTGGCACAAACACTAATTTAAACCACAAAAAACATCTAAAAAGAGGCATAATTGGGTATTTTATTAAAAACAGCAAGAAAACCAAAAAGCAAAAAGATACAAGTTGGGTTGCCTCCCAACGAGCGCTATCATTTTACGCCCCTAGCTAGGCATAATGCGAAGGATCTAAGTATTGTCATCTTTATTTTTATTTTCCTTAGAGGTGTTTTCCTCAGGAGGTTGTGCAAAACAACATAAAACACCTTATCCATAGAGACTTTAGCACTATCAAGTTGCTTATCATCATAACCCTTTTGATTTCCGGCAACAATCCAAGAATAGTGTTGATTAATATCATTGAAAACTTGTTGGATGACATCTAAAACAGGGACTTCCTTCTTAAGATTCTCATCAAAGATTTGATTATCCCCAAGCAAATGTCTTAGCACATAATCACTATTATAAAGAATTTCATCTATCACCGGTTTTTCACGATTCATACCATAGAAATCAAAAATTTCCATAGCTTCGCGTATTATGTAATCAAATTCATTCATAAGAACAAGGGTGGCCAACTTTTTAGTTTTAGGATTCTTTATAACGGGTAACTCGAAAAACAATCTTTGCAAGGTAGGATGAGTACGGATAAATTTAGTCCTCTTAAGTATAGGAACATCATCAAGACTTAAATTTCCAACACAATTGTAGAATTCTTGGATACGTTCTTTTCCTATAACATTACCTTGCCCCAAAACAAAAATTTTAGCATCCGAATTACCAGATCGTCCAATTTTAGGAGTTAGGCCATCATATGTCTCTGCTCATGGTGACAAATCTAGCAAAAATCCAACGAGAAACGCAAACGAGAAGGAGGGCGAATAAAACGGAAATTTTTTGTGAAGTGGGGAAGAGGACAATGAGAAGCAAATGGCAAATAATATAAACTGCAAGGAGATGAGATTTGTGATTAGGAACCTGGTAGATGTTGATGATGTCTCCCCGGAAACGGCGCCAGAAATTGGCACATGGCCGGGAGACTATCTTGACTTGATCCTCCCTGGTAACAGCGCCAGATATTCCTTTCGATGTGGCTTGAACTACGTCGGTATTTTCCCAAAGAGGAAGGGATGATGCAGCACAACTACGGTGGGTATTTCCCTCAGTGACGAGACCAAGGTTATCGAACCAGTAGGAGAACCACACAACACCACGTAAAAATATCCTGCACACAAAGAACAAATACTTGCAACCCGACGTAAGAGAGGGGCAGTCAATCCCTAACGGCTAAAAAGATAGGTAAAATTGTAGTAGATTGGATAAATAGATCTCGCGGGAATGTGAGATAAAATAAATAATAATAAATTGCAGCAAGGTATTTTTGTATTTTTGGATTAATAGATCTGAAAATAAAAGAAAATAAAAATAGATCGCGAAGGCAAATATAATAAAGAAGAGACCCGGGGGCCCTAGATTTCACTAGTGGCTTCTCTCGATAAAAATAGCATACGGTGAGTAAAAAAATTGTTGTTGGGCAATTGATAGAACTTCAAATAATCATGACGATATCCAGGCAATGATCATTATATAGGCATCACGTCCAAGATTAGTAGACCGACTCCTGTCTGCATCTACTACTATTACTCCACACATCGACCGCTATCCAGCATGCATCTAGTGTATTAAGTTCATGGAGAAACAGAGTAATGCAATAAGAACGATGACATGATGTAGACAAGATCTATTTATATAGAAATAGACCCCATCTTGTTATCGTTAGTAGAAATGATACATACGTGTCGGTTCCCCTTTTGTCACTGGGATCAAGCACCGTAAGATCGAACCCATCACAAAGCACCTCTTCCCATGGCAAGAAAAATCGATCTAGTTGGCCTAACTAACCCAAAGATTCGAAGAATAAATACGAGGCTATAAGTAATCATGCATATAAGAGATCAAAGATACTCAAATAAATTTCATGGATAAAAACATAGATCTGATCATAAACTCAAAGCTCATTGGATCCCAACAAACACAACGCAAAAAGAGTTACATCAAATAGATCTCCAAGAGACCATTGTATTGAGAATCAGAGAGAGAGAGAGAGAGAGAGAGAGAGAGAGAGAGAGAGGAATCCATCTAGCTACTAACTACGGACCCGTAGGTCTACAATGAACTACTCACGCATCATCAGAGAGGCACCAATGAGGATGATGAACCCCTCCGTGATGGTGTCTAGATTGAATCTGGTGGTTATGGAACTTGCGGCGGCTGGAATTTATATTCGTCGACTCCCCTAGGGTTTCTGGAATATTGGGGTATTTATAGAGCAAATAGGCAGTGCGGGAGGCCACCGAGGTGGGCACAACCCACTTGGGCGCGCCTGGGGGCCCAGGCGCGCCCTGGTGAGTTGTGCTCCCCTCGGACCACCCCGCAGGTACTTTCTTGGCCCAAAAGGAGTCTTCTGGTCCAGGAAAATTCCACAAAAAGTTTCGCTGCGTTTGGACTCCTTTTGGTATTGATTTTATGCGAAGTAAAAAACAAGCAAAAACAACAACTGGCACTGGGCACTATGTCAATAGGTTAGTCCAATAAAATGATATAAAGTTGCTATAAAATGATTGTAAAACATCCAAGAATGATAATATAACAGCAAGGAACAATCAAAAATTATAGATACGTTGGAGACGTATCAAATGCCTATGCATAGGAAGCATGTTAGACTTAAACTTATTTTTCACATGCTATATGATGTTCTCTTCGTGTTTCCGTTCCTATCTTTCATATGAGCATCATTAAAATTATCAATGCCCAGCTATAGGGCTTTAAAGAAAAGCGCTTGTTGGGAGACAACCCAATATTTTCTCTCTGTTTTTATGAGTTTACACATTATTACCTCTGTAGTAATTATTTTTTGGTATTTTTAATTAGTGTTTGAGCCAAGTAAAGCCTTTGGTGTATCATTGATTTGATCTTGCTGAAAAACAGAAACTTTTGCGCCCATTTCCAGAATTATTAAAAATCACAGAAGCGTGATAAAATCCTGATTTTTCTACACAATATTCATATATGAATTGACTCTGTAGTCCTAGTTTTCCAGAATCTTTGTAGTTACAGAAGTATATGAAGTTTACAGATTGCTACACACTGTTTTGTTTTTGAAAGATTCTGTTTTCTATGTGTTGTTTGCTTATTTTGATGAATCTATGGGTAGTATCGGGGGTATGAACCATGGAAAAGGTGGAATAGAGTAGATATTACATCAATATACATAAAGAATGAGTTCACAACAGTACCAAAAAGTGGAGATTTATTTTCTTATACTAACGGATCTCATGAGTCTTCGGTTGAGTTTTATGTTGTGAAGTTTTCAAGTTTTGGGTAAAGATTTGATGGACTATGGAATAAGGAGTGGCAAGAGCCTAAGCTTGGGGATGCCCAAGGCACCCCAAGGTAATATTCAAGGACAACCAAGCATCTAAGCTTGGGGATTCCCCGGATGGCATCCCCTCTTTCGTCTTCATCTATCGGTAAATTTACTTGGGGCTATATTTTTTTCACCACATGATATGTGTTTTACTTGGAGCGTCTTGTATGATACGAGTCTTTGCTTTTTAGTTTACCACAATCATCGTTGCTTTACACACCTTTTGAGAGGGACAACATGAATCGTGATTTATTAGAATACTCTATGTGCTTCACTTATATCTTTTGAGCTAGGCAATTTTGCTCTAGTACTTCACTTATATCTTTTTAGAGCATGGCGCTGGCTTTATTTTATAGAAATTTTTGAACTCTCATGCTTCACTTATATTATTTTGAGAGTCTCTAAACAGCATGGTAATTTTCTTAGGTTATGAATTTAGTCCTAATACGATGGGCATCCAAAAGGGATATAATAAAAACTTTCATATAAAGATAATTGAATACTATGAGATGTTTGATTCCTTGCATTTGTTTTGAGATATAAAGATGGTGATATTAGAGTCATGCTAGTGAGTAATTGTGGATTGGTAGAAATACTTGTGTTAAAGTTTGTGATTCTCGTAGCATGCATGTATGGCGAACCATTACGTGATGAAGTCGGAGCATGATTTATTTATTGATTGTCTTCCTTATGAGTGGCGGTCGAGGACGAGCGATGGTCTTTTCCTACCAATCTATCCCCCTAGGAGCATGCGTGTAGTATTTTGTTTCGATGACTAATAAATTTTTGCAATAAGTGTATGAGTTCTTTATGACTAATGTTGAGTCCATGGATTATACGCACTCTCACCCTTCCACCATTGCTAGCCTCTCTAGTGTCGCGGAACTTTCGCCGGTGCATTACACCCACCATATACCCTTCCTCAAAATAGCAACCATACCTACCTATTATGGCATTTCCATAGCCATTCCGAGATATATTTCCATGCAACTTCCACTGTTCCTTTTATTATGACACGCAACATCATTGTCGTATTCCTCTGCATGGTCATGTAGTTGACATAGTATTTGTGGCAAGGCCACCGTTCATAAATTTTATACATGTCACTCCTGATCATTGCACATGCCGGTACACCGCCGGAGGAATTCATATAGTCATATTTTGTTCTAGAATCGAGTTGTAATTCTTGAGTTGTAAGTAAATAAAAGTGTGATGATCATCATTATTAGAGCATTATCCCATGTGAGGAAAGGATGATGGAAGATATGATTCCCTCGCAAGTGGGGATGAGCCTACAAACTTTATAAAATCTAAAAGAGGCCAAAGAAGTCCAAATAAAAAAGGAGGCAAAAGAATCCCAAACAAAAAAAGGAAAAAAATGAGAGAAAAGAGAGAAGGTACAATGTTACTATCCTTTTCCACACTTGTGCTTCAAAGTAGCACCATGATCTTCATGATAGAGAGTCTTCTATGTTGTCACTTTCATATACTAGTGGGAATTTTTCATTATAGAACTTGGCTTGTATATTCTAATGATGGGCTTCCTCAAAGTACCCCAGGTCTTTGTGAGCAAGCAAGTTGGATGCACACCCACTTAGTTTCTTTTTTATATTTCATAAACTTATAGCTCTAGTGCATCCGTTGCATGGCAATCCCTACTCATTCTCATTGATATCTATTGATGGGCATCTCCATAGCCCGTTAATACGTCTAGTTGATGTGAGGCTTTCTCCTTCTTTTTGTCTTCTCCACAACCACCATATTCTATTCCACCTATAGTGCTATATCCAAGGCTCACGCTCATGTATTGCGTGAAAGTTGAAAAAGTTTGAGAACATCAAAAGTATGAAACAATTGCTTGGCTTGTCATCGGGATTGTGCATGATTTAATACTTTGTGTGATGAAGATGGAGCATAGCCTGACTATATGATTTTGTAGGGATAACTTTCTTTTGCCATGTTATTTGGAGAAGACATGATTGGTTTATTAGTATGCTTGAAGTATTATTATTTTTATGTCAATATTAAACTTTTGCTTTGAATCTTATGGATCTGAACAATCATGCCACAATAAAGAAAATTACATGTATACTTATGTTAGGTAGCATTCCACATCAAAAATTCTGCTTTTATCATTTACCTACTCGAGGACGAGCAGTAATTAAGCTTGGGGATGCTTCATACGTCTCCAACGTATCTATAATTTTTTTATTGTTCCATGCCATTATATTATCTATTTTGAATGTTTTATATGCATTAATATGCTATTTTATATTATTTTTGGGACTAACTTATTACCCTGGAGCCCAGTGCCAGTTTTTATTTTTTTCCTTGTTTTTGAGTTTTACAGAAAAGGGATATCAAATGGAGTCCAAACAGAATAAAAAATTTGCGATGATTTTTCTTGGACCAGAAGACACACGTAGGACTTGGAGATGAAGTAAGAGGAGTCCCGAGGCGGTCACAAGCCTCAGGGGCACGCCCAAGGGGGGCGCCCTGAGGGCTTGTGGGCCCCTCGGAGCTCCTCTAACCCTAATATTTGGCCTATAAATTCCCAAATATTCTCAAACCAATAGAAGGATCCACCAAAATAATTTTCCGCTGCCGCAACCTTCTGTAACCATGAGATCCCATTTTGGGGCCTTTTCCAGCACCCTGCCGGAGGGGGATTCGATCACGGAGGGCTTCTACATCAACTCTATTGCCCTTTCGATGAAGCGTGACTAGTTTACCATAGACCTATGGCTCCATAGCTAGTAGCTAGATGGCTTCTTCTCTCTCTTTGATCCTCAATACAATGTTCTCCTCGATGTTTCTTGGAGATCTATCTGATGTAATATTCTTTTGTGGTGTGTTTGTCGATATCCGATGAATTGTGGATTTATGATCAGATTATATATGAATATTATTTGAATCTTCTCTGAATTCTTGTATGCATGATTTGATATCTTTGTATTTCTCTTCGAATTATCGGTTTGGTTTGGCCAACTAGATTGGTTCTTCTTGCAATGGGAGAGGTGCTTAGTTTTGGGTTCAATCTTGCGGTGTCCTCACCCAGTGACAAAGTAGGGGTAGCGAGGCACATATTTGTATTGTTGCCATCAAGGGTAAAAGATGGGGTTTCCATCATATTGCTTGAGTTTATCCCTCTACGTCATGTCATCTTACTTAAGGCATTACTCCGTTATTATGAACTTAATACTCTAGATGCATGCTGGATAGCGGTTGATGTGTGGAGTAATAGTAGTAGATGTAGA
Source organism: Aegilops longissima (assembly GCA_021605205.1). Lineage (NCBI taxonomy): Eukaryota > Viridiplantae > Streptophyta > Magnoliopsida > Poales > Poaceae > Aegilops > Aegilops longissima. The sequence goes on from CM038678.1 coordinate 581,021,714, forward strand.
ATCATTTAGGTATACTTGACACAGACGTGATGCCTACATTCATAATCATTGCCTTGGATATCGTCATAACTTTGCGCTTTTCTATCAATTGCTCGACAGTAATTTGTTCACCCACCGTATTATTTTCTTTCAAGAGAGAAGCCTCTAGTGAAACCTATGGCCCCGGGTCTATTTTCCATCATTTATTTTCAGGCCTATAAACCAAAAAACCCAAAAATACCTTGCTGCGATTTATTTGTTTTTACTTTGTTTTACATTTTAGTATCTTTTATATCTATGTCTATCAGATCTCATCCTTCCAAGTGACTGTGAAGGGATTGACAACCCCTTTATCACATTGGGTGCAAGTGTTTGATTGTTTGTGCACGTGCATAGATTGGAGACTTGCGTGTACCTCCTACTGGATTGATACCTTGGTTCTCAAAACTGAGGAAATACTTATCTCTACTTTGCTGCATCACCCTTTCCTCTTCAAGGGGAAAACCAACGCAAGCTCAAGAAGTAGCAAGTACATAAGAGAATAAGTCTAAGGTGAAAGCAAGAGAGGAAAGAGGCTCAAGCCCAAGCTAGGAAGCCTCCCCATGGTATAGGGATTCTCCCCTTAGTGGGCTTCAACTCATCTCCTAGCCAGACTAGAGGCACATGGGTCAAGGACAGACAATTACATGTCCTACCCTCTCACCTCCTTATTTCAAGGGTAGTCTTGGTCATTTGTCTAGGACCTATGGGCTATAAAAGCCCGCCGTGGGCATGCGACATCGCTCATTCCTGATACGTCTCCAACGTATCTATAATTTTTTATTGTTCCATGCTATTATATTATCCGTTTGGATGTTTTATATTCATTAATATACTATTTTATATAATTTTTGGGACTAACCTATTAACCTAGGGCCCAGTGCCAATTTTTGTTCTTCCTTGTTTTTGAGTTTTACAGAAAAGGAATATAAAACGGAGTCCAAATGGAATAGAACTTTATGGTGATTTTTCTTGGACCAGAAGAAACCCACGAGACTTGGAGAGGAGGCTAGAAGACCTACGAGGCGGCCATAAGTCGTAGGGGCGCGCCCCCAGGGCTTGTGGGCCCCTCTTAGCCCATCCAACCCTAACTCCAGCACTATAAATCCTCAAATATTCCCCCTATGCCAGAGGGCACACCAAAAATACTTTTCTGCCGCTGCAAGCTCTCTGTTCCCATGAGATCCCATCATGGGGCCTTTTCTGGCACTCCGCCGGAGGGGCATTGATACGTCTTCAACGAATCTATAATTTTTGATTGCTCCATACTACTTTATCTATTGTTTTGGACTATATTGGGCTTTATTTTCCACTTTTATATTATTTTTGGGACTAACCTATTAACCGGAGGCCCAGCCCAGAATTGCTGTTTTTTGCCTATTTTAGTGTTTCGAAGAAACAGAATATCAAACGGAGTCCAAACGGAATGAAACCTTCGGGAACGTGATTTTCTCACTGAACGTGATCCAAGAGACTTGGACCCTACTCCAAGAAGTAATAGAGGTGGTCATGAGGGTGGGGGGCGCCCCCCCTAGGGCGCGCCCCCTGCCTCGTGGGCCCCCTGTTGCTCCACCGACGTACTCCTTCCTCCTATATATACCTCACGCATTTCAAACGATCGTAACAGAGCCAAAACCTAATTTCACCGCCGCAACTTCCTGTATCCACTAGATCCCATCTTGGGGCCTGTTCCGGAGCTCCGCCGGAGGGGGCATCCACTATGGAGGGCTTCTACATCAACACCATAGCCCCTCCGATGAAGTGTGAGTAGTTTACTTCAGACCTTCGGGTCCATAGCTAGTAGCTAGATGGCTTCTTCTCTCTTTTTGGATCTCAATACAATGTTCTCCCCCTCTCTCGTGGAGATCTATTCGATGCAATCTTCTTTTTGCGGTGTGTTTGTTGAGATCGATGAATTGTGGGTTTATGATCCAGATTATCTATGATAATATTTGAATCTTCTCTGAATTCTTTTATGTATGATTGGTTATCTTTGCAAGTCTCTTTGAATTATCCGTTTTGTTTGGATAACTAGATTGGTAGTTCTTGCAATGGGAGAAGTGCTTAGCTTTGGGTTCGATCTTGCGGTGTCCTTATCCAGTGACAGAAAGGGTTGCAAGGCACGTATTGTATTGTTGCCATCGAGGATAACAAGATGGGGTATTTATCATATTGCATGAATTTATTCCTCTACATCATGTCATCTTGCTTAAGGCGTTACTCTTTTTAACTTAATACTCTAGATGCATCTTTGGATAGCGATCGATGAGTGGAGTAATAGTAGTAGATGCAGGTGAGTCGGTCTACTTGTCTTGGACGTGATGCCTATATACATGATCATACCTAGATATACTCATAATTATGCTCAATTCATCAATTGCTCAACAGTAATTTGTTCACCCACGTAGAATACTTATGCTCTTGAGAGAAGCCACTAGTGAAACCTATGGCCCCGGTCTATTCTCATCATATCAATCTCCATCACTTTAATACTTGCCTTGTTTTTACTTTGCCTTTAACTTTTTACTTTGCATCTCTATACCAAAAATACCAAAAATATTATTTATCATCTCTATCATATCTCACTCTCGTAAGTGACCGTGAAGGGATTGACAACCCCTAATCGCGTTGGTTGCGAGGAGCTATTGTTTTGTGCAGGTACGAGGGACTTGTGCGTGGCCTCCTACTGGATTGATACCTTGGTTCTAAAAAACTGAGGGAAATACTTACGCTACTTTGTTGCATCATCCTCTCCTCTTCGGGGAAATCCAACGCAGTGCTCAAGAGGTAGAAAGAAGAATTTCTGGCGCCGTTGCCGGGGAGGCTCACGCAAAAGCAAATCAAGCACCATACCAAGTACCCATCACAATCCCTATCTCCCGCATTACATTATTTGCCATTTGCCTCTCGTTTTCCTCTCCCCCACTTCACCCTTGCCATTTTATTCGCCCTCTCTTTCCCAATCTCCTCCACTTTTTCCCATTGCCTTTTCTCGCTTGCCTTTTGTTTGCTCGTGTGTTGGATTGCTTGTTTGTCGCGATGGCTCAAGATGCTACCAAATTGTGTGACTTCACCAATACCAATAACAATGATTTCCTTAGCACTCCGATTGCTCCTCTTGCCAATACTGAATCTTGTGAAATCAATACTGCTTTGTTGAGTCTTGTTATGAAAGATCAATTTGCCGTCCTTCCTAGTGAAGATGCCGCTACTCATCTGAATTGCTTCGTTGATTTATGTGATATGCAAAAGAAAAAAGATGTCGATAATGATGTCGTTAAGTTGAAGCTATTTCCTTTTTCGCTTAGAGATCGTGCTAAAGCATGGTTTTCATCTCTGCCTAAAAATAGTATTGATTCTTGGAACAAGTGCAAAGATGCTTTTATCTCTAAGTATTTTCCTCCCGCTAAGATTATCTCTCTTAGGAACGATATTATGAATTTTAAGCAACTTGATCATGAACATGTTGCACAAGCTTGGGAGAGAATGAAATTAATGATACGTAATTGTCCTACTCATGGTTTGAACTTGTGGATGATTATACAAACTTTTATGCCGGATTGAATTTTGCTTCTAGAAATCTTTTAGATTCGGCCGCGGGAGGCACTTTTATGGAAATCACTCTAGGAGATGCTACTAAACTTCTAGATAATATTATGTTTAATTATTCTCAATGGCATACCGAAAGATCTACTAATAAAAAAGTGCATGCGATAGAAGAAATTAATGTTTTGAGTGGAAAGATGGATGAACTTATGAAATTATTTTCTACTAAGAGTGTTTCTTCGGATCCTAATGATATGCCTTTGTCTACCTTGATTTAGAATAATAATGAATCTATGGATGTGAATTTTGTTGGTAGGAATAATTTTGGTAACAAAGCGTATAGAGGGAATTTTAATCCTAGGCCTTATCCTAGTAATCCTTCTAATAATTATGGAAATTCCTACAACAACTCTTATGGAAATTTTAATAAGATTCCCTCTGAACTTGAGAGTAGTGTTAAAGAGTTTATGAATTCACAAAAGAATTTTAATGCTTTGCTTGAAGAGATATTGCTTAAAGTTGATGATTTGGCTAGGAACGTTGATAGAATTTCTCTTGAGGTTGATTCTTTAAAGCTTAGATCTATTCCTCCTAAGCATGATATCAATGAGTCCCTCAAAGCTATGAGAATTCCATTGATGAGTGCAAAGAAAGAATCGCTAGGATGCGTGCTTCCAAAGATGCCTTTATTAAAACGTGTTCTTCCAATTCCTATGAAAATCAATATGAAGATCTAAAAGTTATTGATGTGGCCCCCATTAAATCTTTGTTTTGCAATATGAATCTTGATGAAACTGAATATGATCTTCGTTTACCTAGAAGGCATTCTAAGAATTCGGAGTTTTTAGATCTTGATGATGAAATTGATAAATGTGGGATTGAAAGAAATAAAAACCTAGATGTTGCTAAACCTACTATTTTGGATCTCAAGGAATTTAATTATGAAAATTGATCTTTAATTGATTGTATTTCCTTGTTGCAATCCGTGCTAAATTCTCCTCAGGCTTATAGTCAAAATAAGGCCTTTACCGAACACATTGTTGATGCCTTGATGCAATCTTATGAAGAAAAAATTGATTTGAAAGTTTCTATCCCTAGAAAACTCTATGATGAGTGGGAACCAACTATTAAAATTAAAATTAAAAATTATGAGTTTCATGCCTTGTGTGATTTGGGTGCTAGTGTCTCCACTATTCCTAAAACTTTGTGTGATTTGCTAGATTTCCGTGACATTGATGATTGCTCTCTAAACTTGCATCTTGCGGATTCCACTATTAAAAAGCCTATGGGAAGAATTAATGATGTTCTTATTGTTGCAAATAGGAATTATGTGCCCGTAGATTTTATCGTTCTTGATATAGATTGCAATCCTTCATGTCCTATTATTCTGGGTAGACCTTTCCATAGAACGATTGGTGCAATTATTGATATGAAGGAAGGGAATATTAGATTCCAATTTCCATTAAAGAAAGGCATGGAACACTTTCCTAGAAAGAAAATAAAATTACCATATGAATCTATCATGAGAGCCACATATGGATTGCCTACCAAAGATGGCAATACCTAGATCTATCCTTGCTTTTATGCCTAGCTAGGGGCATTAAACAATAGCGCTTGTTGGGAGGCAACCCAATTTTATTTTTTGTTTTTTGCTTTTGCTTCTGTTTAGGAATAAATAATCCATCTAGCCTCTGTTTAGATGTGGTTTTATGTTTAATTAGTGTTTGTGCCAAGTTAGACCTATTGGATCTTCTTGGATGATAGTTATTTGATCTTGCTGTAATTTACAGAAACTTTGTGCTCAGTGCCCGAATTATTAAAAATCACCAGAACGTGATAAAATACTGATTCAAATTGCTGCTTATCAATAAACAACTTTTATAGGTAGTCTATTTTTTTTAGATTTTTTGGAGTTCCAGAAGTTTGCGTTAGTTACAGATTACTACAGACTGTTCTGTTTTTGACAGATTCTGTTTTGCGTGTGTTGTTTGCTTATTTTGATGAATCTATGGCTAGTAAAATAGTTTATAATCCATAGAGAAGTTGGAATACAGTAGGTTTGACACCAATATAAATAAAGGATGAGTTCATTACAGTACCTTAAAGTAGTCTTTTGTTTTCTTTCTCTAACGGAGCTCACGAGATTTCTATTGAGTTTTGTGTTGTGAAGTTTTCAAGTTTTGGGTAAATTCTTTTGATGGATTATGGAACAAGGAGTGGCAAGAGCCTAAGCTGGAGGATGCCCATGGCACCCCAAGATAATCCAAGGACACCAAAATGTCAAAGCTTGGGGATGCCCCGGAAGGCATCCCCTCTTTCGTCTACTTCCATCGGTAATTTACTTGGAGCTATATTTTTATTCACCACATGATATGTGTTTTGCTTGGAGCGTCTTGTATTATTTGCGTCTTTGCTTGTTAGTTTACCACAATCATCCTTGCTGTACACACCTTTTAAGAGAGCCATACATGAATTGGAATTTGATAGAATACTCTATGTGCTTCACTTATATCTTTTGAGCTTGATAGTTTTGCTCATAGTGCTTCACTTATATCTTTTGAGCGTGATAATTTTTGCTCTAGTGCTTCACTTAGATCTTTTAGAGCACGGTGGTGGATTTGTTTTAAAGAAACTATTGATCTCTCATGCTTCACTTAGATTATTTTGAGAGTCGTTAATAGCATGGTAATTTGCTTAATGTTAATATACTTGGTATTCAAGATATGAGAAACTTTCTTTTGAGTGCGTTGAATACTAAGAAAAGTTTGATGCTTGATAATTGTTTTGAGATATGAAGATGGTGATATTAGAGTCATGCTAGTTGAGTAGTTGTGAATTTAAAGAATACTTGTGTTGAAATTTGTGATTCCCGTAGCATGCACGTATGGTGAACCGTTATGTGATGAACTCGGAGCATGATTTATTTATCGATTGTCTTCCTTATGAGTGGCGGTCGGGGACGAGCGATGGTCTTTTCCTACCAATCTATCCCCCTAGGATCATGCACGTAATAACTTGCTTTGATAACTTCTAGATTTTTGCAATAAGTATATGAGTTCTTTATGACTAATGTTGAGTCCATGGATTATACGCACTTTTTCCCATCCTTCCATCATTGCTAGCCTCTCTAATACCACACACTTTTCGCCGGTATCATACACCCACCATATATCTTCCTCAAAACAGCCACCATACCTACCTATCATGGCATTTCCATAGCCATTCCGAGATATATTGCCATGCAACTTTCCACCGTTCCATTTATTATGACACGCTCCATCATTGTCATATTGCTAGCATGATCATGTAGTTGACATCGTATTTGTGGCAAAGCCACCATTCATAATTCTTTCATACATGTAACTCATGAATCATTGCATATCCCGGTACACCGCCGGAGGCATACATATAGAGTCTATTTTGTTCTAAGTATCGAGTTGTAATTGTTGAGTTGTAAGAAAAATAAAAGTGTGATGATCATCATTATTAGAGCATTGTCCCAAGTGAGGATAGGATGATGGAGACCATTGATTCCCCCACAAGTCGGGATGAGACTCCGGACGAAAAAAAAGAAAAATGAAAAAAAAGAGGCCATAAAAAAGAAAAAAAAAGAAAAGACCCAAATAAAAAAATGAGAGAAAAAGAGAGAAGGGACAATGCTACTATCCTTTTACCACACTTGTGCTTCAAAGTAGCACTAAGATCTACATGATAGAGAGTCTCTCATTTTGTCACTTTCATATACTAGTGGGAATTTTTCATTATAGAACTTGGCTTGTATATTCCAATGATGGGCTTCCTCAAAATGCCCTAGGTCTTCGTGAGCAAGCGAGTTGGATGCACACCCACTTAGTTTCTTTTGTTGAGCTTTCATATACTTATAGCTCTAGTGCATCCGTTGCATGACAATCCCTACTCACTCACATTGATATCTATTGATGGGCATCTCCATAGCCCGTTGATACGCCTAGTTGGTGTGAGACTATCTTCCCTCCTTTTGTCTTCTCCACAACCACCATTCTATTCCACATATAGTGCTATATCCATGGCTCACGCTCATGTATTGCGTGAAGATTGAAAAAGTTTTGAAAATGTTAAAGTATGAAACAGTTGCTTGGCTTGTCATCGGGGTTGTGCATGATTTAAATATTTTGTGTGGGAAGATGGAGCATAGCCAAACTATATGACTTTGTAGAGATAACTTTCTTTGGCCATGTTATTTTGAGAAGACATAATTGCTTAGTTAGTATGCTTGAAGTATTGTTATTTTTATGTCAATATGAACTTTTGTCTTGAATCTTTTGGATCTGAATATTCATACCACAATTAAGAGGATTTACATTGAGATTATGCCAAAGTATCACTCCGCATCAAAAATTCTCTTTTTATCATTTACCTACTCGAGGACGAGCAGGAATTAAGCTTGGGGATGCCTGATACGTCTCCAACGTATCTATAATTTTTTATTGCTCCATGCTACTTTATTTACTGTTTTGGACTATATTGGGCTTTATTTTCCACTTTTATATTATTTTTGGGACTAACCTATTAACCGGAGGCCCGGCCCAGAATTGTTGTTTTTTTTGCCTATTTCAGTGTTTCAAAGAAACATAATATCAAACGGAGTCCAAACGGAATGAAACCTTCGGGAACGTGATTTTCTCACCGAACGTGGTCCAGGAGACTTGGACCCTACTCCAAGAAGTAACAGAGGCGGTCACGAGGGCGCGCCCCCCTGCCTCGTGGGCCCCCTGTTGCTCCACCGACGTACTCCTTCCTCCTATATATACCTACGTACCCCCAAACGATCAGAACAGGAGCCAAAAACCTAATTCCACCGCCGCAACTTCCTGTATCCACGAGATCCCATCTTGGGGCCTGTTAGGAGCTCACGGAGGGGCATCCACCATGGAGGGCTTCTACATCAACACCATAGCCCCTCCGATGAAGTGTGAGTAGTTTACTTCAGACCTTCGGGTCCATAACTAGTAGCTAGATGGCTTCTTCTCTCTTTTTGGATCTCAATACAATGTTCTCCCCCTCTCTCGTGGAGATCTATTCGATGCAATCTTCTTTTTGCGGTGTGTTTGTTGAGATCGATGAATTGTGGGTTTATGATCCAGATTATCTATGATAATATTTGAATCTTCTCTGAATTCTTTTATGTATGATTGGTTATCTTTGCAAGTCTCTTTGAATTATCCGTTTTGTTTGGATAACTAGATTGGTAGTTCTTGCAATGGGAGAAGTGCTTAGCTTTGGGTTCGATCTTGCGGTGTCCTTACCCAATGACAGAAAGGGTTGCAAGGCACGTATTGTATTGTTGCCATCGAGGATAACAAGATGGGGTATTTATCATATTGCATGAATTTATTCCTCTACATCATGTCATCTTGCTTAAGGCGTTACTCTGCTTTTTAACTTAATACTCTAGATGCATCTTTGGATAGCGGTCGATGAGTGGAGTAATAGTAGTAGATGCAGGAGAGTCAGTCTACTTGTCTTGGACGTGATGCCTATATACATGATCATACCTAGATATACTCATAATTATGCTCAATTCATCAATTGCTCAACAGTAATTTGTTCACCCACCGTAGAATACTTATGCTCTTGAGAGAAGCCACTAGTGAAACCTATGGCCCCTGGGTCTATTCTCATCATATCAATCTCCATCACTTTAATACTTGCTTTGTTTTTACTTTGCCTTTTACTTTTCACTTTGCATCTCTATACCAAAAATACCAAAAATATTATTTATCATCTCTATCAGATCTCACTCTCGTAAGTGACCGTGAAGGGATTGACAACCCCTAATCGCGTTGGTTGCGAGGAGCTATTGTTTTGTGCAGGTACGAGGGACTTGTGCGTGGCCTCCTACTGGATTGATACCTTGGTTCTCAAAACTGAGGGAAATACTTACGCTACTTTGCTGCATCATCCTCTCCTCTTCGGGGAAATCCAACACAGTGCTCAAGAGGTAGCAGGGATTCGATCATGGAGGGCCTCTACACCAACCTTGTTGTCCTTCCGATGAAGCGTGAGTAGTTTACCATGGACCTAAGGGTCATAGCTAGTAGCTAGATGGCTTGTTCTCTCTCTTTGCTCTTCGATACAATGTTCTCCTTGATGTTCTTGGAGATCTATTTGATGTAATCTTCTTTTGCGGTGCATTTGTTGAGATCCGATGAATTCTGGATTTATGATTAGATTATCTATGAATATTATTTGAGTCTTCTCTGTACTCTTTTATGTATGATTGAGATAGCTTATTAATTCTCTTCGATCTATCTGAAGGAAATATGCCCTAGAGGCAATAATAAAGTTGTTATTTATATTTCCTTATTCATGATAAATGTTTATTATTCATGCTAGAATTCTATTAACCGGAAACTTAGTACATGTGTGAATACATAGACAAAACAGAGTGTCACTAGTATGCCTCTACTTGACTAGCTCGTTAATCAAAGATGGTTAAGTTTCCTAACCATAGACATGAGTTGTCATTTGATGAACGGGATCACATCATTAGAGAATTATGTGATTGACTTGACCCATCCGTTATCTTAGCACTATGATCGTTTAGTTTAGTGATATTGCTTTCTCCATAACTTATACATGTTCCTATGACTATGAGATTATGCAACTCCCGAATACCGGAGGAACACTTAGTGTGCTATCAAATGTCACAACATAATAGGGTGATTATAAAGATGCTCTATAGGTATCTCCGATGGTGTTTGTTTAGTTGGCATAGATCGAGATTAGGATTTGTCACTCTAATTGTCGGAGAGGTATCTCTGGGCCCTCTCGGTAATGCACATCACTATAAGCCTTGCAAGCAATGTGACTAATGAGTTAGTTACGGGATGATGCATTACGGAACGAGTAAAGAGACTTGCCGGTAACGAGATTGAACTAGGTATTGAGATACCGACCATCGAATCTCGGGCAAGTAACATACCCATGACAAAGGGAACAACGTATATTGTTATGCGGTTTGACCGATAAATATCTTCATAGAATATGTAGGAACCAGTATGAGCATCCAGGTTCCGCTATTGGTTATTGACCGGAGATGAGTCTCGGTCATGTCTACATAGTTCTCGAACCTGTAGGGTCCGCACGCTTAACGTTCGATGACGATCGATATTATGAGTTTATGTGTTTTGATGTACCGAAGGTTGTTCGGAGTCCCGGATGTGATCACGTACATGACGAGGAGTGTCGAAATGGTCGAGACATAAAGATCGATATATTGGAAGGCTATGTTTGGACATCGGAATGGTTCCATGTGAGTTCGGGCTTTTACTGGAGTACCGGGGGGGTTACCGGAATCCCCCGGGGAGTCATTGGGCCTTAATGGGCCTTAGTGGGAGATAGGAGGAGGCGGCTAGGTGGAGGGCGCCCCCCAAGCCCAATCCAAATTGGGTGGGGGGCCGGCCCCCCTTTCCTTCTCTCATTCTCCCTCTTCCTTCTTCTCCTACTCCAACTAGGGAAGGGGGGAAACCTACTCCTACTAGGAGTAGGACTCCCCCCTTGGGCGCGCCATGAGAGGGCCGGCCCTCCCCTCCTCCACTCCTTTATATACGGGGGAGGTGGTCACCCCATTGACACACAAGTTGACAGTTGTCTTAGCCGTGTGCGGTGCCCCCCTCCACAGATTTCCACCTTGGTCATATCGTTGCAGTGCTTAGGCAAAGCCCTGCGCCGGTAACTTCATCATCACCGTCACCACACTGTCGTGCTGACGAAACTCTCCCTCGACCTCCGCTGGATCTAGAGTTCTTGGGACGTCACTGAGCTGAACGTGTGCAGATCGCGGAGGTGTCGTACCTTCTGTGCTAGGATCGGTCGGATCAGGAAGATGTACGACTACATCAACCGCGTTGTCATAACGCTTCCGCTTTCGGTCTACGAGGGTACGTGGACAACACTCTCCCCTCTCGTTGCAATGTATCACCTAGATGGATCTTGCGTGTGCGTAGGATTTTTTTTTGAAATTACTGCGTTCCCCAACAGTGGTATCAGACCCAGGTCTATGCGTAGATGTTATATGCACGAGTAGAACACAAAGAGTTGTGGGCGATAATAGTCATACTGCTTACTAGCATGTCATACTTTGATGGTATTGTTGGATGAAGCGGCTCAGACCGACAGTACGCGTACGCTTACGCGAGATTGGTTCTACCGACGTGCTTCGCACATAGGTGGCTAGTGGGTGTATGTTTCTCCAACTCTAGTTGAATCGAGTGTGACTATGCCCGGTCCTTGTTGAAGGTTAAAACAGCAAACATGACGAAAAATCGTTGTGGTTTTGATGCATAGGTAAGAAAGGTTCTTGCTAAGCCCGTAGCAGCCACGTAAAACTTGCAACAACAAAGTAGAGGACGTCTAACTTGTTTTTGCAGGGCATGTTGTGATGTGATATGGTCAAGACCTGATTATATAAATTGTTGTATGAGATGAACATGTTTTGTAACACAGTTATCGGCAACTGGCAGGAGCCATATGGTTGTCTCTTTATTGTATGAAATGCAATCGCCATGTAATTGCTTTACTTTATGACTAAGCGGTAGCGATAGTCGTAGAAGCAATAGTTGGCGAGACGACAACGATGCTTCGATGGAGATCAAGGTGTCAAGCTGGTGACGATGGTGATCATGACGGTGCTTTGGAGATGGAGATCAAAGGCACAAGATGATGATGGCCATATCATATCACTTATATGGATTGCATGTGATGTTTATCCTTTATGCATCTTATTTTGCTTAGTTCGGCGGTAGCATTACAAGATGAGTTCTCAATAAATTTCAAGGTATAAGTGTTCTCCCTGAGTATGCACCATTGCGACAGTTCATCGTGCCGAGACACCACGTGATGATCGAGTGTGATAAGCTCTACGTTCACATACAACGGGTGCAAGCCAGTTTTCCACATGCAGAATACTCGGGTTAAACTTGACGAGCCTAGCATATGCAGATATGGCCTCGGAACACTGAGACCGAAAGGTCGAGCGTGAATCATATAGTAGATATGATCAACATAGTGATGTTCACCATTGAAAACTACTCCATCTCACGTGATGATCGGACATGGTTTAGTTGATATGGATCATGTGATCACTTAGATGATTAGAGGGATGTCTATCTAAGTGGGAGTTCTTAAGTAATATGATTAATTGAACTTTAATTTATCATGAACTTAGTACCAGATAGTATTTTTGCATGTCTATGTTGTTGTAGATAAATGGCCGTGTTGTTGTTCCGTTGAATTTTAATGCGTTCCTAGAGAAAGCTAAGTTGAAAGATGATGGTAGCAATTACACGGACTGGGTCCGTAACTTGAGGATTATCCTCATTGCTGCATAGAATAATTACGTCCTGGAAGCACCGCTAGGTGCCAAACCCGCTGCAGGACCAACGCCAGATGTTATGAACGTCTGGCAGAGCAAAGCTGATGACTACTCGATAGTTCAGCGTGCCATGCTTTATGGCTTAGAACTCGGACTTCAACGATGTTTTGAACGTCATGGAGCATATGAGATGTTCCAGGAGTTGAAATTAATATTTCAAGCAAATGCGCGGATTGAGTGATATGAAGTCTCCAATAAGCTCTATAGCTGCAAAATGGAGGAGAATAGTTTTGTCAGTGAACATATACTCAGAATGTCTGGGTACCACAACCACTTGACTCAACTGGGAGTTAATCTTCCTGATGATAGTGTCATTTACAGAGTTCTTCAATCACTTCCACCAAGCTACAAAAGCTTCATGATGAACTATAATATGCAAGGGATGGATAAGACAATTCCCAAGCTCTTCGCGATGCTAAAAGCTGCGGAGGTATAAATCAAGAAGGAGCATAAAGTGTTGATGGTTAACAAGACCACTAGTTTCAAGAAAAAGGGCAAAGGGAAGAAGGGGAACTTCAAGAAGAACGGCAAACAAGTTGCTGCTCAAGTGAAGAAGCCCAAGTCTGGACCTAAGCCTGAGATTGAGTGCTTCTACTGCAAAGGGACTGGTCACTGGAAGCAGAACTGCCCCAAGTATTTGGCGGAGAAGAAGGATGGCAAAGTGAAAGTTATACTTGATATACATGTTATTGATGTGTACTTAACTAATGCTCACAGTAGCGCCTGGGTATTTGATACTGGTTCTGTTGCTAATATTTGCAACTTGAAACAGGGGCTACGGATTAAGCAAAGATTGGCTAAGGACGAGGTGACGATGCGCGTGGGAAATGGTTCCAAAGTCAATGTGATCGCCGTCGGCAGGCTACCTCTACATCTACCTTCAGGATTAGTTTTAGACCTAAATAATTGTTATTTGGTGCCAGCGTTGAGCATGAGCATTATATCTGGATCTTGTTTGATGTGAGACGGTTATTCATTTAAACCAGAGAATAATGGTTGTTCTATTTATATGAGTAATATCTTTTATGGTCATGCACCCTTGATGAATGGTCTATTTTTACTAAATCTTGATAGTAGTGCTACACATGTTCATAGTATTGAAGCCAAAAGAAATAAGTTTAATAATGATAGTAAAACTTATTTGTGGCACTGCCGTTTAGGTCATATTGGTGTAAAGCGCATGAAGAAACTCCATGCTGATGGGCTTTTGGAATCACTTGATGCTTGTGAACCATGCATCATGGGCAAGATGACTAAGACTCCGTTCTCCGGAACAATGGAGCGAGCAACAGACTTGTTGGTAATTATACATACTGATGTATGCAGTCCGATGAATGTTGATGCTCGCGGCGGGTATTTTCGGGGATATACTCCGCAGTATGACCCGGCCGGAAGTGTGACTCGGCTGGAGTTTGGCGACTCACTGGCGACCCGCTTGGACCAGGTGGTTTATGATTCATTGGAGACCCGGCGGGCGGGTCAGATGGGCGACAAGGCTCAAGGCCCAGTAGGCCGGTTCATGTGATGGTGGGCCGACTTAAAGAGGAAAGGCGTGAGGAATATCTCCCTTACAGGGAATCAAGACCTGGACTTATATCCGGCTTGAAGTAGAAGATATGCTAGGCCTAATCCTATTTGGACTCCACATGTAACCCGCCCCTCTAACTTATATAAGGAGGGGCAGGGCTCCCCAAAGAGGGACAAGCAACAAGAAACAATATCTAGGGCTAGACACAAAGAGGAGAGCCGGCTTATACAGCGACTCCCTCATGATCATAATGAGACCTAGCCACAAACAGCATGTAGGGTTATTACCGGATGATGTTTCCCGGGGCCCGAAGCTGTCTAAATCCTCGTCTTGTGTGATGATTCGCCTCGCGTCTCTCATCCCGACCAACCCCTCTCAAGCTACCACATAGATTTGTTGGCCTCGCGACTAAGTCCTGATACTAAGGACATCTGCCGTGACAAATCCACGATAGTTGGCACCCACCGTGGGGCTCGCGCACGGTGGTGTTGAGTTCTTGAAGGGATCTCTCATAGGGATTGAGAAGCTCGCAATATGCTAGGTAAAGAAGAGCCGGTACAGAAGTTCATGTCGTCGGCGCACAGTCAATATGGTGTATTCAATATTTACAAAAGATCAAGAGAAAATCAGGGTTGCATGAGTGCAAGCGCCGTAACTCGTGAAGATCGAAGGGATTTTTTCCGCCGAGTCCGTGACGAGAGTTCTTTCCTTTTGTGGTGGCAGCTTCAGGTAATCCATCAGGCGCACCGAGACGGACGAAAAAAAATTCCTTTGCATCAATTATTGTTCTATATACGCAACAAACTCGAGGACAAAAAGGATTGGTCAAACCAACCATGACCCGTATGGGGAGTGGGTCGTGGGCACGGACTCTGTCTCCGATCCGGCCTGCCGGAGCAGGCTTCGAGTCGCCACGGGCCCCTTTAGCCGCCGCCGATGCGCTGTCGCCTCTCCGCCTTGTATGTTGACCCGCCGCCGCATCGGGCCGGCCTCGCCTCGGGCCTCTTCGGCTGTGTCGCGACCAGCATCTGTTGTTACGCCTTGTTGAGCCGCCCGCAGCCGCCGTTGAGCCGCCGCTTTGGCCTGTTTCCAAGTCGCCGCTGCCGGCTGTGTTCGAGCCGGCCGCGCCTTGAGCCGCCCGCTGCCATGGCTCGTCTCCACCAGCTGTTTCTGATGGATCCCACCTTGAGCTGCCAGCAGCTTCTACTGCGGTCTTCTCTGCTGGTCTCGCCTCGAGCCGCCTCAGCCCGCTTCGATTACAACTCGGTCAAGACCAACATGGCCATATCAGGGGATTTTTTCCTCTTCACCACGCACTGTCAGCCTGTTCAAAACTCAGGATTTACAGATAGAAAGCAGCGACCACCCATCAGCTGTTGTGCGGGATGGCTGGGCCCAACTGCTCGGTTGATTCGCTATTACATGCCCGTTGAGGGTTAAACTTCAAGGACCAAGTATGCGTGAGTACTTCCTACGTACATGGCAGGGTGCTGCATGCATTAGACGGTTCAAACTATGACTCCGCTAGATGACAAGATTGCATGAAGATCAAAGCAGAGTGCCATTGGTATTCACGCAAAAATCTGGTCAATTGCTATGAGGCACAGGGTCTGTGTACGAAATGGTCGCTGAAATAAATCAAGGTGATATCCATCAAATTTATTTTATTAAACATATTGTTTTTATCAAAGAACAATTACTTTGGTCTATATATTTTTATGTGCAACAAAGCTGGTGCCATGTTGTGCCTGTGAAGTGTACGTCAGCACCATCACGCACCGGCGTCTGCGCCCGCTTACTGATGGAACAGGTGTGCGCAAGTCGCCGCCCGTGCAGCTTAATCTACATCAACCCGTCGGAGCAGCGTTGAGCCGCCCTTGCCACTTTGAGCCGCCGGGGTTATATTAAGTCGCTGGTCTGCCTGAGCCGTTGGAACTACATTGAGTCGCTGGTCTGCTTGAGCCACCTCTGTCGCGATAGACGGATCATCCGTCATCCAAATAAATCAGGTGATATCCATCCAAGTTTGTTTTATTAGCACATTTTGTTTTTGTCAAAGAACAAGTTTATCTTTGCCTTGGTCTGCAATTTGTTTATGCAGGGCAATTATTTATGGCAAAAAGTGATATTATATCGCGGAGATGGAGGCACGTCAACATATTTTGGCACAGGTGGTCATCGTTACTCAACAGACTCCTGCACCGGCTTACAACGCCGTGGCCATCTTTCGCGACCGCGCCAGCTTACAGCGCCCTGGCCGTCTCTCCCGACCATGCCGGCTGACAACAAGGAGGACAAACTTGCCCGTCCGCACTGGTTTATAACACCGTGGTCGGTTCATCTGTCTGAGCCGCATCTGATGTTACGGTCGTCTTTACCGTCCGTCTCTCGCGGCCTGGTCTACATCAACACACCGGGCCGCACTTGTCTGGATGAACTGTTTATTGAGTATGAGTAAGTCACTACTTGGGAAGCCCGGTTTTCTACCAACAAATTGGAGGCAAATTATCATATATTATCAGCCGCCGTCTGCACTGGATGGTTCAATTGGCAGGCACACAAGTCGCCGCCACTACAGTTTGGTTAACTTCAAACAACCAGTTGGAAGGATCCATTGGCCGAGTTGCTGACACGGCTCATACGGGATCATTTATAACCCGCCGCAGTCACCTCAACCTTCTGTGGGTTCACATCGCACTATCAACGCCAATGATATACACCTTCTGCTATGGTAAAATATGGAGAATCTCAAGCCAACTCCTCGAGTCATCTTGAGACTCGGGGGCTACAATGGTATGACCCGGCAAAATTAGTCGGTTTCAATAAATTCAAGAACTCCGGGTCATTGAAGGGAAAAATAACCCGGCCCCGGAGATTACTGCTAGATCGATGGAAATTTAAACGCCATCAGAAGATTTCCGGCTTAAAATAAGGATTCTGGTTTAAAATCCGGTTCAAGATACATCTTTCTCCCACAAAGCACTGATGCTCTGAAATCCGGCCCAAGGTAAATTTGTCCCTCACAAATTTTTATCCGTTTTTGAAATCCGGCTCAAGGTAAATTTGTCCCTCACAAATTTTTGAAGCTTTCAAATCCGGTTTAAAGTTCCGGTTCATAAAGAATTAATCTCTCGCAAGTTCGAGTTCTAAGAAAAATTAAGGGTTGCCAAAAAAAACTTGTTGCCATGATGCGCAGTTCAAACATAGGTATTCTACCTTACGGCTTATCCTATTATGGTCACTTGGGGGCTTCCTGCTCATCGAGCACAGCTGTCGGTACCCTCTTGGTCGGTGTAATGTTAAAACTTATATGGTCACTTGGGGGCTTCCTGTTCAAACATAGGTCGTATTCGAACCAAAGAGAACATAGCTGTCGGTACCCTCTTGATCGGCACAATGCCAAGCTCACTAGGGGGCTTCCTGATCTTATCCGAATCATAGATTAACCTCTTTTGGGTTCGACGTGGATCGTATTCGAACCAGCGTCGTTAAACAACTCTCAAGGTCATTTGGGGGCTTCCTGTTCAAACATAGATCGAATTCGAACCAAAGAGTACATAGCTGTGGGTACCCACTTGATCGGCAACGCCAGAGCCACTGGGGGCTATATGATCGTATTCGAATCTTAGCTCAACCCCTTTGGAATGGTTTTCTGATCATATACGAATCAGAAGCCTTAAACTTTTTAAGTCTTTTTTGCGAACAATTTTTGGGTTTGACTTGAGACCTTTTTGGATCATATCTCAAATATATATGAGTGGTTTATACTTAACCCAGCTTGACTTTTCGACTATAAGTCGCCAGCTTATGACAATCATCATCTATGTGGAAGCATTGGCTTCTAAAGATTGGGTTATCACCCTCATCGCATGGTCATGTAAATCTGGCAAGTACAAATTCAATATCACAAAGTGGTTATATGTGAGGTATTATGACCGCCTCATGTAAACCGCCGAGGGTTCTTGTGATCTACATGTGTACAGGTAAGACTACATTTGGGTGGTTACCTGCCTCGGCTCTTGACGTTAAGTCGCCGGGGCATATGTTGTTTAAACTCATGCAGGATTTGCGTAATTATGACTTATATAAATGCTTCAGTCCAAGCTCATCACTGAAATTGGTGTCTCAAAAGGGTTATCAATTATTTATTTTCTCAAGGGCTATAGGCCACCGGGTTACAAAAATTCCGGCTTACAATGAATGCGCATTAAGTCGTCATCGGCCAAGAGCCGCTAGGTATTTAAACTCCGGATTTACTTGTCAACCGATGAGGTATTCAAATCTTTAATAGCCAAAACTGGCTAGATTTTCATGATGATATTGAATGATTGAGGTTTTAATATCGAATTATATTATTCAAATCTTGAACAACCAACATGGCTGGATTTCTATTGTGATTATTAATAACCAGTGTTATGATTGAGGTTTTCAAAGTCGCTTTAGCGCAACGGCTATTATTTTTATCAATGGGCATGATTTATTTTACAATGGAGGAAATAGTCCCGAGTTGCTGCAGGCTTACGACCCGGCACTTGGGGGCTACATTGTTCAAATCGAGATTACATCGAATATACAAGTCCCATGACACTGCCAGCATGCACCATGACACTTGGTGGCTAATGCAAAGTCATTTTTTGCTCAACTTATTGAAGACTCGACTCATCATATTCTAAATGAGCCGGCCCTTGGGAGCTACCAATTGCTCCTGTCAAAAATTCAAGGTACACAAGCATTAATCCATTATATTGAACGGTTCATTATTCAGTTGGTAGAGTACAAAGCTCTTAACCTTATGTACGTGGGTTCAAGCCCCATGGTGGAGATTATATTATATGATGTTATAATCAATTATATACAAAGTCCCAGCTCAGTATTATCTTACTAAGCCGACCCTTGGGGGCTACACATTGCTGTTCAAGTTTACATGGTTATATCTACAAAGACCCTGCTCATTATTGCATAATGACTCGACCCTTGGGGGCTACACTGGTTGAAGTTTTTATGAGCAGAAGGCAATTTCAAGTCCGAGGTTGCTGCAAGCATGACAACCCGGCACTTGGGGGCTACATATATGGAGTATTCAGTTTTTACCGGTGACTGAGATGAACATGGATTTCTTCAAGGTGGCAGTAATTATATGGAAACAAGTCTCAAATCATCACTTTGTTCTGTTCAAGACTTGGGGGCTACAGGTAATATGGATATAAGGGAGAAATATCTTCCAATTTTCAATTTTGAGCAAACCAGATTGACCCGGCATTACCAATCATTATGACCCGGTGTCTGCAACAATCGTAACCCGGCGTCATCAATAATCATGAACCGGCATTGGCAACAATCATGAACCGACATTGGCAACAATCATGAACCATCGTTGGAAACAATCATGACCAGGAATTATCAGTTTTTATAACCCGGTGATTTTGGAAATCAGAGATCGGCAAGTTCTATATTTTCAAACCGGCTGAATATCATATGAGTATTTCAAGACCAATATTTCTTAAGCCGACGCTTTGGAAGCCGACTCAAGTGGATTATTCTTCACAATATTTCTCTATGAGACACCAAGGTCAGTAATTTGAGTATGAAGATGGTTTATTGACCCGGATTTTTTAGAAGGAGGAAATGACAAGGACTTAAGGATGATCAAGTGCCGGCTTACAAGAATATTAACCCGGAGCACAGCCTGTCAATTTTGTTCTTGTGTTTATTTTGCAGCATAAGTTTACCATGGATAAATCCAAGCTAAACTGGGGGCTAATGTCGGGGTTATACCCCGCAGTATGACCCGGCCGGAAGTGTGACCCGGCTGGAGCTTGGCGACTCACTGGCGACCCGCTTGGACCGGGTGGTTTATGATTCATTGGAGATCTGGTGGGCGGGTCAGATGGGCGACAAGGCTCAAGGCCCAGTAGGCCGGTTCATGTGATGGTGGGCCGACTTAAAGAGGAAAGGTGTGAGGAATATCTCCCTTACAGGGAATCAAGACCCGGACTTATATCCGGCTTGTAGTAGAAGATATGCTAGTCCTAATCCTATTTGGACTCCACATGTAACCCGCCCCTCTAACTTATATAAGGAGGGGCAGGGCTCCCCAAAGAGGGACAAGCAACAAGAAACAATATCTAGGGCTAGACACAAAGAGGAGAGCCGGCTTATACGGCGACTCCCTCATGATCATAATGAGACCTAGCCACAAACAACATTTAGGGTTATTACCGGATGATGTTTCCCGGGGCCTGAAGCTGTCTAAATCCTCGTCTTGTGTGATGATCTGCCTCGCATCTCTCGTCCCGACCAACCCCTCTCAAGCTACCACATAGATGTGTTGGCCTCGCGACTAAGTCCTGACACTAAGGACATCTGCCGTGACAAATCCACGACATGTAACGTTATTTTCTGACCTTCACAGATGATTTGAGCAGATATTGGTATATCTACTTGATGAAACATAAGTCTAAAACATTTCAAAAGTTCAAAGAATTTCAGAGTGAAGTAGAAAATCATCGTAACAAGAAAAGAAAATTCTACGATCTGATCGTGGAGGAGAATATTTGAGTTACGAGTTTGGTCTTCATTTGAAACAATGCAGAATAGTTTCGAACCTCACGCCACCCGGAACACCACGGCGTAATGGTGTGTCCGAACGTCATAATCGTACTTTATTAGATATGGTGCGATCTATGATGTCTCTTTCTGATTTACAACTATCGTTTTGGGGTTATGCTTTAGAGACGGCTACATTCACGTTAAATAGGGCACCATCTAAATCCGTTAAGACGACAGCTTATGAATTTTGTTTGGCAAGAAACCCAAGTTGTCGTTTCTTAAAGTTTGGGGCTGCGATGCTTATGTGAAAAAGCTTCAACCTAATAAGCTCGAACCCAAATCGGAGAAATGTGTCTTCATAGGATACCCAAAGGAGACTGTTGGGTACACCTTCTCTCACAGATCTGAAGGCAAGATATTTGTTGCTAAGAATGGATCCTTTCTAGAGAAGGAGTTTCTCTCAAAATAAGCGAGTGCGAGGAAACTAGAACTTGATGAGGTAATTGTACCTTCTCTCGAGTTGGAAAGTAGTACATCACAGAAGTCAGTTCTAGTGATTCCTACACCAACTTGTGAGGAAACTAATGATGATGATCATGAAACTTCTGATCAAGTTACTACCGAACCTCGTAGGTCAACCAGAGTAAGATCCGCACGAGAGTGGTACGCTAATCCTGTTCTGGAGGTCATGTTACTTGACCATGACGAAGCTACGAACTATGAGGAAGCGATGATGAGCCCAGATTCCGCAAAATGGCTTGAGGCCATGAAATTTGAGATGGGATCCATGTATGAGAACAAAGTGTGGACTTTGGTTGACTTGCCCGATGATCGGCAAGCCATAGAGAATAAATGAATCTTCAAGAAGAAGACTGATGCTGGCGGTAATGTTACTGTCTACAAAGCTCGACTTGTTGCGAAAGGTTTTCGACAAGTTCAAGGAGTTGACAACGATGAGACCTTCTCACCCGTAGCGATGCTTAAGTCCGTCCGAATCATGTTAGCAATTGCCGCATTTTATGATTATGAAATTTGGCAAATGGATGTCAAAACTGCACTCCTTAATGGATATCTCAAAGAAGAGTTGTATATGATGCAACCAGAAGGTTTTGTCGATCCAAAATATGCTAACAAAGTGTGTAAGCTCCAGCGATCCATTTACGGACTGGTGCGAGCATCTCGGAGCTGGAATATACACTTTGATAGTGTGATCAAAGCATATGGTTTTATACAGACTTTTGGAGAAGCTTGTATTCACAAGAAAGTGAGAGGGAGCTCTGTAGCATTTCTGATATTATATGTGGATGACATATTGGTGATCGGAAATGATACTAAATTTCTGAATAGTATAAAAGGATACTTGAATAATTTTTCAATGAAAGACTGATACGTCCATTTTGCATCATGCTTTTATATCGATATTTATCGCATTATGGGCTGTTATTTCACATTATGTCAAATACTTATGGCTGTTCTCTTTTATTTTACAAGGTTTACATGAAGAGGGAGAATGCCGGCAGCTGGAATTCTGGGCAGGAAAAGGAGCAAATATTGGAGACCTACTATACGCAACTCCAAAAGTCCTAAAACTCCACGGAATATCTTGAAATAAATAAAGAAAAATCGTCTCCAAAGATGAAGGCCAGGGGGCCCACACCTTGCTTACGACGGTGGGGACGTGCCCCCTACCTCGTGGGCCCACTGGTGGCTCTCCGACGCCCATCTTCTCCTATATGAAGTCTTTCAATGAGAAAAAAAATAAGAAGCAACCTTTCGGGACGAGACTCCGCCGCCACGAGGTGGAACCTTGGCGGAACCAATCTAGGTCTCCGGCAGAGCTGTTCTGCCGGGGACACTTCCCTCCGGGAGGGGAAAATCATCGTCATCATCATCACCAATGCTCCTCTCATCAGGAGCGGGCAATCTCCATCAACATCTTCACTAGCACCATCTCCTCTCAAAACCCTAGTTCATCTCTTGTATCCAATTCTTGTCTCCAAGTCCGGGATTGGTGCTAGTAGGTTGCTAGTAGTGTTGACTACTCCATGTAGTTGATGCTAATTGGTTTATTTGGTGGAAGACCATATGTTCAGATCCTTTATGCATATTATTACCCCTCTGATTATGAACATGAATATGCTTTGTGAGTAGTTACGTTTGTTCCTGAGGACAAGGGAGAAGTCTTGCTATTAGTAGTCATGTGAATTTGGTATTCGTTCGATATTTTGATGAGATGTATGTTGTCTAGCCTCTAGTGGTGTTATGTGTCCTCAAGCGCAAATTAAGGGAGAAGTCTATGCCATCAACTAAGTCAACTACACCTCCACCTTCTTCACCAGCAAAGGAGGCATAATCACATGGGTATGGGCACTCCCCTTGGCAACTACCAAGCTTGGGTGAGGTGCCCCGGTATCGTATCACCATCACAACTCCTATCTTTACCGTTTTTCTTAGTTTGATCATTTTAGTAGTATATTGATCTAGTAGAATAAAGTTTATGGCATGATCTAGTTTTGAGTTTTGCTTTATGATCCCTCTATGTAATCGAGTCTGTGAGCTATATATATAATAAAGTTTAGTGTTGAGTCAAGGGCTTGATTGTTTTGCCATGATCTTGAGTGAGGAAAGAAGAAAAAGAATAAAAAGAAACAAAGAGTTCATATTGATCTTATTGAGAGTAATGACTTCACATAGAAAGAGTATGATGATTAAAAGTTGTTGGGAGTTGGCAAACATAGTTTTGGTCATCGTTGCAATTAATAGGAAGTAATAAGGAAAGAGAGGTTTTACATATAGATATATTATCATTGACATCTTTTATGATTGGGAGCACTCATTAAAATATAACGTGCTAAAGAGTTGATGTTGGACAAGGAAGACAACGTGATGAGTTATGTTTTCTTATATCTGAGATAAAGTATGTTGTCATGGATCCTCTAACATGTTGAGCTTGCCTTTCCCCCTCATGCTAGCCAAATTCTCAGCACCAAGTAGAGATACTACTTGTGCTTCCAAATACCCTTAAACCAGTTTAGCCATGAGAGTCCACCATATCTACCTTTGGATTGAGTAAGATCCTTCAAATAAGTTGTCATCGGTGCAAAGCAATAAAAATTGCTCTAAACATGTATGATTGATTGGTGTGGGAGAACTAAGCTTTATACGATCTTGTGATGTGGAAGTAATAAAAGCGACAGACTGCATAATAAAGGTTCATCTCACAAGGGGCAATATAAAGTGATGTTCTTTCGCATTGAAATTTTGTGCATCCAACCATAAAAGCACATGGCAACCTCTGCTTCCCTCTGCGAAGGGCCTCCTATCTTTTATTATTATCCTCTACCTTATGCAAGAGTCACGGTGATCTTCACCTTTCCTTTTTCATTTTACCCTTTGGCAAGCCCAGCATGTTGGAAATAACATGATATATATATATATATATATATATATATATCTAATTGGATGTAGGGGAGCATGAATTATTATTGTTGACATTACCCTTGAGGTAAAAGGTTGTGCGGCAAAACTATAAGCCCCTATCTTTCTCTGTGTCCAATTAAAACTCCGTAACCACAAGTATTGCGTGAGTGTTAGCAATTATGAAGGACTAAGTGATAGTTGAGTATGTGGACTTGATTTTAAGCTCTGACATAGACTCTTTCCGATGTTATGATAAATTGCAATTGCTTCAATGACTGAGGTTATAATTTGTTGGTGCTCAATAAGGTTTCTGGTTCATACTTTTGCATTGTGAAAAGATCATCACTTGAACATAAGTTTTCATATGGCAAAATCTATATGTGTTGTTGTTATAAGAACAATCATGATGCCTTCATGTGCGTATTTTATTTTTATCGACGCCTCTACCTCTAAACATGAGGACAGATTTATTGTTATCGGCTTTTTGCTTGAGGACAAGCGAGGTCTAAGCTTGGGGGAGTTGATACGTCCATTTTGCATCATGCTTTTATATCAATATTTATCGCATTATGGGCTGTTATTTCACATTATGTCACAATACTTATGGCTATTCTCTTTTATTTTACAAGGTTTACATGAAGAGGGAGAATGCCGACAGCTAGAATTCTGGGCTGGAAAAGGAGCAAATATTGGAGACCTATTCTGTGCAACTCCAAAAGTCCTGACACTCCACGGAATATTTTAAAATAAATAAAGAAAAATCATCGCCAAAGATGAAGGCCAGGGGGCCCACACCCTGCTCATGAGGGTGGGGGCGCCCCCCCTAGGGCGCGCCCTCCTACCTTGTGGGCCCCCTGGTGGCTCTCCGACGCCCATCTTCTCCTATATGAAGTCTTTCGATGAGAAAAAAATAAGAACCAACCTTTAGGGACGAGACTCCGCCGCCACGAGGCGGAACCTTGGCGGAACCAATCTAGGGCTCCGGCAGAGCTGTTCTGCCGGGGACACTTCCTCCGGGAGGGAAATCATCGTCGTCATCATCACCAACGCTCCTCTCATCGGAGAGGGCAATCTCCATCAACATCTTCACCAGCACCATCTCCTCTCAAAACCCTAGTTCATCTCTTGTATCCAATTCTTGTCTCCAAGTCCGGGATTGGTGCTAGTAGGTTGCTAGTAGTGTTGATTACTCCTTGTAGTTGATGCTAATTGGTTTATTTGGTGGAAGATCATATGTTCAGATCCTTTATGCATATTATTACCCCTCTGATTATGAACATGAATATGCTTTGTGAGTAGTTACGTTTGTTCTTGAGGACAAGGGAGAAGTCTTGCTATTAGTAATCATGTGAATTTGGTATTCGTTCGATATTTTGATGAGATGTATGTTGTCTAGACTCTAGTGGTGTTACGAGAACATCTACTACATAACACTTCACCATTATTTGGGCCTAGAGGAAGGCATTGGGAAGTAATAAGTAGATGATGGGTTGCTAGAGTGACAGAAGCTTAAACCCTAGTTTATCGTTGCTTCGTAAGGGCTGATTTGGATCCATATGTTTCATGCTATGGTTAGGTTTACCTTAATACTTTTGTTGTAGTTTCGGATGCTTGCAATAGAGGTTAATCATAAGTGGGATGCTTGTTCAAGTAAGAACAGCACCCAAGCACCGGTCCACCCACATATCAAATTATCAAAGTACCGAACGTGAATCATATGAACGTGATGAAAACTAGCTTGACGATATTCCCATGTGTCCTCGGGAGCGCTTTTCCTATTATAAGAGTTTGTCCAGGCTTGTCCTTTGCTAAAAAAAGGATTGGGCCACTTTTCTGCACTTTATTTACTCTTGTTACTTGTTTCTCGTTACAATTTATCTTATCACAAAACTATCTGTTACCACTTATTTCAGTACTTGCAGAGAATACCTTGCTGAAAACCGCTTATCATTTCCTTCTGCTCCTCGTTGGGTTCGACACTCTTACTTATCGAAAGGACTACGATAGATCCCCTATACTTGTGGGTCATCAAGACTCTTTTCTGGTGCCGTTGCCGGGGAGTGTAGCTCCTTTGGTAGGTGGAATTTGGTAAGGAAAATTTTATATAGTGTGCTGAAATTTACTGTCACTTGTTACTATGGAAAGTAATTCTCTGAGGGGCTTGTTCGGGTATCTTCACCCGTCCGAGAGAGCAAAGAGTTGCTCCTCAACCTACTGAACCTATTGAAAATGAAACTCCTTTTGAATTTCCTTCGGGTATGATGGAAAAACTGCTAGCTAATCCTTTTACAGGAGATGGAACAAAGCATCCTGATGAGCACTTAATATATGTGGATGAAGTTTGTGGATTATTTAAGCTTGCAGGTATACCCGATGACGTTGCTAAGAAGAAGGTCTTCCCTTTATCTTTGAAGGGAGATGCATTGACATGGTATAGGCTATGTGATGATACGAGATCATGGAACTATAAAAGATTTAAATTGGAATTTCATCAAAAGTATTACCCTATGCATCTTGTTCACTGTGATCGCAATTATATATATAATTTTTGGCCTCGCGAAGGAGAAAGCATCGCTCAAGCTTGGGGGAGGCTTAAATCAATGTTATATTCATCCCCAATCATGAGCTCCCAAGAGAAATAATTATTCAAAGTTTTTATTCTCGGCTTTCTGATAACAATCGCACCATGCTCGATACTTCTTGTGCTGGCTCTTTTATGATGAAAACTATTGAATTCAGATGGAATTTATTGGATACAATTAAACGCAACTCTGAAGATTGGGACCTCGACGAAGGTAAGGAGTCAGGTATGATACCTAAGTTTGATTGTGTTAAATCTTTCATGGATACCGATATTTTCCGTAAGTTTAGCACTAAATATGGACTTGACTCTGAGATAGTAGCTTCTTTCTGTGAATCTTTTGCTACTTATGTTGATCTCCCCAAGGAGAAGTGGTCCAAATATCATCCTCCCATAGAAGTAAAAGTAGCTGAACCTATTAAAGTTGAAGAAAAGACTGTCACTTATAATGATCCTATTGTTCCCACTTCTTATGTTGAGAAACCACCCCTCCCTATTAGAATAACGGATCATGCTAAAACTTCAACTGTTGTTCGTAAAAGCAACATTAGAACTTATACACCTCCTGAGCAAGTCAAAGTAGAACCTAATATTTCTATTGTTAAAGATCTCTTTTCTGATAATATTGATGGGCATGTTATTCAGTTCAATGGTGAAACTGCTAGAATTGCTAAACCTTCTGCTAAAGATAAACATAGACCTGTGGTAGGCGTGCCTGTTATTTCTGTTAAAATAGGAGATCATTGTTATCATGGCTTATGTGATATGGGTGCTAGTGCTAGTGTTATACCTTATGACTTGTATAAAGAAATCAAGCATGAAATTGCACCTGCTGAGTTAGAAGAAATTGATGTCACAATTAAACTTGCCAATAGAGATACTATTTCACCAGTGGGAATTGTTAGAGATGTTGAAGTCTTGTGTGGGAAAACTAAATATCCTGCTGATTTTCTTGCTCTTAGTTCTCCACAAGATAGCTTTTGTCCCATTATATTTGGTAGACCCTTCTTGAACACTGTTACTACTAAGATAGATTGCGAAAAGAATGTTGTTGCTATTGGCTTGGATGATATGATTCATGAGTTTAATTTCTCTAAATTTAGTAAACAACATCGTGAGGAAGAATTGCCTAGTAAGGATGAAATTATTGGTCTTGCTTCTATTGCCATACCTCCTAGTGATCCTTTAGAACACTATTTGCTAGACCATGAAAATGATATGTTCATGAATGAAAGAAGGGAAATAGATGAAGTATTCTTTAAACAGGAACCTATTCTGCAACACAATTTGCCTATTGAAATCCTAGGGGATCCCCCTCCACCCAAGGGTGATCCCGTGTTTGAGCTTAAACCGTTGCCTGATAATCTTAAATATGCTTATCTTGATGAAAATAAAATATATCATGTTATTATTAGTGCTAACCTTTCAGAGCATGAAGAAGAAAGATTATTGAAAACTCTGAAGAAGCACCGTGCCGCTATTGGATATACTCTTGATGATCTTAAGGGCATTAGTCCCACTCTATGTCAACATAAAATAAATTTGGAAGCAGATGCCAAACCAGTTCCTGATCCTGAACGACGTTTGAATCCTAAAATGAAAGAAGTGGTAAGAAAAGAAATACTCAAGCTTCTGGAGGCAGGTATAATTTATCCCGTTGCTGATAGTCAGTGGGTAAGTCATGTCCATTGTGTCCCTAAGAAGGGAGGTATTACTGTTGTCCCTAATGATAATGATGAATTGATCCCGCAAAGAATTATTACAGGTTATAGGATGGTAATTGATTTCTGCAAATTAAATAAAGCTACTAAGAAAGATCATTACCCCTTACCTTTTATTGATCAAATGCTAGAAATATTATGCAAACATACACATTATTGCTTTCTAGATGGTTATTCTGGTTTCTCCCAAATACCTGTGTCGGCTAAAGATCAATCAAAGACTACTTTTACATGCCCTTTTGGTACTTTTGCTTATAGACGTATGCCTTTTGGTTTATGTAATGCACTTGCTACCTTTAAAAGATGCATGATGGCTATATTCTCTGACTTTTGTGAAAAAAATTGTGAGGTTTTCATGGACGATTTTTCCGTCTTTGGTTCCTCTTTTGATGATTGCTTGAGCAATCTTGATCGAGTTTTGCAGAGATGTGAAGAAACTAATCTTGTCTTGAATTGGGAAAAGTGCCACTTTATGGTTAATGAAGGTATTGTCTTGGGGCACAAAGTTTCTGAAAGAGGTATTGAAGTTGATAAAGCCAAGGTTGATGCTATTGAAAAGATGCCATGTCCCAAGGACATCAAAGGTATAAGAAGTTTCCTTGGTCACGCCGGATTTTATAGGAGGTTCATTAAGGACTTCTCAAAAAATTCTCGGCCTCTGACTAATTTATTACAAAAAGATGTACCATTTGTCTTTGATGATGATTGTGTAGAAGCATTTGAAATACTTAAGAAAGCATTGATCTCTTCACCTATTGTTCAGCCACCTGATTGGAATTTACCCTTTGAAATTATGTGTGATGCCAGTGATTATGCTGTAGGTGCTGTTCTAGTGCAAAGAGTTGATAAGAAATTAAATGTTATTCAATATGCTAGTAAAACTCTAGACAATGCTGAGTGAAATTATGCTACTACTAAAAAAGAATTCTTAGCAGTTGTATTTGCTTGTGATAAGTTCAGACCTTATATTGTTGATTCTAAAGTAACTATTCACATTGATCATGCTGCTATTAAATATCTTATGGAAAAGAAAGATGCTAAACCTAGACTTATTAGATGGGTTCTCTTGCTGCAAGAATTTGATTTACATACTATTGATAGAAAGGGAGCTGAGAACCCCGTTGCAGACAACTTGTCTAGGTTAGAAAATGTTCTTGATGACCCACTACCTATTGATGATAGCTTTCCTGATGAACAACTAAATGTCATAAATGCTTCTCACACTGCTCCATGGTATGCTGATTATGCTAATTACATTGTTGCTAAATTTATACCACCTAGTTTCACATACCAGCAAAATAAAAAGTTTTTCTATGATTTGAGACATTACTTTTGGGATGACCCACATCTTTATAAAGAATGAGTAGATGGTGTTATTAGACGTTCCTGAGCATGAACAGGAACAGATCCTACGCAAGTGTCACTCCGAGGCTTATGGAGGACACCACGCTGGAGATAGAACTGCACATAAGGTATTGCCATCCGGTTTTTATTGGCCTACTCTCTTAAAGGATGCCCGTAAGTTTGTCTTATCTTGTGATGAATGTCAAAGAATTGGTAATATTAGTAGACGTCAAGAAATGTCAATGAATTATTCACTTGTTACTGAACCATTTGATGTTTGGGACTTTGATTATATGGGACCTTTTCCTGCCTCTAATGGATATACACATATTTTAGTTGATGTTGATTACGTTACTAAGTGGGTAGAAGCTATTCCAACTAGTAGTGCTGATCATAACACCTCTATTAAAATGCTAAAGAAGTTATTTTTCCGAGGTTTGGAGTCCCTAGATATTTAATGACTGATGGTGGTTCACATTTTATGCATGGTGCTTTTCGTAAAATGCTTGCTAAGTATGATGTTAATCATAGAATTTCATCTCCCTATCACCCACAGTCTAGTGGTCAAGTAGAATTGAGTAATAGAGAGCTCAAATTAATTTTGCAAGACTGTTAATAGATCTATAAAGAATTGGTCCAAGAAACTTGATGATGGATTATGGGCCTATAGAACTGCATATAAAAATCCTATGGGTATGTCTCCGTATAAAATGGTTTATGGAAAAGCATGTCACTTACCTCTCGAACTAGAACATAAGGCATATTGGGCTATTAAAGATCTCAACTATGATTTCAAACTTGCCGGTGAGAAGAGGTTGTTTGATATTAGCTCACTTGATGAATGGAGAACCCAAGCTTATGAAAATGCCAAGTTGTTTAAAGAAAAAGTTAAAAGATGGCATGACAAAGGATACAAAAGCGTGAGTTTAATGTAGGTGATTATGTATTCCTATACAACTCTCATTTAAGATTTTTTGCAGGAAAACTTCTCTCTAAATGGGAAGGTCCCTACGTTATCGAGGAGGTCTATCGTTCCGGTGCCATAAAAATCAACAACTTCGAAGGCACAAATCCGAAGGTGGTAAACGGTCAAAGGATCAAACATTATATCTCAGGTAATCCCATAAATGTTGAAACCAATATTATTGAAACCGTAACCCGGAGGAATACATAAGGACACTTTCGGACCGTTTGGACTCGAAAAGGAATAGGTATGTGGTACGGCAAGTAAACCGACTCCAGAACAATTTTTAAGGCAATATTTCTCCGTTTTGGAATATTTAGAAAAATAGAAAAATAAGTAGCAGTCCGGGAAGGACACAAGAGCCCCACAAGGGTGGTGGGCGTGCCCTACCCCCCTGGGCGCGCCCCCCTAGCTCGTGAGCACCCCGTGTGCCCTTCGGACTCCGTTTTCTTGCACGATACGTATTTTGGTCGGTAAAAATTCATTATATATTCTCCCAAAGGTTTTGACTCCCGTATCATGCAAATATGCTCTGTTCTTGTTTTTAGCTTTCCTACTGCAGATTAGATCAACATGTCATCCCAGGATTCAGAAGGAGAAAGCTATGTGGATGATTACCTAGCAAATCCTAAGGTCTATGGAGATGCGGAGCACGATAGTTGGACCACGGAGGAAGAAGAGGACTATGAACCCAAGGGGAAGGAAGAGACGAGCTCAGATGAAGATGAAACCCCATTACCTCAACTTGGGGAAATGCATGTGGAGTTCAAAAAGTCAAGTCTCCCTGATAGGGTAAAGAAACCAAAGTTCGAGTTTATGCCTTTTCGTCTCTTGCAGGAAAATAAGCAGGACCTATGCAAAAAGATATTAATCCTGGAGTGGGAGATTGATGATCTGAGGGATCAAAATACCATCCTCAAGCGCAAATTAAGGGAGAAGTCTATGCCATCAACTAAGTCAACGACACCTCCACCTTCTTCACTAGCAAAGGAGGCATAATCACATGGGTATGGGCACTCCCCTTGGCAACTACCATGCTTGGGGTAGGTGCCCCGGTATTGTATCACCATCACAACTCCTATCTTTACCGTTTTTCTTAGTTCGATCCTTTTAGTAGTATCTTGATCTAGTAGAATAAAGTTTGTGGCATGATCTAGTTTTGAGTTTTGCTTTATGATCCCTCTATGTAATCGAGTCCGTGAGCTATATATATAATAAAGTTTAGTGTTAAGTCAAGGTCTTGGTTGTTTTGCCATGATCTTGGGCGAAGAAAGAAGAAAAAGAATAAAAAGAAACAAAGAGTTCATATTGATCTTATTGAGAGTAATGACTTCACATAGAAAGAGTATGATGATTAAAAGTTGTTGGGAGTTGGCAAACATAGCTTTGGTCATCGTTGCAATTAATAGGAAGTAATAAGGAAAGAGAGGTTTTACATATAGATATATTATCATTGACATCTTTTATGATTGGGAGCACTCATTAAAATATAACATGCTAAAGAGTTGATGTTGGACAAGGAAGACAACGTGATGAGTTATGTTTTCTTATATCTGAGATAAAGTATGTTGTCATGGATCCTCTAACATGTTGAGCTTGCCTTTCCCCCTCATGCTAGCCAAATTCTCAGCACCAAGAAGAGATACTACTTGTGCTTCCAAATACCCTTAAACCAGTTTAGCCATGAGAGTCCACCATATCTACCTTTGGATTGAGTAAGATCCTTCAAGTAAGTTGTCATTGGTGCAAAGCAATAAAAATTGCTCTAAACATGTATGATTGATTGGTGTGGGAGAAATAAGCTTTATACGATCTTGTGATGTGGAAGTAATAAAAGCGACGGACTGCATAATAAAGGTTCATATCACAAGGGGCAATATAAGTGACGTTCTTTCGCATTGAAATTTTGTGCATCCAACCATAAAAGCATATGGCAACCACTGCTTCCCTCTGTGAAGGGCCTATCTTTTATTATTATCCTCAACCTTATGCAAGAGTCACGGTGATCTTCACCTTTCCTTTTTCATTTTATCCTTTGGCAAGCCCAGCATGTTGGAAAGAACATGATATATATATATATCTAATTGGATGTAGGGGAGCATGAATTATTATTGTTGACATTACCCTTGAGGTAAAAGGTTGTGGGGCAAAACTATAAGCCCCTATCTTTCTCTGTGTCCGATTAAAACTCCGTAACCACAAGTATTACGTGAGTGTTAGCAATTATGAAGGACTAAGTGATAGTTGAGTATGTGGACTTGCTTTTAAGCTCTGACATAGACTCTTTCCGATGTTATGATAAATTGCAATTGCTTCAATGACTGAGGTTATAATTTGTTGGTGCTCAATAAGGTTTCTTATTCATACTTTTGCATTGTGAAAAGATCATCAATTGAACATAAGTTTTCATATGGCAAAATCTATATGTGTTGTTGTTATAAGAACAATCATGATGCCTTCATGTCCGTATTTTTTTTATCGACGCCTCTACCTCTAAACATGAGGACATATTTATTGTTATCGGCTTTTCGCTTGAGGACAAGCGAGGTCTAAGCTTGGGGGAGTTGATACGTCCATTTTGCATCATAATTTTATATCGATATTTATCGCATTATGGGCTGTTATTTCACATTATGTCACAATACTTATGGCTATTCTCTTTTATTTTACAAGGTTTACATGAAGAGGGAGAATGCCGGCAGCTAGAATTCTGGGCTGGAAAAGGAGCAAATATTGGAGACCTATTCTGCGCAACTCCAAAAGTCCTGAAACTCCACGGAATATTTTAAAATAAATAAAGAAAAAGCATCGCCAAAGATGAAGGCCAGGGGGCCCACACCCTGCTCACGAGGGTGGGGGCGCCCCCCCTAGGGCGCGCCCTCCTACCTCATGGGCCCCCTGGTGGCTCTCCGACGCCCATCTTCTCCTATATGAAGTCTTTCGATGAGAAAAAAAATAAGAACCAACCTTTGGGACGAGACTCCACGCCACGAGGTGGAACCTTGGTGGAACCAATCTAGGGCTCCGCAGAGCTGTTTCTGGGGACACTTCCCGGAGGGGGAAATCATCGTCGTCATCATCACCAACGCTCCTCTCATCGGGAGAGGGCAATCTCCATCAACATCTTCACCAGCACCATCTCCTCTCAAAACCCTAGTTCATCTCTTGTATCCAATTCTTGTCTCCAAGTCCGGGATTGGTGCTAGTAGGTTGCTAGTAGTGTTGATTACTCCTTGTAGTTGATGCTAATTGGTTTATTTGGTGGAAGATCATATGTTTAGATCCTTTATGCATATTATTACCCCTCTGATTATGAACATGAATATGCTTTGTGAGTAGTTACGTTTGTTCCTGAGGACAAGGGAGAAGTCTCGCTATTAGTAGTCATGTGAATTTGGTATTCGTTCGATATTTTGATGAGATGTATGTTGTCTAGCCTCTAGTGGTGTTATGTGAACGTCGACTACATAACACTTCACCATTATTTGGGCCTAGAGGAAGGCATTGGGAAGTAATAAGTAGATGATGGGTTGCTAGAGTGACAGAAGCTTAAACCCTAGTTTATGCGTTGCTTCGTAAGGGGCTGATTTGGATCCATATGTTTCATGTTATGGTTAGGTTTACCTTAATACTTTTGTTGTAGTTGCGGATGCTTGCAATAGAGGTTAATCATAAGTGGGATGCTTGTTCAAGTAAGAGCAACACCCAAGCACCGGTCCACCCACATATCAAATTATCAAAGTACCGAACGCGAATCATGTGAACGTGATGAAAACTAGCTTGACGATATTCCCATGTGTCCTCGGGAGCGCTTTTCCTATTATAAGAGTTTGTCCAGGCTTGTCCTGTGCTACAAAAAGGATTGGGCCACCTTTCTGCACTTTATTTACTCTTGTTACTTGTTGCTCGTTACAATTTATCTTATCACAAAACTATCTGTTACCACTTATTTTAGTACTTGTAGAGAATACCTTGCTGAAAACCGCTTATCATTTCCTTCTGCTCCTCGTTGGGTTCGACACTCTTACTTATCGAAAGGACTACGATAGATCCCCTATACTTGTGGGTCATCAAAGACCTCGGTGAAGCTGCTTATATATTAGGCATCAAGATCCATAGAGATAGGTCAAGACGCTTAATTGGACTTTCGCAAAGCACATACCTTGATAAAGTTTTGAAGAAGTTCAAAATGGATCAAGCGAAGAAAGGGTTCTTGCCTGTGTTACAAGGTGTGAAGTTGAGTCAGACTCAATGCCCGACCACTGTAGAAGATAGAGAGAAAATGAAAGTCATTGCCTATGCTTCAGCCATAGGTTCTATCATGTATGCAATGCTGTGTACCAGACCTGATGTGTGCCTTGCTATTAGTTTAGCAGGGTGGTACCAAAGTAATCCAGGAGTGGATCACTGGACAGCGGTCAAGAACATCTTGAAATACCTGAAAAGGACTAATGATATGTTTCTCGTTTATGGAGGTGGCAAAGAGCTCGTCGTAAACGGTTACGTCGATGCAAGCTTTGACACTGATCCAGATGAATCTAAGTCACAAATCGGATATGTATTTTTATTGAATGGTGGAGCTGTCAGTTGGTGCATTTCCAAGCAGAGCGTCGTGGCGGGATCTATGTGTGAAGCGGAGTACATAGCTGCTTCGGAAGCAACAAATGAAGGAGTCTGGATGAAGGATTCAATATCCGATCTAGGTGGCATACCTAGTGCATCGGGTCCGATGAAAATCTTTTGTGACAATACTGGTGCAATTGTCTTGGCAAAGGAATCCAGATTTCACAAGAGAACCAAGCACATCAAGAGACACTTCAATTCCATCCACGATCAAGTCAAGGAGGGATACATAGAGATTTGCAAGATACATACGGATCTGAATGTTGCAGACCCGTTGACTAAGCCTCTCTCACAAGCAAAACATGATCAGCACCAAGACTCCATGGGTGTTAGAATCATTACTGTGTAATCTAGATTATTGACTCTAGTGTAAGTGGGAGACTGAAGGAAATATGCCCCAGAGGCAATAATAAAGTTGTTATTTATATTTCCTTATATCATGATAAATGTTTATTATTCATGCTAGAATTGTATTAACCAGAGACTTACTACATGTGTGAATACATAGACGAAACAGAGTGTCACTAGTATGCCTCTACTTGACTAGCTCATTAATCAAAGATGGTTAAGTTTCCTAACCATAAACATGAGTTGTCATTTGATGAGCGGGATCACATCATTAGAGAATTATGTGATTGACTTGACCCATCCGTTAGCATAACACTATGATCGTTTAGTTTATTGTTATGCTTTCTTCATAACTTATACATGTTCCTATGACTATGAGATTATGCAACTCCTGAATACCGTAGATATGCCATCAAATTTATTTTATTAAACATATAGTTTTTATCAAAGAACAATTACTTTGGTCTATATATTTTTATGTGCAGCAAAGGTGGTGCCATGTTGTGCCTATGAAGTGTACGTCAGCACCATCACGCACCGACGTCTGCGCCCGCTTACTAATGGAACAGGTGTGCGCAAGTCGCCGCCCGTGCAGCTTAATCTACATCAACCCGCCGGAGCAGTGTTGAGCCGCCCTTGCCACTTTGAGCCATCGGGGTTATATTAAGTCGCCGGTCTGCCTGAGCCGTTGGAACTACATTGAGTCGCTGGTCTGCTTGAGCCACCTCTGTCGCGATAGATGGATCATCTGTCATCCAAATAAATCAGGTGATATCCATCCAAGTTTGTTTTATTAGCACATTTTGTTTTTGTCAAAGAACAAGTTTATCTTTGCCTTGGTCTGCAATATTGTTTATGCAGGGCAATTATTTATGGCAAAAAGTGATATTATATCGCGAAGATGGAGGCACGTCAACATATTTTGGCACAGGTGGTCATCGTTACTCAACGGACTCCTGCACCGGCTTACAATGCCATGACCGTCTTTCGCGACCGCGCCGGCTTACAGCGCCCTGGCAGTCTCTCGCGACCATGCCGGCTGACAACAAGGAGGACAAACTTGCCCGTCCGCACTGGTTTATAACACCGCGGTCGGTTCATCTGTCTGAGTCGCATCTGATGTTACGGTCGTCTTTACCGTCCGTCTCTCGCGGCCTGGTCTACATCAACACACCGGGCCGCACTTGTCTGGATGAACTGTTTATTGAGTATGAGTAAGTCACTACTTGGGAAGCCCGGTTTTCTTCCAACAAATTGGAGGCAAATTATCATATATTATCAGCCGCCGTCTGCGCCTTTGGATGGTTCAATTGGCGGCGCACAAGTCGCCGCCACTACAGTTTGGTTAACTTCAAACAGCCGGTTGGAAGGATCCATTGGCGAGAAGGTTGACCACGGCTCATACGGGATCATTTATAACCCGCCGCGATCACCTCAACCTTACGTAGGTTCACATCGCGCTATCAACGCCAATGATATACACCTTCTGCTATGGTAAAATATGGAGAATCTCAAGCCAACTCCTCGAGTCGTCTTGAGACTCGAGGGCTACAATGGTATGACCCGGCAAAATTAGCCGGTTTCAATAAATTCAAGAACTCCGGGTCATTGAAGGGAAAAATAACCCGGCCTCGGAGATTACTGCTAGATCGATGGAAATTTAAAAGCCATCAGAAGATTTCCGGCTTAAAATAAGGATTCTGGTTTAAAATCCGGTTCAAGATACATCTTTCTCCCACAAACCACTGAAGCTCTCAAATCCGGTTCAAAATCCGGCCCAAGGTAAATTTGTCCCTCACAAATTTTTATCCGTTTTGAAATCCGGCTCAAGGTAAATTTGTCCCTCACAAATTTTTGAAGCTTTCAAATCCGGTTTAAAGTTCCGGTTCAAAAAGAATTAATCGCTCGCAAGTTCGAGTTCTAAGAAAAATTAAGGGTTGCCAAAAAGAACTTGTTGCCATGATGCACGGTTCAAACATAGGTATTCTGCCTTACGGCTTATCTTATTATGGTCACTTGGGGGCTTCCTGCTCATCGAGCACAGCTGTCGGTACCCTCTTGATCGGTGTAATGTTAAAACTTATATGGTCACTTGGGGGCTTCCTGTTCAAACATAGGTCGTATTCGAACCAAAGAGAACATAGCTGTCGATACCCTCTTGATCGGCACAATGCCAAGCTGACTAGGGGGCTTCCTGATCGTATCCCAATCATAGATTAACCTCTTTTGGGTTCGACGTGGATCGTATTCGAATCAGCGTCGTTAAACAACTCTCAAGGTCATTTGGGGGCTTCCTGTTCAAACATAGGTCATATTAGAACCAAAGAGAACATAGCTGTGGGTACCCACTTGATCGGCAACGCCAGAGCCACTGGGGGTACATGATCGTATTCGAATCTTAGCTCAACCCCTTTGGAATGGTTTTCTGATCGTATACGAATCAGAAGCCTTAAACTTTTTAAGTCTTTTTTGTGAACAATTTTTGGGTTTGACTTGAGACCTTTTTGGATCATATCTCAAATATATATGAGTGGTTTATACTTAACCCGGCTTGACTTTTCGACTATAAGTCGCCAGCTTATGACAATCATCATCTATGAGAAAGCATTGGCTTCTAAAGATTGGGTTATCACCCTTACTGCACAGGTCATGTAAACTGGCAGTACAAATTCAATATCATAGTGGTTATATGTGAGGTATTATGACCCGCCTGCGATAGCGCCGAGGTTCTTGTGATCTACTTGTGTGCAGGGTAAGACTACATTTGGGTGGTTACCATACGGCTCTTGACGTTAAGTCGCGGGGCATATGTTGTTTAAACTACATGCAGGATTTGCGAATTATGACTTATATAAATGCTTTAGTCCAAGCTCATCACTGAAATTGGTGTCTCAAAAGGGTTATCAATTATTGATTTTCTCAAGGGCTATAGGCCACGGGTTACAAAAATTCCGACTTACAATGAATGCGCATTAAGTCGTCTCGGCCAAAGCCGCCGGTATTTAAACTCGGTTTACTTGTTAACCGATGAGGTATTCAAATCTTTAATAGCCAAAAGCGGCTAGATTTTCATGATGATATTGAATGATTGAGGTTTTCATACCGGATTATATTATTCAAATCTTGAATAGCCAACATGGCTGGATTTCTATTGTGATTATCAATAACCAGTGTTATGATTGGGGTTTTCAAAGTCGCTTTAGCGCAACGGCTATTATTTTTATCAATGGGCATGATTTATTTTACAATGGAGGAAATAGTCCCGAGTTACTGCAGGCTTACGACCCGGCACTTGGGGGTTACATTGTTCAAATCGAGATTACATCGAATATACAAGTCCCATGACACTGCCAGCATGCACCATGTCACTTGGGGGCTAATGCAAAGTCATTTTTTGCTCAACTTATTGAAGACCCGACTCATCATATTCTAAATGAGCCGACCCTTGGGAGCTACCAATTGCTCCTGTCAAAAATTCAAGGTACACAAGCATTAATCCATTATATTGAACGGTTCATTATTCAGTTGGTAGAGTACAAAGCTCTTAACCTTGTGGACGTGGGTTCAAGCCCCATGGTGGAGATTATACTATATGATGTTATTATCAATTATATACAAAGTCCCAGCTCAGTATTATCTTACTAAGCCGACCCTTGGGGGCTACACATTGCTGTTCAAGTTTACATGGTTATATCTACAAAGACCCTGCTCATTATTGCATAATGACTCGACCCTTGGGGGCTACACTGGTTGAAGTTTTTATGAGCATAAGGCAATTTCAAGTCCGAGGTTGCTGCAAGCATGACAACCCGGCACTTGGGGGCTACATATATGGAGTATTCAATTTTTACCAGTGACTGAGATGAACATGGATTTCTTCAAGGTGGCAGTAATTATATGGAAACAAGTCTCAAATCATCACTTTGTTTTGTTCAAGACTTGGGGGCTACAAGTAATATGGATATAAGGGAGAAATATCTTCCAATTTTCAGTTTTGAGCTAACGAGATTGACCCGGCATCACCAATCATTATGACCCGGTGTCTGCAACAATCGTAACCCAGCGTCATCAATAATCATGAACCGGCATTGGCAACAATCATGAACTGGCATTGGCAACAATCATGAACCAGCGTTGGAAACAATCATGACCAGGAATTATCAGTTTTTATAACCCGGTGATTTTGGAAATCAGAGATCGGCAAGTTCTGTATTTTCAAACCGGCTGAATATCATATGAGTATTTCAAGACCAATATTTCTTAAGCCAGCGCTTTGGAAGCCGACTCAAGTGGATTATTCTTCACAATATTTCTCTATGAGACACCAACGACAGCAATTTGAGTATGAAGATGGTTTATTGACCCGGAATTTTTAGAAGGAGGAAATGACAAGGACTTAAGGATGATCAAGTGCCGGCTTACAAGAATATTAACCCGGAGCACAGCCTGTCAATTTTGTTCTTGTGTTTATTTTGCAGCATAAGTTTACCATGGATAAATCCAAGCTAAACTAGGGGCTAATGTCGGGGTTATACCCCGCAGTATGACCCGGCCGAAAGTGTGACCCGGCTGGAGCTTGGCGACTCACTGGCGACCCGCTTGGACCGGGTGGTTTATGATTCATTGGAGATCCGGCGGGCGGGTCAGATGGGCGACAAGGCTCAAGGCCCAGTAGGCCGGTTCATGTGATGGTGGGCCGACTTAAAGAGGAAAGGCGTGAGGAATATCTCCCTTACTGGGAATCAAGACCCGAACTTATATCCGGCTTGTAGCAGAAGATATGCTAGTCCTGATACTATTTGGACTCCACATGTAACCCGCCCCTCTAACTTATATAAGGAGGGGCAGGGCTCCCCAAAGAGGGACAAGCAACAAGAAACAATATCTAGGGCTAGACACAAAGAGGAGAGCCGGCTTATACAGCGACTCCCTCATGATCATAATGAGACCTAGCCACAAACAGCATGTAGGGTTATTACCGGATGATGTTTCCCGGGGCCCGAAGCTGTCTAAATCCTCGTCTTGTGTGATGATCCGCCTCGCGTCTCTCATCCCGACCAACCCCTCTCAAGCTACCACATAGATGTGTTGGCCTCGCGACTAAGTCCTGACACTAAGGACATCTGCCGTGACAAATCCACGACACTTATTGTGCTATCAAACGTCACAATGAAACTGGGTGATTATAAAGATGCTCTACATGTGTCTCCGATGGTGTTTGTTGAGTTGGCATAGATCGAGATTAGGATTTGTCACTCCGATATTCGGAGAGGTATCTCTGGGCCCTCTCGGTAATGCACATCACTATAAGCCTTGCAAGCAATGTGACTAATGAGTTAGTTACGGGATGATGCATTACAGAACGAGTAAAGAGACTTGTCGGTAACAAGATTGAACTAGGTATTGAGCTACTGACGATCGAATCTCGGGCAAGTAACATACCGATGACAAAGGGAACAACGTATGTTGTTATGCGGTTTGACCAATAAAGATCTTCGTAGAATATGTAGGAACCAATATGAGCATCCAGGTTCCGCTATTGGTTATTGACCGGAGATGAGTCTCGGTCATGTCTACATAGTTCTCGAACCCGTAGGGTCCGCACGCTTAACGTTCGATGACGATCGGTATTATGAGTTTATGTGTTTTGATGTACCGAAGGTTGTTCGGAGTCCCGGATGTGATCACGGA
This sequence comes from Aegilops longissima, assembly GCA_021605205.1. NCBI lineage: Eukaryota > Viridiplantae > Streptophyta > Magnoliopsida > Poales > Poaceae > Aegilops > Aegilops longissima. The sequence goes on from CM038678.1 coordinate 581,063,462, forward strand.
CATGACGAGGAGTCTCAAAATGGTCGAGACATAAAGATCGATATATTGGAAGGCTATGTTTGGACATCTGAATGGTTCCGGGTGAGTTCGGGCATTTACCGGAGTACCGGGGGGTTACCGGAACCCCCGGGGAGTCATTGGGCCTTAATGGGCGTTAGTGGGAGAGAGGAGGAGTCGGCCAGGTGGATCCCCCCCCCCAAGCCCAGTCCGAAATGGGTGGGGGGCCGGCCCCCCTTTCCTTCTCTCCTTCTCGCTCTTCCTTCTTCTGCTACTCCAACTAGGGAAGGGGGGAACCTACTCCTACTGGGAGTAGGACTCCCCCCTTGGGCGCGCCATGAGAGGTCCAGCCCTCCCCTCCTCCACTCCTTTATATATGGGGGAGGGGGGCACCCCATAGACACACAAGTTGACAGTTGTCTTAGCCGTGTGCGATGCCCCCCTCCACAGATTTCCACCTCGGTCATATCGTTGCAGTGCTTAGGCAAAGCCCTGCGCTGGTAACTTCATCATCACCGTCACCACACCTTCATGCTGACGAAACTCTCCCTCGACCTCAGCTGGATCTAGAGTTGGTGGGACGTCACTGAGCTGAAGGTGTGCAGATCGTGGAGGTGTCGTACCTTCGGTGCTAGGATCGGTCGAATCGTGAAGACGTACGACTACATCAATCGCGTTGTCATAATGCTTCCGCTTTCGGTCTACGAGGGTACGTGGACAACACTCTCCCCTCTCGTTGCTATGCATCACCTAGATGGATCTTGCGTGTGCGTAGGAATTTATTTGAAATTACTGCGTTCCCCAACACTATCAATTTGGTTTGGCCTACTAGATTGGTTTTTGTTGCAATGGGAGAAGTGCTTTCTGATGGGTTCAATCTTGCGGTGTCCTCTCCCAGTGACAAAAGGGGCAGTGAGGCACGCATTGTATTGTTGCCATTAAGGATAAAAAGATGGGGTTTATATCATATTGCTTGAGTTTATCCCTCTACATCATGTCATCTTGCTTAAGGTGTTACTCTGTTCTTATGAACTTAATACTCTAGATGCAGGCAGGAGTCGGTCGATGTGTGGAGTAATAGTAGTAGATACGGGCAGGAGTCGGTCTATTTGTCACGGACGTGATTCCTATATTCATGATAATTTCCTTAGGTATCATCATAACTTTGCGCTTTTCTATCAATTGCTCAGCAGTAATTTGTTTACCCACCATATGCTTTATTCAAGAGAGAAGCCTCTAGTGAAAACTATGCCCCCAGGGTCTATTTTTCATCATATTATTTTCAGATCTATAAAACAAAAAACCCAAAAATACCTTGTCGCAATTTATTTATATTTACTTTATGTTTCCTCTTATTTATCTTTTATACCTATCTCTATTAGATCCCACTTGTGCCAAGAGGTCCTGGGTTCGACTAGGTTCTTATAATCCCTCCCCAGACCCCACCTTGTGTGGGAGCTTCTATGCACTGGGTGTCCTTTTTCTTGTTCGTGACCGTTAAGGGATTGACAACCCCTTTTTCGCGTTGTGTGCAAGTGTTTGTTAGTTTGTGCAGGTGCATATATTGGAGACTTGCTTGTGCCTCCTACTAGATTGATACCTCGGTTCTTAACTAAGGGAAATACTTATCTGTACTTTGCTGCATCTCCCTTTCCTCTTCAAGGGAAAAATAACGCAAGCTCAAGAAGTAGCAATTCCCACTTGAATAAACTTAAGAGGAGGGTCACTCTCCCCTCCTATCCCTCTCAGGAGAGCTAGCAAGGTTGAGACTTGGAGTCTGAGGGACCTTCTAAGGCCAGGACTAGTCGGGAGTCGTGGGACCTCGGAAGTGGTGGCACCCTAAGTGTTCGGTGCATCAAGCACCACTCTCGACGACCCTTCATAACACGTAGGTCATGCTCCCATGAGGCGACTAAACCTATTTAAAAACATTGTTGTGCCACTTTGCCGAGTGTACGACGACCTTCGCTATAAGACCGTGTATGCATCCCTGCCTACTAATCTATATCCGCTTTCTTATCCCTAGTCTAAAGTTGTTTTTTAAACATCAACATGTACAATTCAAAAGATGTACAACTGTTGGGCGGGTTATTTGGAGCAAGTGAAGCATGCTTCTCCTAGCGATGTCACCATTGACTAATATGTAAACAAATTTGTTGTTTTTATTGCCACATTTGCATTACTTCGAACATTCTCATCATTTGAGCATTTGTTTGCTTTAGCATAATACATTTCAAGAGAGGTACTAACAAATGGTCAAGTCGAAGGGTAAATCGTTTGGCCTTCAATATTGTTGGAATTTATTGGAATGCCAAGTAAAGTGAAAGTCAAGGAATGGTGATGGTGATCCAAAACCTGCGAAGGGAAACAATTCCTCTCCCGAGATGAACGCCGGTGAGGCTGATGATGGTGACGGGACCAAAGGGAAAGGGTGCCTAGAAGTCCCATTCAAGCGTCTAGCACGGGTTGCCCTCATAGGAGGAAGAGAGGAAAGGAGAAGTTCAAGAGAAAAGGAGAGATGGAAGAGATGAAAAACATAAAGATCGATGAATCCATGAAGACAAAGAAGGGGTATGCGGATAAGGGGAGGCAAGAAAAGATGGAAATAAAGGTGAAAGAACATGTGGTGCCCCCATGTTAGGTTTTGGTAATTGATGACATTCTCTATGGACTAATGGTGCCTTGAGTTATATTTGAAGGATTTGTCCATATGCTTTTTGTTGAAGTCCGTTTGTTGGTTTCAAGGATTTTATGTGTGGGCCAAGGTGCTTTTCAAGGAATTATCAAAAGATTGGTCATGTGAGACTTGAGCTGAAGATTTTGTGAACATTCATGTGTTCCTTCTAGACATCATCCTAATGAAGAGAGTTGGAAATATTCAGGGTTGATCAAGACTAAGTCAAAGAGTGAATCAAGTTGATCAAGACACAAAGCGTACAAGATGTACCGAAAGGGATCAAGTGATCCCATGGTATGCTAAGCAGTGTCCATTACGCTTTTGTGTACTAACCCATGGTCTACGTGAGAGTTATATGTGGGGTTAGGTATGTTTCCATGGGCCTGCGTCAAGAGGAAGATATCATACATCCCAGGGAGAGGATGACATCAAGCGGTGATCGTCATCAAGATTGCGGTGTGCAAGTTCAAGTGGAGTATCATGAAGAGATCACCCTTGAAGCTTGTTGTGCATTGTGGTGTCAATGGACTTGTGAAGATGTGCCGAAGAGTGGCTCACCCATAATGGAGTATGGGGGAGCAATCAACTAGTCTTCATCGAGCCAACACAATCAAGAAAGGTGGTCCATCTCGAGGAGGACAAGATCGTCATCATCTAGCTCAAGTGGATTATGTGCAAGGCAAAGGTTTGCCATTGATAGGTTTTATATTTTACCGGTTCATGGTGGTTGTTGGGAGACCGGGTTATAGGATAGATTGTCGTACTATCAACGGGGCTCTCAAGTGACTAGCTTGATCGTATCGTTCGTAGAGAGCTAAAACCATTGCATCCTTGCATCATCTTTCTTGGTTCTTGTTTGGTGTTTCTCTTTATGAGTTTTAGAGCTTTTGTTCATCTTCATGGCTTGCTCGAGTTCATCGAAAACAGAGTTCACATGCTTCTTTTACGATGTTTTCGATGTCGGAGGTTATGTCGATTCTTCTCTGTTAGAGGGTTCTCTCCTCTATATCTTAGGCATACCTCCCCTGCCTCTTCTCTGTTAGAGGGTTCTCTTCTCAGTTGGATGCAACTCATCGTCATCTATCCAACAAGCTTGAGTTTGCTCAATACGGAGCTCATTTGCAGAAGTTGTGCCAGTTCTGGCTTTATTGTACCCTCTGGTTTCTCTGTTGTGTTCGTGAAGGCCTCAAGTGGCAGCACTGCTCTCTCGAGCGGTAGTACCATATGTAAATAGTAGTACCGCGGCCCTGTCCCGCGTGTAGTATTGCTGCCTCTGGGGATGCGATTTTTCATGTCAGGTTGCGTGGCAGTGTAAGCGGTAGTACCGCCCATGCACTACCGCTCCACTTCCGCTCCCCTCCAGGAGCCAGCGTGCTCCCATCGGTTGTAGAGCGGCAGTGGGTGTGCGGCACTACCACCTATAGTACCGCTGGTGTGGCTCTGCTTCACCCCATCTGTCCTGCTCTGCCTCCTTAGTGCCCTGAGCTGCAACCCCAGCGGTAGTACCGCTCCGGTGGCACTACCGACTCGTGGTCTCGCACCATTGCATTTCTCTATGTGCACTACCGCCCGGGCGGTAGTACCGCTCCTCTGAGCGGTAGTACCGCTTGTGTGCAAGCTGGGCACATAAAGGTTGGATTTGGGAGTGCCTATAAAAGGGGTCTTCTTCCCCATTAAACCTTATCCATTTAGCTCGTGTTCTTCCCCCATTGTTGACCTTCTTCGAGCTTGCTATCTCTCAATCCCTCCATGGATTCTTGCTAGTTTTTTTTTGGGGGAAGAGAGATGAGATCTATATCTACGTTTCCACCAACCACTTTTTCCTCTATGTGAAGGGAACCCCTTGGATCTAGATCTTGGAGTTCTTTTTTTGACTATAAACAGTAGGGTAAACACCCCACTGCAACTTTTATTAAAATAAAGAAACAAACAACAGAAGTCTTGTGGGCTTGAGGTAAGCCCAAACAAAAGGAAAGAAAAAAAAAGAACACGAGAGAAACTACAAAAAAAAGGAGTCTAACCTACAACTAAGAAGAAGAAAAGACTAAAAAAACAAAAAACAAAGGGAACTAAACAAAAAAATTACAGCCAAGCATCCAGCCAAGCAGAGAATTGAGCTTCATATTTCTTCTTGATCCTGTATTTGAGTAGCTTTAACTCCTGAAAGAATATGTGCTTCCATCCATCAAATGAGGGGGTTATATTTTCAAAAATCTTGTTGTTTCTTGAAATCCAGATTGCCCATGAACCCAATATTATAATCTCCATAAAGAAAGGGTAATTGAGTTTGTCCTTGAGATCTTGGTAAGCTTCGGGGTGACAAGTTAGGTGTTCTTGAAGGGCGATGAAGTCCCAACATCGACAGCAAAAGGGCATCCCCAAAAGAGATGGTGCAGAGTTTCTTCCTCACGACAATTTCTCACTGCACAATTGTAGACTTCCAATTCAAAGTTTTCCTTCTTAAAAGATTCTGGTGTTGATTCTGTCATGTAACAGCATCCAGAAGAAAACTTTGTGCTTGGGTTGACAGGAACTTTTCCAAATCCATGAGAAGTGAGGTGGAGTTTGTTTGTGTCCAATTAGCACTTTATATGCTTTCATTGAGGAATAATATTCATTTCCCCAGATGTAACTCCAAGTATCCAGTGCATCTAAATATTCAGAGTGTCTTAGAGCAATGCACATGTCCTCCATTTGTATGAATATCTTGGAGTTCTTGGTGTTCTCCTTCTTGTTCTTCCTCTCATTTTCCTCCATAGCTTTCGCTGCTTTGGTGGGATTTGAGAGTGAGGGACTTGAGCACTCCGTGTTCCCTTGCCATTGCATGTGGTGGATAGGTCTGAGTTCTCCACGGTGATACGTGGAAGTTACAAGTTGAGAAGCTTATAACTCTTGGGTGCTTGGTTCCCTTGAGCTTGTTCCTCTTGGGTGCTCGGGTGCCCTAGATGGTTGGTGGTGCTTCGGAGCTCAATCATTGTGGTGTAAAGCTCCAGGCAAGCGTCGCAGTCTCCAATTAGGTTGTGGAGATTGCCCCGAGCAATTTGAAGGGTACCGGTGACCGCCCCAAAGGGTTGCCGAAGTGTACGAGTTCAATGACCGCCCCCAAGGGTTGCCAAAGTGTACAGGTTCAGTGACCGCCCTCAAGGGTCCCTTAGTGGAATCATGGCATCTTGCATTGTGTGAGGGCGTGAGGACGTCACGGTGGCCCTAGTGGCTTCTTGGGTAGCATTGTGCCTCCACACCGCTCCAAATGTTGATTAGCATCCGCAAGGGTGTGAACTTCGGGATACACCGCCGTCTCCGTGTGCCTCGGTTATCTCTTACCCGAGCCCTTTACTTATGCACTTTACTTTGTGATAGCCACTGTGGTTCATGTTATATATCTTGCTATAACTTAGTTGTTTATATTGCTTAGCATAAGTTGTTGGTGCACATAGGTGAGCCTAGTTTTTGTAGGTTTTGTGCTTGACAAATTAACTACTAGGTTTATTCCGCATTTGTTCAAGCCTAAACCGTAATTATTTTAAAGCGCCTATTCACCCACCAACCCCCTCTAGGTGACATCCTCGATCCTTCAGAAGGAGAAAAAGACCCAAGAGAAGAGGCCGAGATGAGATGCTATGCAAGAGAGCAGAATGCATGAGGATGAGATGGAGGTGCGTCGACTCCAAATTCAGAACCGTTACTCGACAACTGAATGAATAGTTGAGTAGAACCGGTTCATCATGTTGGATGTGGGCATCATGGGTCGAGTGGCGAGATAATCTTGCGAGACAACTTGAATGGTGATTACATGTTTCAAGAACCTTGGAGGAGAGGATAGTGTACATGCCGGAGGAGGATGGGTTGGGGTACATACTTAAAGAGAAGGGGGTCATGCACACGCGAGAGAAGGGGATGGTGCACTACCGATAACATGTGATTTCTACATATCACTAGTTAAATGTTTTTGTTCATGCAACTTGTTTAAAACTATGTTAATGGTTGCTTAATGTGCTAAACTTTCAAATTTGAAGGTAATCAAAGTGTTTGAACGAGGAAAAACTAAGGTGCGGTAACTCTGACTTGCGTGCTGTCTGGGTAGCTTCAAATACACATTAAACAATGCTTCATGTGCATTATAACTATGACAGATACGACATACTCTGCTTAAGTTGCTCTAAGAGCAATTATAGCTGACACCCTCAACGGCTATAGAGGAGTAAAATTTTGGTTTTATTCCTCAAACAAGCACCTAGATGATCCCCCAAATAGAGGAGTAAGTTTTTTTTACTCCGCCTTCTATCTGGCAACTAATTATACTTGGCAGCGACCGCGCGGAGTGAAAATTTTGCCTCTCTCGCACCTCCTACCCCCACTGCCTCTTCACTGGCACACCTCCCTATTGGGAAACGTTGCATGGAAAACAAAAAATTTCTACGCACACACAAGATCTATCCATGGTGATACATAGAAACGAGGGGGAGAGTGTGTCTATGTACCCTCGTAGACCATAAGCGGAAGCGTTTATTAACGCGGTTGATGTAGTCAAACTTCTTTGCGATCCAACCGATCAAGTACCGAACGTACGACACCTCCGCATTCAGCACACGTTCAGCTCGGTGACGTCCTCGCCTTCTTGATCCAGCAAGACAGCAAAGTAGTGGATGAGTTCCGGCAGCACGACGGCATGGTGACGATGGTGGTGATGCTATCTCCACAGGGCTTCACCTAAGCACTATGAAAATATGACAGAGGGACGAAACTGTGGAGGGGGGCTCCGCACATGACTAAGAGATTGTCGTGGTTGTGCAAGGCGCCCCCTCCCACATATATATAGGTGGGGGAGGAAGGAGCAGCCAGGAGGCGCCCCCAAGTAGGGCGAATCCTACTTGGGGTCCCTTCCCAAGTGGCGCCCCCTTCCTTATATAAGTGCGGGAGGAAGGAAGGAGGAGGTGGCGCCCCCCCCCCCCTTTCCTTTCTCTCCTCAGGAGGGAAAGGTAGGAGGGGCCACCCATCCCCTTTCCTTCCCCTAGGGCCGTCCAGCCATGTAGAGGGGTGCACCATCCCCCAAGTGGGCTGGTTTTCCCCCTCCTTTGGCCCATTAAGCCCATACACTTACCGGGGGTGTCCGTAACCCCTTCTGGTGACCCGATGACTACCCCGGTGCACTGCGAAACACTTCCGGTGTCTGAATACCATCGTTCTATATATCAATCTTTACCTCTCGACCATTTCGAGACTCCTCGTCATGTTTGTGATCTCATCCGGGACTCTGAACAACACTTAGTCACCAAATCATATTACTCATATAACACTATATCGTCAACGAACGTTAAGCGTGCGGACCCTACGGGTTCGAGAACTATGTAGAAATGAACGAGACACCTCTCCGGTCAATAGCCAATAGCGGAACCTAGATGCCCATATTGGCTCCTACATATTCTACGAAGATCTTTATCGGTCGAACCTTATGACAACATACGTAATTCCCTTTGTTCATCGGTATGTTACTTGCCCGAGATTCGATCGTCGGTATATTAATACCTAGTTCAATCTTGTTACCGACAAGTCTCTTTACTCGTTCCGTAATACATCATCTTGCAACTAACTACTTAGTCACTTTGCTTGAAAGGCTTCTTATGATGTGTATTACCGAGAGGGCCCAGAGATACCTCTCCGATACTCGGAGTGACAAATCCTAATCTCGGTCTATGCTAACTCAACAAACACCTTCAGAGATACCTGTAGAGCATCTTTATGATCACCCAGTTATGTTGTGACGTTTGATAGCACCCAAGGTATTCCTCCGGCATTCGGGAGTTACATAATCTCATAGTCGAAGGAATATGTATTTGTCATCAATAAAGCAATAGCAATAAACTAAACAATCAATATGCTAAGCTAACAGATGGGTCTTGCCCATCACATCACTCTCCTAATGATATGATCTTGTTATCAAATGACAACACATGTCTATGGTTAGGAAACCTTAACCATCTTTGATCAACGAGCTAGTCTAGTAGAGGCTTACTAGGGACACAATATTTGTTTATGTATCCACACATGTATTTAAGTTTCCGGTCAATACAATTCTAGCATGAATAATAAACCTTTATCATGATTTTGGAAATATAATAATAACCATTTTATTATTGCCTCTAGGGCATATTTTGGTCAGTCTCCCACTTGCACTAGAGTCAATAATCTAGTTCACATTGCCAAGTGATTAACACCCATAGTTCACATCGCCATGTGACCAACACCCAAAGAGTTTACTAGAGTCAATAATCTAGTTCACATTGCCATGTGATTAACACCAAAAAAGTACTAAGGTGTGATCATGTTTTGCTTGTGAGAGAAGTTTAGTCAATGGGTCTGTCACATTCAGATCCTTAGCTAATTGCTCTCGCTTTCAATACTTATCCAGATTGAGACTCATAGTCATATGAGTCGGTGTCGAAGCTTGCATCGATGTAACTCTTTACGACGAACTCTTTATCACCTCCATAACCGAGAAATATTTCCTTAGTCCTCTAAGGATAATTTTGACCGTTGTCTAGTGATCTACTCCTGGATCACTATTGTACCCCCTTGCCAAACTCATGGCAAGGTACACAATAGGTCTGGTACACAGCATGACATACTTTATAGAACCTATGGCTGAGGCATAGGGAATGACTTTCATTCTTTCTCTGTCTTCTGTCGTGGTCGGGCTTTGAGTCTTAATCAACTTCACACCTCACAACTCATGCAAGAACTCCTTCTTTGACTGATCCATTTGAGCTCCTTCAAAATCATGTCAAGGTACATGTTCTGTGAAAGTCTTATCAGGTGTCTTGATCTATATCTATAGATCTTAATGCCCAATATATAAGCAGCTTCACTAAGGTCTTTCATTGAAAACTTCTTATTCAAGTATCCTTTTATGCTATCCAGAAATTCTATATCATTTCCAATCAACAATATGTCATCCACATATAATATCAGAAATGCTATAGAGCTCCCACTCACTTTCTTGTAAATACAGGCTTCACCGTAAGTTTGTATAAAACCATATGATTTGATCACCTCATCAAAGCATATATTCCAACTCCGAGATGCTTGCACCAGTCCATAGATGGATCACTGGAGCTTGCACACTTTGTTAGCACCTTTAGGATCGACAAAACCTTATGGTTGCATCACATACAATTCTTCTTCAAGAAATCCATTAAGGAATGCAGTTTTGACATCCATTTGCCAGATTTCATAATTACAAAATGCGGCAATCGCTAACATGATTCAGACTGACTTAAGCATCGCTACGAGTGAGAAAGTCTCGTTGTAGTCAACCCCTAGAACTTGTCGAAAACCTTTCGCGACAAGTTGAGCTTTGTAGATGGTGACATTGCCATCAGCGTCAGTCTTCTTCTCGAAGATCCATTTATTCACAATGGCTTGCCGATCATCGGGCAAGTCCACCAAAGTCCACATTTTGTTGTCATACATGGATCCTATCTCAGATTTCATGACCTCAAGCCATTTATCAGAATCCAGGCTCATCATAGCTTCTTCATAGTTCGTAGGTACGCCATGGTCTAATAACATAACGTCCAGGACAGGATTATGATACTTCTCCAACGTATCTATAATTTTTGATTGCTCCATGCTATATTATCTACTGTTTTGGACAATTTTGGGCTTTATTATCCACTTTTATATTATTTTTGGGACTAACCTATTAACCGGAGGCCCAGCCCAGAATTGCTGTTTTTTGCCTATTTCAGTGTTTCGAAGAAAAGGAATATCAAACGGAGTCCAATTGACGTGAAACTCCACGGAACTTATTTTTGGACCAGAAGAAGCCCACGGAGTACTCAGAGTGCACCAGGGGAGTCCCGGGCTGCCCACGAGGGTGGGGGGCGCGCCCACCCCACTAGGGCGCGCCCCCCTGCCTCGTGGACAGCCCGGAGGTCCACCGACGTACTTATTTCACCCATATATACCCACGTACCCTAAAAATTTCAAATACGAGAATAGGTCGGGAGTTCCGTCGCCTCAAGCCTCTGTAGCCACCAAAAGTCATTTGGGACCCTGTTCCGGCACCCTGCCGGAGGGGGGAACCCTCACCGGTGGCCATCTTCATCATCCCGGCGCTCTCCATGACGAGGAGGGAGTAGTTCACCCACGGGGCTGAGGGTATGTACCAGTAGCTATGTGTTTGATCTCTCTCTCTCTCGTGTTCTTGATTTGGCACGATCTTGATGTATCGCGAGCTTTGCTATTATAGTTGGATCTTACGTTTCTTCTCCCCCTCTACTCTCTTGTAATGGATTGAGTTTTCCCTTTGAGGTTATCTTATCGGATTGAGTCTTTAAAGATTTGAGAACACTTGACGTATGTCTTGCCGTGCGTATCTGTGGTGACAATGGGATATCACGTGATTCACTTGAGGTATGTTTTGGTGATCAACTTGCGGGTTCCACCCATGAACCTATGCATAGGGGTTGACACATGTTTTCGTCGTGATTCTCCGGTATAAACTTTGGTGCACTCTTTGAGGTTCTATGTGTTGGTTGAATAGATGAATCTGAGATTGTGTGATGCATATCGTATAATCATACCCACGGATACTTGAGGTGACATTGGAGTATCTAGGTGACATTAGGGTTTTGGTTGATTTGTGTCTTAAGGTGTTATTCTAGTACGAACTCTAGGGTTGTTTGTGACACTTATAGGAATAGCCCAATGGATTGATTGGAAAGAATGACTTTGAGGTGGTTTCGTACCCTACCATAATCTCTTTGTTTGTTCTCCGCTATTAGTGACTTTGGAGTGACTCTTTGTTGGATTTTGAGGGATAGTTATATGATCCAATTATGTTATTATTGTTGAGAGAACTTGCACTAGTGAAAGTATGAACCCTAGGCCTTGTTTCCTAGCATTGCAGTACCGTTTACGCTCACTTTTATAGCTTGCTACCTTTCTGTTTTTATATTTTCAGATTACAAAAACCTATATCTACCATCCATATTGCACTTGTATTACCATTTCTTCGCCGAACTAGTGCACCTATACAATTTACCATTGTATTGGGTGTGTTGGGGACACAAGAGACTCTTTGTTATTTGGTTGCAGGGTTGTTTGAGAGAGACCATCTTCATCCTACGCCTCCCACGGATTGATAAACCTTAGGTCCAACAAACCTCTGCACTTGAGAGAAATTTGTGTAGTTGACATCTACAAGACCTACTTGAGAGAAATTTGCGTACTAACAACATCCACTTGAGAGAAATTTGCTACTGTCCTACAAACCTCTGCACTTGGAGGCCCAACAACATCTACAAGAAGAAGTTTGTGTAGTAGACATCAAGACCTTTTCTGGCGCCGTTGCCGGGGAGGTGAGTGCTTGAAGGTATATCTTTAGATCTTGCAATCGAATATGTTTGTTTCTTGTTTTAGCAATAGTTTAGTCTATAAAAGAAAACTACAAAAAATGGAATTGAGTTTGTCTCATACGCTTCATCTTTTTAATATCTTTCGTGAGTATGATGGACAAGAAAATTGTACCAAAGTGTTAGAAGAAGAATGCATTAAAATGTGTGGCACTAAATCTTTGTATTATGAGCATGATTGCAATGTTGTTAGTATGAATTCCTTGAATATCCATGATGCTAATGATATGCAAAACCATAAGCTTGGGGAAGCTATGTTTGATGAAGATGATATTTTTTGTCCCCCAAGCTTTGATGAGCAAATTTACTATGATGAAAGCATGCCTCCTACTTATGATGATTATTTTGATGACACGTAAGCTTTAAAGAATAATGATAACCATGAAACTTGTCATCTTGATCTTAATTTTCAATCATATGATAGTTATTTTGTTGAGTTTGCTCCCACTACTATTCATGAGAATAAATTTGCTTACGTGGAGAGTAATGAAAATTCTATGCAAGTAGATCATGAAAAGAATTCTTTAGGTGCTGGTTATATTGTTGAATTCATTCATGATTCTACTGAAAATTATTATGAGGGAGGAATATATGCTTGTAGGAATTGCAATAATATCAAGTTTCCTCTCTATGTGCTTAAAGTTTTGAAGTTATGCTTGTTTTGCCTTCCTATGCTAGTTGATTATTGTTCCCATAAGCTATTTGCTCACAAAATCCCTATGCATAGGAAGTGGGTTAGAATTAAATGTGCTAGTTATATTCTTCATGATGCTCTCTTTATGTTTCAATTCTTATCTTTTATGTGAGCATCATTGAAATCATCATGCCTAGCTAGGGGCGTTAAACGATAACGCTTGTTGGGAGGCAACCTAATTTTATTTTAGTTTCTTGCTTTTTGGTTCTGTTTAGGAATAAATCTTAGATCTAGCCTCTGGTTAGATTTGTTTTTATGTTTTAATTAGTGTTTGTGCCAAGTTAAACCGATAGGATCTTCTTGGATGATAGTTATTTGATCTTGCTGTAATTTCAAGAAACTTTATGTTCACGAAAACAATTGTTAAAAATCACCAGAAAGTGATAAAATAGTAATTCCAATTTCATAAGATCAATAAACAAATTTTTTAGGTCTTCCTATTTTTCCTCAATTTTTGGAGTTCAAGAAGTTTGCGTTAGTTACAGATTACTACAGACTGTTCTGTTTTTGACAGATTCTGTTTTTCGTGTGTTGTTTGCTTATTTTGATGAATCTATGGTTAGTAAAATAGTTTATAAACCATAGAGAAGTTGGAATACAGTAGTTTTAACACCAATATAAATAAAGAATGAGTTCAATACATTACCTTGAAGTTGTGTTTTCTTTTCTTTCGCTAACAGAGCTCACGAGGTTTTCTGTTAAGTTTTGTGTTGTGAAGTTTTCAAGTTTTGGGTAAAGATTCGATGGACTATGGAATAAGGAGTGGCAAGAGCCTAAGCTCGGGGATGCCCAAGGCACCCCAAGGTAATATTCAAGGATAACCAAGATCCTAAGCTTGGGGATGCCCCGGAAGGCATCCCCTCTTTCTTCTTCGTTCATCGGTAACTTTACTTGGAGCTATATTTTTATTCACCACATGATATGTGTTTTGCTTGGAGCGTCAATTTATTTTGCTAGTATTTTCTTTCTGTTATATATAATAATGTTTTGCATCTTTATTTTCAATAAAAATGTCAAGGATAGCCTTTACTATGCTTATTTTGCAAGTATACATGTTGCTGTTTGAAAACAGAAAGTTTACCGCTGTTGCAAAAATTCCTCAGAAAAGCAGAATGTGATAAAATTTTGAAACCTTTTGCATAATAAGCTCTGATAAATTTACTACAGTGGGAATTTTCTTTCATAATTTTTGGAGTTAGGGAAATATGATGAATCTTGCATTCTTTACAGACTGTACTGTTTTGACAGATTGCTGTTATGTTTGCATTGTTTGCATATGTTTGCTTGTTTAATGATTCTATTTGAGTATAGGACTATTAAATATGCAGAGACATTTAGTATGCAATGTTGAATAATAATTTTAATGATTTTCTACAGTATAGTATGATAAGGTTTTTGCATTGGTTTATACTAACTTATCTCACGAGTCCTTGTTGAGTTTTGTGTGGATGAAGCTTTTGAGATTTAGGGAGACCGTGATATGAGTGGAATTAAGGAGACACAAAAGCTCAAGCTTGGGGATGCCCAAGGCATCCCAAGATAATATTTCAAGAAGTCTCAAGCGTCTAAGCTTGGGGATGCCCCGGTTGGCATCCCACCTTTCTTCTTCAACAACTATCGGTTAGTTTTGGTTGATCCTAAGTTTTTGCTTCTTCACATGATGTTTGCTATCCTTGAAATGTCGTTTTGTTTTGCTTTCTGTTTGAATAAAATACCAAGATCTGAAATTATTAAATTGGAAAGTGTTCACATAGTTGCATAATAATCCGACTACTCATTGATCTTCACTTATATCTTTCAGAGTAGTTTGTCATTTGTTCTAGTACTTAACCTATATCTTTTAGAAACAATGGTGGTTTTATTTTGAATAAATAGATGAACTCTCATGCTTCACTTATATTATTTTGAGAGTCTTAAATAGCATGGTAATTTGCTTAAATAATCCTAATATGCTTGGTATTCAAGATTAGTAAAAACTTTCTTATAAGTGTGTTGAATACTAAGAGAAGTTTGATGCTTGATGATTGTTTTGAGATATAAATATGGTGATATTAGAGTCATGCTAGTTGAGTAGTTGTGAATTTGAGAGATACTTGTGTTAAAGTTAGTGATTCCCGTAGCATGCACGTATGGTGAACCGTTATGTGATGAAGTCAGAGCATGATTTATTTATTGATTGTCTTCCTTATGAGTGGCGGTCAGGGACGAGCGATGGTCTTTTCCTACCAATATATCCCCCTAGGAGCATGCGCGTAATACTTTTCTTTGATAACTTGTAGATTTTTGCAATAAGTATATGAGTTCTTTATGACTAATGTTGAGTCCATGGATTATACGCACTCTTCTTCCTTCCACCATTGCTAGCCTCTCTAATACCGCGCACTTTTCGCCGGTATCATGCACCCACCATAAAACTTCCTCAAAACAGCCACCATACCTACCTATCATGGCATTTCCATAGCCATTCCGAGATATATTGCCATGCAACTTTCCACCGTTCCATTTATTATGACACGCTCCATCATTGTCATATTGCTTTGCATGATCATGTAGTTGACATCGTATTTGTGGCAAAGCCACCATTCATAATTCTTTCATACATGTCACTCATGAGTCATGCACATCCCGGTACACCGCCGGAGGCATTCATATGGAGTCATATTTTGTTCTGAGTATCGAGTTGTAATTGTTGAGTTGTAAGAAAATAAAAGTGTGATGATCATTATTATTAGAGCATTGTCCCAGTGAGGAAAGGATGATGGAGACTATGATTCCCCCACAAGTCGGGATGAGACTCCGGACGAAAGAAAAAAGGGGCCATAAAAAAGAGAGAAAAGGCCCAAATAAAAAATATAAAAAATAAAAAATGAGAGAAAAGAGAGAAGGGGCAGTGCTACTATCCTTTTACCACACTTGTGCTTCAAAGTAGCACCATGATCTTCATGATAGTGAGTCTCCTATGTTGTCACTTTCATATACTAGTGGGAATTTTTCATTATAGAACTTGGCTTGTATGTTCC
Organism: Aegilops longissima; assembly: GCA_021605205.1. Classification (NCBI taxonomy): domain Eukaryota; kingdom Viridiplantae; phylum Streptophyta; class Magnoliopsida; order Poales; family Poaceae; genus Aegilops; species Aegilops longissima. The sequence continues at coordinate 581,079,266 of CM038678.1, forward strand.
AATGATGGGCTTCCTCAAAATGCCCTAGGTCTTCGTGAGCAAGCAAGTTGGATGCACACCCACTTAGTTTCTTTTCTTGAGCTTTCATATACTTATAGCTCTAGTGCATCCGTTGCATGGCAATCCCTACTCACTCACATTGATATCTATTGATGGTCATCTCCATAGCCCGTTGATATGCCTAGTTTATGTGAGACTATCTTCTCCCTTATTGTCTTCTCCGCAACTACCATTCTATTCCACATATAGTGCTATATCCATGGCTCACGCTCATGTATTGCGTGAAGATTGAAAAAGTTCGAGAATGTCAAAAGTATGAAACAATTGCTTGGCTTGTCATCGGGGTTGTGCATGATTTAAATACATTGTGTGGTGAAGATAGAGCATAGCCAGACTATATGATTTTGTAGGGATAACTTTCTTTGGCCATGTTATTTTGAGAAGACATGATTGCTTTATTAGTATGCTTGAGTATTGTTATTTCTATGTCAATATTAAACTTTTGTCTTGAGTCTTTCGAATCTGAATATTCATACCACAATTAAGAAGAATTATATTAAAATTATGCCAAGTAGCACTCCGCATCAAAAATTATCTTTTTTATCATTTACCTACTCGAGGACGAGCAGGAATTAAGCTTGGGGATGCTTGATACGTCTCCAACGTATCTATAACTTTTAATTGCTCCATGCTATATTATCTACTGTTTTGGACAATTTTGGGCTTTATTATCCACTTTTATATTATTTTTGGGACTAACCTATTAACCGGAGGCCCAGCCCAGAATTGCTGTTTTTTGCCTATTTCAATGTTTCGAAGAAAAGGAATATCAAACGGAGTCCAATTGACCTGAAACTCCATAGAACTTATTTTTGGACCAGAAGAAGCCCACGGAGTACCGGGAGTGCACCAGGGGAGTCCCGGGCTGCCCACGAGGGTGGGGGTCGCGCCCACCCCCTAGGGCGCGCCCCCTGCCTCGTGGACAGCCTGGAGGTCCACCGACATACTTCTTTCACCCATATATACCCACGTACCCTAAAAACTTCGAAGACGAGAATAGATCAGGAGTTCCGCCGCCGCAAGCCTCTGTAGCCACCAAAAGTCAATCGGGACCCTGTTCCGGCACCCTACCGGAGGGGGAAACCCTCACCGGTGGCCATCTTCATCATCCCGGCGCTCTCCATGACGAGGAGGGAGTAGTTCACCCTCGGGGCTGAGGGTATGTACCGGTAGATATGAGTTTGATCTCTCTCTCTCTCTCTCTCTCTCTCTCTCGTGTTCTTGATTTGACACGATCTTGATGTATCGCGAGCTTTTCTATTATAGTTGGATCTTATGTTTCTTCCCCCCCTCTACTCTCTTGTAATGGATTGAGTTTTCCCTTTGAGGTTATCTTATCGGATTGAGTCTTTAAATATTTGAGAACACTTGATGTATGTCTTGCCGTGCGTATCTGTGGTGACAATGGGATATCACGTGATTCACTTGATGTATGTTTTGGTGATCAACTTGCGGGTTCCGCCCATGAACCTATGCATAGGGGTTGACACATGTTTTCGTCGTGATTCTCCGGTATAAACTTTGGTGCACTCTTTGAGGTTCTATGTGTTGGTTGAATAGATGAATCTGAGATTGTGTGATGCATATCGTATAATCATACCCACGGATACTTGAGGTGACATTGGAGTATCTAGGTGACATTAGGGTTTTGGTTGATTTGTGTCTTAAGGTGTTATTCTAGTACGAACTCTAGGGTTGTTTGTGACACTTATAGGAATAGCCCAATGGATTGATTGGAAAGAATGACTTTGAGGTGGTTTCGTACCTACCATAATCTCTTTGTTTGTTCTCCGCTATTAGTGACTTTGGAGTGACTCTTTGTTGGATGTTGAGGATAGTTATATGATCCAATTATGTTATTATTGTTGAGAGAACTTGCACTAGTGAAAGTATGAACCCTAGGCCTTGTTTCCTAGCATTGCAATACCGTTTACGCTCACTTTTATAGCTTGCTACCTTTCTGTTTTATATTTTCAGATTACAAAACCTATATCTACCATCCATATTGCACTTGTATTACCATTTCTTCGCCGAACTAGTGCACCTATACAATTTACCATTGTATTGGGTGTGTTGGGGACACAAGAGACTCTTTGTTATTTGGTTGCAGGGTTGTTTGAGAGAGACCATCTTCATCCTACGCCTCCCACGGATTGATAAACCTTAGGTCCAACAAACCTCTGCACTTGAGAGAAATTTGTGTAGTTGACATCTACAAGACCTACTTGAGAGAAATTTGCGTACTAACAACATCCACTTGAGAGAAATTTGCTACTGTCCTACAAACCTCTGCACTTGGAGGCCCAACAACATCTACAAGAAGAAGTTTGTGTAGTAGACATCAAGATCTTTTTTAAGCGCCGCTTGCGGGAGGTGAGTGCTTGAAGGTATATCTTTAGATCTTGCAATCGAATATGTTTGTTTCTTGTTTTAGCAATAGTTTAGTCTATAAAAGAAAACTACAAAAAATGGAATTGAGTTTGTCTCATACGCTTCATCTTTTTAATATCTTTCGTGAGTATGATGGACAAGAAAATTGTACCAAAGTGTTAGAAGAAGAATGCATTAAAATGTGTGGCACTAAATCTTTGTATTATGAGCATGATTGCAATGTTGTTAGTATGAATTCCTTGAATATCCATGATGCTAATGATATGCAAAACCATAAGCTTGGGGAAGCTATGTTTGATGAAGATGATATTTTTTGTCCCCCAAGCTTTGATGAGCAAATTTACTATGATGAAAGCATGCCTCCTACTTATGATGATTATTTTGATGACACGTAAGCTTTAAAGAATAATGATAACCATGAAACTTGTCATCTTGATCTTAATTTTCAATCATATGATAGTTATTTTGTTGAGTTTGCTCCACTACTATTCATGAGAATAAATTTGCTTACGTGGAGAGTAATGAAAATTCTATGCAAGTAGATCATGAAAAGAATTCTTTAGGTGCTGGTTATATTGTTGAATTCATTCATGATTCTACTGAAAATTATTATGAGGGAGGAATATATGCTTGTAGGAATTGCAATAATATCAAGTTTCCTCTCTATGTGCTTAAAGTTTTGAAGTTATGCTTGTTTTGCCTTCCTATGCTAGTTGATTATTGTTCCCATAAGCTATTTGCTCACAAAATCCCTATGCATAGGAAGTGGGTTAGAATTAAATGTGCTAGTTATATTCTTCATGATGCTCTCTTTATGTTTCAATTCTTATCTTTTATGTGAGCATCATTGAAATCATCATGCCTAGCTAGGGGCGTTAAACGATAACGCTTGTTGGGAGGCAACCTAATTTTATTTTAGTTTCTTGCTTTTTGGTTCTGTTTAGGAATAAATCTTAGATCTAGCCTCTGGTTAGATTTGTTTTTATGTTTTAATTAGTGTTTGTGCCAAGTTAAACCGATAGGATCTTCTTGGATGATAGTTATTTGATCTTGCTGTAATTTCAAGAAACTTTATGTTCACGAAAACAATTGTTAAAAATCACCAGAAAGTGATAAAATAGTAATTCCAATTTCATAAGATCAATAAACAAATTTTTTAGGTCTTCCTATTTTTCCTCAATTTTTGGAGTTCAAGAAGTTTGCGTTAGTTACAGATTACTACAGACTGTTCTGTTTTGACAGATTCTGTTTTTCGTGTGTTGTTTGCTTATTTTGATGAATCTATGGTTAGTAAAATAGTTTATAAACCATAGAGAAGTTGGAATACAGTAGTTTTAACACCAATATAAATAAAGAATGAGTTCAATACATTACCTTGAAGTTGTGTTTTCTTTTCTTTCGCTAATGAGCTCACGAGGTTTTCTGTTAAGTTTTGTGTTGTGAAGTTTTCAAGTTTTGGGTAAAGATTCGATGGACTATGGAATAAGGAGTGGCAAGAGCCTAAGCTCGGGGATGCCCAAGGCACCCCAAGGTAATATTCAAGGATAACCAAGATCCTAAGCTTGGGGATGCCCCGGAAGGCATCCCCTCTTTCTTCTTCGTTCATCGGTAACTTTACTTGGAGCTATATTTTTATTCACCACATGATATGTGTTTTGCTTGGAGCGTCAATTTATTTTGCTAGTATTTTCTTTCTGTTATATATAATAATGTTTTGCATCTTTATTTTCAATAAAATGTCAAGGATAGCCTTTACTATGCTTATTTTGCAAGTATACATGTTGCTGTTTGAAAACAGAAAGTTTACCGCTGTTGCAAAAATTCCTCAGAAAAGCAGAATGTGATAAAATTTTGAAACCTTTTGCATAATAAGCTCTGATAAATTTACTACAGTGGGAATTTTCTTTCATAATTTTTGGAGTTAGGGAAATATGATGAATCTTGCATTCTTTACAGACTGTACTGTTTTGACAGATTGCTGTTATGTTTGCATTGTTTGCATATGTTTGCTTGTTTAATGATTCTATTTGAGTATAGGACTATTAAATATGCAGAGACATTTAGTATGCAATGTTGAATAATAATTTTAATGATTTTCTACAGTATAGTATGATAAGGTTTTTGCATTGGTTTATACTAACTTATCTCACGAGTCCTTGTTGAGTTTTGTGTGGATGAAGCTTTTGAGATTTAGGGAGACCGTGATATGAGTGGAATTAAGGAGACACAAAAGCTCAAGCTTGGGAATGCCCAAGGCATCCCAAGATAATATTTCAAGAAGTCTCAAGCGTCTAAGCTTGGGGATGCCCCAGTTGGCATCCCACCTTTCTTCTTCAACAACTATCGGTTAGTTTTGGTTGATCCTAAGTTTTGCTTCTTCACATGATGTTTGCTATCCTTGAAATGTCGTTTTGTTTTGCTTTCTGTTTGAATAAAATACCAAGATCTGAAATTATTAAATTGGAAAGTGTTCACATAGTTGCATAATAATCCGACTACTCATTGATCTTCACTTATATCTTTCGAGTAGTTTGTCATTTGTTCTAGTACTTAACCTATATCTTTTAGAAACAATGGTGGTTTTATTTTGAATAAATAGATGAACTCTCATGCTTCACTTATATTATTTTGAGAGTCTTAAATAGCATGGTAATTTGCTTAAATAATCCTAATATGCTTGGTATTCAAGATTAGTAAAAACTTTCTTATAAGTGTGTTGAATACTAAGAGAAGTTTGATGCTTGATGATTGTTTTGAGATATAAATATGGTGATATTAGAGTCATGCTAGTTGAGTAGTTGTGAATTTGAGAGATACTTGTGTTAAAGTTAGTGATTCCCGTAGCATGCACGTATGGTGAACCGTTATGTGATGAAGTCAGAGCATGATTTATTTATTGATTGTCTTCCTTATGAGTGGCGGTCAGGGACGAGCGATGGTCTTTTCCTACCAATATATCCCCCTAGGAGCATCGCGTAATACTTTTCTTTGATAACTTGTAGATTTTTGCAATAAGTATATGAGTTCTTTATGACTAATGTTGAGTCCATGGATTATACGCACTCTTCTTCCTTCCACCATTGCTAGCCTCTCTAATACCGCGCACTTTTAGCGGTATCATGCACCCACCATAAAACTTCCTCAAAACAGCCACCATACCTACCTATCATGGCATTTCCATAGCCATTCGAGATATATTGCCATGCAACTTTCCACCGCTCCATTTATTATGACACGCTCCATCATTGTCATATTGCTTTGCATGATCATGTAGTTGACATCGTATTTGTGGCAAAGCCACCATTCATAATTCTTTCATACATGTCACTCATGAGTCATGCACATCCCATACATCACGGAGGCATTCATATGGAGTCATATTTTGTTCTGAGTATCGAGTTGTAATTGTTGAGTTGTAAGAAAATAAAAGTGTGATGATCATTATTATTAGAGCATTGTCCCAGTGAGGAAAGGATGATGGAGACTATGATTCCCCCACAAGTCGGGATGAGACTCCGGACGAAAGAAAAAAGGGGCCATAAAAAAGAGAGAAAAGGCCCAAATAAAAAATATAAAAAAATAAAAAAATGAGAGAAAAAGAGAGAAGGGGCAATGCTACTATCCTTTTACCACACTTGTGCTTCAAAGTAGCACCATGATCTTCATGATAGTGAGTCTCCTATGTTGTCACTTTCATATACTAGTGGGAATTTTTCATTATAGAACTTGGCTTGTATGTTCCAATGATGGGCTTCCTCAAAATGCCCTAGGTCTTCGTGAGCAAGCAAGTTGGATGCACACCCACTTAGTTTCTTTTCTTGAGCTTTCATATACTTATAGCTCTAGTGCATCCGTTGCATGGCAATCCCTACTCACTCACATTGATATCTATTGATGGTCATCTCCATAGCCCGTTGATATGCCTAGTTTATGTGAGACTATCTTCTCCCTTATTGTCTTCTCCGCAACTACCATTCTATTCCACATATAGTGCTATATCCATGGCTCACGCTCATGTATTGCGTGAAGATTGAAAAAGTTCGAGAATGTCAAAAGTATGAAACAATTGCTTGGCTTGTCATCGGGGTTGTGCATGATTTAAATACATTGTGTGGTGAAGATAGAGCATAGCCAGACTATATGATTTTGTAGGGATAACTTTCTTTGGCCATGTTATTTTGAGAAGACATGATTGCTTTATTAGTATGCTTGAGTATTGTTATTTCTATGTCAATATTAAACTTTTGTCTTGAGTCTTTCGAATCTGAATATTCATACCACAATTAAGAAGAATTATATTAAAATTATGCCAAGTAGCACTCCGCATCAAAAATTATCTTTTTTATCATTTACCTACTCGAGGACGAGCAGGAATTAAGCTTGGGGATGCTTGATACGTCTCCAACGTATCTATAACTTTTAATTGCTCCATGCTATATTATCTACTGTTTTGGACAATTTTGGGCTTTATTATCCACTTTTATATTATTTTTGGGACTAACCTATTAACCGGAGGCCCAGCCTGTAATTGCTGTTTTTGCCTATTTCAATGTTTCAAGAAAAGGAATATCAAACGGAGTCCAATTGACTGAAACTCCATAGAACTTATTTTTGGACCGAAGAAGCCCACGGAGTACCGGAGTGCACTGAGGAGTCGGGCTGCCCACGAGGTGGGGTCGCGCCCACCCCTAGGGCGCCCCGCCTCGTGGACAGCCTGGAGGTCCACCGACATACTTCTTTCACCCATATATACCCACGCACCCTAAAAACTTCAAGACGAGAATAGATCAGGAGTTCCGCCGCAAGCCTCTGTAGCCACCAAAAGTCAATCGGGACCTGTTCAAGCACCCTACCGGGGGGAAACCTCACCGGTGGCCATCTTCATCATCCGGCGCTCTCCATGACGAGGAGGAGTAGTTCACCCTCGGGGCTGAGGGTATGTACCGTAGATATGAGTTTGATCTCTCTCTCTCTCTCTCTCTCTCTCTCTCGTGTTCTTGATTTGACACGATCTTGATGTATCGCGAGCTTTTCTATTATAGTTGGATCTTATGTTTCTTCCCCCCCTCTACTCTCTTGTAATGGATTGAGTTTTCCCTTTGAGGTTATCTTATCGGATTGAGTCTTTAAATATTTGAGAACACTTGATGTATGTCTTGCCGTGCGTATCTGTGGTGACAATGGGATATCACGTGATTCACTTGATGTATGTTTTGGTGATCAACTTGCGGGTTCCGCCCATGAACCTATGCATAGGGGTTGACACATGTTTTCGTCGTGATTCTCCGGTATAAACTTTGGTGCACTCTTTGAGGTTCTATGTGTTGGTTGAATAGATGAATCTGAGATTGTGTGATGCATATCGTATAATCATACCCACGGATACTTGAGGTGACATTGGAGTATCTAGGTGACATTAGGGTTTTGGTTGATTTGTGTCTTAAGGTGTTATTCTAGTACGAACTCTAGGGTTGTTTGTGACACTTATAGGAATAGCCCAATGGATTGATTGGAAAGAATGACTTTGAGGTGGTTTCGTACCCTACCATAATCTCTTTGTTTGTTCTCCGCTATTAGTGACTTTGGAGTGACTCTTTGTTGGATGTTGAGGGATAGTTATATGATCCAATTATGTTATTATTGTTGAGAGAACTTGCACTAGTGAAAGTATGAACCCTAGGCCTTGTTTCCTAGCATTGCAGTACCGTTTACGCTCACTTTTATAGCTTGCTACCTTTCTGTTTTTATATTTTCAGATTACAAAAACCTATATCTACCATCCATATTGCACTTGTATTACCATTTCTTCGCCGAACTAGTGCACCTATACAATTTACCATTGTATTGGGTGTGTTGGGGACACAAGAGACTCTTTGTTATTTGGTTGCAGGGTTGTTTGAGAGAGACCATCTTCATCCTACGCCTCCCACGGATTGATAAACCTTAGGTCCAACAAACCTCTGCACTTGAGAGAAATTTGTGTAGTTGACATCTACAAGACCTACTTGAGAGAAATTTGCGTACTAACAACATCCACTTGAGAGAAATTTGCTACTGTCCTACAAACCTCTGCACTTGGAGGCCCAACAACATCTACAAGAAGAAGTTTGTGTAGTAGACATCAAGATCTTTTCTGGCGCCGTTGCCGGGAAGGTGAGTGCTTGAAGGTATATCTTTAGATCTTGCAATCGAAATTGTTAGAAGAAGAATGCATTAAAATGTTTGGCACTAATTCTTTGTATTATGAGCATGATTGCAATGTTGTTAGTATGAATTCCTTGAATATCCATGGTGCTAATGATATGCAAAACCACAGGCTTGGGGAAGCTATGTTTGATAAAGATGATATTTTTTGTCCCCCAAGCTTTGATGAGCAAATTTACTATGATGAAAGCATGCCTCCTATCTATGATGATTATTGTGATGACACCTCTTGGCCCTTCTCCCCTCTCTCCACTAAAGCCCAGTAAGGCCCATTACTTCTCCCGGCGAATTCCAGTAACTCCCGGTACTCCAAAAAATACCTGAATCACTTGGAACCTTTCCGATGTCCGAATATAGCCTTCCAATATATCGATCTTTACGTCTTGACCATTTTGAGACTCCACGTCATGTACGTTATCTCATTCGGGACTCCGAACAACCTTCGGTACATCAAATCACATAACTCATAATACAAATTGTCATCGAACGTTAAGCGTGCGGACCCTACGGGTTCGAGAACTATGTAGACATGACCGAGACATATCTCCGGTCAATAACCAATAGTGGAACCAGGATGCTCATATTGGCTCCTACATATTCTACGAAGATCTTTATCGGTCAAACCACATAACAACATACGTTGTTCCCTTTGTCATTGGTATGTCACTTGCCCGAGATTCGATCGTCGGTATCACCATACCTAGTTCAATCTTGTTACCGGCAAGCCTCTTTTCTCGTTCCGTAATGCATCATCCCGCAACTAACTCATTAGTCACATTGCTTGCAAGGCTTATACTGATGTGCGTTACCGAGAGGGCCCAGAGATACCTCTCCGACAATCAGAGTGACAAATCCTAATCTTGATCTATGCCAACTCAACAAACACCACCGGAGGCACCCGAGAGCATCTTTATAATCACCCAGTAACGTTGTGATGTTTGATAGTACACTAAGTGTTCCTCCAATATTCGGGAGTTGCATAATCTCATAGTCATAGGAACATGTATAAGTCATGAAGAAAGCAATAGCAATAAACTAAACGATATTAGTGCTAAGCTAATGGATGGGTCTTGTCCATCACAACATTCTCCTAATGATGTGATCCCGTTCATCAAATGACAACACATGTCCATGGTTAGGAAACTTAACCATCTTTGATTAGCAAGCTAGTCAAGTAGAGGCATACTAGGGACACTTTGTTTTGTCTATGTATTAACACATGTATCAAGTTTCCGGTTAGTACAATTCTAGCATGAATAATAAACATTTATCATGATATAAGGAAATATAAAATAACAACTTTATTATTGCCTCTAGGGCATATTTCTTTCAGTCTCCCACTTGCACTAGAGTGAATAATCTAGTTCACATCGCCATGTGATTTAACATCAATAGTTCACATCACCATGTGATTAACACCCATAGTACACATCGCTATGTGACCAACACCCAAATGGTTTACTAGAGTGAGTAATCTAGTTCACATCGCCATGTGATTAACACCCAAAGAGTACTAATGTGTGATCATGTTTTGCTTGTGGGAGAAGTTTATTCAACGAGTCTGCCACATTCAGATCCATATATATTTTCCAAATTTCTATGTCTATAATGCTCTGCACGGAGCTACTGTAGCTAATTGCTCCCACTTTGAATATGTATCCGGATTGTGACTTAGAGTCATCCAGATCGGTGTCAAAGCTTGCATCGACGTAACTCTTTACGATGAACTCTTTATCACCTCCATAACCGAGAATTATTTCCTTAGTCCTCTAAGGATAATTTTGACCGCTATCCAGTGATCTACTCCTAGATCACTATTGTACTCCCTTTGCCAAACTCAGGGCAGGGTATACAATAGGTCTGGTACACAACATGGCATACTTTATAGAACCTATGGCTAAGGCATAGGAATGACTTTAATTCTCTCTCTATCTTCTGTCGTGGTCGGGCTTTGAGTCTTACTCAACTTCACACCTTGCAACACAGGCAAGAACTCCTTATTTGATTGTTCCATTTTGAACTTACTTCAAAAACTTGTCAAGGTATGCACTCATTGGAAAAATTTATCAAGCGTCTTGATCTATCTCTATAGATCTTGATGCTCAATATGTAAGCAGCTTCACTGAGGTCTTTCTTTGAAAAAATCCTTTCAAACACTCCTTTATGCTTTCCAGAAAATTCTACATTATTTCCGATCAAGATTATGTCATTCACATATACTTATCAAAAATGATGTAGTGCTCCCATTCACTTTCTTGTAAATACAGGCTTCACCGCAAGTCTGTATAAAACTATATATGCTTTGATCAACTCATCAAAGCGTATATTCCAACTCCGAGATGCTTGCACCAGTCCATAGATGGATCGCTGGAGCTTGCACACTTTGTTAGCACATTTAGGATTGACAAAACCTTCTTGTTGTATCATATACAACTCTTCTTTAAGAAATCCATAAAGGAATGCAGTTTTGACATCCATTTGCCAGATTTCATAAAATGTGGCAATTGCTAACATGATTCGGACAGACTTTAAGCATCGTTACGAGTTAGAAAATCTCATCGTAGTCAACACCTTGAACTTGTCAAAACCTTTTTCGACAATTCGAGCTTTGTAGATAGTAACACTACTATCAGTGTCTGTCTTCCTCTTGAAGATACATTTATTCTCAATGGTTTGCCGATCATCGGGCAAGTCCACCAAAGTCCACACTTTGTTCTCATACATGGATTCTATCTCAGATTTCATGGCCTCAAGCCATCTGTCGGAATCTGGGCTCATCATTGCTTCCTCATAGTTCGTAGGTTCATCATGGTCTAGCAACATGACTTCCAGAAAAGGATTACCGTACCACTCTGGTGCAGATCGTACTATGGTTGACCTACGAGATTCGGTAGTAACTTGATCTGAAGTTTCATGATCATCATCATTAACTTCCTTACTAATTGGTGTAGGCGTCACTGGAACTGATTTCAGTGATGAGCTACTTTCCAATTCGAGAGAAGGTACAATTACCTCATCAAGTTCTACTTTCTTCCCACTCACTTCTTTTGAGAGAAACTCCTTCTCTAGAAAGGATCCACTCTTAGCAACAAAGATCTTGCCTTCGGATCTGTGATAGAAGGTGTACCCAACAATTTCGTTTGGGTATCCTATGAATATGCACTTCTCCGATTTGGGTTCGAGCTTATCAGGTTGAAACTTTTTCACATAAGCATCGCCGCCCCATACTTTAAGAAACGACAACTTAGGTTTCTTGCCAAACCACAGTTCATATGGTGTCGTCTCAAAGGTTTTAGATGGTGCCCTATTTAACGTGAATGCAGCTGTCTCTAATGCATAACCCCAAAACGATAGTGGTAAATTGGTAAGAGACATCATGAATCGCACCATATCTAATAAAGTACAGTTATGACGTTCGGACACACCATTACGCTGTGGTGTTCTAGGTGGCGTGAGTTTCGAAACTATTCCACATTGTTTCAAATGAAGACCAAACTCGTAACTCAAATATCGTCTCCACGATCAGATCGTAGAAAATTTATTTTCTTGTTACGATGATTTTCCACTTCACTCTGGAATTCTTTGAACTTTTCAAATGTTTAAGACTTATGTTTCATCAAGTAGATACCCGCCGCGAGCCTCAACACTCATCGGACTGCATACATTAGTATGTATTATTTCCAATAAGTCAGTTGCTCGCTCCATTGTTCCGGAGAACGGAGTCTTAGTCATCTTGCCCATGAGGCATGGTTCGCAAGCATCAAGTGATTCATAATCAAGTGATTCCAAAATACCATCAGCATGGAGTTTCTTCATGCGCTTTACACCAATATGACCTAAACGGCAGTGCCACAAATGAGTTGCACTATCATTATTAACTTTGCATCTTTTGGCTTCAATATTATGAATATGTGTATCACTACGATTGATGCCGGCGTTCTGGGAACGGGGGTCCCCAGACTTGCCTGCCTGTGGCCTGCGGCGTGGCTCAAAGGAGGCCCAGGACGGCCCATCTTCATCAACGCAAGCTCAAGACCCTCGCGAGGGGCCAAGCCTCGCGGGGCGGACGACAAGGAGCTTCCTCAGGCACGGCCTCATCAGGCTGGCTCATGAGGAGGCGGAGAGTTCAAGGCAGGGTACCTCGCGAGGTGCCCATGACGCAAGCCATGACGACCAAGGGCGCCAGTCGGGCGCCAGCCAGCGCAGCGTCCTCCTTTCCTCTTTGGTGCAAAGGGAGCAAGCGCAGGCGAGAGCATCAAGCAAAGGCATCCGTTTCGTGCAACAAGACCAAGACCAGCCCCAACGGTGGAAGGAGTCATAGTGGAGCCCAAGCAGGCGTCATCACCGAGCCTTTGGCGGCGAGGACCAACTTTAGTCAGGATAAGTGTACCTGCTGTTCCCCTTCAAAATGGCCAATTGTTGGCGCCCTTCCCGCTTAATATTTGGGAAGAGGCCTAGGGCCATCGCCTATAAATAGGAGTAGCCACACTCAGAGTGGGAGGGACGGTCGGCATCTAGGGATATCTTGGATCGGCCCCCGGGTATGAGACTGGAATCCTCACCAAGGAACCAGTAGCTAGAGCAACTGAACACCACCTAGTAGTTCATCACACCCACCAAGAACAGACCCTCGCGAGGTTGTTCTTCCCTGTATTGTTCCTCATCAGCCCAAGAGGCAATCCACCACACCACAAACTAGAGTAGGGTATTACACCACAACGGTGGCCCGAACTAGTATAAATCTTGCGTCTCTTGTGCTGTTCTGTTAGTAGTTTAGGTCCCAGCGATTCGGCGATGTACGAGACGGTGGAGGGTTGGATCACCACGCGCACCCCAGTGTTCGAACCTTAAGGGTCTGCCGGAACCCGAAATCCGACATTTGGCGCGCCAGGTAGGGGTGCGCCGGAATCCACCTTCTGCCACCTCGTGTCCCGTCGCATCGCCACCACCATGTCCGGCGACCAAGCGGGCAACTCAGATCCTTGGGCGGCGTGGCCCGTCCACGCAGAGCCGCTCGCCTCGGCGACCCGTGCCCTGTGCAGCTCGCGGTTCGCAGGGCGCTGCGGGCCATGGGCGACGCGGACAGCCTCGACGGCTCTCACGCCGCGGCAGCGCGGTCGGCAGCAAGGGCCTCCAATCACGCCGCGACCACATCACCGTACACCCGCCGGGAGTAGGCGAACTCGAGGGCGCGCCGAGTGGCTCGAGAGCTGCTGCAGTGCGAGCCTTTGGAGAGCGGCCGCGATGTCTTCTTGGAGCGAGTGGTAGAGCTCTGGCTTCGCCGCCTCGGGGGCTCACCCCTTCTGCACCCAACTTCCATCTCAGGCCCAGGGCGGCTCACACGGGGGCTCCGCGCGTGCCCGCGGGCTCCAAAGCTACTCCAACACCGGCGAAGCTGTCAGCACCGGGCCGGCGGCGGGCTTGCCCCCGCCCCCGGCCCACGGAGAAGAAGGACTCGACGTAACTCATGGCCCTGGTGGGCCGCCACGCCACCACCACACGACGGGCGCATCAAGCAGAGCAGCATGGCACGCTCAGCACTACGGCGTGGCCTTCGGGATGACGGTGCTGGAAGAATACATGCCCCACATGATGGACCAAGGGCACCCGCATGAGGGAGAACAAGGCTCGCTCCTCACCCCGAGCTGGGGGGATGAGGCGCCAGAAGCCGAGCTCTTCCAGGAGCCTCGAGACGGTCCCACTGGTCACGCCGGGGGCGACAATTATCGGGTACCGCTACTTCCTCAAGAGCAAACATACGCTAACGATAGGTCGCAGGAGGTACAGGTCGCCACGACGAGCGGCTGCCCTGCTCCCGCAGTCCCCTACCCCTCGGGAGGGGGGCGCGGGGGGCTGCCGGAGAAGGGCAGGGATCCGACATCACCACCGCGGCATTCGGAGCAAGGCGTTCTCAGGAGGTAGGCCCTCTGCTGGGGAGGCGCCTCAGGGCCTGCCCCTGGCGGAGGACCCGTGGTCGTCGGGGGAACCGCTGGCGACCGCTCTACCCCATCGGCGGCGTCCTGGTTTCCGGTCGTCGTTGATGGCACTAGAGTGTGGCGCAAGGCGGGGCCCTCGTCTGGCGATATGAAGCAAGGCCAGTACCTGTGAAGAAGGCCCAGTGCCTGTGAAGCTCGCCGCCCCGTGACACTCTCACGTAATAATGAGTGGGGCTGTACACGCCCCGGAGTCTCAGGGGTGCCGGCCTCAGGCCCTGGGGCTCCCTCCCACGCCCAGTGGCAGCACTTAGCTCCACGCTGGTGAGAAGACGTCCAAGACTAGACTAGGTGCCGGACGCGGCTTTTCTTCTGCTTTCTTCGCCTTTCCATTTGGTTGTCGCTTTCCCCCGCTGGATTTACATTGGATTCGAATTTGAGATTTGCGTGTGTTTGGGGAAGGGGTGCTTAGTCTCGTTCGAGCAAATCTCTCGCGTTTCGGTTACAACTCCGCCTCAGCTGCCTCCCCTCGCGAGCCCATCGCGAGCCGGGCCAGGCCTAGCTTGCGCACAGCCCAGCCTGTCACCGTCGCGTCCTCTCCGGAGGGTTTTTACTGCAGGTCCTACGGATTCGATCAGGAGACACTCAGATCGCCTCAGCCTCCCACGGGCTATCTCGGGGCTCGTACGAAACAAAGGTAAACCAGCCAACTAGCACGTCGCTTAGCCAACCACTTGGCGCGGGCGTATGGGCGATGTAACACCTGCTAATACGATGAACACAAGTTTTACATGAGGGGCTCCCCCTCCCAAAATGCTCTCACAGCCATCAGGCCAAAACCTGAGTTCTATTCATGCAGGGTAACGGAACAGGGACAATACATAATCAGTCGGATAAATCCCCCAATGCGTCCTCAGGAGCACCTCCCGAGCCATTGCTGGCGTCGCTAGCCTCACCGTCACTGACTGCGTGGTCGTCGGTGGCGTCTGGGCCGTTCACCACGCCGCCCTCATCGGCGGCCACGACCACACCGTCGTTGTCCGAAGCGAAGGCCCGGACGAGAGCATCCACATTGTCTTCCACCCAAGTCGCCAGTCGCCCGGACGGCCTGGGAACTGGGCGATAACTGCGTCAAATTGAAGTGGGGGTCCATGTCCTGGAGATGGCTGAAGACACGAGAAAAGGCGCGCCCAAGCAGCGCACGGCTCCTCTCCTCCACCAACCTATTGGCCCGACCGACCGCGCCTCGGCCGCGCCACCACGTCGGCGAAGATATGAAGGTTGCGGCGTAGTTAACGCAGGCGGCTCGCCAACCGCCGCCCGCAGATATTACCCAAGGCTGCGTTGGCTCTTTCCGGGCGTGGCAAGCATGGGGCCATGCTCATGCTCCAGATTCGCCACGACACATCTCGTCCGCGATTCGGCGGCGACGGCCTCGGCCTCCTCCACTGTTGGCGAAGAAGGAGCGCCTCGGCCGAGAGGTGGTGGACTCCCTCACGACACCTCGAGGGCAGCCCAAGAGCATCGCCCGCCCGCCGCCTCCTCCGGCTTGGCCCTCAAGGCAGCAGTCCTGCCTCGGCCTCGGCCTTGATCAACCCCAGCCTATCCTCAAACTTCGCTCGAGGTTCGAGCGCCGCGCTGCCACTCGGCGTCCGACCTCCTCCAGACGCGGGCTTCCCTGCAGCGACCTCATCCTCTGCCCGCCGCCAGCGCTCCCTCGTCCAAGCGCTCGTGCTTGCTGCGTTGGCGGCTTCAAGCGTCAGCGCCTCCTCACGCTTCTGGAGCTCCACCGGGTCGCCGGAGGCCACCTTCATCGACGCGAGGGCTGCCTCGTGCAGCTCCACTTGCTCCTCCAATGAGTGACACCGGGCCAGGAGTTCCCGTGCCCGCTCCTCCGCCGCCTCTCGCCGCCTGTTAGCTGCCCGGGCCTCCTCGACGGCCCGAGAACAGGCCTCCCGAGAGGCTGCCAGCGACGCCTTGGCCTCCTCATCATCAAGATCGCGCTGGTGGCACGCAAGGGCGACAGCGCCTTCCAGCTCACGCCTCTCTGCGGCTAGGCGCAGTCCCTCGGCCTCGAGGCGCGCGTCTTCGTCAGCGAGCTCTTCACCAAGAAGGCTCACCGCGTCAGCCGCCCTTCGAAGAAATCCTTGGCGAAGGGCGCGGCGCTCCCGGACGCGCTAGTGCACGTCCTCCACACCATCAACCGCCCCAGGCGGGCGCCGGGAGCCACGAATCAGCACTCCCCCTCCGGGCAGGGGGCTGGCACCCTCGCGACGGCCGGGCACGCCGCGCCAGAAGCCCGGCCTGGAGCCAGCCCATCCCCAGACGAGGGGCGCAGGAAGAGCCTCAGCCAATCACCGTCCATGACCAGGCGAGAAGCCCACGGCAGGCTAGCTATGCCACGGGAAGGCTCGCGAGGAAGGGTCGCGAGGCGCGCGGGGCCATGACGCGCCTCGGGACGGTTCACCTCCCCGGTCGCCCTCACCACAAGGGCTCCACTGCTTGGAGCACTCAAGGACGGGAGGGGCGGCCGGGGACGGCTCCTCACCCGCCTCCGTGAGCTCGTCAGAAGGGACTGCAGGCAAGGATCAAGTACAAGCAGCAGAAGAATCAGAGCTGGAGAAGGAGAAGGCTTACTCGTCGATGGCGGCACTTCCTGCGCTTCAGAAAGCGACAAGGGTAATCATCGCCAGGGCCTCCCTTCTCTTCCGGAGGGCCTCAAAGTTCACGTGAAGCGACCCAAGATTTGAGCGCAGGGTCAGCCTGCTGCGAGGAGAAGCATCAAGGCGACCTGCATCGAGGCGTCCGCTGTGTGTATTGCTGGTCGCCTCACCAAGAGAAGCAGCAGGGCCTCGGGGCTCCATTCGCATAGCCGCTGGCGGGCTGCTGCCGCCCTCGGCCAGGGCGGCATGAGCCTCGGAGCTGCCCCTCATGAGCATCGCCAGCTGTCACCCGGCGGGGTCCTTCGACCTCTGGCGGCTCGTGCCTCCCTGCTCCGCCACTTGAGGAGGAGCCGCCTTGGCCGACTAGAAGGGCTGTCACCATCACTTTGGATTCTCGCGAGGCCCTCGAGACCAGGGCGCGGCCCCCATTCATCGAAGATAGGCATCTGGTTCACAAAATCGCCCCTGTTCTGGAAGAGGTACAGCAAGGCCCCTCCATGCCGGATGCCACCGGGGTTAGGGTCGCCAGTCAGGACCAGGAGCACTTTCCTTAGCGCTTCTGGCGTCAGGTCTTCTTCCTGGAGCCTCATACGATCACCAGGCCCGCTGAAGGACCACATCCGGTGGGAATGGCGTTGGAGAGGAGCAATGCGGCACATCAGGAACTCCTTCACCACCTTGGGCGCTGTCACAGCAAGCGACCTCAGGAACGCGAAGCGGCGCCAGACAAAGATGAGCCGAGGGCTTGAAAGCGTCTCCTGGCCCCAGCCTGAATTGGGGACAGCGGGTGAGGTTGGCTCCGATAGCAGGGGGCTGGGCACCCCCACATCCACGTACAACCACCTCTCGCGGAACTCAGCCGCGGGCGGAGGCAGGCTAAAGTCAATCCCTGAGGCCGCTGTCTCGAGCGCGGCGACGAAGCTCACGCACGCCGAGCATTGGGTGGGGTCGACAAGGCGCAGAGAGAAGAAGTGGTGCAGCAAGGCAACCGAAGGAAGGATGCCCATCATTGCTTCGCAAACGAAGGCGAAGACCGAGAGGAGAGTGATGGACTCAGGACCCAGATGCATCATGTGGATCTGATAGTGGGAAAGCACGACATTGAAGAAATCAGAAAAGGGGGGAACCAGCCCCGCTCACAGGGCGTCAGCAAAATACCGGACCTCGGTGACTATCCTGTCGATGGAGAAATGGGACGCGGGCCAGGCCGTCGTCCTCCCGCATTCGTTGAAGGTGGTGGCCAGAGCCGAACTGACCTTGCCCAAGCCCTCTAGATTGAGTACGATCGACGGGTCGACGACGAAGGCCGCCGGCGGCGGCGAGCGAGGCGGAGGCACAAGTTTCTTCCCTTTCCCCTTCTTCGTCGGAGCATTGGCGATTGAAAAGGGGGGGGGGGAGATTCGAGATTGGATTGAAAATGGAAGCTGGAGTTCGAGAGGGGGAAGGACAGGGGCGCACAAGTAGCAGAGAGGAGAACGGATGTGTACAGCAGCGTGTCCGCCTAGCAAGGCACGAAATAAGGAGGCGTGGGGAAAAAGGCGCCCACGCCCAATCAACCGCCACGCGTCGCCCAAGGCCGCAGCAGTTAGGGCCCATGGGCGCCAGACTTACCCTTCGCCTCTGCCCGGCCAAGTTCGGGCGAGCCGTGGGCCAGGGGCTCTGTCGGGTGTTCGGGAACGGGGTCCCAGACTTGCTCACTGCGGCGTGCGGCGTGGCTCAAAGGAGGCCCAGGACGGCCCATCTTCATCAACGCAAGCTCAAGACCTCGCGAGGGGCAAGCCTCATGGGCGGACGACAAGGAGCTTCTCGAGCACGGCCTCGTTAGGCTGGCTCATGAGGAGGTGGAGAGTTCAAGGCAGGGTACTCGCGAGGTGCCCATGACGCAAGCCATGACGACCATGGGCGCCCGCCAGGCGCCAGCCAGCAGGCGCCCTCCTTTCCTCTTTGGTGCAAAGGGAGCAAGCGCAGCGAGAGCATCAAGCAAAGGCATCCGTTTGGTGCAACAAGACCAAGACCAGCCCCAACGGCTGGAAGGAGTCATCGTGGAGCCCAAGCAAAGGCCATCACAGAGCCTTTGGCGGCGAGGACCAACTTTAGTCAGATAAGTGTACCCGTTGTTCCCTTCAAATGGCTAATTGTTGGCGCCCTTCCCGCTTAATATTTGGGAAGAGGCCTAGGGCCTTCGCCTATAAATAGGAGTAGCCACACTCAGAGTGGGAGGGACGATCGGCACCTAGGGATACCTTGGATCGGCCCCCGGGTATGAGACGGAATCCTCACCAAGGAACCAGTAGCTAGAGCAACTGAACACCACCTAGTAGTTCATCACACCCACCAAGAACAGACCCTCGCGAGGCTGTTCTTCCCTGTACTGTTCCTCATCAGCCCAAGAGGCAATCCACCACACCACAAACTAGAGTAGGGTATTACACCACAACGGTGGCTCGAACTAGTATAAATCTTGCGTCTCTTGTGCTGTTCTGTTAGTAGTTTAGGTCCCAGCGATTCGGCGAGGTACGAGACGGTGGAGGGTTGGATCACCTTGCGCACCCCAGTGTTCGAACCTTAAGGGTCTGCCGGAACCCGAAATCCGACAATTGAGATTCAATAAACCATTTATATTGAGTGTATGACCATAGAAGGTTTTATTCATGTAAATAGAACAAAAATTATTCTTTGACTTGAATGAATAACTGTATTGCAATAAACATGATCCAATCATATTTATGCTCAAAGCAAACACCAAATAACATTTATTTTTAGGTTCAACACTAATCCCGAAGGTAAAGGGAGTGTGCGATGGTGATCTTATCAACCTTGGAATCACTTCCAACTCACATCATCACCTCGCCCTTAACTAGTCTCTGTTTATTTTGTAACTCCCGTTTCAAGTTACTACTCTTAGCAATTGAACTAGTATCAAATACTGAGGGGTTGCTATAAACACTAGTAAAGTACACATCAATAACATGTATATCAAATATACCTTTGTTCATTTTGCCATCCTTCTTATCCGCCAAGTATCTAGGGCAGTTCCACTTCGAGTGATCATTTCCTTTGCAGTTAGAAGCACTCAGTTTTAGGCTTGGGTGTAGCTTTGGGCTTCTTCATGGGAGTGGCAACTTGCTTGCCATTCGTCTTGAAGTTCCCTTTCTTTCCCTTGCCCTTTTACTTGAAACTAGTGGTCTTGTCAACCATCAACACTTGATGCTTTTCTTGATTTCTACCTTCGCCAATTTCAGCATCGCGAAGAGCTTGGGAATCGTTTCCATTATCCTTGCATATTATAGTTCATCACGAAGTTCTAGTAACTTGGTGATAGTGACTCGAGAACTCTGTCAATCACTATCGTATCTCAAAGATTAACTCCCACTTGATTCAAGTGATTGTAGTACTTAGACATTCTGAGCACATGCTCACTAGCTGAGCTATTCTCCTACATCTTGTAGGCAAAGTACTTTGTTAGAGGCCTCATACCTCTTAACACGGGCATGAGTCTGAAATACCAATTTCAACTCTTGGAACATCTCATATGCTATGTGGCGTTCAAAACGTTTTTGAAATCCCGGTTCTAAGCCGTAAAGCATGGTGCACTAAACTAGCAAGTAGTCATCATATTGAGCTTTGTCAAACGTTCATAACGTCCGCATCTGCTCCTGCAATAGATCTGTCACCTAGCGGTGCATCAAGGGCATAATTCTTCTGTGCAGCAATGAGGATAATCCTCAGATCACCGACCAAGTCCGCATCATTGCTACTATCATCTTTCAACTTTTTTTCTCTAGGAACATATAAAAAAATAAACAGGGGGCTACATCGCAATCTATTGATCTACAACATAGATATGCAAATACTATCAGGACTAAGTTCATGATAAATTAAAGTTCAATTAATCATATTACTTAAGAACTCCCACTTAGATAGACATCCCTCAAGTCATCTAAATGATCACGTGATCCATATCAACTAAACCATGTCCGATCATCACGTGAGATGGAGTAGTTTTCAATGGTGAACATCACTATGTTGATCATATCTACTATATGATTCACGTTCGGCCTTTCGGTCTCCAGTGTTCCGAGGCCATATCTGCATATGCTAGGCTCGTCAAGTTTAACCCGAGTATTCTGCACGTGCAAAACTGGCTTGCACCCGTTGTATGTGAACATAGAGCTTATCACACCCAAACATCACGTGGTGTCTCAGCACGAAGAACTGTCGCAACGGTGCATACTCAGGGAGAACACTTATACCTTGAAATTTTAGTAAGGGATCGTCTTAAAAAGCTACCGCCGAACTAAGCAAAATAAGATGTATAAAAGATAAACATCACATGCAATCAAAATATGTGACATGATATGGCCATCATCATCTTGTGCCTTTGATCTCCATATCCAAACTACCATTATGATCTCCATCGTCACCGGCATGACACCATGATCTCCATCATCTTGATCTCTATCAACGTGTCGTCACATGGTCGTACCGCCAACTATTGCTTTTGCAACTATTGCTATCGCATAGCTGTAAAGTAAAGCAATTATATGGCGCTTGCATCTTATGCAATAAGGAGACAACCATAAGGCTCCTGCTAGTTGCCGATAACTTTAACAAAACATGATCATCTCATACAACAATTTATATCTCATCACGTCTTGACCATATCACATCACAACATGCCCTGCACAAACAAGTTAGACGTCCTCTACTTTGTTGTTGCAAGTTTTACGTGGCTGCTACGGGCTTAGCAAGAGCCGTTCTTACCTACGCATCAAAACCACAATGATTTTTCGTCAAGTGTGTTGTTTTAACCTTCAACAAGGACCGGGCGTAGTCACACTCAGTTCAACTAAAGTTGGAAACAGACACCCAATAGCCACCTGTGTGCGAAGCACGGCCGTAGAACCAGGCTCATGAACGCGGTCATGTAATGTCGGTCTGGGCTGCTTCATACAACAATACCGCTGAATGAAAGTATTGTTGGGGAACGTAGTAATTTCAAAAAAATTCCTACGCACACGCAAGATCATGGTGATGGCATAGCAATGAGAGGGGAGAGTATTGTCCACGTACCCTCGTAGACCGTAAGCGGAAGCGTTATGACAACGCGGTTGATGTAGTCGACGTCTTTACGATCCGACCGATCCAAGTACCGAACGTCACGGCACCTCCGAGTTCAGCACACGCTCAGCTCGATGACGATCCCGGACTCGATCCAGCAAAGTGTCGGGATGAGTTCCACAAGACGACGGCGTGGTGACGATGATGATGCTCTATCGGCGCGCAGGCTTCGCCTAAGCTCCGCGACGATATGACCGAGGTGGAATATGGTGGAGGGGGCACGCGACACGGCTAAGGAACGATCCGTAGATCAACTTGTGTGTCTGGGGTGCCCCCTGCCCCTCAGATATAAAGGAGCAACGGGTGCGGCCAGCCCTAGGAGGAGGCGGAGGAGTCCTACTCCCACCGGAGTAGGACTCCCCCTTTCCTAGTTGGATTAGGACTTGGGGGAGGGAGAGAGAGGCGCCGCCCCCTTCCTGTCCTATTCGGACTAGGGGAGGGGGCGCGACCTGCCCTGGCCGCCCTCCTCTTCTCCCTCATGGCCCACTAAGGGCCATTAACCCCGGAGGTTCCAGTAACCCCTGTGTTCCAGTAAAATCCCGATTTCACCCGGAACTATTCAAGTCCAAACATAGGCTTCCAATATATCAATCTTTATGTCTCGCCCATTTGAGACTCCTCGTCATGTCCGTGATCACATTCGGGACTCGAACAAACTTCGTACATCAAAACTTATAAACTCATAATAAACCGTCATCGTAACGTTAAGCGTGCGGACCCTACGGGTTCGAGAACTATGTAGACATGACCTAGAACTATTCTCGGTCAATAACCAATAGCGGAACCTGGATGCCCATATTGGTTCCTACATATTCTTCGAAGATCTTTATCGGTCAAACCGCATAACGACATACGTTGTTCCTTTGTCATCGGTATGTTACTTACCCGAGATTCGATCGTCGGTATCCAATACCTAGTTCAATCTCGTTACGGCAAGTCTCTTTACTCGTTCCGTAATACATCATCTCACAACTAACTTAGTAGTTGTAATGCTTGCAAGGCTTATGTGATGTGTATTACCGAGAAGGCCTAGAGATACCTCTCCGACAATCGGAGTGACAAAACCTAATCTCGAAATCGCCAACCCAACATGTACCTTTGGAGACACTGTAGTACTCCTTTATAATCACCCGATTCGTGTGACGTTTGGTAGCACCAAAGTGTTCCTCCGTAAACGGAGTTGCATAATCTCATAGTTACAGGAACATATATGGGTCATGAAGAAAGCAATAGCAATATACTAAACGATCAAGTGCTAAGCTAACGGAATGGGTCATGTCAATCACATCATTCTCCTAATGATGTGATCCCATTAATCAAATAACAACACATGTCTATGGTTAGGAAACATAACCATCTTTGATTAATGAGCTAGTCAAGTAGAGGCATACTAGTGACTGTATGTTTGTCTATGTATTCACACATGTATTTTGTTTCCGGTTAATACAATTCTAGCATGAATAATAAACATTTATCATGATATGAGGAAATAAATAATAACTTTATTATTGCCTCTAGGGCATATTTCCTTGATCTCCCACTTGCACTAGAGTCAATAATCTAGATTACACAAGAATGATTCTAACACCCATGGAGTCTTGGTGCTGATCATGTTTTGCTCGTGGAAGAGGCTTAGTCAACGGGTCTGCAACATTCAGATCCGTATGTATCTTGCAAATCTCTATGTCTCCCACTTGGACTTGGTCCCGAATGGAATTGAAGCGTCTCTTGATATGCTTGGTCCTCTTGTGAAATCTGGATTCCTTTGCCAAGGCAATTGCACCGATATTGTCACAGAAGATCTTCATTGGTCCCGATGCACTAGGTATGACACCTAGATCGAAATGAACTCTTTCATCCAGACTCCTTCATTTGCTGCTTCTGAAGCAGCTATGTACTCCGCTTCACATGTAGATCCCGCCACGACGCTTTGTTTAGAACTACACCAACTGATAGCTCGACCGTTTAATAAAAACACGTATCCGGTTTGCGATTTAGAATCGTCCGGATCAGTGTCAAAGCTTGCATCGACGTAACCATTTACGACTAGCTCTTTGTCACCTCCATATACGAGAAACATATCCTTAGTCCTTTTCAGGTATTTCAGGATGTTCTTGACCGCTGTCCAGTGATCCACTCCTGGATTACTTTGGTACCTTCCTGTCAAGCTTATTGGTAAACATATGTCAGGTCTAGTACACAACATTGCATACATGATAGAGCCTATGGCTGAAGCATGGGGAACATCTTTCATTTTCTCTCTATCTTCTGCTGTGGTCGGGCATTGAGTCTGACTCAATTTCACACCTTGTAACACAGGCAACAATCCTTTCTTTGCCTGATCCATTTTGAACTTTTTCAAAACTTTGTCAAGGTATGTGCTTTGTGAAAGTCCAATTAAGCATCTTGATCTATCTCTATAGATCTTGATGCCCAATATGTAAGCAGCTTCACCGAGGTATTTCATTGAAAAACTTTTATTCAAGTATCCTTTTATGCTATCCAGAAATTCTATATCGTTTCCAATCAATAATATGTCATCCACATATAATATCAGAAATGCTACAGAGCTCCCACTCACTTTCTTGTAAATACAGGCTTCTCCAAAAGTCTGTATAAAACCATATGCTTTGATCACACTATCAAAGCGCTTATTCCAACTCCGAGAGGCTTGCACTGACCATAAATTGATCGCTGGAGCTTGCACACTTTGTTAGCACCTTTTGGATCAACAAAACCTTCTGGTTGCATCATATACAACTCTTCTTCTAGAAATCCATTCAAGAATGCAGTTTTTACATCCATTTGCCAAATTTCATAATCATAAAATGCAGCAATTGCTAACATGATTCGGACAGACTTAAGCATCGCTACGGGTGAGAAAGTCTCATCCTAGTCAACCCCTTGAACTTGTCGAAAACCTTTCGCAACAAGTCGAGCTTTATAGACAGTTACATTACCATCAGCGTAAGTCTTCTTCTTAAAGATCCATTTATTCTCAATGGCTTGCCGATCATCGGGCAAGTCAACCAAAGTCCATACTTTGTTCTCATACATGGATCCCATCTCAGATTTCATGGCTTCCAGCCATTTTGCGGAATCTGGGCTCACCATCGCTTCTTCATAGTTTGTAGGTTCACCATGGTCAAGTAACATGACTTCCAGAATAGGATTACCGTACCACTCAGTGCGGATCTTACTCTGGTTGACCTCGAAGTTCAAGAGAAACTTGATCTGAAG
This sequence comes from Aegilops longissima, assembly GCA_021605205.1. Lineage (NCBI taxonomy): Eukaryota > Viridiplantae > Streptophyta > Magnoliopsida > Poales > Poaceae > Aegilops > Aegilops longissima. Next base: position 581,104,878 of record CM038678.1, read on the forward strand.
TTTCATGATCAATATCATTAGTTTCCTCACTAATTGATGTAGTTGTCACAGAACCGTTTCTTGTGATGAACTACTTTCCAATAAGGGAGCAGATCTGATTATCTCATCAAGTTCTACTTTCCTCCCACTCACTTCTTTCGAGAGAAACTCTTTTCAAGAAAGGATCCGAATTTAGCAACGAAAATCTTGCCTTCAGATCTGTGATAGAAGGTGTACCCAATAGTCTCCTTTGGGTATCCTATGAAGACACATTTCTCCGATTTGGGTTCGAGCTTATCTGGTTGAAGTTTCTTCACATAAGCATCGCAGCCCCAAACTTTAAGAAACGACAACTTTGGTTTCTTGCCAAACCACAGTTCATGAGGTGTCGTCTCAACGGATTTTGATGGTGCCCTATTTAACGTGAATGCGGCCGTCTCTAAAGCATAACCCCAAAACGATAGCGGTAAATCAGTAAGAGACATCATAGATCGCACCATATCTAGTAAAGTACGATTACGACGTTCGGACACACCATTTCGTTGTGGTGTTCCGGGTGGCGTGAGTTGCTAAACTATTCCGCATTGTTTCAAATGTAAACCAAACTCGTAACTCAAATATTCTCCTCCACGATCAGATCGTAGAAATTTTATTTTCTTGTTACGATGATTTTCCACTTCACTCTGAAATTCTTTGAACTTTTCAAATGTTTCAGATTTGTGTTTCATTAAGTAGATATACCCATATCTGCTCAAATCATCTGTGAAGGTGAGAAAATAACGATACCATGGCGTGCCTCAACATTCATTGGACCACAAACATCGGTATGTATGATTTCCAACAAATCAGTTGCTCGCTCCATAGTTCCGGAGAACGGCGTTTTAGTCATCTTGCCCATGAGGCACGGTTCGCAAGTACCAAGTGATTCATAATCAAGTGATTCCAAAAGCCCATCAGTATGGAGTTTCTTCATGCGTTTTACTCGATATGACCTAAACGGCAAGTGCCACAAATAAGTTGCATTATCATTATCAACTCTGCATCTTTTGGTTTCAACACTATGAATATGTGTATTACTACTATCGAGATTCAATAAAAATAGACCACTCTTCAAGGGTGCATGACCATAAAACATATTATTCATATAAATAGAACAACCATTATTCTCTGACTTAAATGAATAACCGTCTCGCATCAAACAAGATCCAGATATAATGTTCATGCTTCACGCTGGCACCAAATAACAATTATTTAGGTCTAAAACTAATCCCGATGGTAGATGTAGAGGTAGCATGCCGACCGCGATCACATCGACTTTGGAACCATTTCCCACGCGCATCGTCACCTTGTCCTTAGCCAATCTTCGCAATCCGTAGTTCTGTTTGAGTTGCAAATATTAGCAAGAACCAGTATCAAATACCTGTGTACTCTGCGAGTGTTAGTAAGGTACACATCAATAACATGTATATCACATATACCTTTGTTCACCTTGCCATCCTTCTTATCCGCCAAATACTTGGGGCAGTTCCGCTCAAAGATCCATGCGCTTGCAAGAGAAGCACTCAGTTTAAGGCTTAGGTCCAGACTTGGGTTTCTTCTCTTGAGCAGCAACTTGTTTGCTGTTCTTCTTGAAGTTCCTTCTTCTTCCCTTTGCCCTTTTCTTGAAACGGTGGTCTTGTTAACCATCAACACTTGATGCTCCTTTTTGATTTCTACCTCCGCGGCTTTTAGCATTGCGAAGAGCTCGGGAATAGACTTGTCCATCCCTTGCATATTATAGTTCATGACGAAGCTCTTGTAGCTTGGTGGAAGTGATTGAAGAATTCTGTCAATGACGCTATCATCAGGAAGATTAACTCCCAGTTGAATCAAGTGATTATTATACCCAGACATTTTGAGTATGTGTTCACCGACGTAACTATTTTCCTCCATCTTGCAGCTATAGAACTTATTGGAGACTTCATATCTCTCAATCCGGGCATTTGCTTGAAATATTAACTTCAACTCTGGAACATCTCATATGCTCCATGACGTTCAAAACGTCGTTGAAGACCCGGTTCTAAGCCGTAAAGCATGGCACATCGAACTATCGAGTAGTCATCGCTTTGCTCAGCCAGACGTTCTTAACGTTGTCGGTTGCATCAGAAGCAGTTCGGCATCCAGCGGTGCTTCGGGGCGTAATTCTTACGTGCAGCAATGAGGATAATCCTCGGTTTACGGACCCAATCCGTGTAATTGCTACCATCATCTTTCAACTTTGCTTTCTCAAGGAACGCATTAAAATTCAACGGAACAACAAAGACGAGCCATCTATCTACTGATAAACATAGACAAGCAAAATACTATCGGTACTAAGTTCATGATAAATTTAAGTTCAATTAATCATATTACTTTAGAACTCCCACTTAGATAGACATCCTCTAATATTCTAAGTGATTACGTGATCCATATTAACTACACCATGTCCGATCGTCACGTGAGATGGAGTAGTTTCAACGGTGAACATCAATATGTTGATCATATCTACTATATGATTCACGCTCAACCTTTCGGTCTCCGTGTTCGAGGCCATATCTGTTATATGCTAGGCTCGTCAAGTTTAACTCGAGTATTCTGCGCATGCAACTGTTTTGCACCCGTTGTATTTGAGCGTAGAGCCTATCACACCCGATCATCACGTGGTGTCTCAGCATGAAGAATTGTCGCAACGGTGCATACTCAGGGAGAACACCTCTTGATAATTTTAGTGAGAGATCATCTTATAATGCTACCGTCAATCAAAGCAAGATAAGATGCATAAAGGATAAACATCACATGCAATCAATATAAGTGATATGATATGGCCATCATCATCTTGTGCTTGTGATCTCCATCTCCGAAGCACCGTCGTGATCACCATTGTCACCGGCGCGACACCTTGATCTCCATCGTAGCATCGTTGTCGTCTCGCCAACTATTGCTTCTACGACTATCGCTACCGCTTAGTGATAAAGTAAAGCAATCACATGGCGTTTGCATTTCATACAATAAAGCGACAACCATATGGCTCTCGCCGATTGCCGATAACTCGGTTACAAAACATGATCATCTCATACAATAAAATATAGCATCACGTCTTGACCATATCACATCACAACATGCCCTGCAAAAACAAGTTAGACGTCCTCTACTTTGTTGTTGCAAGTTTTACGTGGCTGCTACGGGCTGAGCAAGAACCGTTCTTACCTACGCATCAAAACCACAACGATAGTTTGTCAAGTTGGTGCTGTTTTAACCTTCGCAAGGACCGGGCGTAGCCACACTCAGTTCAACTAAAGTGAGAGAAACAGACACCGCGGTCACCTTTAAGCAACGAGTGCTCGAAGCGGTGAAACCAGTCTCGCGTAAGCGTACGCGTAATGTCGGTCCGGGCCGCTTCATCTCACAATACCGCCGAACCAAAGTATGACATGCTGGTAAGCAATATGACTTATATCGCCCACAACTCACTTGTGTTCTACTCGTGCATATGACATCAATGCATAAAACCTGGCTCGGATGCCCTTGTTGGGGAACGTAGTAATTTCAAAAATTTCCTACGCACACGCAAGATCATGGTGATGGCATAGCAACGAGAGGGGAGAGTATTGTCCACGCCCTCGTGAGACCGAAGCGAAGCGTTATGACAACGCGGTTGATGTAGTCGACGTCTTTACGATCCGACCGATCCAAGTACCGAACGTCACGGCACCTCCGAGTTCAGCACACGTTCAGCTCGATGGCGATCCCGGACTCGATCCAGCAAAGTGTCGGGATGAGTTCCGTCAAGACGACGGCGTGGTGGCGATGATGATGCTCTATCGGCACAGGGCTTCGCCTAAGCTCATGACGATATGACCGAGGTGGAATATGGTGGAGGGGGCACCGCACACGGCTAAGGAACGATCCGTAGATCAACTTGTGTGTCTGGGGTGCCCCCGCCCCGTATATAAAGGAGCAAGGGGGTGCGGCCAGCCCTAGGAGGAGGGCGACGGAGGAGTCCTACTCCCACCGAGTAGGACTCCCCTTTCCTAGTTGGATTAGGACTTGGGGAGGGAAGAGAGAGGCGCCCCCTTCCTTGTCCTATTCGGACTAGGGGGGGAGGGGGCGCGCGGCCTGCCTGGCCGGCCCTCCTCTTCTCCCTCATGGCCCACTAAGGCCCATTAACCCCGGGAGGTTCCGGTAACCCCGGTGTTAAGTAAAATCGATTTCACCGGAACTATTCAAGTCAAACATAGGCTTCCAATATATCAATCTTTATGTCTCGACCATTTGAGACTCCTTGTCATGTCCGTGATCACATCCGGGACTCCGAACAAACTTCGGTACATCAAAACTTATAAACTCATAATAAACTATCATCGTAACATTAAGCGTGCGGACCCTACGGGTTCGAGAACTATGATAGTTAAACAAAATTTATTCCTTTGCAGTAGGGAAAAATTGGCTTTATGCAAAACTGTAACCATAGAGCTTTCCACCAGCCATATATGCATGTAGTATAGTATTACCCTTTCATATTGCTCTCTATGTGTTACATTGCCAGCATATTCCATGTGCTGACCCGTTTTCGGGCTGCAACGTTCATGTTGCAGACTATTCAGACGACGAGTAAGGTGCCTTAGGTCGTGGTTCTATACTCAGTGATGCCGTTGGAGTTGATGGACTCGCTTATCTTCCAAGCCTTCCGATGTTATCATTATTAGATGGCCTTAAGCCATATTTAATGTAATAAGTTCTCTTTTGAGACATTTCGATGTAATAAGTGTGTGATTGCTACTCTGTTATAAATCCTTCAATCATCATGCGTGTCAAGATTATCGATCCGAGATGACAACGATGCACGAGATCGACTGTTTGAGGTCCGGTCGCTACAAGACGATATCGAGCACACGCGTTGTTGTAGGTAACGACCACTAAGCTAAAGCCTAGATCACTACTCTTTATTCTCATTTCTGACTCCTCATTTTTTCTATTCTTTTAGGATGGCGGATGCAAGGAACAAGTTCGCACAACCGGATGAAGATACACCCTTTGGATGTCACTTGAAGGAAGTCACTAGATACCTGAACATCGGAGTACCAAGCTTCACCGCGACCTACAACGCCACTTTACCCAAAGAGGAGTGTTGGATGATTCAAGTTCAAGTTCCAGGAAGGACATTCGCACCAGTCACGGAGCCCATAGAGTTTTCCTTTGATGCACCAACCTGGAGTCTAGGAAAGAGCATGGCAGCCCACATCGCCATGGGACGTATTGGAGAAGTTTACCGCAATGATCTCAAGAATACTATCTACCAAATTTGTGGGCGCCGAGATGAGCAATGGGAGATGATCAGCACCGGGAGGGATAGATCAATCGCAGCATATATCCAGAGTTAAACCAGCATATCCGACGTCGGAGAACCGGATGTCTTGTGAGCATGGAGGATCTGCAGAAGACCTTGACCAAGATCAAGGAGCTAGAGGAAGAACTCAAGGCTACACGTGAAGATTACATGGAAGAAATTGAAGTGCTAGTGGAGAAGAATGATCACTTAACCAGGAAGCTGGGAGTTTTTATGGGAGACCCCGCACCGGGAGGAAATGACGACGATTCCACTGGCCCGAATAATTATATCATCATCGACGACACCGACTAGGATCCCGATGATAGCGATGATGACTATGTTGATGAAGCTGGAGCGGATATCATGGAGTCTTCATCGGAGCAGTTTCTAGTTGACCACCATAACAGTAGTAGAAATTCCCCCATTGTATTTAGTTTAGTCCAAGCACTCTTGTAACGATAGATAGACCGTTGTATGCCCTTGTTTGAAATTGATTGGAGTGTTATTGATTGAATTTGTCTCATGTGCATATGGGTAGTGTTTTCTCACTAGACCTCATTCTATTCAATTTTCGCGTCTTCTCTAACACCCTCAGATGCCTCCGAGACGCGACACCGGATTTGTTTTCCCACCGGAGATCACTCAGTTGATTCAGCAGTAGAATGCCTTGATTCAAACACTGGTACAGAACCAAGGCAACAACAACAACAACAACAAAAACAACAACAACAACAACAACCCACCACCACCACCACCTGTTGACCATTTGACTCGTTTCTTAAGGCTAAATCCACCGGAGTGCGCCGCTTGTTACAAACTAATCATGGTTAGCCGTGTCCCCAGTTATGGACATCTTGAGTATCTAGTACTTGGATATCATGTGAATCTCATCATGTTAATTTAATTAATATTGTTGGGTTTTAATGATGATACTTAATTGGGATTGAGAATGCTTTCAACCATTCTCAATGTTTAACAACCACCATGATAGTTAAACAAAATTTATTCCTTTGCAGTAGGGAATAATTGGCTTTATGCAAAACTGTAACCATAGAGCTTTCCACCAGCCATATATGCATGTAGTATAGTATTACCCTTTCATATTGCTCTCTATGTGTTACATTGCCAGATAGTCCATGTCTTGACCGGTTTGGGCTGCAACGTTCATGTTGCAGACTTTTAGAACGACAGTAAGGTGCCTTAGGTCGTGGTTCTATACTCAGTGATGCCGTTGGAGTTGATGGACTCGCTTATCTTCCAAGCCTTCCGCTGTTATCGTTATTAGATGGCCTTAAGCCATATTTAATGTAATAAGTTCTCTTTTGAGACATTTCGATGTAATAAGTGTGTGATTGCTACTCTGTTATAAATCATTCAAGTACTGTGCGTGTCAGCATTACTGATCCAGGGATGACACTGATGCACAGAGATCGGACTGTTTGAGGTCTGGTCGCTACATCGAGATTCGATCGTCGGTATCACCATACCTAGTTCAATCTCGTTACCGGCAAGTCTCTTTACTCGTTCCCTAATGCATCATCCCGCGGCTAACTCATTAGTCACATTGCTTGCAAGGCTTATAGTGATGTGCATTACCGAGAGGGCCTAGAGATACCTCTCCGACAATCGGAGTGACAAATCCTAATATTGATCTATGCCAACTCAACAAACACCATCGGAGACACCTGTAGAGCACCTTTATAATCATCCAGTTACGTTGTGGCGTTTGATAGCACACTAATTGTTCCTCCGGTATTCGGGAGTTGCATAATCTCATAGTCATAGGAACATGTATAAGTCACGAAGAAAGCAATAGCAATAAACTAAACGATCATAGTGCTAAGCTAATGGATGGGTCTTGTCCATCACATCATTCTCCTAATGATGTGATCCCATTCATCAAATGACACATGTCTATGGTTAGGAAACTTAACCATCTTTGATTAGCGAGCTAGTCAAGTAGAGGCATACTAGGGACACTTTGTTTTGTCTATGTATTCACACATGTATCAAGTTTCCGGTTAATACAATTCTAGCATGAATAATAAACATTTATCATGATATAAGGAAATATAAAATAACAACTTTAATATTACATCTAGGGCATATTTCCTTCAGAAGGTGTACCCAATAGTTTTATTTAGGGTATCATATGAAAATACACTTCTCTGATTTAGGTTCGAGCTTATCAGGCTGAAGCCTTTTGACATAAGTGTTGCATCCCCAAACTTTAAAAAACGACAGCTTAGGTTTCTTATAGTTCATACGGTGTCGTCTCAACGGATTTAGACGATGCCCTATTTAACGTGAATGCGTCTGTCTCTAATGCATAACCCCAAAACGACAGTGGTAAATTGGTAAGAGATATCATAGAATGCACCATATCTGATAAAGTACGGTTACGACATTCGGACACACCATTACACTGTGGTGTTCCAGGTGGCGTGAGCTCTGGAACTATTCCACATTGTTTTAAATGAAGGCCGAACTCATAACTCAAACATTTGCCTTCACGATCAGATTGTAGAAACTTTATTTTCTGGTTACGATGATTTCCTACTTCACTCTAAAATTCTTTGAACTTTTCAAATGTTTCAGACTTGTGTTTCATCAAGTAGATATACCCATACCTACTCAAATCATCTGTGAAGGTCAGAGAATAACTGCACCCACCGCGTGCCTCAACACTCATCGGATCGCATACATCGGGATGTATTATTTCCTATAAGTCATTAGCTCGCCCTATTGTTCCAGAGAAGGGAGTTTTAATCATCTTGCCAATGAGGCATGGTTTGCAAGTATCAAATGATTCATAAACAAGTGATTCCAAAAGTCCATCCGCATGGAGTTTCTTCTTGCACTTTACACGATTATGACCTAAACGGCAGTGCCATAAGTATGTTGTACTATCATTATCAACCTTGCATCTTTTGGCATCAATATTATGAATATGTGTATCACTACAATCGAGATTCGATAAACCATTCACATCGGGTGTATGACCATAGAATGTTTTATTCATGTAAACAGAACAACAATTATTCTCTGACTTAAATGAATAACCGTATTGCAATAAACATGATCCAATCATATTCATGCTCAACGCAAACACCAAATAACATTTATTTAGGTTCAACACTAATCCTGAAGGTAGAGGGAGTGTGTGATGGTGATCGTATCAACCTTGAAATCACTTCCAACACACATCATCACCTCGTCCTTAACTACTCTCTATTTATTCTGCAACTCCTGTTTTGAGTTACTAATCTTAGCAACTGAACCGGTATCAAATACCCAGGGGTTGCTACGAACACTAGTAAAGTACACATCAATAACATGTATATCAAATATACCTTTGTTCACTTTGCCATCCTTCTTACCCGCCAAGTATCTGGGGCAATTCCGCTTCCACTGACCATTCCCTTTGCAATAGAAGCACTTAGTTTCAGGCTTAGGTCCATCTTTGGGCTTCTTCACAGGAGTGGCAACTTGCTTGCCATTTTTCTTGAAGTTCATTCTTTTCTATCCCTTTTTCTTGAAACTAGTGGTCTTGTTAACCATCAACACTTGATGCTCTTTCTTGATTTCTACCTCCGCTGATTTCAGCATCACGAAGAGCTCGGGAATCATTTTCTTCATCCCTTGCATATTATAGTTCATCGTGAAGCTCTAGTAGCTTGGTGATAGTGACTGAAGAATTCTGTCAATCACTATCTTATCTGGAAGATTAACTCTCACTTGATTCAAGCATTTGTAGTACCCAGACATTCTGAGCACATGCTCACAGGCGAAGCTATTCTCCTCCATCTTGTAGGCAAAGTACTTGTTAGAGGTCTCATACCTCTCAACACGGGCATGAGCCTGAAATACCAATTTCAGCTCTTGGAACATCTCATATGTTCCATGGCATTCAAAATGTCTTTGGATCCCTGATTCTAAGCCATAAAGCATGGCGCACTAAACTATCAAGTAGTCATCAGATCGAGCTTTACCAAACGTTCATAACGTCTGCATCAGCTCCTGTAACAGGTCTGTCACCTAGCGGTGCATCAAGGACATAATTTTTCTGTGCAGCAATGAGGATAATCCTCAGATCACGGACCCAGTCCACATTATTGCAACCATCAACTTTCAACTTAGTTTTCTCTAGGACTGTATCAAAAAATGAGGAAGCTACATCGCGAGCTATTGAACTACAACATAATTTGCAAAGACATTTTGACTATGTTCATGATAAATCTTAGTTCAATTAATCAAATTACTAATGAAATCCCACTTAAATCAACATCCCTCAAGTTTTCTAAGTGATACATGATCCAAATCAACTAACCCATGTCCGATCATCACGTGAGATGGGGTAGTCATCAATGGTGAACATCTTCATGTTGATCATATCTACTATATGACTCATTTTCGACCTTTCGGTCTCCAGTGTTCCGAGACCATGTCTGTACATGCTAGGCTCGTCAAGTTTAACCCAAGTATTCTGCATGTGCAAAACTGTCTTACACCCGTTGTATGTGAACATAGAGGCTATCACACCCGGTCATCATGAGGTGCTTCGAAACGACGAACTTTGGCAACAGTGCATACTCAGGGACAACACTTTTATCTTGAAACTTTGTGAAGGGATCAGCTTATAATGCTACCGCCATTCTAAGCAAAATAATTTGCATAGAAGATAAACATCACATGCAATCAAAATATGTGACATGATATGGCCATCATCATCTTGTGCTTTTGATCTCCATCTCCAAAGCATCGTCATGATCTCCATCGTCACCGGCTCGACACCTTGATCTCCATCGTTGCGTCGGGGTCGTCTCGCCAACTATTGCTAATGCATAGCGATAAAATAAAGCAATTACATGGCGCTTGCACTTCATACAATAAAGAGACAACCCTAAGGCTCCTGTTGGTTGTCGATATTACAAAACATGATGATCTCATACATCAACATATATCACATCATATCTTGACCATATCACATCACAACATGTCGTGCAAAAACAAGTTAGACGTCCTCTACTTTGTTGTTGCAAATTTTACGTGGCTGCTATGGGCTTCTAGCAAGAACCGTTCTTACCTACGCAAAAACCACAACAATGATTCATCAAGTTTACTGTTTTAACCTTCTTCAAGGACCAGCCGCAGTCAAATTCGATTCAACTAAAGTAGGAGAAACAGACACCCGCCAACTCCTTTATGCAAAACTAGTTGTATGTCTATCGGTGGAACCGGTCTCATGTGCGTGGACATGTAAGGTTGATCCGGGCCGCTTCATCCTACAATATCGCCGGATCAAAATAAGATGTTGGTGGTAAGCAGTATGACTATCACCGCCCACAACTCTTTGTGTTCTACTCGCGCATATCATCTACGCAAAGACCTGGCTTTGATACCATTGTTGGGAAACGTTGCATGGAAAACAAAATTTTCTACGCACACGCAACATCTATCCATGGAGATACATAGAAACGAGGGGGAGAGTGTGTCTACGTAACCTCGTAGACCATAAGCAGAAGCGTTTGTTAACGCGGTTGATGTAGTCGAACTCTTCGCGGTCCAACCGATCAACTACCGAACGTACGACACCTCCGTGTTCAGCACACGTTCAGCTTAGTGACGTCCTCGCCTTCTTGATCCGGCAAGACGGCGAAGTAGTGGATGAGTTCCGGCAGAACTACGACGTGGTGATGGTGGTGGTGATGCTATCTCTGTAGGGCTTTGCCTAAGCACTACGAAAATATGACCGAGGGATGAAACTGTGGAGGGGGACGCCGCACACGGCTAAGAGATTGTTGTGGTTGTGCTAGGCGCCCCCTCCCACATATATATAGGTGGGGGAGGAGGGAGCAACCAGGAGGCGCCTCCAAGTAGGCTGAATCCTACTTGGGGTCCCTTCCCAAGTGGCGCCCCCTTCCTTATATAAGTGCGGGAGGAAGGAAGGAGGAGGTGGCGCCCCCCCCCCCCTTTCCTTCCCCTAGGGCCGACCAACCATGTAGAGGGGCGCACCAGTCCCCAAGTGGGCTGGTTTGTCCCCTCCTAGTGCCCATTAAGCGCATACACTTATCGGAGGTGTCCCGAACCCCTTCCGGTGACCCGATGACTATCTGATGCACTCCGAAACACTTCTGGTGTCCGAATACCATCGTCCTATATATCAATCTTTACCTCTCGACCATTTCGAGACTCCTCGTCATGTCAGTGATCTCATCCGGGACTCGGGACAGCATTCAGTCACCAAATCATATAACTCATATAACACTATATCGTCAACGGACGTTAAGCGTGCGGACCCTACGGGTTCGAGAACTATGTAGACATTATTGAGACACCCTCCGATCAATATCCAATAGCGGAACCTAGATGCCCATATAGGCCCCTACATATTCTACGAAGATCTTTATCGGTCAAACCTTATGACAACATACGTAATTCCCTTTGTTCATCGGTATGTTACTTGCCCGAGATTCGATCGTCGGTATCTTCATACCTAGTTCAATCTCGTTACCGGCAAGTCTCTTTACTTGTTCCGTAATACATCATCTTGCAACTAACTCCTTAGTCACTTTGCTTCTTATGATGTGTATTATCGAGAGGCCCACAGATACCTCTGCGATACTCGGAGTGAAAAATCCTAATCTCGATCTATGCCAACTCAACAAACACCTTCGGAGATACCTGTAGAGCATCTTTATGATCACCCAGTTACGTTGTGACATTTGATAGCACACAAGGTATTCCTCCAGTGTCCGGGAGTTGCATAATCTCATAGTCGAAGGAATATGTATTTGTCATCAATAAAGCAATAACAATAAACTGAATAATCAATATGCTAAGCTAACAGATGGGTCTTGTCCATCACATCACTCTCCTAATGATATGATCTTGTTATCAAATGACAACACATGTCTATGGTTAGGAAACCTTAACTATCTTTGATCAACGAGCTAGTCTAGTAGAGGCTTACTAGGGACACGGTATTTGTTTATGTATTCACACATGTATTTAAGTTTCCGATCAATACAATTCTAGCATGAATAATAAACCTTTATCATGAATAAGGAAATATAATAATAACCATTTTATTATTGCCTCTAGGGCATATTTCCATCACTCCTGATGCCGTCCGTCGGCCCCGCTGCTACCTCGTCGCGTCCCTTGTCCCTTGTCTCTCTTCTACCCGACTATTAGCCCTTTGTCGGCCGTTGTTGTCGTCGTAATCAAGGTGAAACGCCATCGCCGCTGTCGCCGCCTTAACTAACTTGTCGAATTGCTCTCGAATCTCCTTCCTCGTTGGCGGACACCGCATCCGACCTTGCTTGCGCATCGTTGTAGATCATTCTCACGCATCGACGCCCGCTGATTTGGCCTAAACGTCGTTGGACAGCCGGTGCACCACCACCGCCTTGCAAGTGTTCGACGGTTTGCCTAGGTGAGTTTTTTTCTTTGGTTTTGTTTTATTTTTTACAGTTGAATTGAATCGAGCCGTTTGAATGAAGATAAAGAGGTTCAGAGAGATGATCTTCCAGGACTCGTCGTTATCCGAAGAGGAAGAAGACAACGAAGACTTTGAGACTGTTCTTGGCATGCTTTTCAATAATGATATTCGGAGGCCGAGGATAGAATCACAGTTTGGCCTCATACAACTCAACTGTGATAGAGCAGAGGGCCATGCCAAGACCATGAGAGATTACTTTGATCCAAATCCAACCAATCCGGAGAAGTACTTTCTCCGGCGCTTTGGGATGCACATAAGTCTTTTTCTCACCATTGCAAAAGCTGTTGAGAAGTATGATGATTGGTTCCAGCTTATAAGAAATGCATGACCTGTTGCATCATATTGCATAACATGATCGTTGAAGATGAGAGATATATGCCTGAGAACTTTTGGTACATCACCAACGGGAGTCCTGTTGAGCCAGAGTACATTCCAAATAGGATCCAGGCATTCCTTAAAGTGCATCGTAGGATCGAAAACCGACAAGTTCATACTCAACTCCAAGAAGATCTTATTGAACATCTTTGGGAACTTCATAGCACTTCCTAGTTATGCTTTTACATGTTATTTGCTACGTTTCAACCATTCGACGTGTTTAAGTTTGAATAATTCGGTTTGTAAACTATATTCGTGATTTTCTTGAACCTTCATATTTACGTTTAATTTCTATACATGTGCTAATATGTAGTTGCAGTGCAAACTAGAATTGCATAGGTTAGAAAAAACAAAATTATATTCCATTATATTTAGGGGATCGACTAGGTCCTGCCGAAACTTAGTGGAGTAAATATACTCCATTAAGATTTACTTTGGCATTTACTCTTTTATTTTATAAGGGATCGGCTAGAGTTGCTCTAATTCAGATACTACAATGGATTTGAGGTGAGAAGGGGAAATACCAGGATATCATAAGAGGTGCAGGGACAATGCAAAACCAAAACGCTTGATGGCGGGGGAAGGACCGAAGGAAGAAGAATCATGGCGTTTTGCTGTCTCGCTGATGGTGCTCCCCGCAGGCGGCTTGTGTTGATGTTTCCTTTCATAATGCAGTATCGATTAATCTTTCTGCACAAGTCACCTTCCGAGATCCAGAGCCACATGCCGATGCCTGTACGAGCTCTTTTCCAGGCAATCATATTTGAGATTAGTATATAGTCTACCACCCTTGGTTTAAACAAATGCTTGGCATTGGTAGTGTTACCAGAAGATTTTCTATCGATTGACTTTACAGATCGCTCAGAGCAGCTGTCTTCTGTGAGCATGTGCGTGTACAAATTTGTTTGGCACTTTGTTTGCTAGCTCAAACTGTTAAAACTTTTTCTCAAAATTTGGTGGATTTAGTCGGCAAACCTTTCAGAAATCATGTTTCTGAAAGAGAAACTGCTACAGTACCATCTTTTGCTTTGTGATTCTCACGAAGAATTCAACCCAAGGTACGTCAAGAAGCTATGCAGAGTTTGCAATTTGTTTCGGAGAATATACTAATAAGAGTACACTGATTGCAGAAATAAAATACTCCATCCGAGAGTTGGCAGGAGAGGGACAAGAAGAGCAACAACTAATTTTGGATCATTGCAAGAATCTGGAGTATACCAAAGAAAGATATATTATCTGGTTGTGTTGTTACTCTTTTTGTTTTTAGGTTGATTTGCAGTCTCAGAGCGGATCACTGTATTCCTACCACTTGAACTTCAAGGACCAAGAGGCCAAAATCCCTTTCTAGGCACATGGTTTACCTGCCCCAAAGTACCTCTGCACAACATACAACGATTTCCACTAACTTGGACAGCAAAAAGCCTATCCGTTCCTGCCAGTCTTACCATGGATTAAAGCAAACCACAGCACAAGCTCACCTGGCAATGCTTTGATCATCATGACAGATTTGCACGTCTGGTGTCTTCTTTCCTCAGCAAAGCAAGATCATCACTGAAGGAATTCTAACACTCAGAAGCACCTGACACGAGAGGGTCAAGCACCTTGTCATGTAAGACACAGGAAAACGAAACATCTAAAATGTTACACCCAATTAAACTGCCAAAACGTTTTACATTTACGAACAGAGGTACTTCCTCCGATTCAAAGTAGGTGCTGTGGTTTTAATTCAAATTTAAACTAAAACTACGACACTTATTTTGGATTGGCGGGAATAGTAGATATGAGCATCAGTCTTGCACCTTTCCAATTCATACTGCAGAATTAATGTTAGGTATAGTACATTTGACAATTGTGAACACAACTTCAAACAGCCTGACTGGGCAGTGAGCTACAAGCCAAATGACAATGAGCATGTAGAATAATAACTGAACTAACAACTGTACATTCTATTGTTTAGTGAGGAAAGAACATGCTGGCCACAAGAAGACTACCTACTACATATAATACAGACGTTCCAGGACCATGCCCTTTATCTCAGATTCTCTAAAAATGTTCCATGGTTCCATACTTTCCACTAGGTGGCAAAAACATGTACTGACAGTAAATGCGCGAAAATGTCGAGAGAGAATAACAAAATGTCCTACAGCAATCGGTGGTCGAAGAATTATCTGTGGCAAGTGAAATTTACAGACATTGCACACATCATGAAAGGAGAGCACACTTGTCTTATTTTTACTCAAAGGAGAACACACTGGTTAGTAGCAGCCAGCAGATACAAATGGCTTACACAGTGTTAGGAAGCAACGACGGATACCAGTGCAGATCTCAAATTTCCGAAAGGAGAATGCAAAAAATAGAAGCCAAATGGTATCAACATAGTTATTAATTCACAATTCTTCGATAGAGAAATAAATTTCAAACTGATGTGATGGAACTCTAGGAGTGTTACGTCTGAATTGAACATCTAGTATGCACAATGAGTACAGAATGGGGCAACAAAATCCATCTACATAAATACCAGTACCAATTTAGTCAATTGTTCCAACACTTCAGTATGACTGACATGCGTAAAAAGGCAAGACACAGGGTGTGTGGCACTACAGATAACATCGGCAATGCAGAAACCTATTTCATGCCATGCAAATCTTGACCCACATGAAATTAGCAAAAAAGCCCAGCAGCAAGACGATAGCCGATAGGGGCCGGAAGGAATCATGCAAAGGGGAAACAGACATAAAGGAAAAAGGGAAAGGAATGTGTGGACCAACAACAGCAGTAGGGCCAGCATTGTTTCACCTCACCTCACCTCTCACATCTCAACTCTCAGGTGACCGTATCATCATGCAGACTCTCAAAGGCTTTATCGAGCACATGGGGATCGGGGAGGGAACACATCCACAACGCAGAATCATAAGAGTAGCGTACCAACGCAGTAACCTGAACGAAGAAAAAAACAGTAGTGAATTCCATGCTGTGATGATGTGCTTCATAGGTCAAAGTCCAGCCACTGATGAGAGAACTGGTATTCCGCTTGTACGTGCCTAAGAGCAACTCCAATGAGGCGACCCATTTCATCCGTTTGGGTCACCCGGACACAAAAGTTGACCCAACGGGGCGACCCAATCGGACACAGCTTCCGCCCGCTGTCCGTTTCGTGTCCGTCCCGACCCAAACTGGACGCAAAAATGGGCCACAAATGGGTCCGCGACGGACAAAACTAGGTGCTCCTCTCGTACGCTCTCGCCCGCTCCTCCCCCTCATGTCCGGCCTGGACCCACCGAGCAGCGACCCGCACTTCCTGCCATACGAGGACTCGAGGTGCAGGCAACGGCGGCAGAGGACCACGGCGGGCGGCGCGAGAGGGACGCGGTGGCTGCGGCGGGCGGCCGGCCGGTGGTGCAAGCCGTGGCGGCGGAGGAGCGCAATGGCGGCCAGCCGGTGGCGGAGAAGCAGCGGTGCGGCGTGCGAGTGGGCGATGGCGGAGGCTGCGACGATGGCTGCAGCTGCGGCGAGAGGAGGAGCGGAGGCGGTCGGAGGCCGCGGTGGCGTTCTGCGGCGGACGAAGGAGCGCCGCAGGAGGAGGAGCGGAGGCGGGCGGAGGCCGCGGCGGCCGCCGCGGAGGAGGAGGAGCGCGATGGTGCAGTACACGCAGGACGGGGACAACGTGCTGCGGGTGGTGCTCTTGGTGATGTAAAGCTCCGGGTGGGTCGGCACTCGACGAGAAGGGACAAGCCCACGTCAAGCAGTTTGCCCTCAATGGCAAGGCGCCCTCCATGGTCGTCGCCGACAAGGGCTTCCTTGTCTTCAACGGCCACGCCTACACGTACTGGACGGCGGCCGCGTCGCGCATGCTAGCAACTCCCTTTATCCCAAAATATAAAAACGTTTTTAACATTATACTAATATCGAAAACGTTCTCATATTGTAGGACGGAGGGAGTAGCTAGTTATGGCTGCTGCATGTCCCGCGTGCTAGCTAGCTAGTTGTGGCTGCTACACCGCGCGAGCTCGGCAACACCCGGCCTCGCCGCGCCCGACCTCGACCGTGCCCAGCCTCGCCTCGCCCCGCTGCGTCCTTGCGCTTGCCGCGCCATGCTCGTGCCGCTCGCCGTGGGGTTCAAGCTCGCCCGTCGGCCTCTTTGCGCGCTGCGAGCTCCCCTGCCCTGCCTGCTATGTGTTTGAGGAAATATCAGGGCGGACATGTCGATGGGTCTAGCCATCGTTGGGCGTACTCGCAGACCCAAATAAAAAAGCGGACACAGACGCGCGAACGGGCGACCCAAATGAACAAAATGCGGACAAAATCAATGTTCGTTTGGGTCGCCCCATTAGAGTTGCTCTAAGTATAGAAATTTAGATTGACTGCTTTGATTAACCAGTTTAGCAAGGAACAGACTTGTCAGTATCAATAAAAAAACTCAATGCAACAATACAAGACACAGAAAGTGTGCTTACAATGGCAGTGCATTAAAAAAACACAATGACTGTGCAATAGGGGCCTTGTTTGGTGTAATGCTGAAAGTGCAACTATCCCTATGTGGTTTTGATAATTCATAACAACATATAGCTCATTAAGCTAATGCTATTCCAAGACAAATATTTCAGGAAAGCTCAATGAATGACATGGCATGGATGATGAAAGTGGATCCCTTAAAATATTAAGGACAATGGATTGGCTCAAGCTCAAAAGCTCAAGACTCTATATTTTACATTTTTGTGATCCAAGATCACATTGAGTCTATAGGAAAAGCCAATACTATCAAGGAGGGATGAGGTGTTGCTTAATGAGCCTTTTGCTTCATGTGCTTAGTGATATGCTCCAAAACCCTCCACTACTTTCTCACATCCACATATGACCTAAACCCAAAGTCAAACTCGGCCCTACCGATTCTTTCTATCCGGCGCCACCGAGTTCAGATGTCATAGCCACTGCCACAAACCCTAGGCAAATCGGTTTCACCGATAGGGATCTCGGTCTCACCGAGATGGGATTGTAATCTCTCTGTTTCCCTTTGTAACGTTTTGGTCTAACCGAAGTGAGCGATCGGTCCCACCGAGATTGCAATGTAAACTCTCTGTTTCCCTTTCATAACTTTTCGGTCTCACCGAAAGAGCGAATCGGTCCCACCGAGTTTACCTGACCAACTCTTTGGTTGGCTTATTACCAAAATCGGTCTCACCGAGTTTGTGTAATCGGTCTCACAGAGATTACGTTATGCCCTAACCCTAACCATATCGGTCCTACCGAGTTGCATATCGGTCCCACCGAAAACCCTAACGGTCACTAAGTTTACTAAATCGGTCCGACCGAGTTTGTTGATTCGGTCCCACCGAGTTTGGTAAATTGTGTGTAACGGTTAGATTTTGTGTGGAGGCTATATATACCCCTCCACCTTCTTTTCATTCGTGGAGAGAGCCATCGAACAAACCTACACTTCCAACTTACGGTTAGAGAGAACCACCTACTCATGTGTTGAGGCCAAGATATTCCATTCCTACTATATGAATCTTGATCTCTAGCCTTCCCAAGTTGCTTTCCACTCAAATCTTCTTTCCACCAAATCTGAATCCTGTGAGAGAGAGTTGAGTGTTGGGGAGACTATGATTTGAAGCACAAGAGCAAGGAGTTCATCATCAACACACCATTTGTTACTTCTTGGAGAGTGATGTCTCCTAGATTGGCTAGGTGTCACCTGGGAGCCTCCGACAAGATTGTGGAGTTGAACCAAGGAGTTTGTAAGGGCAAGTAGATCACCTACTTCGTGAAGATCTACCGCTAGTGAGGCAAGTCCTTCGTGGGCGACGGCCATGGTGGAATAGACAAGGTTGCTTCTTCGTGGACCCTTCATGGGTGGAGCCCTCCGTGGACTCGCGCTACCGTTACCCTACATGGGTTGAAGTCTCCATCAACGTGGATGTACGATAGCACCACCTATCGGAACCACGACAAAAACATCCGTGTCTCCAATTGCGTTTGAATCCTCCAAACCCTTACCTTTACCTTCTTGCAAGTTGCATGCTTTATTTTCCACTGCCAATATACTCTTTGCATGCTTGCTTGAATTGTGTGAAGATTGTTTGACTTGTTCAAAGATAGGTGAAATCTGCCAAAGTCTAAAATTGAGAAAATGTTAGGTTTTATTGGTCAAGTAGTCTAATCACCCCCCTAGACATACTTCAAGGTCCTACAAATGCCTCAAGGAGAGGATCATGAACGTTGTCATCCGGAGTTCAGGAGCTCACCAAAGATGAGTTTTGTTATGCAAAACCTCGAATGCACTTGCCATCAAGCAACTGCGCTGGGGTATTAACTGGCTGCGATTAAGAAACATCTTTAACCGCATCAGTTTGAAGCAAAAGTAAAAGCGTAGATCACATGGTAACAGCAGCATATATAAACTTTCAGGATATCATTTCGCCAATCCTAATCCAACTTTACAGAGTGTTTCTGCAACTTAATCACCCCGACCTTCGCTGCTATTACTAGAATGTTGTGGAAAGACCATTTGCATTAAACTCTGAGCAGGCCTTTATTTTGTCTGGTGATCTTGCTTCTGGATACTACTTCATCATCCCTGTATGTAGGTTGTAGCCATCAGATCTGTCCTCCCATTTGCAACAGGTCCACACAGCCTCAACAAAAGCACAGTGAAAACATAGTCAGCATATATTGGCTTAGCAGTGCCCCAGGACCTGCTGAAATGTTGTTTCCAGTCTGAAAATTGTTGCACAGCGTGTAGGACATACCCCCCAAGTATATTTATTGCTCAATTGTAGCTTCACTTAGCGATAGGGCATTACAGAACCAAAACAAGATCAGTATGACTATGCTAATTAAAAATTATATACGGCAACTTAAGAAATAACAAGTATCCAGAGTAAAAATCCACCAAATGATTACTGCAGAAAACAAGAACTAAATGAAACTGTAATACTAGACATGCATCGGTGAGAAATAACTGGAAGGGGCATGCAAATCTGCACTTCTGCTCCAGGACATATTGACAGGGTAAGCCGGAAGAGTTGGTGATACCCAACTTCCTAATCATTTGCATGCTTAAATATCACCTTATCTCCATCAACCTAACTTGTATGATATCCAGTTATGACAGCTCACTGTTTTTGTTAGATAATATTTCAAACAACTTGCAGCTTACCTCTGACGTTCGTAGGACAAAACATGAAACCGAACACTAAAGCCCCATTGAAGGGGCATGGATGAAGCGAGTTTCAGAAAGTGAACATGTCCTTCCAAATGGTAGACACAATCCACAAATTTCCAAAAGCCTACATGTAAGAATATAAACATCTATAAATGGAAAAGGGAGAATATGTCCCATTCTCGATGTTCATCTCTTATCCAATATGCAAATTGAAGATAACACTAGCAGTTTGTGGTGTCAATTTGGAATCATAATGCCCACGTGCAACTTCATATAGTGATTTCTATTCTTGTAAGAAACAGAAACATAGTTAATTTATAGATGTGAAACCATCCTTTGTTTCGGACTGGAGAGTAAACAGCAGTCGTAACTGGTTGGTGCTCCAGGGTCACACCATAGAGCAATTCAATAGAAACTTCTAGAATAGCCTGTTTCCTGTTATATCCTGTGTAGAAGTGTGAGTAGATTGTGCACTTCTGTCACCAATTTAACATTATTAGGGCTGACAGGTCGGTTCATGAAACTCGACGTGGCATCAATGCCAGCGGAAATGTGTCAATCTACTCATCGGTCGCCGGCGTCGCAATCTCCGAGTCCGGGTGCTCCTTCACCTTCGGACTCCTTACGGCGAGGGGCGGCTTGCCTGGCTCCTGCAGTCAGCAGCAACCTATGCCAGGTAGTATCAGATAATCTGCAAGGAAGAAGAGTCGGGTTTCAGATATTTAGACTGAATGGAATTCTTCATTCACAGCTCGTAGAGTTCTGCGGATGGAGATCTTCTCCCTCCTTTTTTGGGTTACGTACGAATTACAATATCGAAACGTGTGTATATCACATTGACTTGCAGTTCGAGCCAGGTAAAATTTATTCCCATTTTTTTGGATTCACATTAACCGTGCAGGCGAGTCAGTAGAAGAATTTCCATATCCCGCGTCAGGTAAAACAGCTAGGAAAGCTCGGACACGATGCCTGTCCGGCTCCCCACGTCAAGAACAGAAACAGTTGTGTTAAAGCATATCATCCAAGCCGCGCCATGGTCACCGCGTGCCCAGACAGGTCAGGACACGACCATCTCCTCTCGAGCGCGTGTCACAAACTGACAAAGTCACAATCACCAGCAATGCCGGTACAACAACACAGCAGCAGCCTCGCCATGGAGCTAGGGGTCTGCGCTGCAATGTCGCTGGAGCCGGCGCAACAACATCGCCGCAGCGTCAGCAGCAGCCTGGCGACGGAGCTAGGCGTCTGCGCCGCGCTGGGCCGCCTCGACCCGATCGGCGGCGGCGCGGCGCCGGTGCTCCCCAGCACGCTGCTCGACGAGTACGAGCGGCTGGCCATCGAGGCCCAGCTCAGCCGGGCCGTCCTGCGCCGGAGCTACTCCGAGCCGAGCCCGTCCCGGGTGGTCGCGCTGGTGCGGGAGGAGACGGCCGCTCGTGGCGCCGAGAGCGCCGACGAGGTGCCGCGGCGGGCGCCGTGCGAGCCGAGGGCGCGGAGACCCTGGCTGCTGGAGGCGCTGAAGCGGGTCCTCTGCTGGCTGGGCGGCGCGTGGGGCGGGCACGGCCGGGGCGAGGAACAGCAGGCAATGCCGAAGCCGCCCAAGCCGCTGGCGCCGGAGCCGCCACGGATGCGCCTGCTCGACTACCTCCGCTAGTTGCTGCGCGTTAATTTATCGAACTTTTCCTGATAATACTGTATGTAAACATCCAGATGAGATTCGTGTAATGAGAATGAGAGCATGCGTGAGCACCGTGGATTCGGCAGCTGGGGTCTTGCGTGCCGAGCCCAGCATCCGCCATGCGCACCTCCGCCACGCAAGCGGGCTAGGCGCGTACGTACGGTGTGGGCCGCTGGTCGGCGTCGGAGCGTACGTTTTGGCAAAGGACACGACGCTGCATGCACGTCTGCAAAACCATGTGCATGGATGCTATACTCGACTATGGTCCTGTGCGCGAAACTGATTCATGCACGATCCTTGTGGCCGATGTATGCACCACGGGGAAATCCAGCGGCAGATGTCCCGATGCATGCATGTATGTCCGGCTGGATTTAGTTTATCGTGTATGAGTCGTCTGAATTTATCGTGTGTATAGCACGGTTCGTTTGCATACTCTAACTTTTTTTTTAAGAAAAAGAGGATGACCCCCGGCCGCCTCTGCATCTGGGCGATGCATACGGCCACTTTAGGCGATGCATACGGTCATTTTATTAATTATTTTCACAAGACCTTACAAAGTAATACAACAGTAAGACTAAAGCCGCCGTCTAAGCCACTCTATCCAGTTGATGAAGGGGCGAAGATAGCCTGGACCAAATAGGCATCGCAGCCAAATCTAACATCTAAGACCTAAGATCCCATCCAGGACGCCTTCCGGGCATGGGTCTCACCGGTTCGGCGTGCACTCAGAGGTCGCCGCCACCAACTTCCACCGCTCTATCTTCAGAACTGTACTAATGCATCAACCTTACTCGGTCCAGCTATCGTCGAAGCCACCACAGGCGCCTCCTCCTGGCGCAAACATCGAGGGACGTCGCGGTCGCCATCGATACACCTCGGCACCATCTTGCCAAGTACCACCACCGACACACTGCTTGAAGTCTTTGGAAGATCGTCGTGCGTAGCACCCGCCGACCGGGCATGACAAAGCGTAGCACACCGGTCGGGCATGACTTGACATCTCCACCGAAGCTCCATGCAAGATGAAGCCGCTCCACCTCCGGCCTCTCTCGAGCAGGACGGAGCACCCGGGAAGACACGGCGAAGAGTTGGGCACCACAATCACCGGAGAGCCGGACCCGGCCGACCGCCATGGCGTAAACGACACCACTAAAGAGAACCGCCGCCATCAGAACGCCAAGAACGCGCTGCAGCTGTCCCACCTCCCGCGGACCCATGGCGCCTTCAAGAAGGTGACGGAGGGCACCGCCGCCGCCCAACCAAAGTTGTGGGTTTTCACCGGGTGCGGGGAGGACGAGGGGAGGCTGGATCTCAAGCCGCCTTCAAGAAGGAAACAGCGCTGGGCGCCGCCAGCGTCGTGGCGCCGTAGCCGGCCAAGAAATTACTCCGATCCAGAGATCCCAACCCCACATCCGCGCAGTCCGCCACCGGATCCGGCCGGATTGACGAGGAGGAGGCAGCAGCACAGGGGCGTCGTCTTCAAATCTGGCGAAGGAGAGCAGCAGGGGATCCTTCCACGTGGTGCCCGCATCCACCGCCAACTCGCCGCCCGCGCGGCCGAGAAGACGCGGTCCACAACTCTAACTCAGTTAGAGGTTAGAGTTAGATTCTAACCCTGAACTAACCCTAAACTAACTTTAGCCAAAGAGGTGTTTGGATGGCAGGGTTAGATGGAGTGCGGATACGGAGGCGCCTTCACGGACGATGCGAGGCTGGGAGGGAAAGGACGAGAAGCTTCGAGGAAGTGGAGAGGGATCTGCTACGGGGAGAGCGAGAGAAAATGTGTTTTTAATGATCCCAAGAAAAACTAACCCAAATAAACACCTCTTGGATGGGTTAGATTTTTTGGATGGGTTAGATGCATCTAAACCAAACTAACCCTCCGGTTTGGATACTTTTGAGTTAGTTGAGTACAAACTAACTCAAACTAACTCTAACCCATCGATCCAAACAGGGCCTATGACACTGCGGCATCACGTTGACACGAGTACATGACCACATGATATGACTTGATTCCGGCCGTCTGATGGGCGAGCGGCAAACGGCAGCGCACGCGTGTGCCTCCGCGCCTGCCGTTGTGAAGGTTTTTTCTTGCTCTCTTTTTTGAACGGCGAAAGGCAGCTATTTTTTAAAAAATAATACATTTATTTTATTAATTTGCACAAATATTACGCTGAAAAAATAATTTTCAAAAATAATACACCGTCGGCCCGCTGCAGGCCGACTGGGCCTAGTCAGCCCACAGCAGGCCGACTGGACGTAGTCGGCCAGTAGCAGGCCGACAGCTGGCCCGCCTGCCACGTGTCGCGCGCGCATTGGGCAGGCCACGTCGCGGGGGGGAGAGAGGGAGCTGTCGGCGCGGCGGTCATGGGGTGAGCCCCTGTCAGCCTACCACGGGCCGATCGGCCAGCTGCGGGCCGACAGGGTGCGGCCCCACGTCGCGCAGCATGCCCGGCTCCCTGCGGCTGCTTCCTCCTTTATTCACTAGTGCTTTATTCCACTCGAGCATATCTGTTCTTCCTCTGTTCTTTCCTTCTCCTCTCTGTACACGAAAATGCCTTCAATTTCTACACCTAAATAAGCCAGTTTTTTGCGGATTTGGCACCGTGAATGGATTCAACATAGTTAGGGCAGTCAAAAGAGTCCTCGATCTACTGATGGGGTAGCTTGTGGTGGTCGTGGTGAGCATTTTGGTAGCTTGTGGAGGTGAAGGTGGTGGTGGTGAAGTTGGGGCAGTGTGGTGGAGGTGGTGGAGGTGAAGCTCGTCGTTCGTCGTTCTTCGTTAGAGGCGAAGCACCGGCAGTTTGGTGGCCGCAGTTCCTCGTTCTTCGTTCGCACGCACTGCTTCAAGGGTATATTTCAGCAAACATTTTATTTTTCGTAGGTGCTCCGGTAGTATATGTTAATATGTTTCGATGTGAAATAAATTAGGTGTGCGATTATTGTTATTTGCCCTGATAGTATACGTAAATATATTTAGATGTCAACTAATTATTTGTGTAAAATTGTGTAGTTGCTCCGGTAATATTCCGTACTATATGTGGATGTGAAGTATTTAGGAGTGTCAGTATTTGGAGTAGCTCCGATAAAATCCGTAATATAGGCAGTCAAATATTAAAATCTGTAAATATTTGTAGTTGCTCCAGCAAATATTTGTAATATACTTGTAGGTGTGTGAATTGTATTAGTTGCTCGTTAATATTCTGTATATATATATATATATATATATATATATATATATATATATATATATATATATATATATATATATATACATGTCTAATATTTGTTAGTGAATTGTATTTCGTTGTTGAAAAAAATAGGTGAGCCAAGATGTTTGATGTAGTGAAGTTCAGATTTTACTACGGTCCTGGTACTGTTCAAAAAACTGAGATGGGAGCAGATCTGAGTGAATTTACTCACACAGAGGTGCCAATGAGCGCACCTCAAACATCGTCTGTCAGTCAGTTGAAAGAATGGATTGCGGCAAGTTTAGGTCTTGATACTGAAACACGCATCGTCGGTGTTCATGCATTATGAACACGGTCAAGTACAATAATTTACTTTTATTTGAGGACGATAGAGCGAGACTCCGATTGGGTGCGGTGGTTACAAGGTTGTGAACGAAGGGGATGCAATCCTGTTGCTTTAGTGCTTCCCGTCGTGAAGGAGGTCACTGCACATGAAGGTGTGGGTGGCTACGATCCTGATCATAGCAGTGTATGGAGACAGTTATCTATGTCAAATGCTGGAGATGATGGTTACGAACAAGGACAGAGCAGTCAGGTAGAAGGAGAAAATGCTTATGGTTATGAACCAGGGCAGAGTAGTCAAGTAGAAGGAGGAAATGCCGATGGTGATTACAATGGCGAGGTGGACGCTGACGAGGTAGATGGGCACATGCAGGACCGGATGGAAGAAGAAGACACCGATGTTGAAAGGGGTCATGCCGATGATTACGACGAGTCGGATGAAGAAGAAAAGCGAGAGGAGGTCCCGAATCCTGCATCGTGGAATCATGACTTCTCATACGCAATGACCGTGAATGATGGACATGATTCAGCTGGCAATATCACGAGAACAATATTGCGACGGGTGCTATGTATCCGAACAAGCAAGCCCTGAAGGATGTAATAATTAATTGGGCAATGTCCACGCAAAGGGTTTTCACAGCTCAGGTGTCCAGTCAGAAATTCCTGACAATGGTATGCAAGAACGCAGATTGTCCCGCCAGGGTGCACGGCTTTCTCCCTAAGTACGACACGAGTTGGGTGATAAGTGACTTAGCTAATCACACTTGTCTTATTCCCTGCATCCCTCAAGATCATGCCAACCTTTCATCCATGCTTATTGCTCGGTTGTTTTATGATGAGATAGTGCAGGGCAAAGCTATGGAAGTGAAGGCAGTCCAGACAAAAGTCTTCGCCAGGTTCAAGTATATAATTTCTTATGGCAAGGCTTGGAGGGCTAAGCATGCGGCGCTTGAGAGGAGATTTGGTTCTTATTTTGATGCATATGACTCTGTTGTCCAGCTCCTCCACACCTTGCAGCAGCGGAATCCAGGCACCTATATCGATATCCAAGATATGTTCATGCCAGAGTTCCCAACTGTGAGGGTGCTGCATCATCTCTTCTTCTCTTTCGGTGTATGCATCAAAGCTTTCAGGCATTGCCGACCGATGATATGTGTTGACGGTACTTTTCTCACAGGCAAGTACAAGGGTCAGATCCTGACAGCCATAGGTCAAGACGGCCAAAATCAAGTTGTCCCACTCGCATTTGCTTTTGTGGAGAGTGAGAACATTGAAAGTTGGACATGGTTCTTCAGGCAGTTGAAAATATCAGTTGTGAAGGAGAAGCCCAATGTGTGCATCCTTCATAGCGGGCATGCAGGTATACTCGGTGCGATAAGGACACCGACAAACCCAGGAATACGAGGAACAAGTTCCATGGCAGGACTTGCAGAGCAGTTGGTGCATGCGCCATCTGGGGCTAATTTCTTCTCGCAGTTTAGAAATAAGAACACGATGAATCAGTTCAAAAAACTCTGCAATCAGAACCAGTTATGGAAGTACAACTTGATATGTGACAGACTTAATGTGTGCACGCAGAGACACGTGAGGGACATGAAAGCTGCAAGAGATGCAGCGGTGAGGGCACATGTTGAAGCAGTAGCTACAGTTGCAGCAGGAGCAGCGGCCGTGGAGGAGGAGCTGTTGGGCTATGTGACCTGCCAGGCTTTGACCCACCTGGTACTAGGAGAAGGCTTGGGAGGTCGATTAAAACCTTCGAGCAGTGGATAGAGCATGAGCCTCTGGAGAGGTGGTCTTTGCTACATGACACACATGGAGCAAGGTGCGGTGTCATGACAACGAACCTTGCGGAAACATACAACTTTGTCCTCATAGAAAACCGAGCATTGCCACTTAAAGCCATCGTTGAGGGTATTTTCTATAGCATCGTCAAGTATTTCAGAGATAGACGTCAAAAAGAAGAGTAGCATATCTTCAACAACCCGAATACACGGTACTGTGAAAGAGTCACGAAGTACATGGACAACAAGATGCAAAAAGCTAGGTCACACACTGTAGTCGCCATCGGTAATCAAGAAAGAAGGTTTGAGGTCCGCTTAGCCAGCAACAAATTCGGATGTGCAAATGAGTTGAGGACGCATGAGGTGAAAATTGGTAATGAAGACTGGCCAACGTGTGAGTGCACATGCAACAAACCGAAATTGCTTCACCTACCTTGCTCACATGTACTTACTGCTTGCGGGCAGCTTGGAATGGACGCAATATCGTTTGTGTCTCCATTTTTTCTGAAAGAGTCTGTCCTCAATACCTGGACAGGTGAGCCGATGGGTTTTCGATCAATGGGTAAGTTCAACAGCGTCAACCTCGCTGAAAGGCATTACATTCCAAACCCAGAGCATATGCGTACAAGTAGAGGCAGACGGCAGTGTCAGCGCATCCGGAATGATATGGATGAATCTGAAGCAGGAGGTCCGACTAGGAAATGCATTCTATGCAATGAATTTGGCCATAGGGACACTAATTGTCCCACTTTCGTCATTGGGCGTGGACGAGGCAACCGGGGAAGAAGAGGAGGTAGAGGCAGTAGAGGAGTAAGGGCGAGAGGAAGAAGCTAAGCTAGCAGTAGTATGTTCTGAATTTGTATTAAGTGTTGCACTATGTTCTGAATTTGTATTAAGTGTGGCACTATGTTCTGAATTTTTATTAAGTGTGGCACTATGTTCTGAATTTGTATTAAGTGTGACACTATGTTCTGAATTTTTATTAAGTGTGACACTATGTTATGAATTTGTATTAAGTGTGGCATTATGTTCTGAACACTATGTTATGAATTTGTATTAAATGTGGTGCTATGTTCTGAATTTTTATTAAGTGTGACACTATGTTATGAATTTGTATTAAGTGTGGTGCTATGTTCTGAATTTTTTATGTGCAGGAATGTCGGGAATGTGGTTGCTGAATGGGGACATTGATAGGGGTCATCGTGCTGCGATATGGTATGAGCGCAAGCTTGAGCCTCTGGTCACTCGCACTCCTAAGGAAAACTAGATGATACACCCAGGATGGCTTCAGTGATACGTGCTTTATTAATTTGCACACTGACATGCATATTAATGGGAGACACTAACTGAAATGTTCTCCGATGACGGTTGAAATGGGCCGGCCTTTTACCTTTCGCGCGTCTGGTTGAGTCTATCCCAGGTGAGAAACGCCTCTATGAAGGTGGAAATGGGTCGGCCTTTTGATCTCAATGAATTCAATCTTTATTTGCGGCGCTACATGACCGGAACACGGTTACGCATCACTCCCACCCAAAGGAGATACCGGATCCTACTCCGTCGGATATGTACCCGAGCTATGACACTTCGGGCTTTAGGCAGTACGCGGTAAGATATATTTTCTTTAAGTAATGTTGTCACATACTTTGACATGCAAGAGACAGACATTATTAATCGTCATGGAAATTTATAGGCTACCTTGACACACGAACTCTACGATGACGTGACCACCTTTGGACGATCACTGTCGTCTGGACCTCTTCTTCAGCACCGTCCAGTGCTACAGCCCTTCTTGGAACGAATTCAGAACAAGATACGGACTGTGTACGAGGCTATCACGTGCACCCGGAGAACCGACGTTGTTCAGCACCAGCAGCAACAGCCGCGTCACTCCATGCGCCGACATCAACCACGTCCACGTCTAGCACATCATCCGACAACTAGGCCACCCCGTCCTGACCAACCTGGCAGTTCAACGTGGCAGCAACCACAGCACTATGGTCCCACGTCAAGCTTCGTGTTTTCTCCACAACCACAGCAGCACGGTTTCTCGTCGAGCTTCGTGTTTTCTCCACAGCCACAGCAGCACGGTCCCTCGTCGAGCTTCGTGTTTGAGCCAGAACAGCCATCACAACCAGCAGGTAAGTGTCTTCATCTTTATTGTTTTCAATATTAATTGAGGCGACCTCATTCTTCATGACTAAACGTTCCATCGTGCAGGAGCCTACGGATATCATGCGTCTATGTCGGCATCACATGATACGTGGGTGAGTGATCAACATCCCGAGGAGAACATACAGGCTCAGAAGTCGCAGCACACCTAGTGGATGAACATGTATTCGACTCCTCCACCAGGCCCCACACAGGATACACAGCATGACCAGGGAGAGTCTGAAATTCCTCCTCGTAACATTAGGCCACCAAACAGGTGAAGGAAATATGCCCTAGAGGCAATAATAAAGTTATTATTTATTTCCTTATATCATGACAAATGTTTATTATTCATGCTAGAATTGTATTAACCGGAAACATAATACTTGTGTGAATACATAGACAAACAAAGTGTCACTAGTATGCCTCTACTTGACTAGCTCGTTGATCGAAGATGGTTATGTTTCCTAGCCATTGACATGAGTTATCATTTGATTAACGGGATCACATCATTAGGAGAATGATGTGATTGACTTGACCCATTCCCTTAGCTTAGCACACGATCGTTTAGTATTCTGCTATTGCTTTCTTCATGACTTATACATGTTCCTATGACTATGAGATTATGCAACTCCCGTTTACCGGAGGAACACTTTGTGTGCTACAAACGTCACAACGTAACTGGGTGTAACACCCCGAGAATCTTGCTACAGTAATCTCCCCCTAATGGTGTCCATGTCATCATGGTTACTATGCAGCTTGCCACCTGTCCAAAATCCAAAGCCATTTTCAAATTTGAAATAGAGTCAAATAAATTGTTTCTTTGAGCAGTAAAACTAAAATGTTCATCATCTAGCAAATATTCCAAAACAAATGCTGTTAAGGAAAACAACATCATCTTCAACACATATGGGTATGAGCATTTAAAACAGTGCCAAAACGACACTTTAAATACCCTATTCTTTTTCAAAAAAAAAAATCAAATGAATTCCAAACTTGCCCAAACTTTTTGTGGAAGTGTCTAAAATTACCAGGGATTTAATGGCACCCTTCCCAAGTTTTTCCCGAGTCAATAGACTGCCCAAATAATTCATTTCCTCTCTTTGTTATTAAATAAAAAGAGAAACAAGGCAGCCCACTCACGCACATGGGCCATGAGTGCCTGATGTGCTGGCCGATCCACCTCCCATCTCCATCTTCCTCTGTTCACAGAAGCCCCCGTGGACGCCGGGCACACGTCCATGGCGCCGATGGCCACGGGGCAACCATCTGCCGATGCCCCGAGAGGATAAGAGACCCCTCCTCGCCCTGGAACAAACCCTAGACGCCCCCTCCATTTTCCCCTCTTGCGCGTCTCCTTCCCACCACGTCGGCCGACACCATCGTCGCCGTGCTGCGTCGATCCCTGCCACCGTGCTTCCCTACCTTCGGAGGCTCTCTAGCAGCTGCGCGCGCCCTTCTTCGTCATCCACGCCATCGCATCGAGCTCGGGAGCCGCAGCGCCATTGCCACGTCTTCGCTTCCTCTCCGATCGCCGACATCCGCCGCTTGATCCGTCGTCTCCGACGCCTCCGAGCCCACTACGCCGACGCCATCGCTGGATCCGCATCACCCCCGACCACCCCGACGCCTCGAGCCCTCCGGTGCTCGATGTGAGCTCCTCTGTTTTCCCTTCCTTGATTGCTTGTTTCCGTCGCTGTCCGCACGGGACTGTGCACCACCGTGGTCGTTGTCGTTGATGGGGTCCGTCCTGAAGAAAACCAAGGTCGATGCCGTGCGTCTGGTGCTCCCAGGAGGCGTGTGTGTCGTATGCGTAGCCAAATCCATACTCGCCCGCTCGAATCGAACTAACAGGCAGCCACCACCGCCATTCGCCATGGCCGGTGATGCTTGCTCCTGTCGCGCTCCCGCCGCGTGCTGGTCGTCCCAGGGCACCCCCCTGGTCGCGCCCTCGCGCAGCCCTGTGCTCGCCTCCAGCCCGCTCGGCGCTGCCGCCACTGCCTGCTGCTATGCTGCACAGCTTCAGTAACATTCAGTTACTGTAGCTAGTGCTAGCTTTCCTATTTCCACAATGACTAACCCCCTTGACAGCCTCTGATCAACGGTTAAACAACTACTAACAGACCTAAAAATAATATGAGGTGATAGTACACTTGACAAGGCTCAAATGTTTCCACTGGACCAAATCCTTTCGATGCGTGGATTAATTGCTACAAAAATCACAAAATGCTATCTTTTGTTAACAGGAAACAGATTTGTGTGTTGCGTGCTGTGTGTGTGGCCGGCTTGGCCACTGTGGCCGGCCCTGTGTAATTAGTGTGTGTGTGTTAGGATAGTAGTGGCACACTGCGATGTGGCCCCCATTGCTTGGGTTAGTTAAATTAAAGCAATCTGTTTAACACATGAGCGTACGCCATATGGGTCCATTTTTGACCCTGTTGACCGGTCATCATTGACTGGTCAACTGCTGACCGGACTAGTTGACTGGGCCCATGGCCCCGACTGACATACGCTTAGGCTAGCTCACTTGTGGGTATAAAATGTAATCTGCTGTATTTTGCTATTTGATTTAACTAGATAAAGAAAATCCAAAAATTGCAATAATCTTCGGTAAATCATACAAAATAAACCATAACTCGGATTGAAAAAACTTTATACATGAAAGTTGCTCAGAAAAATCCAACGAATCTGAATACGCGGTCCGTTCATCTGTCACATGGCCCTAGCATGCTGAACATGGGAAATTTCCCCTCCGGTCATCTGTCTGACACAGGTCCGGAACCGGGAAAACATTCCCGGTTGATTTCCCCCTTCACCTTTATCGTGTAGCCATACGTTAGGTCACTCCCGGCACAGCATATTGCCACGTTCTACTTTGTGATGCTATGTTTGCTTTATATTTACTGTTTCTTCCCCCTCTTCTCTCCGGTAGACCCCAAGACCGATCTGCCCTGTGATTGACTACGTCGACGACGACCCCTCCTTGCGAGCAACAGGCAAGCCCCCCCCTTGATCACGGATATCGCCTACTCTCCTCTATCTGCTTGCATTAGAGTAGTGTAGCATATTATTGCTTTCGATTATACCTATCCCGATGCATAGCTTTGTCCTTGTTACTCTGTTGTTACCTTTACCGCAATCCTATATGCTTAGTATAGGATGCTAGTATTTTCATCTGTGGCCCTACATTATTGTCCCGTCTGCGTGCTATACTATCGGGCCGTGATCACTCGGGAGGTGATCACGGTATATACTATATAATTTATACATGATACATGTGGAGACTAAAGTCGAATTCGGACTTGTGGAGCACCATGAGTGATTCACTGATTGGGGATGAAAGGACCTTTGTCCCGACGGCCCTCTGGATGGATCTTTGTGGCGGAGCGACAGGCAGAGTTGAGACCGCCTAGGAGATAGGTGGGCTGGCCTGTTCGGCGTTCGCGGATACTTAACACGCTTAACGAGGTCTTGGTATTTGATCTAAGTTGGCTCTGAGCTTATCGCACTAACCATCTACGCGGGAGTAGTTATGGGTATCCGGCGTCGTGGTATCACCGGCACTCGGACGTCGGCGACGAGCGGCTTGCGCCGGATTGACTGGAACGCTGTTAGGCTAGGTGCGCTTCCGGCAGCGTCACATAGCGTCTTGGTGTGCTTTCGAGGCGATGGGCCCGGACCCTGCACGCTTAGGTTTAGACCGGCGTGTTGGCCTCTCTATTGTGCCTAGGTGGGGCTGCGGACGTGTTGATCTTCCGCGGCGGGCATGACCAGAAAGTGTGTCCGGCCAAATGGGATCAAGCGTCTTTGGGTAAGATGGTGCACCCTGCAGTGAAGTTAATCTATTGAATAGCCGTGATCTTGATGTAAGGACGACTTGGAGTTGTACCTTGAGCTTATGACAACTAGAACCGGATACTTGATAAAACACACCCTTTCAAGTGCGGATACAACCGGTGTTCGCTCTCTCGGGGATATGAGGAGGGATCGCGGGTAGGATTATTGCTATGTGATGTTACTTGGAGGACTTCAACCTACCCTCCTCTACTGTTGCAAGACGGTGACGAGCGTAGTCTTCATTAAGACTAGCTATTCCCTCTTATTCGGCATTCTGCAGTTCAGTCCATGATATGGCCCTTTACACATATATCCATGCATATGTAGTGTAGCTCCTTGCTTGCAGTACTTTGGATGAGTACTCACGGTTGCATTGTTTCCCCTTTCCCCTATCTATACTCGATTGCTACAACAGACGATGGAGCCAGGGCGACGCCACCGTCGATGGCGACTACTACATGGAGGTGCCTACTACTACGTGCAGCCCGCGGCGGCGACCTGTGAGTAGACTAGGAGGATCGAGGCGGAGGCCTGCTCCTCTTCGATCTGTATCCCGGTTTGTGCTAGCCTTCTTAAGGCAAACTTGTTTAACTTATGCTGTACTCAGATATTGTTGCTTCCACTGACTCGTCTATGATCGAGCACTTGTATTCGAGCCCTCGAGGCCCCCGGCTTGTATTATGATGCTTGTATGACTTATTTTATTTGTAGAGTTGTGTTGTGATATCTTCCGTGAGTCCACGATCTTGATCGTACACATTTGTGTGCATGATTAGTGTCTGATTAAATCGGGGCGTCACATCGGGTGATTATAAAGGTGCTCTCTGGTGTCTCCAAAGGTACTTGTTGGGTTGGCGTATTTGAGAATAGGATTTGTCCTCCGATTGTCGGAGAGGTATCTTTGGGCTCACTCGGTAATGCACATCACTATAAGCCTTGCAAGCATTGCAACTAATGAGTTAGTTGCGGAATGATGTATTACTGAGCAGTAAAGAGACTTGCCGTACGAGATTGAACTAGGTATTGAGATACCGACGATCGAATCTCGGGCAATTAACATACCGATGACAAAGGGAACAACGTATGTTGTTATGCGGTTTGACCGATAAAGATCTTCGTAGAATATGTGGGAGCCAATATGAGCATCCAGGTTCCGCTATTGGTTATTGACCGGAGACGTGTCTCGGTCATGTCTACATAGTTCTCAAACCCGTAGGGTCCGCACGCTTAAAGTTTGATGACGGTTATATTATGAGTTTATGTGTTTTGATGTACCAAAGGTTGTTAGGAGTCCCGGATGTGATCACGGACATGATGAGGAGTCTCGAAATGGTCGAGACGTAAAGATCGATATATTGGACGACTATGTTTGGACACTAGAAAGGTTCCGGAAGGTTTCAGACATTTATCGGAGTACCGGGGGTTACTGGACCCCCCCCTCGGGAACTAATGGGCCTTGTTAGGCCCTAGTGGAGAGAGAGAGGGGCCGGCCAGGGCAAGAGGCGCGCCCCCTCCCCTTGAGTCCGAATAGGACAAGGAAGGGGGAGGGGGCGGCGCCCCCCTTGCCTTCCCTCTCCCTCCTTCCTTCCCTCCTTCTTGGACTAGGAAAGGAGAGGCAAACCTACTTGGGTGGGTTTCCCCCTCCTAGGGCGCGCCACCCCTGGGCCGGCCCTCTCCTCCTCCCCCCCCCCTTATATACAGAGGAAGGGGGCACCCCATAGACACAACAATTGATCTCTTGATCTCTTAGCCGTGTGCGGTGCCCCCCTCCACCATAATCCACCTCGATAATATCGTAGCGGTGCTTAGGCGAAGCCCTGCGTCGGTAGAACATCATCATCGTCACCACGCCGTCGTCCTGACGAAACTCTCCCTCAAAGCTCGGCTGGATCGAAGTTCGAGGGACATCATCGAGCTGAACGTGTGCTGAACTCGGAGGTGTCGTGCGTTCGGTACTTGATCGGTCGGATCGTGAAGATGTACGACTACATCAACCGCGTTGTGCTAACGCTTCCGCTTTTGGTCTACGAGGGTACGTGGACAACACTCTCCCCTCTCG
This sequence comes from Aegilops longissima, assembly GCA_021605205.1. Taxonomy (NCBI): domain Eukaryota; kingdom Viridiplantae; phylum Streptophyta; class Magnoliopsida; order Poales; family Poaceae; genus Aegilops; species Aegilops longissima. The sequence goes on from CM038678.1 coordinate 581,140,278, forward strand.
TTGCTATGCATCACCATGATCCTGTGTGTGCGTAGGAATTTTTTTGAAATTACTACGTTCCCCAACAACAGGTTGGGATGGACGCCGCTTCCAGATCCGCCTCCCCGCCAGGCCAGACGTCGTCACTGACGCTTCCATCTATCAGTAGAGACATGACCATCTACTTCTGTATGAGACTTATGTCTATTCTATGTATGAGACAAATGACTATGTACTTATGTATGAGACATATGCCCACTCTATTTTAGTACTCTGTTATCCGAACTACAACATCATATTTAGATAGAACATAATGCTCGTACAACAGGACAGTACAAACAACTAGATAGAACAACATCTAAATTAACGGTAAGTACGACTAAACTTACAACATACATCATAAAAACTACATGAAGTCATCATCGTCATCCTCCATCGATGCAGAACTCTTGCCCTTCGATGATGAAGAACGCTTGCCCTTCGATGATGAAGAACTCTTGCCCTTCGACGATGCTGAAACCTTGCCCTTCGACGATGAAGAACTCTTGCCCTTCGACGATGCAGAAACCTTGCCCTTCGACGATGAAGAACTCTTGCCCTTCGAGTATGCAGAACCTGGAAGCGGCGGCATGAAGATATCATCTTCGTGCTCGCTCTCCTCGGTCCATAAAAATGGATTCTTTTCTGCAGTCCTTCTGAAAGTTTCACTCTTCGGCTCCACTACCTTCTTCCACCTTTCATGCAACCTAAGAAGTTCTTTATGCACCTCCTCATAGGTCCTTTCAGGCCACCCAGACCTACGTAATTCGTGAGCCAACTCATTCATTATGGTGTCACTATCGGTGAGTTCGTCCCATGGAACTATCCTATTGTCCATCCTGAAATCGATAGCTAGCCTCAGAAGAGTCCTGCTCATCCCAGGGTGAAAACTATGATCGAAAGGATAATGGGACATCCCAACTACACTACACTGGAATGCTTATCCACCTCCGTCTGAAGGGTTTTTTTTACGTGGTCTGAAGAGGGTTTTATAGGTAAAGAGGAGAAAATGGCGGGAAAGAACGACTGCAGTATGGCGGAAAACAGTTGGCGGAAACATATGACAGGAAACGGGTGGCGGGAACATATGGCGGAAAACGGGTGGCGGGAAAGAGCTGGCGGGAACATACGGCGGGAAACGGGTGGCGGGAACATATGGCAGGAAACGGGTGGATGAGAAACGGGTGGCGGGAAAGAATTGGCGGGAAAATATTGAGGGGAAAGGGTTGCGTGAAAATACGTCATAGTTTTGAAAAAAATTCTGTAATATCGTAAGGGGCAAAAAAAAATCTGTAATATGATATGCATGCATCGCCGCCCACAAGCAGCCAATTAGTTCATGTCGGCCCACAAAGAGGCGATTGGACCTATGTCGGCCCCAGTTGGCCGACTGGACTTGACCTGATGGCCGACAGGCCAATCGGCCAGCAGCAAGCAGATAGGCCCCCAGTCGGCCTGCTGTGGGCCGACTAGGACCAGTCGGCCTGCTGTGGGCCGACGGTGTATTATTTTTTAAAATCATTTTTTAGGCGTAATATTTGTGCAAATTAATAAAAAAATGTATTATTTAAAAAAATTAGCCGAAAGGCAGGCGCCAATTATATTCAGCTCAAATGCAGTTTACCGCATGGATAACTGCATGCAGCAGCTTGGGCCAGAGTGGTTTATATCATCCGGGAAGGAAGTGGTTTATATCATCCGGGAAGGAAGTGGTTTATATCATCCGGGAAGGAAGTGGCCTGAGGAAATGGGAGGTCCATTCTGTTTTGCGAAGATATTTGGTTTCGCAACTCTCCTCTAGCTACTCAATTCTGAGATTTGTATTGCATAGTTAACGATAAAAAACAAAACTATTGCAGAAACCCGGGATGGGATAACCCTCAAAGTCTCCTTTAGAAGGAACTTTGATGATGAGCTTATGCTACAATGGTTTGATCTAGAAACTATTGCCAAGTCTATAGTTTTCTTTCTGAACATGAGGATAACCTGATGTGGCAGTATGAACCTAAAGGCATTTACTCTTCAAAATCTCCGTATGCCATTATTAATTTTTGAGGTGTGCAGCCTATTTAAACTCATGTGGTGTGGAGTTTGAAAATCCCACCTAGAATACAAGGTGTCTTTGGTTGTTCTCTCAGAATAAAATAATGACTTGTGAAGTTGTGATAAACCTGAGGAAAAGAGGAATTCCAAAACCCCTGGAATGCGTGCACTGTACTGAGATAGGATTTGTACATCATCTTTTCTTTGATTGTGTGCTTGCTAGGATAATTTGGAAGGAGGTGGAGGTAATTTTTGGTAGGAGTTTCCATTCCTTCTTGGAGTTAGCTGCCTGTTGGCTCTGTAACAAGAAAATTATGTAATTGAATGTAGTCTCTTCTGCTGCCCTGTGAGGACTGTGAAATACGTACTAGGAACTCACTTGTGTTTAACAGAACTAAATGGACTTTTGTCAAACAGGTTTGGCAGAAAATAAGCCACTACTTAGGAGATTGGGTGAAACCTCACAAGGAACTAAGGGGGACAGATGACACAATTCAGAGATCATTTGCTGGTGAAACTAAGATCATCTCTGGAGCTGGAACCAGACCGAGATGTAAGAAACCTAGGGTCATCTTTCCTGGGTAAGAACCATTCAAAGAATGACACATGGGGGGCGCGCCACACCGGAGGAGTTGAAGAACAGCCCAAAGATAGCAGATGAGATCCATGTGGTCTTTGCTCCCATGGTCCGAACGAAAAATGTGGAAGATTTATATTGCTTTCACTGTTATGTTTGTTCTCCCTGAACCTGTAATACCGTCTTTTAGCGTATCTGTTTAGTTGTCGGTTTGAACTTTTGGAACCTGGGTTAGACCAGATGCTTTGTATGGCTTGTGTGGTTAAGTTTCTATGAAATGTTTGCCGGGGGAGCTCCCCTTTGATCGAAAAAAAAAAGAGGAAGTGGCATGTTGGAGTTGTAGGAGCACGTTGGAGTAGGCGACTCGATTCATCCTCTGTAGAGGATTACTGTGGACATGGACAGAGTATGCTGTAACGCGGCACCGTCGGCAGCGGTGCTCGGTTGAAGTGGAGCCTGGTAAACACTGTCACGCCTGGTCTGTCTACCCGATCAATAAACTACTACCTCACACTAGATCTGGTTAGGTAGGTGCGGACCTTCTCATGCTGTCGCGCCCTTTACAGCCCGCGCAAAAAGTAACATGGCAGAGAGCGTTGCACTTAGGCTGGTGCCAACGCGGGCGGCAGCGCGGGCGATACCGCCCACCGGGAGGCGAGAGCGGGGCGGTAGCGAGGCGAGACGGCAGCGCGGGGCGGTGGATCCACCGCCCGTGATAGCGCCTCATGCCTGCCCGGCTGCCACACCGGGGCCGAGAGGGGGGGCGAGAGGGGGCGAGAGGGGGGCGAGGCGAGGCGGGCGGTTGTTGGCGGGTCGGGCGAGAGCGGGCGAGAGGGAGGAGTAGCAGCTAGCTGACGTGGCGCGATCTGATTCGCCCACGTCGGCTAGCCGCTGATGTATCCGTTAGAGCTCTAAAAATTTAAAAAATTCCAAAAATTCCAAATTTCATCCCCAACCCCTATAAATACCCCCACACCGGGTTCACTCATTCCACACCCCATTTCATCTCATTTCTCTCCTCTACTCTACCAAATATTCTCCACCATGTCGGATTGGTCTCCAGATCTCACCCAATTCACCGATCTTTTGCAGTCCGACGGGGCACCAGTCATTCCCCAAGCTGATTTCTCTCCGACACATCGTCGCTCCGATGTAGGTTCTTCGCCGCAACCCCGAGCATTATTCCCCTCCGGCGCACCAAATCCAGGGCCATATGGTCCATACCCTCCGCCTCCATACCGCGGAGGAGGAGGAGCGTCCACTAGGCCGCGACAGGGCCAGGGTGACGACACGGAAGGAGAAGGGAAAGAGGAAGCAGAAGGAATCCTCATCAAGCAGTGAGGTAGGAAGTAAAACCTTCGAAATGAAGAACATGTGGAGTGGTTTAGTCAAGGCTAAGCTACTCAAGCAATGGAACAAAATGAAGGACCGATCAACCACCGACATGGATGAAGAAGAAAAACGTAAACATGCGAAGGCCATGAAGATGGTGGAGGCAGAGCTTGGGCTGGATGATGATGAGGATTAGAATGTATTATTTTTAAAATTATGTAATTTTTTATTTATTATGCAATTTTATTACTTATTATGTAATCAGTATGTAATCAGTAAAAAATTTAGAATGTATTATTTTTTAAATTATGTAATTTTTTATTTATTATGCAATTTTATTACTTATTTTTGTAATCAGTAAAAAATTTAGTTGAATAAATTTATTTTCTTGCATTATTTATAATGTCTCAAGAAATGCGAGTGAAATAACTAAATCGAGAGAGAGAATCGACGCGTTATATAGCCACTACTACTGTTACAGACTTGGCACCGTGAGGTGAGAGTGTGGTGAGAGTGGGGTGAGAGTGGGGGTAAAAGCTGACGTGGCGGGGCGGTAGTGGGGCGGTGCGTTGGCACCAGCCTTAGGTGAGCCCGATCAAACTGTGCAAGATTTCGGTTGAAAACTCAAGCCATCTTTCCGCCCCGCAGCCGGTACTCTGGGTTAACCCATTTTTTTCCTGCTCAATCGCAGTCCGGTTGTGGTCGTCACGCCCCAATCCGTAACAAAACCAGTCAAAAGGAGTAATGCCATCCACCAGCTCAGCGGCGGCGGCCGACGAACAGGAAACGCAAGAGAAAGAAAGGGAACGCTAGAAGAAACATAGGTATAGCTGCACAAAACAGTTCACTAGTGTTTCAGACGTCAGAAACATTCCTACCGCCAAAAAGAAGATGAAGAAAAGGAATTCCAAGGCATTTGTGGCTCATGCTCCTTCGTGTGACCTGCACCGTGGACGTGACAATGAGGTGTAGAACTAGCAAAACCAAATATTTTCACCGCTGATGACACATCATCACCTCTCCTTGGCATTTTATTACTGCACCAGTCCAATCTACAAAACGTTAACACATCACCCTAATCAAGCACATCATCACTATGAGGATTAAAAAGCAAGTAGGCTGGTCATGGTCAACAATTGCAACGGATAAATCAACATTCCACAGGAAGGAATTCAACAACTCTAACCGGCTGCTGCAGCATGATATCAACGTGTGGACAGCAGAACATTCAGCAGACCGCTATTATTCCACGACTAGCAGCAACAAAACTTAGCATTCAAGAGAAGAAGAAACAGCTGAAATGTTTGACGGCGAGCAAATACCGACCGACCGACCAACCCACGTTTATTGCATAGTGGGGTCACGAGCCCCACTCAACACACTTCTTCCATGACCCCCATCCAATCAGAGAACGACAAGTATCTACAAGCTGGTTCTACTATCTACACTTCACTCTGCCCTTTTCCACATGTCCTTGCAACATATATCACATAGCACTGAGATCACTCACTAGGCTAACCAAAACAACAAATAAATCAAGGCAAAGAGAAGAAAATCCGACACTATATGGACAATCAAAAACCCTCGACGCCAGGTCTCCGCATGATGTTGGGGGGCGATTTCTTGACCGAGCTTACCCTGGGGTAGTCCAGGGTGATGATGGAAGAGCAGTTCCTTGGGGGAAGCAACGCGGACGTCGATGATCTCGGTGACACCAGGTGCTGGTTGCGCGAAGGAGGCGACGGCGAGAAGGTCATGACAGGATGCTGAGGAACAATGCCGTTGAGACTCGTAGATTTTAGCATCACTTTCCTCGGTGCGGCAGACGGTACTTGAAGAGGATACCGGCAGGGGACCTTTATGTCCTGGACGCTTGCTAGAGACTCCACGACGGCCCTCATCGTAGGCCTTTCGGATGGATCCCTATGAAGGCACTTCAGAATGATGTCTGCCACAGTCCTAGCAGCCTTGGGAGGAAAGCGTCCTTTTATACGGGGATCCATGATGAGGGATAGACGACTATCGTCCGTGAGGAAAGGCCTACCCCACTTGACAATATTACGTTCTTCTTTGGTGGAACGTACATCAAGGTTCTTCCTTCCTGTTATTAGCTCGAGCAAGACGACTCCAAAGCTCCATACGTTGCTCTTGGGAGTCAATACGCCTTTCTCCAAGGTTTCCTCTGAGAGGTTTGTAGCAGTCTGCCCAAGAATAACATCTCCCGTAAGCGTTGGGATGTTGACAAGTAAATGAACATAATGTGATGTATTAATATTATTTCCATCTTTTTTACTGCAGTAAAAGCATGCAAGCCAGAACCAATGTAAACTGTGGAGGAACATGCTGTGTGAACCTATAACATAGTATAAGGCAGTTTGTGATTCCACGACAAAGAACTTCTACCATGTTTTCAAATTTCAAAAGGAACTTACCACAGATGCCTTAGATCTTTCCTCCTCAGAATTGAAGCCAACACAACCATATCCCGACAGTTTTGCAGTGAAATCTTTCTCTATTTGGATGTTTGAGGTTGAGAAGTCATCATACATTGCCTGTAAATAGAAATGCATGTTAAAATATATAAGAAATAAATATCAAACAAAGTGCAAGAGAACATGGTAAATTTAAACCATAACTTCTTGGTCATGTCAAAGGGTTTGGATCAAGTTACCTGAAAGGGTCCTTCATCGTGTAGGAAAGCTAGACCTTTAGCAGCACCAAGGGCAACCTTCAAACGTGTAGACCAGTCCATCAAACGACCTTCGGGTCTTCCAAAGAGTAACCTGTCTAAACTGCCATGATGGAGCCGCTCATAGACCAACATCCTTTCATTAGATTCATCTCTTGCATGATAGCCGATGAGTTTACATAAATTGGGATGTTGAAGTGATGCCAATGTATTTACTTGCGCCTTAAATTCTTTGAAACTCTGCAGAGTGGTGAAAAATATATTGCGTCAGTGCCTCATTAGTCAAATTTTTGATATTACAACAGGACGATCCAAGAAACATAGTAGCCATGGCACGTAGGTGGCAATTTCTCTAAAATGGTGAAAGGTGTCCAGTTATCTAGAAGGTCTAACCAACAATCTCAGACTACTAGTTTTTTTTTTTGTGGAGATTCCTTAAATGTCGACATCCAGTAAAGCTGGACAGGACATTACCAAGGATCATTAGGCAAAGTCATCTACCTTGGAGAAAGTAAATCTCCACTAAATCGCTTGCAAGAGAAAGCATGAAAAACCACCTCCCAAGAGAACATTGCTAGTGAACGAACAGCTCACAAGTGATAAAGCCAAGATTGATCATGAAGGGGTACAAATATCTCATAGACGTGCTACCTAACCCACCGATGTTATGGTCCTAAGTTGTATTTGCAAAATCAAAAACAGCCTAGTTTTACAGGGGGCAGAGTTGCATCAATAAGCATAGATCACATGCCTAGATGTAAACAGCAGGCCACTCTAGCCTAAGCTCAGCTTTGTAAACAGAACAGATACTGCAACGTGATACATTCATAGTGGATAGGCAAATTTCTCCAAGTCATCACATGGAAAGGAAAAAATAGTAGGTGTGCCAGAAAGTGTGTTGGCGAACAGGCCAGACTAGCAAAACTGTAGGGCAATCTCCATGGCTCACAATTGATCTAGCAAAGCTATTTGCAACCCTATGACCTTAACATTGAAAATAAGAAGGGAAAGTATTACCATGAAACTTTATAGAGAACAGTACCTGATTGGAAGGGAGTAACCTGGCTACTATTGCTTCCATCTTCTTTGGTTCAACAAAATCATCCCTGAACGATGCCTTGTATGATGTCAAAGTCTGAGTTTCCGAGACACACTGATCACTAGAAAACCACTGGCAAGCAGTGGAAATCTCATCATACGAAAAGTTCTTAAGCCCATCAGACCTCTTTGGAGGCAGTGGGAGAGGACCTGAAACCTCAAGCGGCCCACTTGCATTGATAGCCTTGAAGCTACCAAAGTTCCTCAAAGAACTGCCTTCTGGTGAGGGAAGAGGAAGGGGCAGTGGATTTGAAAACCGATGCGCCTTAATAGCTCCTCCCTTGCCCCTAGGGTCATCCTGATCATCAAATTCGGCATACGGAAGGCCATCCTGATCAACCAGGATCAGGCTCGAGGGAGCAGACAGCACACGTGCCCTGCTGTAAGAGACTTTATTGGCCGACTGGCAGATCTTTGGCCTGTTCCTGAAACTAGGAGGCGCTGACTGCAAAGATGGCACATGAGCTTCCGGCTCCGGGAGCCTCAGGGATGTGTCCCTTGCATCGCCATGCTTCTTGCTTGCAACAAGAGGGCTCTTCTTCTTCTTGGACCTCAGGCCAGTGAAGCAGCCCATCATATGCACACCCACGAAAAGCTGCTGCAGAATTTGAAATAGGTTGATGAATTAGCATATAGTAGTAGCAAAAGTAACTGGTCCTGCATTGCATTACAGCGGTTAGCAGTTGGCAACACACACACAAGAAAAAGCTGTGGTGTACCGCATCTGCGTTGCTTAAAGATTAATCCAGTACACCTAAGCTACAAAAAGGCACCAAGGCCTCGCACGAGCAGCCAACCCAGCTATGATTTTTTCGATCAAGTACAACGCCTATGAACTGATCTCTTTATATTTCACTTTTGTGAACAACTACTGAAGTGAAGCCTCCAGAAATCATTGCCGGAGGAGCAGAAATTACTTCTACCGTCCCAAGAACTGATCTACCCCCGGACACCAGCTAGGACCAAAGATACTACGTGGCCTGGCTGGTTCGGCGCATTGGTCCACAGGCGCCACATTCAATTTCCAAACACCGTCCATTATTAATTTCGTCTACGATGCAGCTTCGCAGAAATTGCGCATGCCCACAGCAACAACAACTACTATCAAGCCACCAACTCGGCAGGAACGGAGTTGAATGGTCAGAGCCCTCACCTAATCTGGCCAAATAACAAATTGGGTCAAGAGACCAGCTAAAATAAGCAATCATGCTCAACTGGGTAATTGACCCCACCAAACCCAGCCAAGAACCGGCCGTCCCCGGATTAACCGGAACATTTGACCAGCACGCGGTCGTAATGGGCCGCAGTTCATGGCCGGCAGGCTGAAAATAGCCATGGGGGATCACCAAAACGCCCAAGGCATCGCGTATCTCGCTCAAGAATCGGCATGCACGCCGAATCCTGAGCCTCCGGCCCCCGAAATCTACAATGCGAGGGGCGCGGGCGAGGAAACGGTCAAACGCGCCAGCGGCGCCTTTGAGCCGGCCCAAATGGAGAGAGATCCAGGCCGAGCAGCTCCGGAACCCGCGGCATGAACAGCAGACAAGGGGCTCAAGAAGCGCCCGTACAAACAGCCAACAGAACAGACATGGACCAAGATCGCACCTGGAACCAAACGCTTTGAGGTGGAAGCCGCTCCGGCGCGTGCCAAATGGGAGGACACCCGCGCGCTCCTCGGGCGGAGGCTGGCGTCTGGGCGTCGGGGGAGGAGGACGACGGGGGGGCGAGACGAGGAGGGCGAATGGCGGGGCGAGGGAGGATATAGCAGCAGGAGGAGCTGCGGAGAGGGGGGAGAAAAGTAAAGAATGGAGGTGAGAGAGAGAGAGAGGAAGGGGATGGAGTAAGAAGAAGCGGCAGCGGGGGTGGGCACTGGTCAAAGCCGGAGATGTGGCGATAGCAACTCCGAGGCGAGGCGGATTTTTATATTCCACCCTGCTCCTGCCGCATTTTTCCAAACCGCCCTCTCCATTCGCGGCCGCAGAAATGTTTGGGGGCATTTTTCTAGTAGCTTGATGGATCCTTGTTTTGTATTTTACCCCTTGGTGGCATGCTCGCGGTTTTGGAGCTGGTGAAAGCGTGAAAACTAGGTTAACCACCGGAAGAGAAAACACCGGAAAAAATGCTGTTTTGAATCCCGGATCCCATGGGAGCCGGTATTTGGAATTGGAGCCTCAAAAATATGTTTTCTTTTGTATATATAGACATACTATGTAGTATAAACCATGCATGTAAACTCTTTTGTTGGAAAACAAGAAAATATGCATGCCGGAATTTTTTATTGACGCATCTTTTTCCCTTTGGCTACACTATCTTCCTAAGACGGGGTGTAGGAGAGGCTACGGCTGATAAACGGAAAGATAAAAGACCCCTTAGGGCACGAAATCTGCTTCATAAAAAATAGAAATATTATAAATCTGGATACGGGAATGAAGAAGGAAACCCGACAAAAGAAGGAACGGAAACGAAAATTTCGCAAATGGAAAAGACGTTCTAGTGGTAACAAAACATGTTTTCATGCTGAACACACGGCGGGAACAGAAACGGAAACGCAAAATTCTTGAATGGATATAACGGCATAGTGGAAACAGAACATGTTTTCATGCTGAACACCCGGAGAAAACATAAATGAAAATGAGAAATTCGTGAATGGATAAAACTCTATAGTGAAAACCGAACATGCTTTCATGTTGAACATCGGCGGAAACAGAAACGGAAATGAGAATTTCATGAATGGATAAAATGCCCAAGTGGGAACGGCACATGTTTTAATGTTGAACAACATCCACGAGGAAACAAAAATGAAAACGAAAATGTCGTGAATGGAAAAGATGTTCTAGTGAAAAACGGAACATGCTTTCATGCTGAACACTCCACGAAAACCTAAAAAAGACAAAAATAATCGTGAACTGTAAAAATGTTCTAGTGAAAACAAAACATGTTTTCATACTGAAGAGCCGACGATTACAGAAACAAAAATGAACCTTCGCAGATGGATAAAACACTCTAGTGGAAATGGAGCATGTTTTCATGTTGAACACCCTATGAAAACAAAAATGAAAAAAATGGCGAATGGACATAATGTTCTAGTGGAAACAGAACCCTTTTTCATGCTAAACACCTGGCGGAAACGAAAATGGAAACAAAAAAATCACGAATGGAGAAAATGTTATAGTAGGAATGAAACATGATTTATGCTAGATACCCGGCGTAAACAGAAACGAAAACAAGAAAAATTGTGGAGTGAAAACAAACTCTTTATTGTGAAAAGGTAAATAGAATCGGAAAAGTTTTCTTGCTGAAGACTGCAAAAATGGAATGAATTGTCGCAGCGGTTATTAAAATTTCTACTAAAAAAAGAGGTAACATAGCATGTTTTGGAACTAAACACCCTTGGAAATGATGTTTTTCTATTCATACACGCGAAAAAAGTATGTTCATATTATCCCATATATTTAAGAGAGCCATCGTCACTAACTTATTTATCTTAACATGCAAGCATACCATATCATCATATAATTATGGATGGGATAAGGCTCACCTCAACATGCAATCGTATATGAAAGAAGACCCACCACCACATGCAACCATGCATAGGAAAATATTTTTCATAGTATTCTACTTATATTCAATAATTATTTTTTCAACTATACGTAATCAATATAATAAGTCGTATGTATTTTTCATTTTAGTTCATGTGTTATTAATCTAAAATATTTATATTCTACACAATCAAATCTCATCGAAATACAGTTGATTCCCGAAACGAAGTGGGGGTGGGGGGCTATCATCTAGTTATTGCAGATGAGCACTTTTAACATGATCCTCATTGTAGATAGCCCACTCCAATAAACCATAAAACTTTGGTGCAACCACAACGTGGGCGTATTGTTGGCTCCATTCTTTGGTGGTAGCTATTGATTTTACAAATATATTTTTCTTATTGTTATATTCAGCGCAGACATTACACATCCGGGACCCAAGAAGCTAATTTAGCAAGATTTCAAGTTATCTCTAGACTCGATAATTAGTACTCTCTGTAAAGAAAAATAAAAGCGTTTAGATCACTACTTTAGTGATCTAAAGGATCTTATGTTTCTTTATGGAGGGAATACCTGCAATTTTCTCTTGTACAAGTGGGGCGTCTGATTATTTTTGCAGTCATATTATAAAAAAAGGATGATTTTGTAAGCTATAAAATGGAAAGAACTTCTTCTAATGCGACTACAAGAGAATCACGAAAAATATTTACAGTTAATTATTTGGTTGTAAAGTGCTACTTCCTCCGTAACTAAATATATTTATTTTTTGCAGTTCAAATCGAACTGCAAAAATGTCTTATATTTAGTTACAGAGGTTCATTTTTGCAGTTTAAGTTAAACTGTAAAAACATCTTATATTTAGTTATAGAGGTACTCTATGTAGATTTTCCATAATTTTTAACCCTAGAGTATGTTTACAGATATGACAAAGCTACGTTCTCCGCTTCTGATACGACTAAAAGAGAATTGTGCGAGTGCTATTGACGACCACAACTGAATCGCATGTTGGGCTAAGTCCCTCCACATGGAGGTGTGTTGGCAGCCCAACATCAGCCCACACAAGTCCAACACGTATGAACCGTTGATCTGTTCTGCATCCAACGGTTGTGAGTGTTTCCTGGTGAAGGGAGCAAGGAGAAAACCCTAGCCACCCCACCCCTTGCTGGTGGTGGCTGCCATTCGTGAGAGTGAGAGAGAGAGCACACAAGAGAAAACACAACCTGAGAGAGGAAGAAGAAGAAGCAGAGGTTATGTCCAGATTTGCTGCATCTGATTAGACAGTGTTCAAGCTGGTGGTTGGAGGCTCAAACGTGCTTGGATCGACCCCAAACTTGGTGAGCTCGTTCCTTACTTTGAGTACTTCGATCTGGTTAGCTGGTTTGAGGACTGGGTCAGTGGAGCATCAGATTTGAGAGTGGTTTTGTCAGCTCTGACTGCTGCAGTTTCAGAACAGAGTAGTTTTGGGAGACGAACAGTTTGGGTATGCAAACGATGTCCGATTGAGCTGCAATTTGGAGGGAATCTCAAGAACTCGTGTGTCTACTTGTCTGCCAAATTTGGTGTTGTTTGGTTCAGTGGTTTAAGAGCGGTTTGCAAAACACTGAAGGGTACAGAAGCTGTGTAAACTCTGCTTTGCCGAAATCTTCCTTTTTGTGGTTGTTGTTGCTGTTGCCGGTTGGCAACGTGGAGAGTGTGTTGTAAATCTCTCTACAGGTTCTAGAGAAGACTTTGTACTCATCATTCTCATAGTGAATTTGCGTGGACCGGTCGGTCCACAACCGTGGTTTTTTACTCCTCAAGTTGAGGAGGTTTTTCCACGTTAAATCCTGTGTCACATGTGCATGTTGTTTGTGCTATTCCGCTGCTTACTTATTGGTTGAAGCAGTCCTTAAAGTTCATCACAAGTGGAGGGGGCTGTGTAGTGTGCATATTTGTCGTGTCGATGAATTTGTGCAACGCATTGTTGCTCCATCCCCAACAAAGTGGCATCAGAGCCTTGGTTTGCTTGTGCAAATTGTTGAGTTTCTTGTGGTGAAAGATGGAAGTGAATACCAACAGAATGATATCTTTGAATGGTACAAATTATCAAGCATGGAAGGGCAAGATGGAGGACTTGTTTTATGTGAAAGAATACTGGAAGCCAGCGTTCTCCACTGAGATGTCGGGGGGCATTGAGGAAGGTCAGTGGAAGGTACTTCATCGCCAAGCTTGTGGGTTCATTCGGCAATGGGTCGATGATAATGTTTTGAACCATATCATTGATGAGACACACGCACGCACCTTATGGCAGAAATTGGAAGAGTTGTTTGCTCGGAAAGAAGGTACAAACAAGATGTTCTTGATCAAACAATTGATGTGCTTGAGGTACAAAGAGGGCATTCTAATTGCAGATCATGTGAATACATTCCAAGGCGTTATAAATCAGCTTTCTTCAATGCGAATAACATTTGAAGATGAAGTGAGAGCTTTGTTGCTACTAGGCTCATTACCGGACAGCTGGGAGACCTTTAAGGTCACGGTTTGCAATTCAACACCTAATGAAGTTGTCACTTGGAATCTTGTGAAAACTAGGGTACTAAATGAAGAATCCAGAAAGGTGGCTGGAGCTAGTTCTTCCTCACATTCAGAGGTGTTGGTCACTCAGTCCAGAGTAAGATCAGAGGTGCAGGTAAAGTGGCAGAAAGAGGTAGGAGCAAATCAAAAAGTAAGTATGCTGATTATGAGTGCCATCACTGCCATCAGAAGGGCCACATTAAGTGGCAATGTGACAAGTGGAAGAAAGACAAGAAGAAAAAGAAGAAGCAAGATCAGAAGCAAGTTGGCAGTGATAGTGACACAGAGGCAACCGAGTTACTGCAGTAGAAGAAGACATCATGCTTGTTATGCATGAAGAAAATGAGGGCAGATTTGGTTCCACTGTTGTTTCTGATGAAACCGTCAACCTTGTGGATGGTGACGAGATGATTTGGATACCGGACAGCGGTGCTACCATTCATGCTACATCTCGCAGAGAGCTTTTCACTAACTATATATCAGGTGATTTTGGTGTTGTGAAGATGGGGAACAATGATAGAGCAGCCATCATTGGAAAAGGAGATGTGCATTTGGAGACCGCAAATGGTACAATGTTAGTCCTCAAATCTGTGAGGCATGTTGAGGCACTTCATCTCAATATCATTTCAGTTGGTTTGCTTGATGGAGATGATTATTTGAGCAGTTTTGGAAAAGGGCAGTACAAGCTCACCAAAGGCAACATGATTGTTACAAGAGGTAAAATGGTCTCAGTGTTGTATCATGTTCATGTAAGCTCTTTAGTTCTTCTATCAACGCACTAGAGAAGGATGATCATTGTGCTCTATGGCACAAGAGACTTGGGCACATGAGTGAGAAGGGGATGACAGTGCTTGTGAAAAAAATTTGTTGAAGGGTGTGAAAGGAGTTCACATCAAGAAATGTTCAGATTGTCTAGCAGAGAAGCAACATCGAGTTGCCTTCAAGACTCTACCTCTTCACAAGAAGCCCGAGAAGCTGGACTTGATACATTCCGATGTTTGCAAAATGTCGGTAAGATCTCTTGGTGGTGCTAAGTACTTTGTGACTTTTATTGATGACTTTTCCAGGAAAGTTTGGGCCTTCACTTTGAGGACCAAAGATCAAGTACTAGGTGTATTCAAGCAATTCCAAGCCTCGGTTGAGAGAGAAACTGAGAAGAAGATCAGGTGCATTCGCACTGATAATGGAGGAGAGTATATTGGGCCATTTGATGCATATTGCAAGCAGCAAGGTATTAGGCATCAATTTACTCCCTCGAAGACACCACAGTTGAATGGTCTTGCTGAGAGGATGAACAGGACAATTGTGGAGAGAGTTAGATGCTTGTTGTCAAGTGCAAAGCTACGCAAACACTTATGGGGTGAGGCTTTGATGACTGCAGTTTATCTTATTAATCTCTCATCAAGTTATCCTTTGCAGGGAGATGTTCCTAACAGGGTCTGGTGTGACAAGGACGTCTCGTATGACCACCTGAAGGTTTTTGGGTGCAAGGCCTTTGTTCATATTCCTCAAGATGAAAGGTCAAAGCTTGATTCGAAGACACGACAGTGTATCTTTCTTGGCTATGGTGGTGATGAGTTTGGCTACAAGCTGTTTAACCCTATAGCAAGGAAAGTTGTGAGAAGTCGTGATGTTGTGTTTGTTGAAGACCAAACAATTGAGGATATTATGAAGACAAAGAGGCAGGTTCCCTCTGAGCAGCAGCAAGACACGATTGATTCTGACTCAGTTCTTGCAGCTCCAGCTCCTGTGCAAGTTGAAGCAGATGCAGAAGATGTACATGGTGATGTACATGGTGGTGCAGGTGAAGAATATGCTCCCAACACAGCAGCAGAAGGGTATGATGTGAAGTTGATGATCCGGATCAGCGGAAGCACCAAGACCGAAGAAAGTCCACCACTGCTCCACTCGGAAGATCCAACAGGTTGAATTCTTCCAGCAGGTATCCCTCGATCAATACGTGGTGTTATTATCGACGGTTCGAACCTGAATGCTTTGCAGATGCAATGGAAGATGAGGATAAGAAGGAGTGGAAAAAGGCTATGCAAGAAGAGATGGATTCCTTGCATAAGAATCATACTTATGAGTTGGTGAAGTTGCCTAAGGGCAAGAAAATTTTGAAGATCAAGTGGGTCTACAGAATCAAGTAAGAAGAGCACACATCACATCCAAGGTACAAAGCCAGGCTAGTTGTAAAAGGATTCGGCCAGAGAAAAGGCATTGACTATAAAGAGATCATTTGTCCGGTTGTGAAGATGACATCCATAAGAGTAATCCTTGGCATGGCAATCATGACCCGCAAGTATACGGGATAGTTGTAGCCTCTTTCGATAAGTAAGAGTGACCACCCAACGAGGAGCTAAAGGTAGAACAAATAATCTCTCAAGTCCTATCGGCCACTGATACGACTCTACGCACGCTTGACGTTCGCTTTACCTAGAACAAGTATGAAACTAGAAGTACTTTGTAGGTGTGATAGGATAGGTTTGCAAGATAATAAAGAACACGTAAATAAAAAGTAGGGGCTGTTTAGATAAAGATGCAATAAAGTAAATATAGCGAGTGTGGAAAAGTGGTGGTAGGAGTTGTGAAATTGCCCCTAAGCAATTGACTATGTTACTAGACCGGTAATCACTATTGCAATTCTATTTGAGGGAGAGGCATAAACTAACATATCATCCCTTACTTGGAATTCTATGCACTTATGATTGGAACTCTAGCAAGCATCCGCAAATACTAAAGATTCATTAAGGTAAAACCCAACCATAGCATTAAAGCATCAAGTCCCCTTTTATCCCATACGCAAATCACTCACGCAACCCACCATAAGCAAATCATAAACATATTGCAAACCCTACAGCGGGAATTGAAGGAAATATGCCCTAGAGGCAATAATAAAGTTATTATTTATTTCCTTATATCATGATAAATGTTTATTATTCATGCTAGAATTGTATTAACCGGAAACATAATACATGTGTGAATACATAGACAAACAGATAGTCACTAGTATGCCTCTACTAGACTAGCTCATTAATCAAGATGGTTATGTTTCCTAACCATAGACATGTGTTGTCATTTGATTAATGGGATCACATCATTAGGAGAATGATGTGATTGACATGACCCATTTCGTTAGCTTAGCACTTGATCGCTTAGTATGTTGCTTATGCTTTCTTCATGACTTATACAAAGTTCCCGCAACTATGAGATTATGCAACTCCGTTTACGGAGGAACACTTTGTGTGCTACCAAACGTCACAACGTAAATGGGTGATTATAAAGGTACTCTCTGGTGTCTCCAAAAGTATATGTTGAGTTGGCATGGATCGAGATTAGGTTTTGTCACTCCGATTGTCGGAGAGGTATCTCTGGGCCTTCTCGGTAATACACATCACATAAGCCTTGCAAGCATTGCAACTAATGAGTTAGTTGTGAGATGATGTATTACGGAACGAGTAAAGAGACTTACTGTAACGAGATTGAACTAGGTATTGGATACCGACGATCGAATCTCGGGTAAGTAACATACCGATGACAAAAGGAACAACGATATCGTTATGCGGTTTGACCGATAAAGATCTTCAGAGAATATGTAGGAACCAATATGGGCATCCAGGTTCCGCTATTGGTTATTGACCGAGAATGGTTCTAGGTCATGTCTACATAGTTCTCGAACCCGTAGGGTCCGCACGCTTAACGCTTCGATGATAGTTCATTATGAGTTTATAAGTATTGATGTACCAAAGGTTGTTCGAGTCCGGATGTGATCACGGACATGACGAGGAGTCTCAAATGGTCGAGACATAAAGATTGATATATTGAAGCCTACATTTGGACATCGGAAATGTTCCGAGTGAAATCGAATTTATCGAGTACCGGAGGTTACAGAACCCCGGGAACTATATGGGCCATAGTGGGCCTTGGTGGAAAGGAGAAAGGACCAGCCCTAGGTGGCGCTGGGCCCCTTCCCTAGTCCTACTAGGACTAGGAAAGGTGGGCCGCCCCTCTCTCTCTTTCCCTCCGTGAATCCTATTCCAACTAGGATTGAGGGGAATCCTACTCCCGAGGAGTAGGACTCCCCGGCGCCTCCTCTGGCCGGCCGCCCCTCCCCTTGGCTCCTTTATATACGGGGCAGGGGGCACCCCAAGACACACAAGTTGATCTACGGATCGTTCCTTAGCCGTGTGCGGTGCCCCCCACCATATTCCACTTCGGTCATATCGTCATGAGCTTAGGCGCCTCGCGCCGGAGAAGTCATATCGTCATGAGCTTAGGCGAAGCCTGCGTCGGTGGAGCATCATCATCGTCACCACGCCGTCGTCTTGACGGAACTCATCCCCGACACTTTGCTGGATCGAGTCCGGGATCGCCATCGAGCTGAACGTGTGCGTAACTCGGAGGTGCCGACGCTCGGTGCTTGGATCGGTCGGATCGTGAAGACGACGACTACATCAACCACGTTGTTATAACGCTTCCGCTTTCGGTCTCACGAGGGTACGTGGACGGACCTCTCCCCTCGTTGCTATGCCATCACCATGGTCTTGCGTGTGCGAGGAAATTTTTGAAATTACTACGTTCCCCAACAAATGGCATCCGAGCCTGGTTTTATGCGTTGATGTCATATGCACGAGTAGAACACATGTGAGTTGTGGGCGATATAAGTCATACCGCTTACCAGCATGTCATACTTTGGTTCAGCGGTATTGTGAGATGAAGCGCCCGGACCGACATTACGCAGACGCTTACGCGAGACTGGTTTCACCGCCCGAGCACTAGTTGCTTAAAGGTGACCGGCGGTGTCTGTCTCTCTCACTTTAGTTGAACCGAGTGTGGTTACGCCCGGTCCTTGCGAAGGTTAAAACAGCACCAACTTGACAAACTATCGTTGTGGTTTTGATGCGTAGGTAAGAACGGTTCTTGCTCAGCCCGTAGCAGCCACGTAAAACTTGCAACAACAAAGTAGAGGACGCCTAACTTGTTTTTGCAGGGCATGTTGTGATGTGATGTGGTCAAGACGTGATGCTATATTTTATTGTATGAGATGATCATGTTTTGTAACCGAAGTTATCGACAATGGCAGGAGCCATATGGTTGTCGCTTATTGTATGAAATGCAAAAGCCATGTAATTGCTTTACTTTATCACTAAGCGAAGAGCGATAGTCGAGAAGCAATAGTTGGCGAGACGACAACGATGCTACGATGGAGATCAAGGTGTCGCGCGGTGACGATGGTGATCATGACGGTGCTTCGAGATGGAGATCACAAGCACAAGATGATGATGACCATATCATATCACTTATATTGATTGCATGTGATGTTTATCCTTTATGCATCTTATCTTGCTTTGATTGAAGGTAGCATTATAAGATGATCTCTCACTAAAATTATCAAGAAGTGTTCTCCCGAGTATGCACCGTTGCTAAAAGTTCAGAGTACCCAGACACCACGTGATGATCGGTGTGATAAGTTCTATGTCCATCTACAACGGGTGCAAGCCAGTTTTGCACACGCAGAATACTCAGTTAAACTTGACGAGCCTAGCATATGCAGATATGGCCTCGAACACGGAGACCGAAAGGTCAAGCGTGAATCATATAGTAGATATGATCAACATAGTGATGTTCACCATTGAAACTACTCCATCTCACGTGATGATCGGACATGGTTTAGTTGATTTGGATCACGAATCACTTAGATGACTAGAGAGATGTCCATCTAAGTGGGAGGTTTTAATATGATTAATTAAACTTAAATTTATCATGAACTTAGTACCGATAGTATTTTGCTTGTCTATGTTTATGTAGATAGATGGCTCGTCTTTGTTGTTACGTTGAATTTTAATGCGTTCCTTGAGAAAGCAAAGTTGAAAGATGATGGTAGCAATTACACGGACTGGGTCCGTAATTTGAGGATTATCCTCATTGCTGCATGAGAAGAATTACGCCCTGGAAGCACCGCTGGCTGCCGTGCCTCTTTGCGAGAGCAACGCCGAAGTTGTGAACGTCTCGCAGAGCAAAGTGATGACTACTCTATAGTTCAGTGTGCCATGCTTTACGGCTTAGAACGGGTCTTCAACGACGTTTTGAACGTCATGGAGCATATGAGATGTTCCAGAGTTGAAGTTAATATTTCAAGCAAATGCCCAGATTGAGACATATGAAGTCTCCAATAAGTTCTATAGCTGCAAGATGGAGGAGAATAGTTCGTCGGTGAGCACATACTCAAAATGTCGGGTATAATAATCACTTAATTCAGCTGGGAGTTAATCTTCCGGATGATAGTGTCATTGATGTAATTCTCAATCACGCCACCAAGCTACAAGAGCTTCGTGATGAACTATAATATGCAAGGGATGACTAAAACAATTCGAGCTCTTCGCAATGCTAAAAGTCATGGAGGTAGAAATCAAGAAAGAGCATCAAGTGTTGATGGTCAACAAGACCACTAGTTTCAAGAAAAGGGCAAAGGAAAGAAGAAGGAAACTTCAAAAGAACAGCAAGAAAGTTGCTGATCAAGAGAAGAAACCCAAGTCTGGACCTAAGCACTAAATCGAGTGTTTTTACCGCAAGCGATCGACACCGGAAGCGGAACTGCCCCAAGTATTTGGCGGATAAGAAGGATGGCAAGGTGAACAAAGGTATATGTGATATACATGTTATTGATGTGTACCTTACTAGAGCTCGCAGTAGCACTGGTATTTGATACTGGTTCATTGCTAATATTTGCAACTCAAACAGGACTATGGAATAGGCGAGCACCGCAAAGGACGAGGTGACTATGCGCGTGGGAAACGGTTCCAAAGTCAATGTGATCGCGGTCGGCACGCTACCTCTACATCTACCTTCGGATTAGTTTTAGACCTAAATAATTGTTATTTGGTGCCGCGTTGAGCATGAACATTATATCTGGATCTTGTTTGATGCGAGACGGTTATTCATTTAAATCAGAGAATAATGGTTGTTCTATTTATATGAGTAATATCTTTTACGGTCATGCACCCTTGAAGAATGGTCTATTCTTGTTGAATCTCGACAAGAGTGATACACATATTCATAATGTCGAAGCCAAAAGATGCAGAGTTAATAATGATAGTGCAACTTATTTGTGGCAATCGCCTTTAGGTCATATCGGTGTAAACGCATGAAGAAACTCCATACAGATGGACTTTTGGAATCACTTGATTATGAATCACTTGGTACTTGCGAACCGTGCCTCATGGGCAAGATGACTAAAACACCGTTCTCCGGTTGTATGGAGAGAGCAACAGACTTATTGGAAATCATACATACAGATGTATGTGGTCCGATGAATGTTGAAGCTCGTGGCGGATATCGTTATTTTCTCACCTTCACAGATGATTTAAGCAGATACGGGTATATCTACTTGATGAAGCATAAATCTGAAACATTTGAAAAGTTCAAAGAATTTCAGAGTGAAGTTGAAAATCATCGTAACAAGAAAATAAAGTTTCTACGATCTGATCGTGGAGGAGAATATTTGAGTTACGAGTTTGGTCTACATTTGAAGCAATGCGGAATAGTTTCGCAACTCACGCCACCGGAACACCACAACAGTAATGGTGTGTCCGAACGTCGAATCGTACTTTACTAGATATGGTGCGATCTATGATGTCTATTTCGATTTACCGCTATCGCTTTGGGGTTATGCTTTAGAGACGGCCGCATTCACGTTAAATAGGACACCGTCAAAATCCGCTGAGACGACGCCTTATGAACTATGGTTTAGCAAGAAACCAAAGTTGTCGTTTCGAAAGTTTGGGTTGCAATGCTTATGTGAAAAACTTCAACCCGATAAGCTTGAACCCAAATCGGAAAATGTGTCTTCATAGGATACCCAAAGGAGACAATTGGGTATACCTTCTATCACAGATCCGAAGGCAAGCCATTCGTTGTTAAGAATGGATCCTTTCTAGAGAAGGAGTTTCTCTCGAAAGAAGTGAGTGGGAGAAAAGTGGAACTTGATGAGGTAATAGTACCAGCTCCCTTATTGAAAGTAGTTCATCACGTAAATCAGTTTCGTAACACCTACACCAATTAGCGAGGAAGATAATGATAATGATCATGAAACTTCAGATCAAGTTGTCACCGAATCAGAGATCAACCAGAATAAAATCCGCACTGAGTGGTACGGTAATCCTATTTCGAAGTCATGCTACTAGATCATGGTGAACCTACGAACTATGAAGAAGCGATGGTGAGCCCAGATTCCACAAAATGGCTTGAAGCCATGAAATCTGAGATGGGATCCATGTATGAGAACAAAGTATGGACTTTGGTAGACTTGCCCGATGATCGGCAAGCTATTGAGAATAAATGGATCTTTAAGAAAAAGACTGACGCCGATGGTAATGTAATCGTCTACAAAGCTCGACTTGTTGCAAAAGGTTTTCGACAAGTTCAAGGGGTTGACTACGATGAGACTTTCTCACCCAGAGCGATGCTTAAGTCTGTCTGAATCATGTTAGCAATTGCCGCATTTTATGATTATGAAATTTGGCAAATGGATGTAAAACTGCATTCTTGAATGGATTTCTAGAAGAAGAGTTGTATATGATGCAACCGAAGGTTTTGTTGATCCAAAGGGTGCTAACAAAGTGTGCAAGCTCCAACGATCAATTTATGGTCCAGTGCAAGCCTCTCGGAGTTGGAATAAACGCTTTGATAGTGTGATCAAAGCATATGGTTTTATACAGACTTTTGGAGAAGCCTCAGATTTACAAGAAAGTGAGTGGGAGCTCAGAGCATTTCGATATTATATGTGGACGATATATTGTTGATTGGAAATGATATAGAATTTCTGGATAGCATAAAAGGATACTTGAATAAAAGTTTTTCAATGAAAGACTTCGTGAAGCTGCTTACATATTGGGCATCAAGATCTATAGAAATAGATCAAGACGCTTAATTGACTTTCACAAAGCACATACCTTGATAAAGTTTTGAAGAAGTTCAAAATGGATCGTGCAAAGAAAGGTTTTTACCAGATTATAAGGTGTAAGATTGAGTCGACTCAATGCCCCACCACAGCAGAAGATTGAGAGAAAATGAAAGATGTTCCTATGCTTCAGCCATAGGCTCTATCATGTATGCAATGATGTGTACCAGACCTAACGATGCTTAGCTGTAAGCTTGGCAGGAAGGTACCAAAGTAGTCCAGAGTGGATCATCGGACAGCGGTCAAGAACATCTGAAATACCGAAAAGGACTAAGGATATGTTTCTCGATATGGAGGTGACAAAGAGCTAGTCGTAAATGGTTACGCCGATGCAAGTTTTGACATCGATCCGCACGATTCTAAATCGCAAACCGGATACGTATTTTTATTAAACGGTGGAGCTGTCGGTTGGTGCAGTTCTAAACAAAGCGCCGTGGCGGGATCTACATGTGAAGCGGAGTACATAGCTGCTTCGGAAGCAGCAAATGAAGGAGTGCGGATGAAAGAGTTCATTTCCGATCTAGGTGTCATACCTAGTGCATCGGGACCAATGAAGATCTTTCGTGACAATATTGGTGCAATTGCCTTGGCAAAGGAATCCAGATTTCACAAGAGGACCAAGCATATCAAGAGACGCTTCAATTCCATTCGGGACCAAGTCCAAGTGGGAGACATAGAGATTTGCAAAATACATACGGATCTGAATGTTGCGACCGCTGACTAAGCCTCTTCCACGAGCAAAACATGATCAGCACCAAGACTCCATGGGTGTTAGAATCATTCTTGTGTAATCTAGATTATTGACTCTAGTGCAAGTGGGAGACTGAAGGAAATATGCCCTAGAGGCAATAATAAAGTTATTATTTATTTCCTTATATCATGATAAATGTTTATTATTCATGCTAGAATTGTATTAACCGGAAACATAATACATGTGTGAATACATAGACAAGCAGATAGTCACTAGTATGCCTCTACTAGACTAGCTCATTAATCAAGATGGTTATGTTTCCTAACCATAGACATGTGTTGTCATTTGATTAATGGGATCACATCATTAGGAGAATGATGTGATTGACATGACCCATTTCGTTAGCTTAGCACTTGATCGCTTAGTATGTTGCTTATGCTTTCTTCATGACTTATACAAAGTTCCCGCAACTATGAGATTATGCAACTCCGTTTACGGAGGAACACTTTGTGTGCTACCAAACGTCACAACGTAAATGGGTGATTATAAAGGTACTCTCTGTGTGTCTCCAAAAGTATATGTTGAGTTGGCATGGATCGAGATTAGGTTTTGTCACTCCGATTGTCGGAGAGGTATCTCTGGGCCTTCTCGGTAATACACATCACATAAGCCTTGCAAGCATTGCAACTAATGAGTTAGTTGTGAGATGATGTATTACGGAACGAGTAAAGAGACTTACCGTAACGAGATTGAACTAGGTATTGGATACCGACGATCGAATCTCGGGTAAGTAACATACCGATGACAAAGGAACAACGATATCGTTATGCGGTTTGACCGATAAAGATCTTCAGAGAATATGTAGGAACCAATATGGGCATCCAGGTTCCGCTATTGGTTATTGATCGAGAATGGTTCTAGGTCATGTCTACATAGTTCTCGAACCCGTAGGGTCCGCACGCTTAACGCTTCGATGACATTCATTATGAGTTTATAAGTATTGATGTACCAAATGTTGTTCGAGTCCCGGATGTGATCACGGACATGACGAGGAGTCTCAAATGGTCGAGACATAAAGATTGATATATTGAAGCCTACATTTGGACATCGGAAATGTTCCGAGTGAAATCGAATTTATCGGAGTACCGTGGAGGTTACAGAACCCCGGAACTATATGGGCCATAGTGGGCCTTGGTGGAAAGGAGAAAGGACCAGCCCTAGGTGGCGCAAGGCCCCCCTTCCCTAGTCCTACTAGGACTAGGAAAGGTGGGCCGCCCTCTCTCTCTTTCCCTCCGGTGAATCCTATTCCAACTAGGATTGAGGGGAATCCTACTCCCGGAGGAGTAGGACTCCTGGCGCGCCTCCTCTTGGCCGGCCGCCCCTCCCCTTGGCTCCTTTATATACGGGGCAGGGGCACCCCAAGACACACAAGTTGATCTACGGATCGTTCCTTAGCCGTGCGGTGCCCCCCACCATATTCCACTTCGGTCATATCGTCATGAGCTTAGGCGAAGCCCTGCTACGGAGAAGTCATATCATCGCGAGCTTAGGAGAAGCCCTGCGTCGGTGGAGCATCATCATCGCCACCACGCCGTCAGGTCGACGGAACTCATCCCGACACTTTGCTTTGGATCGAGTCCGGGATCGCCATCGAGTGAACGTGTGCGTAACTCGGAGGTGCCGACGCTCGGTGCTTGGATCGGTCGGATCGTGAAGACGCACGACTACATCAACCGCGTTGTTATAACGCTTCCGCTTTCGGTCTACGAGGGTACGTGGACGGACACTCTCCCCTCTCGTTGCTATGCCATCACCATGGTCTTGCGTGTGCGTAGGAATTTTTTTGAAATTACTACGTTCCCCAACAGGAATCCCTCACGCTTGCGCAACACGGAGGGCACAATAGGACAGCCCAGTAATAAAACATGCAACTCAAACCAATCATAGCAATTCATCAATCACCGATAGGACAACTAAAATCTACTCAGACATCATAGGATGGCAACACATCATTGGAAAATAATATGAAGCATAAAGCACCATGTTCAAGTAGAGGGTACAACGGGTTGCGGGAGAGTGGACCGCTGTCGATAGAGGGGGGAAGGTGATGGAGATGTTGGTGAAGATGGCGGAGGTGTTGGTGAAGATCGCGGTGATGATGATGGCCCCGGCATGCTCCGGCGCCCACGGAAGCAAGGGGGAGAGAGCCCTCCTTCTTCTTCTTCTTCCTTGACCTTCTCCCTAGATGGGAGAAAGGTTTCCCCTCTGGTCCTTGGCTCCCATGGCTTGGGAGGGGCAAGAGCCCCTCCGAGATTGGATCTATCTCTCTATTTCTGCGTTCTGTAATTCTGCCCGCACCGCTTCCTTTATATCCGAGATCCGTAACTCCGATTGGATTGAAACCTTCGCCCAGATCGTTTTCCAAAAATTAGCTTTCTTGCGGCCAAAGAAGGGCATCAACCGCCTTACGGGTGGCCCACGAGAGTGGGGGCCGCGCCCTCTTTAAGTGGGCGTGGGCCCCTATCTCATGGCCACCTCGGGCATCGTCTCGCGTTGATTCTTCCTCCCAAAAATCACAAATATTCCAAAATAATTCTCCGTCCGTTTTTATCCCGTTTGGACTCCGTTTGATATTGGGTTTTTGCGAAACAAAAAACATGCAACAGATAGGAACTAGCACTGGGCACTGGATCAATATGTTAGTCCCAAAAAATAGTATAAAAAGTTGCCAGAAGTATATAAAAGTTGTAGAATATTGGCATGGAACAATAAAAAATTATAGATACGACGGAGACGTATCAGGCAGCAAGTCTCAACTTGGAGGTGGAGCAAATGGATGTGAAGACTGCATTCCTTCATGGTGAGTTGGAGGAAGAAATATACATGGAGCAACCTGAGGGGTTTCTTGTGAAAGGCAAAGAAGACTATGTGTGCAAGCTGAAGAAAAGTCTCTATGGTCTGAAACAAGCACCAAGACAATGGTACATGAAGTTTGAAACTGTCATGGGGGAGCAAGGCTACAAGAAGTGTAGCTCAGACCATTGTGTGTTTATTCAGAGGTTCTCAGGTGATGATTTCATCATATTATTGCTCTATGTTGATGATATCCTGATTGTTGGCAAGAATGTCTCTAGGATTGCTAAGTTGAATAAGGAGTTGAGCAAATGTTTTGCCATGAAAGACTTAGGTCCAAAGAAAGAACATTCTCGGAATGAGAATTGAGCGATGAAATTGCAACAAGTTGTACTTGTCTCAAGAGAAGTATATTGATAGGGTACTTCAGAAGTTCAGGATGGAAAATGCTAAAGTTGTGAGTTGTCCACTAGCAGCCCATTTCAAGTTGAGCAGAAAGCAATGTCCTACCACTGATGAGCAGAAAAAGAAAATGCATCATGTTCCTTATGCTTCAGCGGTTGGGAGTTTGATGTATGCTATGGTGTGTACAAGGCCTGACATTGCTCATGCGGTTAGTACTGTG
Organism: Aegilops longissima; assembly: GCA_021605205.1. Lineage (NCBI taxonomy): Eukaryota > Viridiplantae > Streptophyta > Magnoliopsida > Poales > Poaceae > Aegilops > Aegilops longissima. The sequence goes on from CM038678.1 coordinate 581,167,255, forward strand.
AGTAGATTTATGTCCAATCTAGGAAGACCTCATTGGGAAGCCGTGAAGTGGATTTTGAGATATCTCCGGGGCAGCACAAATCTAAAACTTTGCTGTGGTGATGGTGAGGCCAAGTTGATTGCCTTTTCAGATTCTGACATGACTGGAGATGTTGACAAAAGGAAGTCTAATTCAGGTTACTTGGTTACCTATGCAGGGGGAGCAGTGTCATGGCAAAGCAGGCTGCAGAAATGTATGGCATTGAATACAACTGAAGCTGAATCCATTGTTGTAACAGAGGCGAGCAAAGAGCTATTGTGGCTGAAATGGTTGGCTTGTGAGCTTGGTTTTAAGCAAGACAAATATGTGTTGTTTTGTGACAACCAAAGTGCTATCCGCTTGAGTAAGAATGCAAGCTTTCATTCAAGGTCTAAGCATATAGAAGTCCGTTATCATTGGATTCGAGATGTGTTGTATTCCAAGCAAATGCAACTTGAGAAGGTTCACACTGATGATAATGGGGCTGATATGTTGACTAAAGTGGTGATAAGGAAGAAGCTTGAAGTATGCCGCCGGCTCGCTGGCATGGCTACCGGAAGGCAGTGAGACCCTCCATGATATCGGGAGGGGGAGTTTGTTGGGCTATGGAGGTGTGTTGGCAGCCCAACATCAGCCCACACAAGTCCAACACATATGAACCGTTGATCTGTTCTGCATCCAACGGTTGTGAGTATTTCCTGGTGAAGGGAGCAAGGAGAAAACCCTAGCCACCCCACCCCTTGCTGCTGGTGGCTGCCATTCATGAGAGTGAGAGAGAGAGAGCATACAAGAGAAAACACAACCTGAGAGAGGAAGAAGAAGAAGTAGAGGTTCTGTCTAGATTTGCTGCATCTGACTAGACAGTCTTTAAGCTGGTGGTTGGAGGCTCAAACGTGCTTGGATCGACCCCAAACTTGGTGATCTCATTCCTTACTTTGAGTACTTTGATCTGGTTAGCTGGTTTGAGGATTGGGTCAGTGGAGCGTCAGATTTGAGAGTGGTTTTGTCAGCTCTGACTGCTGAAGTTTCAGAACAGAGTAGTTTTGGGAGACGAACAGTTTGGGTAGGCAAACGATGTCTGATTGAGCTGAAATTTGGAGGGGATCTCAAGAACTCGTGTGTCTATTTGTCTGCCAAATTTGGTGCTGTTTGGTTCAGCGGTTTAAGAGCCGTTTTCAAAACACCAAGGGCATGAAGCTGTGTAAACTCGCTTTGCTGAAATCTTACTTTTGTGGTTGTTGTTGCTTTGTTGCGGTTGGCAACGTGGAGAGTGTGTTGTAAATCTCTCTGGAGGTTCTAGAAAAGACTTTGTACTCATCATTCTCATAGTGAATTTGTGTGGACCGGTCGGTCCACAACCGTGGTTTTTTACTCTTCAAGTTGAGGAGGTTTTTCCACGTTAAATCATGTGTCACATGTGCATGTTGTTTGTGTTATTCCGCTGCGTACTTGTTGGTTGAAGCAGTCCTCAAAGTTCATCACAAGTGGAGGGGGTTGTGTAGTGTGCATATCTGCCGTGTCGGTGAATTTGTGCAACACATTGTTGCTGTCCAGCCCCAACATCACAAAAATGTTTTCATACGATATCAATATGTCAATATTAGTCCTTTTCAGCCTAGAGTAGAACCTTTTTCACACGAGTCTTGGTACTCCTTATAAACAACAAATTGTAACAGTGACCCAATATATTCAGCCCATATAAAAAAATCCTAGTAAGCAGTAACTGTGAACATAGGCAAACGACCTGGCGAGACGTTATCGCTTTTATAAATATATTTTTCGTACTGTTATTCAGCGCAGACATTACACATCCGGGCCCAAGAAGCTAGTTTGGCAAGATTTCGAGTTATCCCTAGACTGGATGATTAGTACTCCCTCTATAAAGAAATATAAGCGCGGTTAGATTTCTACTTTAGTGATTTAAGGGCTCTTATATTTCTTTGTTGTGGGAGTACCTGCAATTCTCTCTTTGTACAAATGGAACGTATGACTATATTTGTAGTTGTATTATAAAACTGGATGGTTTTGTAAGCTGTAAAGTTGAAAGAACTGCTTCTAATATGACTACAAGAGAATCACAGAAAATATTTACAGCCGATTCTCCGGTTGTAAAATGCTACTACCTCCGTAATTAAATATAATTCATTTTTACATTTCAAATTGAACTGTAAAAACATCTTATATTTAGTTGCGGAGGTAGTACCTGCAATATGTAGTTTTTTCATGATTTTTAACCCTATAGTATGTTTACAGAACCCTATGGCAAAGCTACCTTCTCCGCTTCTAATACGACTACAAGAGAATTGTGCAAGTGCTATCGATGACTTCAAGAGAATCGCAAAAATGTTTTCATACGACATCAATACGTCAATATTAGTCCTTTTGAGCCTAGAGTAGAACCATTTCCACACGATTCTTGGTACTCCTTATAACCAGAAAATTGTAATGGTGACACAATATATTCAGCCCATATAGAAAAACCCTACTCCCTCCTTTCCGGTTTATAGGGCTCAATTCAAAAATCTCACCAACCAAGGTAGATGATGAGTGGTGAAATACTTTTTGTAATTTGCAAAAGCGCCCAATTAGTACTCTTGTTTTCCACACAAAATATGTTTACCGATGTATTAATTGCAATGCATGCATGCATAAAATACATGCATTGGTCAATTTTCTCTTAATATTTGCATGCAATGATTTAATGCACCTTGAAATATGAACTTGTGATGGGGAACAACCAAATTGAGCCTTATAAAATGGAAAAGTAAGATTTTGAGATAAACTCTATAAACCGGAAAGGATGGAGTAGTAAGCAGTAGTAACTATGAACATAGGAAAACGATCTGGCGAGATGATTGATGCCTTAAGCGAGGGTTTTGTAATTGTTGAACTCGAGAAGGATATATGTGCAGCATCTGCAGCTCTTCTCCCGTTCTTTATTCTCCACTCTTTTGCTTTCAAGGGGATGGAAAAGAAGGCAAAATTTGTAGCTGGGGATGCCTTTGAACGTTTGACGAGTGGTCATTGCTTATTCGCTACTCCTCCCTTCAAAGGGACTGGATGGAAGAAATCAGCGAAGCCTTTTCAAAAAGGAAAAAAACAATTCTTAGAGGAACACATGTTGATTTCTTCTGCTTTTCGTATTCTAACTTTAAATCCTAGTTTTGGGTCATTTTCATGGCTTTGAAGCTTTGAAACCCTTGACGATGGGACAGAGAGAGAAGATAGCTTTGCCATCCGTGAAAACAATTCTCAGAGGAACACATGGCTATTGTATGACTTTGTCAGGTCTTGTGAGAATAATTAATAAAGTGGCCGCATGCATCGCCCAGATGCAGAGGCCGGGGGTCATCCTCCTTTTCTAAAAAAAATCAGCGCAGACGTTACACATTCGGGGCCCAAGAAGCTAATTTAGCAAGATTTCGAGTTATCCCTAGACTGGATGATTAGTACTTGCAATTCTCTCTTGTACAAATGGGAAATATGATTCTATTTGTAGTCGTATTATAAAACTGGATGGTTTTGTAAGCTGTAAAGTTGAAATAATCACAGAAAATATTTCCAGCTAATTCTCCGGTTGTAAATTGCTACTACAAGTGATATTCAAATGAACTGCAAAAACGAATTATATTTAGTTACGGAAGTAGTACCTGCAATAAGCTCGCCTACTATGTGTAGATTTTCCATGATTTTTAACCCTAGAGTATTGTACAAGTGATATTGACGACTACAAGAGAATCGCAAAAATGTTTTCATACGACATCAATACGTCAATATTTAGTCTTTTCACACTAGAGTAGATCAGTAGAAGCGCTGCGTAGATACCTTTTTAGCAAGAGTCTTGATGATTTTTTTTAAAGAACACGAGTCTTGGTACTCCTTATTATAAACAGAAAATCGTACTAGTAATGAAGCAACATACTTAGCACGTATAGAAATCCTAGTGACCGTGAACAGAGGAAAACGACCTGGGGGAGACGATTGATGCCTCAAGGGAGGGTTTTGCAATTGCGGAACTCGAGAAGGATATATGTGCCCGTTCTTTGCTTCCTCTCTTTTGCTTTCAAGGGGATGGAAAGGAAGGCAAAATTTGCAGCCGGGGATGGCTTTGAACGTTTGACGAGTAGTCATTGCTTATTCGCCACTCCTCCCTTCAAGGGACTACCGGACGGAAGAAATCAGCCCAATCCTTTTCAAAAAGGAAAAAAACATCTCAGAGGAACACATGTTGATTTCTTCTGCTTTCCCTATTTTTTTAACTTTAAATGCCGGTTTTGGGTCATTTTCATGGCTTTGAAGCTTTGAAACCCTTGACGATGGGACAGAGAGAGAAGATAGCTTTGCCACTTGTGAAAAGGATCGGCATCTATCTCGTCGAAGCTGTCGTGCCTCGTGTCGGCTAGCTCCGCCTCATTGTTGGACTGAACAAAATACTAACCTTTTCATTTCAATTGGACTCGACAAAATAACCTAATCCCTGGCGACAAACGACGCTCTTCTAGAACCCTGGACGTAGACGACCGGCCGGTCCTACAAACGCCTAGAGCACACGCTTAAAAAAACACTACGACGAGAACGGCGTTGCGGCGGGAATTCGTAGATGGGTCACGGGTGATTCCATTTTTTTAGCAACGTACTCGTAGTACTAGACTAGATGGATGATTCCTGTCGTTCAATGTTTCGTACTACCCCGGCTTTTGAACGGACGGATAATCCTGGTCCGGCATTGACGGCGGAGTACGGTCGATCTAGGCTCTAGGGCGAGCTTTTTGCCGCAATTATTAGTAAGCTTGACCGGCTGTTCTCGCTAGTACAGGTGGTTAGTTTTGTGGTGCAGTACGTTCTACGCAGCCAAATGATGGCGACCAGCCGTACCACGGAAGCAAAGACACAAGAAACCCTCGAGTGTTCCGGACGAATTACCAGATGTAGACGATGCGATCCACACTCTTGCACCCGTTTGCGGTCTGGATTCCGATCCTGATAAGACCCATCGTTCAGATCCGTGCCAAAGCAATTAGCGTAAGCATGGGAGATTGATTAGTCGAAGACATAAGCAACATGAGTAAGGATGTACGTAGAAGTAGAACAGTAAAACCGCAGAATGCTTAAATTATGGAGAAGAGAATGGAGAGTGACTCGGAGGGAATATCCTATTCCGAGAGGGAGCGTGGTCATAGATGTTGCGGTGGCGGCGGGGCCCACCGGGACGCTGACAGCTTGGTCAAAGACGGGAAAAAATACTAATAAATCTAATAAGAGGTTCCCAGTAGTTTTGCAGGAGGGGCGTAGGTGTAGTCAAACGTGGGAAGGGGCGACGGGATCGGCGCTTGACCGCATCGCGCCCGTCCGGCAGCGCCACGGATGGCCCGGATCGGTCTGGCGCCGCGCGGCCCGGCGGCCCCAGCGGTCGGTCGGGAGTAAAGCTCTGGAGGACCACCCTCGGGCATTGATGGAGCCGCCTGGGGGCATGATTGGGCAATCATGCGTCTCCCCCGAGGCGCACGAATCTCGAGGCGTTGCACGCACCGGTGCGCTTCGCAAAGTTGCAATAGCGATGCCGTCATGTTTGATGTGACCGCTGTTGGCGTACATTCTACTACCTCCCTCCTGGTTTACTGATCCACTGTAATCTCTATGCAAAAATTTTATCATAATTTTAACTAACAAAATGTTTATGCATGTCATAAAAATTATATCATTAAAAATTATGTTTAAATACGAATTCAACGATATAATTTTTATTGACATGCATTAATATTTTACCAGTTAAAACTTTGCTTAAAATTTAGCATAAATTACAAAGAAGAGCAGTAAACCAGGACGGAGGTAGTAGTTTAATTGTGCTATTTTTTTTACTTTGTACTATTTTCGTCCTGGTTTATTGATCTTCTTATAGTAGTAGTATTTTATGCTAAATTTTGATCAACGATTTAATTAATAGACTGTTAATGCATGTCACTTAAATCTGTGGTCAAATTTTGACGTAAAATACGAAGAAGATCAATGAACCAGGACGAAGGTAGTAAGTTTTAGTCTGTTTAAAACCTGCATTGTAAACACTGCGGAAGTCTAGTCTCACACCTGCATGCTAGTAGTAGTAACAGTAGTAGTACCCGTACGTGCACTTCGTGCTGAAATGGAAAGGTACCTGCGTCCAAAGCGAGAAACTGTTTTTCCACGGCCACCTTCGTGTTCACATACACGTCTAGTGCTTGGTAATATTGATCTGTCGTTTAACGCGTGTGCTTAACTTAGCACCATTTTCATGTTGCCCGTGCGTCGCTGGTTAGTTATAAAATATGCTGATCCCCACTGAGCTGGACTGCCGGACCTCTCGTTCAATTCACACCTCTGCCTCTTCGACCGCTTGCGCTTGGCTCGTCGCCGCCTGATACTGCCCTGAGAAAATCTAGACTTTTTCACATGAATTTCCCCCATATCGAGTGAGTCGGCCAGTCTCGTCAGTGACCTGTCTGCCTCTGCGCCGATCGGTTGGCTGGTGGGAGCACGCACGTAGAACAAACGACAAGAGAGGATCGCGGAAATCTCGTTGCGCAACGAAAGGCGCGCCTCCTCGCACGCACACGTCCAGACGTGAGATGTGTTTGCGCTTTGCTGGAGCACTAGCTAGAGACTGGAGCGAGCGCAACGGCGACGGGTAAGCAACGGGTGACGACGCCCGGTCAAATTCACTGTTTTAACCTTTTTGTTGTCTTTTAGCTGCATCTGATCCTTTCCTGAAAAAAAAAATCGGATCTGACTGTTTTCTTACCGCCACCCGAGCTGTCGGTAGGCTAAAACGTCTTACCGTCACATAGGCTGGTGGTAGGGACCGCGTCAACATCGACGACGCCGTTTGCCGTGCTGGCGTGGATAAGTGGCTACCGCCACTGGCGGTAGGGTTAGGCAGCCTATCGTCAGAGAAGGTGGTGGTAGGGTGCCGAATGCACAAAACCAATGGCTGGGGGGTTCAGTGGGCCCCACAAGCCACCCATTCGCCCCCAAATCCTTTCTTCCTCGAGCTCAGCCCCTCTCCCCCCTCTCTCCCCCGTCCTAGGGCTTCATCAAATTCTTCTTCATTGCTTGAGTTATCTCCGGTGGATTGAGGCAATTTTCATCACTAAAGGTACCGCACCCACTCCCTTCTTTTTGGTTGGTTGGAATCAACTTATTTGATGACATTGATTACTTTTATGCAAACCCTAGTTGTGCTCATTGTCGCGCCCCGATAGCGGGGTCCCAGATTGCTCACTCGCAGCCCACGGCGTGGTTTCGCTTAGCAGCCTGCACGCCCATCTTCATCAACAAGGCATTCAAGACCTCGCGAGGGGCAAGCCTCGCGAGGCGACGACGCAAGACCTCCTCAGAGCGGCCTCGCCAGCAGGCTCGCGAGGGGTGAGAGATCAAGGCAAGACAAACCTCGCGAGGTTCTCGTGACATGAGCCATGACGACGAGACTAAAGGGCGGGTGCCGGCCTTGTGCAGCGTCCTTGTTTCACCTTTGGTGCTAAGGAGGCAAGCGCAGGCGCGGAGTACCGAGGCATCAAGCAAAGGTTTCCATATTGATGCAACGAGACCAAGACCAGCAGGACGGCAAGACGGAGGTCACCATGGAGCCCAAGGCGGCGTCACCACCAGAGTCTTTTGCAGGCGAAGACCGCTTTTATCAGGATAAGCTGTACTAGCTGTCCCCTTTCAAATTGGCCGTTGTTGGCTCCCTTGCCGCTCATTATTTGGAGAGGGGACCAGGGCCTATATAAGTAGAACTAGCCACCACCGTAGGAGAGAACTCATTGAGAGGCAGCTCGATCTCATCTTGAGTAATCCTCACCCACACAAGCTGGCCAAGCACAAGAACACCTCATCCTCAGGAGGCTGTTCTTCCCCCTTTGTACTGTTCATCATCAGCCCAAGAGGCAATCCACCACCACCACACTGGAGTAGGGTATTACACCACAACGGTGGCCCGAACCAGTATAAATCTTGTGTCTCTTGTGTTGTGAGTTCGTTGAGTTCGTCCGTGAGATCTTACCAAGCTAGGGCGTGGATCGGTAGGGAAAGAACTTCGCGCGCACCCCAGAGTTCGAACCTTAAGGGTTTTGCGAACCGTGATCCGACATTTGGCGCGCTGTAGGTGCGCCAAGCTTCTTCCATCGCTCGCCACGCCGCTTCATCGTCTCCATGACGGGACGACGCGCGCGCGCCGAAGCGCCGGCTGCCTCGCCACCGCGTTGCTCGGGACGGCCTCGCCGGCGGGCCACCCTGCGTTCTCCGTCGCCGCCGCTAACGCCGCCACCGCCCGTGGGGAACGAGCATCAGCGCCTCGCTGCACCCCTCGGTGCGGCGGGACGGCCACACCGCCACTCCATCGCTGACACCCGCTGGTTCTTCGTCTCACGCTCGTCGCGCTCCCACGGACGCATGAGCCGCGCTCCTCATGGCGACGAAGCTCTCGCGCTACCGCCCGCCGACGACCTCTCACGAGGACTGGCTCAACCGCATCGCCGAGCTTGTCCGCGCCGCAGGGGCTCCTCCGCCGCCCCTCTCTCTACCTCGCCCTCCGCCAGCCACGGGCGACGTAGCTCACGGAGCACCTCCACCACCTCTGCACCAAGACGGCGCCCTGGCGCTAAGGCGCGCGGCTCCACGGCGCGACCCCCCACCGCGTCCGGCGCCCGCGCGTGAAGAAAGTGTTGGGGAACGTAGTAATTTCAAAAAATTTCCTACGCACACGCAAGACCATGGTGATGGCGTAGCAACGAGAGGAGAGTGTCCGCCCACGCACTGTGAGACCGAAAGCGGAAGCGCTATAACAACGCTGTTGATGTAGTCGACGCCTTCACGATCCGACCGATCCAAGCACCGAACGACGGCACCTCCGAAGTTACGCACACGCTCAGCTCGATGACGATCCCCTGACCGATCCAAAGAAAGTGTCGGGATGAGTTCCACAAGACGACGGCGCAGGACGATGATGATGCTCCACCGACGCAGGGCTTCGCCTAAGCTCCATGACGATATGACTTCTCCCGCGCAGGCTTCGCTTAAGCTCCGCGACGATATGACGAAGTGGAATATGGTGGAGGGGGCACCGCACACGGCTAAGGAACGATCCGTAGATCAACTTGTGTGTTCTGGGTGCCCCGCCTCAGATATAAAGGAGCAAGGGGTGCGGCCAGCCCAAGGCAAGGCCGAGGAGTCCTACTCCCACCGGAGTAGGACTCCCTTCCTAGTTGGATTAGGATTGGAGGAGGGAAGAGGGAAGGGGCCGCCTCTCCTTGTCCTATTCGGACTAGAGGGGAGGGGGCACGCGGCCTGCCCTGGCCGCCCGTCCTCTTCTCCCTATGGCCCATCAAGGCCCATAGACCCCGGGGTTCCGTAACCCCGGTGTTCAAGAACTTCTGCTTTCATCCGAACCTTCCAAGTCCAAACATAGGCTTCCAATATATCAATCTTTATGTCTCGACCATTTCGAGACTCCTCGTCATGTCCGTGATCACATCCGGACTCAACAACCTTCGTACATCAAAACTTATAAACTCATAATGAACTGTCATCGAACGTTAAGCGTGCGGACCCTACGGGTTCGAGAACTATGTAGACATGACCTAGAACCATTCTCGGTCAATAACCAATAGCGGAACCTGGATGCCCATATTGGTTCCTACATATTCTACGAAGATCTTTATCGGTCAAACCGCATAACGATATCGTTGTTCCTTTTGTCATCGGTATGTTACTTACCCGAGATTCGATCGTCGGTATCCAATATCTAGTTCAATCTGCTACGGTAAGTCTCTTTACTCGTTCCGTAATACATCATCTCACAACTAACTCATTAGTTGTAATGCTTGCAAGGCTTATGTGATGTGTATTACCGAGAAGGCCCAGAGATACCTCTCCGACAATCGGAGTGACAAAACCTAATCTCAAATACGCCAACCCAACAAGTACCTTTGGAGACACCTGTAGTACTCCTTTATAATCACCCAGATTACGTTGTGACGCTTGGTAGTACCCAAAGTGTTCCTCCGTAAACGGAGTTGCATAATCTCATAGTTACAGTGAACATGTATAGGTCATGAAGAAAGCATTAGCAATATACTAAACGATCAAGTGCTAAGCTAACGGAATGGGTCATGTCAATCACATCATTCTCCTAATGAGGTGATCCCATTAATCAAATGACAACACATGTCTATGGTTAGGAAACACAACCATCTTTGATTAATGAGCTAGTCTAGTAGAGGCATACTAGTGACTATCTGCTTGTCTATGTATTCACACATGTATTATGTTTCCGTTAATACAATTCTAGCATGAATAATAAACATTTATCATGGTATAAGGAAATAAATAATAACTTTATTATTGCCTCTAGGGCATATTTCCTTCAGTCTCCCACTTGCACTAGAGTCAATAATCTAGATTACACAAGAATGATTCTAACACCCATGGAGTCTTGGTGCTGATCATGTTTTGCTCGTGGAAGAGGCTTAGTCAACGGTCCGCAACATTCAGATCCGTATGTATTTTGCAAATCTCTATGTCTCCCACTTGGACTTGGTCCCGAATGGAATTGAAGCGCCTCTTGATATGCTTGGTCCTCTTGTGAAATCTGGATTCCTTTGCCAAGGCAATTGCACCAAGATTGTCACGAAGATCTTCATCGGTCCCGATGCACTAGGTATGACACCTAGATCGAAATGAACTCTTTCATCCAAACTCCTTCATTTGCTGCGCTCAAGCAGCTATGTACTCCGCTTCACATGTAGATCCCGCCACGACGCTTTGTTTAGAACGCACCAACCGACAGCTCCACCGCTTAATAAAAACACGATCCGGTTTGCGATTTAGAATCGTCGGATCGTGTCAAAGCTTGCATCGACGTAACCATTTACGACTAGCTCTTTGTCACCTCCATATACGAGAAACATATCCTTAGTCCTTTTCGTGTATTTCAGATGTTCTTGACCGCTGTCCAAATGATCCACTCTCGATTACTTTGGTACCTTCCTGCCAAGCTTACAGCTAAGCATACGTCAGTCTGGTACACAACATTGCATACATAATAGAGCCTATGGCTGAAGCATAGGAACATCTTTCATTTTCTCTCTATCTTCTCATTGTGGTCGGGCATTGAGTCCGACTCAATCTTACACCTTGTAATACAGTAAAAACCTTTCTTTGCTCGATCCATTTTGAACTTCTTCAAAACTTTATCAAGGTATGTGCTTTGTGAAAGTCCAATTAAGCGCCTTGATCTATCTCTATAGATCTTGATGCCCAATATGTAAGCAGCTTCACCGAGGTCTTTCATTGAAAAACTTTTATTCAAGTATCCTTTTATGCTATCCAGAATTCTATATCATTTCCAATCAATAATATGTCGTCCACATATAATATCGTAAATGCTACTGAGCTCCCACTCACTTTCTTGTAAATACAAAGCTTCTCCAAAAGTCTCAGATAAAACCATATGCTTTGATCACACTATCAAAGCGCTTATTCCAACTCCGAGAGGCTTGCACTGCACCATAAATTGATCGCTGGAGCTTGCACACTTTGTTAGCACCCTTTGGATCAACAAAACCTTCCGTTGCATCATATACAACTCTTCTTCTAGAAATCCATTCAAGAATGCAGTTTTACATCCATTTGCCAAATTTCATAATCATAAAATGCGGCAATTGCTAACATGATTCGGACAGACTTAAGCATCGCCACGGGTGAGAAAGTCTCATCGTAGTCAACCCCTTGAACTTGTCGAAAACCTTTCGCAACAAGTCGAGCTTTGTAGACAGCTACATTACCATCGGCGTCGGTCTTCTTCTTAAAGATCCATTTATTCTCAATGGCTTGCCGATCATCGGCAAGTCAACCAAAGTCCATACTTTGTTCTCATACATGGATCCCATCTCAGATTTCATGGCTTCCACCATTTCGCGAATCTGGGCTCACCATCGCTTCTTCATAGTTTGTAGGTTCGCCATGGTCAAGTAACATGACTTCCGAATAGGATTACCGTACCACTCAGTGCGATTTTACTCGTTGACCCACGAAGTTCAAGAGTAACTTGATGTGAAGCTTCATGATCATCATCATTAGTTTCCTCACTAATTGGTGTAGTTGTCACAGAACCGTTTCTTGTGATGAACTACTTTCCAATAAGGCAGCAGATCTGATTATCTCATCAAGTTCTACTTTCCTCCCACTCACTTCTTTCGAGAGAAACTCCTTCTCTAGAAAGGATCCGAATTTAGCAACGAAAACCTTGCCTTCAGATCTGTGATAGAAAGTGTACCCAACAGTCTCCTTTGGGTATCCTATGAAGACACATTTCTCCGATTTGGGTTCGAGCTTATCTGGTTGAAGTTTCTTCACATAAGCGTCGCAGCCCCAAACTTTAAGAAACGACAACTTTGCTTTCTTGCCAAACCACAGTTCATACGGTGTCGCTTCAACGGATTTAGATGGTGCCCTATTTAACGTGAATGCGGCCGCCTCTAAAGCATATCCCCAAAACGATAGCGGTAAATCGGTAAGAGACATCATAGATCGCACCATATCAAGTAAAGTACGACACGACGCTCGGACACACCATTTCTCTCTGGTGTTACGGTGGCGTGAGTTGCTAAACTATTCCACATTGTTTCAAATGTAAACCAAACTCAGAACTCAAATATTCTCCTCCACGATCCGATCAGAAACTTTATTTTCTTGTTACGATGATTTTCTACTTCACTCTGAAACTCTTTGAACTTTTCAAATGTTTCAGATTTGTGTTTCATTAAGTAGATATACCCATATCTGCTCAAATCATCTGTGAAGGTGAGAAAATAACGATACCGCCAAGGCCTCAACATTTATTGGACCACAAACATCAGTATGTATGATTTCCAACAAATCAGTTGCTCGCTCCATCGTTCTGGAGAACGGCGTTTTGGTCATCTTGCCCATGAGGCATGGTTCGCAAGTACCAAGTGATTCATAATCAAGTGATTCCAGAAGCCCATCACTATGGAGTTTCTTCATGCGTTTTACACCAATATGACCTAAACGGCAGTGCCACAAATAAGTTGCATTATCATTATCAACTCTGCATCTTTTGGTTTCAACACTATGAATATGTGTATTACTACTATCGAGATTCAATAAAAATAGACCATTCTTCAAGGGTGCGTGACCATAAAAGATATTACTCATATAAATAGAACAACCGTTATTCTCTGATTTAAATGAATAACCGTATCGCATCAAACAAGATCCAGATATAATGTTCATGCTCAACGCTGGCACCAAATAACAATTATTTAGGTCTAAAACTAATCCCGAAGGTAGATGTAGAGGTAGCGTGTCGACCGTGATCACATTGACTTTGGAACCGCTTTCCCACGCGCATCGTCACCTCGTCCTTTGCCGTTGCTCGTCTATTCCGTAGTCCCTGCTTCGAGTTGCAAATATTAGCAATGTAACCAGTATCAAATACCAAGTGCTACTACGAGCTCTAGTAAGGTACACATCAATAACATGTATATCACATATACCTTTGTTCACTTTGCCATCCTTCTTATCCGCCAAATACTTGGGGCAGTTCCGCTTCAAAGTGTCCGGTCGCGCTTGCAGAAAAACACTCGGTTTGTGCTTAGGTCCAGACTTGGGTTTCTTCTCTTGAGCAGCAACTTTCTTGCTGTTCTTTTGAAGTTTCCTTCTTCTTTCCTTTGCCCTTTTCTTGAAACTAGTGGTCTTGTTGACCATCAACACTTGATGCTCTTTCTTGATTTCTACCTCCGCTGCTTTTAGCATTGCGTAAGAGCTCGGAATTGTTTTGGTCATCCCTTGCATATTATAGTTCATCACGAAGCTCTTGTAGCTTGGTGGCAGTGATTGGAGAATTTCATCAATGACACTATCATCCGGAAGAGTAACTCCCAGTTGAATCAAGTGATTATTATACCCAGACATTTTGAGTATATGTTCACCGAAGAACTATTCTCCTCCATCTTGCAGCTATAGAACTTATTGGAGACTTCATATCTCTCAATCCGGGCATTTGCTTGAAATATTAACTTCAACTCCTGGAACATCTCATATGCTCCATGACGCTCAAAACGCCGTTGAAGACCCGGTTCTAAGCCGTAAAGCATGGCACATCGAACTATCGAGTAGTCATCAGCTTTGCTCGCCAGACGCTCACAACTTCGGCGTTGCTCTCAGCAGCAGTTCGGCACCCAGCGGTGCTTCCGGGACGTAATTCTTTCATGCAGCAATGAGGATAATCCTCAAGTTATGGACCCAGTCCGTGTAATTGCTACCATCATCTTTCAACTTTGCTTTCTCAAGGAACGCATTAAAATTCAACGGAACAACAACACGAGCCATCTATCTACAAGAAACATAGACAAGCAAAAATACTATCAGTACTAAGTTCATGATAAATTTAAGTTTAATTAATCATATTAAAACCTCCCACTTAGATGACATCTCTCTAGTCATCCAAGTGATTACGTGATCCAAATTAACTAAACCATGTCCGATCATCACGTGAGATGGAGTAGTTTCAATGGTGAACATCACTATGTTGATCATATCTACTATATGATTCACGCCGACCTTCGGTCTCCGTGTTCCGAGGCCATATCTGTTATATGCTAGGCTCGCCAAGTTTAACCTGAGTATTCCGCGTGTGCAACTGTTTTGCACTCGTTGTAGATGGACGAGAACTTATCACACCCAATCATCACGTGGTGTCCGGGTACTACGAACTTTTAGCAATGTTGCATACTCGTGGAGAACACCTCTTGATTATTTTAGTGAGAGATCATCTTATAATGCTACCGTCAATCAAAGCAAGATAAGATGCATAAAGGATAAACATCACATGCAATCAATATAAGTGATATGATATGGTCATCATCATCTTGTGCTTGTGATCTCCATCGCCAAGCACCGCTATGATCACCATCATCACCGCGCGACACCTTGATCTCCATCGTAGCATCGTTGTCGCCTCGCCAACTATTGCTTCTACGACTATCGCATCTTGCTTAGTGATAAAGTAAAGCAATTACATGGCATTTGCATTTCATACAATAAAGCGACAACCTTATGGCTCCTGCCGCCATTGCCAATAACTCGTTACAAAACATGATCATCTCATACAATAAAATATAGCATCACGCCTTGACCACATCACATCACAACATGCCCTGCAAAACAAGTTAGACGTCCTCTACTTTGTTGTTGCAAGTTTTACGTGGCTGCTACGGGCTGAGCAAGAACCGTTCTTACCTACGCATCAAAACCACAACGATAGTTTGTCAAGTTGGTGCTGTTTTAACCTTCGCAAGGACCGGGCGTAGCCACACTCGGTTCAACTAAAGTGAGAGAAACCGACACCACGGTCACCTTTAAGCAACTAGTGCTCAAGCGGTGAAACCAGTCTCGCGAAGCGTCGACGCGTAATGTCGGTCCGGGCCGCTTCATCTCACAATACCGCCAACCAAAGTATGACATGCTGGTAAGCAGATGACTTATATCGCCCACAACTCACTTGTGTTCTACTCGTGCACATGACATCAACGATAAAACCAGGCTCGATGCCATGCTGGGGAACGAGTAATTTCAAAAATTTCCTACGCACACGCAAGACCATGGTGATGGCATAGCAACGAGAGGGGAGATGTCTGTCCACGCACCCTGTGAGACCGAAAGCGAAGCGTTATAACAACGCGGTTGATGTAGTCGACGCCTTCACGATCCGACCGATCCAAGCACCGAACGACGGCACCTCCGAAGTTCGCACACGCTCAGCTCGATGACGATCCCCGGACTCGATCCAGAAAGTGTCGGGATGAGTTCCACAAGACGACGGCGTGCAGGACGATGATGATGCTCCACCGACGCAGGGCTTCACCTAAGCTCCGCGACGATATGACTTCTCCGCGCAGGCTTCGCCTAAGCTCCGCGACGATATGACCGAAGTGGAATATGGTGGAGGGGGCACCGCACACGGCTAAGGAACGATCCGTAGATCAACTTGTGTGCCTGGGGTGCCCCCGCCTCCGTATATAAAGGAGCAAGAGGTGCGGCCAGCCCAAGGGGGCGCCGAGGAGTCCTACTCCCACCGAGTAGGACTCCCCCTTCCTAGTTGGATTAGGATTGGAGGAGGGAAGAGGGAAGGCGCCCCTCTCCTTGTCCTATTCGGACTAGAGAGGAGGGGGGCGCGCCTGCCCTGGCCGCCCTTCCTCTTCTCCCTATGGCCCATCAAGGCCCATAGACCCCGGGGTTCCGTAACCCCGGTGTTCCGTAACTTCGGTTTTCATCCGAACCTTCCAAGTCCAAACATAGGCTTCCAATATATCAATCTTTATGTCTCGACCATTTCGAGACTCCTCGTCATGTCCGTGATCACATCCGGACTCAACAACCTTCGTACATCAAAACTTATAAACTCATAATGAACTGTCATCGAAACGTTAAGCGTGCGGACCCTACGGGTTCGAGAACTATGTAGACATGACCTAGAACCATTCTCGGTCAATAACCAATAGCGGAACCTGGATGCCCATATTGGTTCCTACATATTCTACGAAGATCTTTATCGGTCAAACCGCATAACGATATCGTTGTTCCTTTTGTCATCGGTATGTTACTTACCCGAGATTCGATCGTCGGTATCCAATACCTAGTTCAATCTCGTTACCGTAAGTCTCTTTACTCGCTCCGTAATACATCATCTCACAACTAACTCATTAGTTGTAATGCTTGCAAGGCTTATGTGATGTGTATTACCGAGAAGGCCCAGAGATACCTCTCCGACAATCGGAGTGACAAAACCTAATCTCAAATACGCCAACCCAACAAGTACCTTTGGAGACACCTGTAGTACTCCTTTATAATCACCCGATACGTTGTGACGTTTGGTAGTACCCAAAGTGTTCCTCCGTAAACGGAGTTGCATAATCTCATAGTTAGTGAACATGTATAGGTCATGAAGAAAGCATTAGCAATATACTAAACGATCAAGTGCTAAGCTAACGGAATGGGTCATGTCAATCACATCATTCTCCTAATGAGGTGATCCCATTAATCAAATGACAACACATGTCTATGGTTAGGAAACACAACCATCTTTGATTAATGAGCTAGTCTAGTAGAGGCATACTAGTGACTATCTGTTTGTCTATGTATTCACACATGTATTATATTTCCGGTTAATACAATTCTAGCATGAATAATAAACATTTATCATGGTATAAGGAAATAAATAATAACTTTATTATTGCCTCTAGGGCATATTTCCTTCAGAAAGAAGCTGTCAAGAAGTCCCTCGACTGCAAGAGAACGCTCCGCCACTCCTCGCACCGCCGTGCCAGGATCGTTCGCCACGGCAAGGCCCCGCGCCGCTTGCCGTAGCGGTGCGCGGGCGTCAAGACCAAGCTCAACCTCCAAGGCGGGCCCCGGTGACCACAGCTGGCTGTCGGGCCTTCACTCCCGAGCTGTGTAGCGTCGCCTGGCCGGGCAAGTTCAAGCCAGATCTGCCTCCTCGCTACGACGGCACACCCGACCCTGTGGAGTTACTGCAGCTCTACGAGCTGAGCATCGAGGCGGCCAACGACGACGAGAAAGTCATGTCGAACTGGTTCCTATGGCGCTCAAAGACGGCGCCCGTTCGTGACTCCTGAACCTGCCTCCAGGCTCGATATCCTCCTGGGACGAGATGCGCGTCCGCTTCGTCGCCAACTTCCAAGGCACTCGTGACCGCCCCCCGACCGCGGGTGACCTGCGTAGCATCAAGCAACAACCAGGAGAGACCCTCCAGAAGCACATCCAGCGCTTCAACAACGTTCGTCTCAAGATACCCAAGGTGACGGACGAGGCCATCATCTCCGCGTTCTCCGATGGCGTCCGTGATGTCAAGATGAAGGAGGAGCTTGCTATCCACGAGGAGCTGTGCACGTCCCCAGAGTTGTTCAACCTGGCGACCAAGTGCGCCAGAGCTGAGGAGGGGCGCCCCTCCCTCCTCGAGCTCCCGGCTACGGACCCGGAGGAGAAGAAAGCCAAGGCCAAGGGCGTGAAGCGCAAGGGAGCAGCCGTGCTCGCGGCGGAACCGGACACCAAGCGCGGCAGAGATAAGCCCGAGTCATCTAAGAGCAGCCGACCGTTTTGCGCCTTCCATAACCTGCATACCCACAACACCAGCGACTGTCAAGAGCTCAGAGCCATTCGAGAAGGACGCTTCGGTCGACGCACCGAGCGCAGCGACCGGGGCTACGGCCGAGGAGGAGGACGTGGTGGCGGACGTTGGGACGACCGCGGCCCGCGCCAGGAGTGGCGCGACCGGCCTCGTAAGGACCGCTGGCAGGATCAGCCTCGCGAGGGCGCCTGGAGGGACCAGCCTCGTGAGGATCGTCCTCAGGGCGACGTCGGTCTTCCCCCACTACCGCCACCACCAAGAAGGAATGACGACCGCCATCAAGACGAGGGGGCTGGGGGCTTCCAGGAGCCGCGTGCTATCGCCTGTATCTTGGGCGGAGCTCAGGCCCCAGCCTCACAGCGAATCTTCAAACAGTTTGCTCGTGAAGTGAATGTAGTCCTCCCCAAGCTCGAGGCCACACGCCCGCTCACGTGGTCCAAGTGCGCCATCACCTTCAGTTCGGCGAATCAGCTCAAGTGCGCGGCTACCGCAGGCGCCCTCCCGATGCTTTGCTCCCCAGTCATCAGCAACGTGCAAGTCACCAAGACCCTCATCGACGACGGCGCAGGGCTCAACGTCATGTCCGTCGACATGTTCGACAACCTCCAAGTGCCATATGACCAGCTTCAGCCTACCAAGCCTTTCTCAGGAATAACCGACGGTTCCACCACACCGATAGGGCAGGTCCGCCTCCCTGTCACCTTTGGAGAACGCAAGAACTACCGCACCGAACTCATCGACTTCGACGTCGCGCACATCGTCTGCCGTACAATGCCATCCTCGGGTATCCAGCCCTGGCCAAATTCATGGCGGTGACCCATCACGGCTACAACGTCCTCAAGATGTTGGGAAGCGGCGGAATCATCACAGTCCCGTGCGAAGAAAGTGATGCGGCGTGCTCCCTCGAGCGTGCCTTCCAAGCTGTAGCAATCGACGACCCCGACAGCAAGGGCGAGTGCCCTCCTGAGGCCACCCCCAAGAAGAAGAAGCAGCTGCACCACGCAGGGCCTCAAGCAAGCGGTGCCTCGTCAGGATCAGCGCCCGCGCCTGGGGCGCCTCCCTTCATCGCATAGGAAGGCGCGCCCGGCGCCCTTCTCGGGCAGGGCTCGGGGGCTCTCTTCTGGAGAGCCTCAGACCTTGCCAACATCACGAGGGAGGCGCTCGGGCACTACTGCTTCACGATATGTTTCCCTCAGGAGAACACAGGGCAAGGAGTGCCCACCATTCAGGAGTTCATCACCAAGACCACTCAGGAACTGCAAGACGCAAGGGCCATGCGCGGCGATCGCCGCTCATGAAGCGCAGCTCCCCATCCAGGCGAGGATGCTGGGCTGCGCGTGCAGACGACGTCCCGAGGCTCAACAGGCCGCATCTCAGGAGCTCTTCTGGCCTTCGCGCGTGGGACGCTGCGAGGGTCCACCGCACAGCTACGTTCGCATGCCTTTTGGCCTGCCGAGCGTGGCGACCGCCTATCAGCGCAACCTGCGGAGCATCCTGGAGGCTCAGGAGGCCAGGCACCACGCTGTGCTGATGGAGATGGAGACGGTCCTCAAGGAACCACCTGGACCCCAGAGCCTCCCGAGGCTCAGGGCCCCAGTGGCTCGTGAGGAGCAACCCCTTCGCCGCATACCTTCAACTGCCCTAACTCTCCATCAACAGAACCAGGTGACATTTTCCAAGCTTATTTACCTGGGAGCGCCCCGAGGGCTGCATCATTCCCAGGCCGCGAGGGTCCGTCCCTGTGGCATATATCCCTTCTTATGTCTTTAGCTTACCTTGCTGGGGGCGCCCCTCGGGCTGCATCATCCCCAAGCCGCTCGGGCCTGACCTAGTGGCGTGTATCTTTCCCTGCCTTTACCTAAGCCAGTTTGCTTTCCATGCCTAATCTATCTGTGACAATCACCTGTTTGACTCTTGCCTCCCACGGGGGCTACTCACGCTGGCACATCGCTTGTGCACGGGTCCGTCCCTGCAACGTCGACAAATCTGAGCGGCCGAGCTCTGGCTCGCGGCACACCCCGCGCACATCACCTCACCAGGCCCTCAGTGCCTTCGTCTCCTCGCGAAGCAGCCGGCGGCGGACTAGCAACGATAATGGCAACTGTGTTTCTCCTTGTGCTAGCTCGCAGGAATCTCATGAGAATGACAGCAGGCGGCACCGCGAGCTCCCTCTTCTCCCATGCAACCCGCTTGCACGTTAAAAGGGGGGCTCCTGAGCATCGCGACTCAGGAGCTCCTACTGGCTCTCCAGCCCTCATCCCCTGGCCTTGACCACGGCACGCGACCTGTCATACAAGCGGCGGCTGAGCTCGCTCGAGGGCCGGGACCTGATGACGTAGAGCATAAAGGAGAGCGTGGAGAAGAGGTGGAGGCTCGCATGGACCTGGCCTAGCTACGCATTAACGCGGTGCATCGCAAGGAATCGACTCCAAACCGCCAAGATAAGTCTCGCGCTCAGATCGGCTAATTGTTGGAGCCTAGGGGTCACGCTTGCCGCAGCCTTGTTGCGGCAACATTGCCTTCCTTTCTTACCTTACCATGGATGCTTGAGCGCTAAAGGGGACCTCCTGAGCATCGCACCTCAGGGGCTCTTACTGGACCTCGGGCCGCTCACCTCCTGGCCCTGACCACGGCACGCGACCAGATACCAAATGACGGCCGCAGCTTGCACGGGACCGGACTGTCTGTAGAGCAACGAGCCATCGCGAGGTTGGAAAGGGGAGACCAAGCCTAAATAGTACATGCATTCGCAATTCTTCATAACAAGGATAATATCAACAAAATATATCACAGACCATTTACACGCCCCCACGGGGTACTTCTTGATTCCTCGCAGGGAACAAAAGACGAGAACTTAGGAGAATCCTATCTACACACCCCCGCGGCCGACGCCATCATCAACGGTGGGCCACGGGAGGCCGGCGCCAACCCCATCCAGATCAGCGACGGCGGCGGGCGGACGCTGCAGCCTTGCTCCGGGCATGGCGGGATCTCGGGGGCGCGTAGCTGTCGTCGCTCATCTCCGGAGTCTCGTAGAGCTCAGGAGAACCACTTGACTCCCAAGGGTCGCTGCTGCTGGAGGAACCGCGAGCGGAGCACGCATCGACCTGGCCCTCCCCTCCGGGGCAGCACTCAAGGCGGCGGTCCTCCACATTGAAGACCTTGAAGGACAGCCTAGAAGCTCACGCACCCCGACCTTTGCCGAGGATCAATCAGGTGCAACGAGAAGAAGTGGCGAAGAAGGGCCATGGAAGGGGCAGTTCCCACCATGGCCTCACACACAAAGGCGAAGACGGCAAGGAGGCTCACAGGTTGGGGGTCAAGATGCAGAAAGTGGATCTGATAGTGTTCTAGCACTGTGTTGAAGAAGGTGGAGAAAGGGGGGACCAGGCCAGCCCAAAGAGCAACAATGAAGATTGGGACCTTGGCGGCTGCCCGGTCGATACGAGCGCGAGATGCAGGCCAAGCCACCATCTTCCCCCACTCATTGAAACTGGAGGCGAGCATGGGGCGCACCTTGCCCATGGCCTCATCATTGTGCACCAGTGATCGGCCAACCGCAGGCTCGATGGCCGAAGGCGCGCCGGCAAAAGATAGAGGCTTCTTCCCCTTGTCTGCTTGTTTTGTCGCCATGGCGATGAAGCGGGCGGAGCACAGGTCAGATTGGAGAGGAGGAGCAGAGTCTCACGGGAGCAGAGGAATCGAGGAAGAAAGGCGTGGGCGATGGAACAATAACTGTGTAGGTAGCGGGGGCCGCATAGCCAGGCGGACTCCAAGGTAGCGTGGGGAAGCGGAGACGCCCACGTCCAATCAACCGCCACGCGTCGACCAAGGCCGCAGACTTTTGGGGCCCGCGGCGCTCCACGCTTGACCTTTGGCTTCACCTCAAAACCAAGCCCGAGCGCGCCTTGGGCCCGGGGGCTACTGTCGGCATCCTAGGAACGGGGGTCCCCAGACTTGCCTGCCTTGCGGCCCACGGCGTGGCTCTGCTAGCAGGCCCGTACGGCCCATATTCATCAACAAGGCATTCAAGACCCTCGCGAGGCGGACGACGCAAGACCTCCTCAGAAGAGGCCTCGCCAGGTAGGCTCGCGAGGGGTGGAGAGATCAAGGAAAGACAGACCTCGCGAGGTTCTCGTGACGTGAGCCATGACGATCGAGACAAGGCGGGCGCCAGCGCATGCATCGTCCTTGTTTCCCCTTTGGTACTAAGAAGGCAAGCGCAGGCGTGGAGTACCGAGGCATCAAGCAAAGGTTTCCATATCGATGCAATGAGACCAAGACCAGCATGATGGCAAGATGGAGGTCACCATGGAGCCCAAGGCGACGTCACCACCAGAGTCTTTTGCAGGCGAAGACTGCTTTTGTCAGGATAAGCTGTACTAGCTGTCCCCTTTCAAATTGGCCGTTGTTGGCTCCTTTCCCGCTCAATATTTGGGGAGAGGACCAGGGCCTATATAAGTAGAATTAGCCACCACCGTAGGAGAGAACTCATTGAGAGGCAGCTCGATCTCATCTTGAGTAATCCTCACCCACACAAGTTGGCCAAGCACAAGAACACCTCATCCTCAGGAGACTGTTCTCCCCCCTTTGTACTGTTCATCATCAGCCCAAGAGGCAATCCACCACCACCATACTGGAGTAGGGTATTACACCACAACGGTGGCCCGAACCAGTATAAATCTTGTGTCTCTTGTGTTATGAGTTCGTTGAGTTTTTCTGCGAGATCTTAGCAAGCTAGGGCATGGATCGGTAGGGAAAGAACTTCGCGCGCACCCCAGAGTTCGAACCTTAAGGGTTTTGCCGGAACCCGTGATCCGACACTCATTTTTGTGTGAAATCAATGGATTTGATGGATAGTAGATCTAGATTTAGGGTTGTATGTGTGTGATTGTCCATGTGAAGTGTGCTAACTTTGTTATTTGTAGCTAGATCTATGGTTATTGTTTTGGTTATTTCTAAGGTTAGGGTTAGTGTTAAGCAAAGTCATTATTTAGTTGTTAGGGTTAAATCATGATATTTTGTTCTTTAGTTGCTATTTGTTTTGTTGCTTAAATGTATTGCATAGAACTTTTATCGATCCATGGGATGCACAATGGATATTGACCTATATTATGTTGCCGCCTATCATTGACATTTTCTAAAATTTATTTATATGGGTAATCTCGTGAATCTTCATTATTTGGATAAGGAGACATTTATGATTGGCAATGACGATGAAGGGGAAAACACATGACATTTGAGTATAGCCCAACCTATGAGGATGTAGTTGTGAAAGTTAGAAGTGTGTTACATTGGATGGACCCAAATGATGAGGTTAAACTTATTGGAAGGTATGATGTTGGAGTGGGGGTGAATTCTGGGTTGAAGAGTATGCCTATCACCTCAGAATTGCATTGAAAGGTGTACAAGGGTAAGGTAGAGCAATCACAAGACAACTCACTTGAATTATTTGCCACCAAGGTTGATTCTCCTCTGCTACAAATTGACTTGAACCGGCATGCCTCCTCCCCAATACATGATGCTAGGGTCAAGGTGTATGTCCCCAATTCTTATAGCCAACCACCAAGTAGTCAACCAAATGAAGCAGAGATGAATGATAGAGCCATATTAATTCAAGACCCGAAGATTCATATTATGGCTCAGGTTGATGATGACGATATTGGTCATGATGACGATGATCCTTATGCGGAAGAAGAAGAGATTCATTACAATCCAATAGATAACTTGGATGTCATTGTCCATCAACAAGACATGGATCGTAGCCTCCCTATAATCGTATGTGTGGTTATGGCTCGGATGACGAGGGTCCTGAGGAAGAATTGGACGAGGATGGATTCACGGTGCAAGAAAATCAATTCTTCAAGGAGGTGCACGGCAAGGAAAGAGGACCCCCATTGTTTCGTGATCTTAGCCTTGCCGACCGTGCCATTGTTGATGGTGGCATGAGACTGGGGTTGGTTGAACCAACACCGTGCCCGAGAGTCGGTGATCCAAGGCCGAAGGGTGAGGACGGGAATGCTCATTTGAAAAAAGGCATCAAGTCTGGGTGCTTCCAAGAGTTCAAGATGTGGTTGAGTGACTACGCCATTCAGAACCATAGGCCATTTGTAGTTGGTCATTCTAACCAAGAGGTGCGTTACACCGTGAAGTGTGACAAAGAAGGTTGCTCGTGGAAGGTTCACGGAAGAAAAATTCATGAAACAGGGCAATGGGAGTAGAGTTGTGTAGCTACTCACGAGTGCATATCGCCAGACAAAGCTAACCAAAGCAAGGGCCACCATCAACTCAAGTTAGAGTTTCTCGGCTACAAATTATTGAATGAGATATCCCATGACCCAACCGTGAAGGTGAAGTTTCTGATGAGTATTGTTGAAAAAATGTACAGATACAAGGTTAATTATGGGAAGGTATGGAAGGCCAAGGCAAAAGCATTAGGATGTTGCATGGTGATTATGCGGCCGCATACAATATTCTTCCGAGGATGTTGGGAGCCATTGCACATAAGAACCCAGGCATGCGGCATGGGGTTGAGGACATTGACAGAGTGTTTCATCGTGCCTTTTGGAGTTTTGGGCAATGCATCGAGGCATTTAAGCATTATCGTCCGGTGTTGTCTATAGATGGCACTTTCTTGACCGACAAATACAAGGGCACACTAATGGTGGCAATGGCTCATTCGTCCAATGATAACGTGTTGCCGGTGGCCTTTGCTTTAGTTCCTTCGGAGCATGACGACAATTGGGAGTGGTTCATGTGGCATGTGCGGACCAAGGTGATTGGGAAGACGGAGGTATGCATCATATCGGACCGGCACCATGGCATTCTCAAGGCCATAGAAGTTGTCATTCCCGGGCTTCCAAAGCTTCATCACCGATGGTGCATGAGGCATTTCGTGGCGAACTTTTATTGGGCATGCAAGAGTGGGGAGTTTTGTAAAGACCTTACCTATGTTTGTGTGGCATTCACCATCGATGCATTCAAAATCCAGTATGATAAACTCTTCAAGGCTTTGGCAAAGAACAAAGGGGGAAGAGCATTCTTGGAAAGGAATTATGGGGAGAAGCATAAGTGGTCACGCGCTTACGATGAAGGAGGTTGGAGATACGGTGACATGACGAGCAACATGGTTGAATGCTTCAACAATGTGCTTAAGGGCATCCGTTCTTTGCCGGTGACTGCTGCGTCTTGAGCTTGCGTTGGTTTTCCCCGAAGAGGAGAGGATGATGCACCAGAGTAGCGTAAGTATTTCCCTCAGTTTTTGAGAACCAAGGTATCAATCCAGTAGGAGGCCACGCACGAGTCCCTCGTACCTACACAAAACAAATAGCTCCTCGCAACCAACGCGAATAGGGGTTGTCAATCCCTTCACTGTCACTTACGAGAGTGAGATCTGATAGAGATGATAGATAATATTTTTGGTATTTTTGGTATAAATATGCAAAGTAAAATAAAAAGGCAAAGTAAAGAGCAAAGCAATAATAAAGCGTAGGAAGATTAATATGATAAAAATAGACCAGGGGGCCATAGATTTCACTAGTGGCTTCTCTCAAGAGCATAGGTATTTTACGGTGGGTGAGCAATTCTGTTGAGCAATTGATGAATTGAGCATAGTTATGAAAGTATCTAGGTATGATCATGTATATAGGCATCACGTCCGAGACAAGTAGACCGACTCTGCCTGCATCTACTACTATTACTCCACTCATCGACCGCTATCCAGCATGCATCTAGAGTATTAAGTTAATGAAAACAGAGTAACGCCTTAAGCAAGATGACATGATGTAGAGGAATAAATTCATGCAATATGATAAATACCCCATCTTGTTATCCTTGATGGCAACAATACAATACGTGCCTTGCTGCCCCTCATCCTTTGGGAAAGGACACCGCAAGATTGAACCCAAAGCTAAACACTTCTCCCATTGCAAGAACTACCAATCTAGTTGGCCAAACCAATTGGATAATTCGAAGAGACTTGTAAAGATAACTCAATCATACATAAAAGAATTCAAAAAAGATTCAAATATTGCTCATAGATAATCTTGATCATAAACCCACAATTCATCAATCTCAACAAACACACCGCAAAAAGAAGATTACATCGAATAGATCTCCACGAGAGAGGGGGAGAACATTGTATTGAGATCCAAAAAGAGAGAAGAAACCATCTAGCTACTAACTATGGACCCGAAGGTCCGAGGTAAACTACTCACACTTCATCGGAGAGGCTATGATGTTGATGTAGAAGCCCTCCATGGTGGAATCCCTTCCGGTGAGCTCGAACAGGCCCCAAGATGGGATCTCGTGGATACAGAAAGTTGCGGTGGTGGAATTAGGTTTTTGGCTCCGTATCTGATCTGTCGGGGGTACGTAGGTATATATAGGAGGAAGAAGTACGTCGGTGGAGCCTCGAGGGGCCCACGAGGCAGGGGGCGCTCCCTAGGGGGGGCACCCTCCACCCTTGTGGCCGCCTCGGAGCTTTCTTGATGGAGGGTCCAAGTCTCCTGGGTCTTATCCGATGAGAAAATCACGTTCCGGAAGATTTCATTCCGTTTGTACTCCGTTAGATATTCCGTTTCTTCGAAACACTTAAATAGGCAAAAAAAACAGCAATTCTGGGCTGGGCCTCCGGTTAATAGGTTAGTCCCAAAAGTAATATAAAAGTGGAAAATAAAGCCCAATATAGTCCAAAACATTAGATAATATAGCATGGAGCAATCAAAAACTATAGATACGTTGGAGACGTATGAGGCATCCCCAAGCTTAATTCATGCTCGTCCTCGAGTAGGTAAATGATAAAAAGAGAATTTTTGATGCGGAGTGCTACTTGGCATAATTTAAATGTAATTATTCTTAATTGTGGTATGAATATTTGGATCCGAAAGATTCAAGACAAAAGTTCATATTGACATAAAAATAATAATACTTCAAGCATACTAACAAAGCAATTATGTCTTCTCAAAATAACATGGCCAAAGAAAGTTCATCCCTACAAAATCATATAGTTTAGTCATGCTCCATTTTCGACACACAAGAATGCTCTCATCATGCATAACCCCGATGAAAAGCCAAGCAATTGTTTCATACTTTAGTAATCTCAAACCTATAAACTTTCACGCAATATATGAGCGCGAGCCATGGACATAGCACTATGGGTGGAATAGAATATAATGATGGGGGTTATGTGGAGAAGACAAAAAAGGAGAAGGTCTCACATCAACGAGGCTAGTCAACGGGCTATGGAGATGCCCATCAATTGATGTTAATGCGAGGAGTAGGGATTGCCATGCAACAGATGCACTAGAGCTATAAATGTATGAAAGCTCAACAAAAGAAACTAAGTGGGTGTGCATCCAACTTGCTTGCTCACGAAGACCTAGGGCATTTGAGGAAGCCCATCGTTGGAATGTACAAGCCAAGTTTTATAATGAAAAATTCCCACTAGTATATGAAAGTGACAACATATGAAACCCTCTATATGAAAAACATGGTGCTACTTTGAAGCACAATATATGAGACTCGCTATATGAAGAACATGGTGCTACTTTGAAGCACAATATATGAGACTTGCTATATGAAGAACATGGTGCTACTTTGAAGCACAAGTGTGGAAAAAGAGATAGTAACATTCCCCCCCCCCTTTCGGGCCTTCTTTTTTTCTTTGGCCTTTCTCTTTTTTTGGGACAATGCTCTAGAAAATGATGATCATCACACTTCTATTTATTTACAACTCAATGATTACAACTCGATACTAGAACAAAGTATGACTCTATATGAATTCCTCCGGCGGTGTACCGGGATATGCAATGAACCAAGAGTGACATGTATGAAAGAATTATGAACGGTGGCTTTGCCACAAATACTATGTCAACTACATGATCATGCTAAGCAATATGACAATGATGAATGTGTCATGAAGAACGGTATGGTGGAAAGTTGCATGGCAATATATCTCGGAATGGCTATGGAAATGCCATAATAGGTAGGTATGGTGGCTGTTTTGAGGAAGATATAGGGAGGTTTATGTGTGAAAGAGCGTATCATATCACGGGGGTTGGATGCACCGGCGAAGTTTGCACCAACTCTCAATGTGAGAAAGGGCAATGCACGGTACTAAAGAGGCTAGCAATGATGGAAAGGTGAAAGTGCGTATAATCCATGGACTCAACATTAGTCATAAAGAACTCACATACTTATTGCAAAAATCTACAAGCCATCAAAAACCAAAGCACTACGCGCATGCTCCTAGGGGGATAGATTGGTAGGAAAAGATCATCGCTCGTCCCCGACCGCCACTCATAAGGAGGATAATCAAATAACACCTCATGTTTCAAATTTGTTACATAACGTTTACCATACGTGCATGCTACGGGACTTGCAAACTTCAACACAAGCATTTCTCAAATTCACAACTACTCAACTAGCACAACTTTAATATTATCACCTCCATATCTCAAAACAATTATCAAGCATCAAAATTTTCTTAGTATTCAACGCACACAAAAGAAAGTTTTACAAATCTTGAATACCAAGCATATTATTATTAAGCAAATTACCATGCTATTTAAGACTCTAAAAATAATCTAAGTGAAGCATGAGAGATCAATAGTTTCTTTAAAACAAATCCACCATCGTGCTCTAAAAGATATAAGTGAAGTACTAGAGCAAAAACTATCAAGCTCAAAAGATATAAGTGAAGCACGTAGAGCAAAACTATCAAGCTCAAAAGATATAAGTGAAGCACATAGAGCATTCTAACAAATTCCAATTCATGTATGGCTCTCTCAAAAGGTGTGTACAGCAAGGATGATTGTGGTAAACTAACATACAAAGACGCAAATAATACAAGACGCTCCAAGCAAAACACATATGATGTGGTGAATAAAATTATAGCTTCAAGTAAAGTTACCGATGGAAGTGGAAGAAATAGGGGATGCCTTCCGGGGCATCACCAAGCTTTGACTTTTTGGTGTCGTTGGATTATCATGGGGGTGCCATGGGCATCCCCAAGCTTAGGCTCTTGCCACTCCTTGTTCCATAATCCATCAAAAAAATTCACCCAAATCTTGAAAACTTCACAACACAAAACTCAACAAAAATCTCGTGAGCTCCGTTAGCGAAAGAAAACAAAAGACCACTTCATGGTACTGTAATGAACTCATTCTTAATTTATATTGGTGTTAAACCTACTATATTCCAACTTCCCTATGGATCATAAACTATTTTACTAGCCATAGATTCATCAAAATAAGCAAACAACACACGAAAAACAGAATCGGTCAAAAACAGAACAGTCTGTAGTAATCTGTAACTAACGCAAATTTCTGGAAATCCAAAAATTCAGCCAAAATTTTGTTTATTGATCAGCAGCAATTGGAATCACTATTTTATCACGTTCTGGTGATCTTTAACAATTGTTTTAGTAAACCGAAAGTTTCTGGAAATTACAGCAAGATCAAATAACTATTATCCAAGAAGATCCTATAGGTTTAACTTGGCACAAACACTAATTAAAACATAAAACCACATCCAAACAGAAGGTAGATGGATTATTTATTCCTAAATAGAAACAAAAAACTAAAAATAAAATTGGGTTGCCTCCCAACAAGCACTACCGTTTAACGCCCCTAGCTAGGCATAAAAGCAAGGATAGATCTAGGTATTGCCATCTTTGGTAGGCACTTCTTCAATGAGGCATCTACCTTTCTTATAATTTTCTTTCTTTTTAGTAATTATCAAACTCTTAGGCACAAGATTGAAAAATTCATTTGTAGCAAAAGGTTCCTTAATGATAGCAAAAAGATCGGGGTAAATACTTATAGATTTAAGATCCGCAGTTTCCTTACTAGAGGATTCACCCTTATTCTTAGGAACATACATGAGCTTAGCAACTTTAGTAAGTGGACTTGGAGTATTTTTTACGGAAGAAAAAGCGGTTCCCAAGTTGCTTATGATACCCTCAAGTTTATCAATTCTAGAGGAATCTTGATTTATTTTCTCATTAACTATGGGTTCCTTCTCCTTAATATTTTTCAAAGTTACTCTTACCTTAGATCCATATTGGGTAATTTGATTGTGGATCTTTTTGTCTAGATTTTCAATTAACTCAATGGTAGCAACTTTATTTTCAATAATTTCAAGTCTTTGCATGACATGCTCCAAAGTTAACATAGTTCCATTAACCAAAAGAGGTGGTGAGCCAAATAAATCTATCATAGCATTATAAGAATCAAAAGTATGGCTACCCAAGAAATTCCCTCCGGTAATGGTATCGAGGATATATCTATACCAAGATTAGCGCCTACATAAAAATTGCGGAGAAGAACCGAGGTAGATTGCTTCCTGGTAGATCTTTTTTGAGCATTGCAAATTCTATACCAAGCGTCTTTTAGATTTTCTCCCTCCCTTTGTTTAAAATTAAGAAACTCATTCTCGGGAGACAACGGAGAAGATATAAGACTATCCATAATGACAGACAAGCAATCCAACACACGAGCAAACAGAAAAGGAGCAAGCGAAAAGAGAGAGGAGGAGATTGTGGAAAGAGAGGACGAATAAAACGACAAGGGTGAAGTGGGGGAGAGGAAAACGAGAGGCAAATGGCAAATAATGTAATGCGAGAGATAAGGGATTGTGATGGGTACTTGGTATGTTGACTTGTGCATATACTCCCCGACAACGGCGCCAGAAATCCTTCTTGCTAGGTCTTGAGCTTGCGTTGGTTTTCCCCGAAGAGGAGAGGATGATGCAGCAGAGTAGCGTAAGTATTTCCCTCAGTATTTGCGAACCAAGGTATCAATCCAGTAGGAGGCCACGCGCGGGTCCCTCGTACCTACACAAAACAAATAGCTCCTCGCAACCAACGCGAATAGGGGTTGTCAATTCCTTCACGGTCACTTACGAGAGTGAGATCTGATAGAGATGATAGATAACATTTTTGGCATTTTTGGTATAAAGATGCAAAGTAAAATAAAAAGGCAAAGTAAAGAGCAAAGCAATAATAAAGTGTAGGAAGATTAATATGATGAAAATAGACCCGGGGGCCATAGATTTCACTAGTGGCTTCTCTCAAGAGCATAGGTATTTTACGGTGGGTGAACGAATTACTGTTGAGCAATTGATAGAATTGAGCATAGTTATGAGAGTATCTAGGTATGATCATGTATAGGCATCATGTCCGAGACAAGTAGACCGACTCCTGCCTGCATCTACTACTATTACTCCACTCATCGACCGCTATCCAGCATGCATCTAGAGTATTAAGTTAATGAAAACAGAGTAACGCCTTAAGCAAGATGACATGATGTAGAGGAATAAATTATGATAAATACCCCATCTTGTTATCCTCGATGGCAACAATACAATACGTACCTTGCTGCCCCTACTGTCACTGGGAAAGGACATCGCAAGATTGAACCCAAAGCTAAACACTTCTCCCATTGCAAGAACTACCAATCTAGTTGGCCAAACCAAACAGATAATTCGAAGAGACTTGTAAAGATAACTCAATCATACATAAAAGAATTTAGAAAAGATTCAAATATTGCTCATAGGTAATCTTGATCATAAACCCACAATTTATCGATCTCAACAAACACACCGCAAAAAGAAGATTACATCGAATAGATCTCCACGAGAGAGGGGGAGAACATTGTATTGAGATCCAAAAAGAGAGAAGAAACCATCTAGCTACTAACTATGGACCCGAAGGTCTGAGGTAAACTACTCACACTCAGGGGCGAGCCCACGTTGGCCCAGCAGGTAGCACAGGACACCGGGTAAAAAATCTCGTTACCTTGTAACCATGGAGCCTAATAGAGAGGGACACCGGTAAAAAAGAGTGAGGGACACCGGTACTGCTCCATGCGGCCCAGTAAGGAGAACTGCTGCTAGCGCGGCCCACTTTAAGTATCCAACTCGCCGGCCGCCGCGAACGAGCAGTTCGCCGCCACGCCAGGTCCTCCACACAACATCTATCGATCTGATTCATACCTGCGCCTCCGCCTCTTGGTCTGCTTTGTCAGGCTTGCTGCAAGT
Source organism: Aegilops longissima (assembly GCA_021605205.1). Classification (NCBI taxonomy): domain Eukaryota; kingdom Viridiplantae; phylum Streptophyta; class Magnoliopsida; order Poales; family Poaceae; genus Aegilops; species Aegilops longissima. Next base: position 581,199,515 of record CM038678.1, read on the forward strand.
CGTCAGGAACGCCAAATCTTGCCAAGTCGCCGGAAGCCAGATCTGTGGGGAATTAAATTGGTACGTCTGCTGCTGCACCAAAGCCGCAAATCCCGAATGCGATGTGCATCTATAACATCCAGAATCCAATTCTTGATTGCTTTTCTACCATAGGGCACTAGGGCTACTGGATAGGGCTAGAGAATTTAATTGTATTTGGTATTATTGGATTATCTAGAATTATCATGCACTGAGTGAAGATTGGAGAAAAGACCGCGATACTCTTGAGCACCTACCGGCTGGACGCACATGCACAATGTCAAGTAAGTCCAATTATATACCTAGCAGTTCAAGTACAATAATATGTTTTATGGTTCTTTTTTTTCTTTGTGCAAATTTTAATTATCTTAATAACGGCTGGGGAAAAAAATCTTAAATTGTAGTAGAAGCTCAGTTTATGGACTTAAAATGGAAAAATATCAGCCATAAATTTTAGTTCCCCACTGATCCTGCTTCCGGCGACTTGGCAAGATTATAAATGAAGTGATAATTGATCGCTTTGGGGCCATGAAAGAACTTACAAAAATATTTTTAAAAGGTACTTGTCTTAACATATCTGTTTATTGCAAAATTATACTTAATATGTTACTAAGTGGTTTTGTTTCTTTTGTTCTGTAGGCAATCAAAGCTCTAATGTTGCATTTTGTCAGCATCCTTCGTACTTATTTTCATAATTTGATGCTATGCTATTGCTCCATATTCTATGATCAACTAATATTTCAAGTGAACCTCTTATATTTGGATTTCTGGTAAGCATATGCACTCTTATATCATATTCTATGTAGATTTTATTCTTATGTGTGTTACTATTATGTATATTACTACTTGATATCCACGCATGTGATGGACATGGGACACCGGGTCATTTTTGTCCTGGGTCCGCCCCTGCTCACACTTCATCGGAGAGGCTATGATGTTGATGTAGAAGCCCTCCGTGGTGGAATTCCCTTCCGGCTGAGCTCCGTAACAGGCCCCAAGATGGGATCTCGTGGATACAGAAAGTTGCGGCGGTGGAATTAGGTTTTTGGCTCCGTATCTGATCTATCGGGGGTACGTAGGTATATATAGGAGGAAGAAGTATGTCGGTGGAGCCTCGAGGGGCCCACGAGGCAGGGGGCGCGCCCTAGGGGGGCGCCCTCCACCCTCGTGGCCGCCTCGGAGCTTTCTTGACGGAGGGTCCAAGTCTCCTGGGTCTTATCCGATGAGAAAATGATATTCCGGAAGATTTCATTCCGTTTGGACTCTGTTTGATATTCCGTTTCTTCGAAACACTGAAATAGGCAAAAAAAATAGCAATTCTGGGCTGGGCCTCCGGCTAATAGGTTAGTCCGAAAAGTAATATAAAAGTGGAAAATAAAGCCCAATATAGTCCAAAACATTAGATAATATAGCATGGAGCAATCAATAATTATAGATACGTTGGAGACGTATCAGTGACTGCAATACTGAAATACACCTTCTTCAAGCCGAACGAGTATTTTCTTAGGCATTCCCAAACCACCGCCAAATGGATAGGTGAGAAAAAAGAGTATCCCGACAAGGTTGATGATTGGTTGAGGTTTCAAGCAGGCAAGTCCTCGCATCAACAAATCATTAGATTCAACGACAAAGAAATGATCTACCAAGTGGATGAGCCAGGTGGCACAACATGAGACAGTGTGGCTTACGGCGGTGTTGCATATGAGGTGCACCTCAAGAATCGGTGGTGTCAGTGTGAGAGGCCTCATAAGTACCACTGGTCGTGCTCGCATTTGATGACGGCGGCCAAGGCGAGAAACTTGCATGTTTCTGATGGGAGGATCGTGCGGTTGCAGGAGTTCACATTGGAAGCCACGAGGTTGACATGGGCGCCTCGATTTTATCCTTTCCTTGACCAGTCACAATGGCCTGAATATGATGGCCCACATATCGTGCCTGAACCTGAACTCGTGGTGCCTACAAAGGGAAGAAGAAGAAAGAAGAGGTTTAGGAGTGACATGGATGATCTAGCTGGATACACCGGAATGAAACAATTTGGTAGCGGTTATTTCATGGAGCCAACCGAACTTTTTTCTATCTTCTTCGCTTCCTAAAATATTTAGGGAACATGCTGGCTTTCATGTTCATAAGTTCCCTTTGTCACATACATCCATCGCTTTCGTCTTTCTTGGCTTACTCAGGTGATCTAATTAGTGGGCAAGCCCCACTCAAAGCAATTCAGTCCTGGAGCTCTTTCTTCTAAATGCGGATTCAATAGCATCGGTGACGAAAGCAAGGATATTCAATCCACTTGTCGTCTTGTGAACCTGCTTATTTCCGTTCTTTCTCTTCTTTTGCAGAGGTGTGTGTTGCCGGACATCAACAACTGTGGAAAATGTGACGATCCAGGACATAGTGTTAGGAGATGCACCAAAAAACCAAGGACCGATGCCAACACGAGGTCTAGCCAAAAGGGTGTTCGTAGAGGAGGTTCCGGTGGCACACGAGGAGGTAGGACTGGTGGCCGTGGAGGACGGACTAGTCTTAGAGGTATTGCACAAGGTGGGACTACTATTAGTGGGTGTGGAGGACGGGCGAGTCTTAGAGGCGCCGGTGGAGGTGGTCGTGCTTCCGGTCTTACTAGGATGAGGAGGATCGATAGAGGAAGGCCTATTGACGTTTTGCTTAATCCGGATGGTTGAAATAATATGAATGGTACTTGTTGTTTTTTGTAATCACTCTTATTTCATTTCCTCTATTTTTGTTGTGTTTGGACATTGGAGGGGCTTGTGAAAAAAAACAAATTGTGGCTCGAGAAAAAACTTGGGAAAAAATGACTATTTTGTTTTTTCTTGCTAGAGCTCCTCGCATGTCATTTGATCACAAAAACTTGCAAGCACCTTGTGCACCCAAGCCTCTTTGATGCCAAAAAAATTCATATTTTTTTGAATTTTCTTGTTATTTTATTTCAAATTTACAGTTCACAAGCGTGCATGTTAACTGTTTTTCCTCGCCACGAGCTCCTGGAATGTCCAAATAGCACGAAAATTTGCATGCACCTTGCGCACATGAGTATCTTCGATCTCACAAAACTTTAGATTTTTTTGCTATTTTTTTCAGGACGGTGAAAGTTGTTTGACTGGACGGTAACAACGCAGAAGGGCTTTTCTGTAAGGGCACCTAACGGCGGAGGGGCAAATTTGAGCAGGCTTTCGAATTAGGGGTATATCTGATTAGGTGGTTCGAGTTAGGGACAGAAATGCAAATGGCCCTTTCTTTTAATGGAGCATGGTATAGTTGGTACTCCTGGATCCCCAAGTTTCTTTGGTATTCCACCCTTAAAAGTATAATTAGCAAGCATGGTGGAAATTTCAGCTTCCGGTATCTTTCTTTTATTTGTAACAATATCCTTCATATACTTAGCATAAGGATTCATTTGAAGCATATCAGTCAAACGCATACGCAAAAAGATATGTCTAATCATTTCAGCAAAGCGCTCAAAATCCTCATCATCCTTTTTCTTGGATGGTTTAGGAGGAAAGGCATGGGTTTCTGTACCCATGATTCTCTTTCTTTACCGTGCTTCCTAGCAACAAAGTCTCTTTTATCATAACGTTGATTCTTTGATTGTGGGTTATCAAGATCAACCGCAGGTTCAATCTCTACATCATTGTCATTGCTAGGTTGAGCATCAACATGAACATCGTCATTAATATTATCACTAGGTTCATGTTCATTGCCAGATTATGTTTCAGCATCAGAAATAGAAATATCATTGGGATTCTCATCTGTGTCAACAACAGGTTCACTAGAAGCATGCAAAGTCCTGTCAATTTTCTTTTTCTTCCTCTTAGAAGGACTAGGTGCATCAACATTAGTTCTCTGAGAATCTTGCTCAACTCTCTTAGGGTGGCCCTCAGGATACAAAGGTTCCTGAGTCATTTTACCCCCTCTAGTCATAACTCTAACATCATTATCATTTTTCTTATTATTTAATTCATTGAGCAAATCATTTTGAGCTTTAAGCACTTGTTCTACTTGAGTGGTAACCATAGAAGCATGTTTACTAATAAGTTTAAGTTCACCTTTAACTCTAGACATATAATCACTCAAGTGTTCAATCATATAAGCATTACGTTTCAATTGTCTACCAACATAAGCATTGAAGTTTTCTTGTTTAACAATAAAATTATCAAACTCATCTAAGCATTGTCTAGCATACTTATAACGAGGAATATCACCTTCATCAAATCTATAGAGAGAATTTACCTTTACTACCTGTGTCGGGTTATCAAGACCATGTATTTCTTCAATAGGTGGTAAATTCTTAACATCTTCAGCTTTGATACCATTTTCTTTCATAGATTTCTTTGCCTCTTGCATATCTTCAGGACTGAGAAATAGAATACCCCTTTTCTTTGGAGTTGGTTTAGGAGTTGGTTCAGGAAGTTTCCAATTATTATAATTACTCAACATATTATTGAATAGCAATTCAGCTTGATCAACAGTTCTTTCCCTGAAAACACAACCAGCACAACTATCGAGGTGGTCTCTGGAATCATCGGTTAGTCCATTATAAAAGATATCAAGTATTTCATTTTTCTTGAGAGGATGATCAGGCAAAGCATTAAGTAATTGGAGAAGCCTCCCCCAAGCTTGTGGGAGACTCTCTTCTTCAATTTGCACAAAACTATATATTTCCCTTAAGGCAGCTTGTTTCTTATGAGCGGGAAAATATGTAGCAGAGAAGCAATAAATCATATCCTGGGGACTAAGCACACAACCAGGAGTAAGAGAATTAAACCATGTTTTAGCATCACCCTTTAATGAGAACGGAAATAACTTAAGGATATAGTAGTAACGAATTTTTTCCTCATGAGTGAATAGGGTGGCTATATCGTTTAATTTAGTAAGATGTGCCACAACAGTTTCAGATTCATAGCCATAAACAGGATCAGATTCAACCAAAGTAATTAACTCAGGATCGACAGGGAAATCATAATCCTTATCAGAAATACAGATAGGTGAAGTAGCAAAAGCAGGGTCATATTTCATTCTAGCATTCAAAGATTTTCTTTCAACTTAGCTAACAATTTCTTAAGATCATATCTATCTTTGCAAGCAAAAAAGTCTCTAGCAGTTTCTTCATCCATAACATAACCCTCAGGTACATCAGGCAATTCATATCTAGGGGGAGAATCTTCATCATCACTTTGATCAATATTATCAGTTTCAATAATTTCATTCTCTCTAACCCTAGCAAGTTGTTCATCAAGAAATTCACCAAATGGCACAGTATTATCAACCATAGAAGTAGTTTCATCAGAAGTATCATGCAAAGCAGAAGTGGCATCATCAATAACATGCAACATATCAGTATCAATAACAAGAGTAGGTGTCGCAAGTTTACACATAATAGAAGGTGAATCAAGTGCAGAGCTAGATGGCAGATTTTTACCTCCCCTCGTAGTTGAGGTATAAATCTTGGTTTTTTCATCTTTCAAGTTCCTCATAGTGATCAGCAGATATAAATTCCAAGTGACTCAAAGAATAGATCTCTGCTCCCCGGCAACGGCGCGAGAAAATAGTCTTGATGACCCACAAGTATAGGGGACAGCAACAGTTTTCGAGGGTAGAGTATTCAACCCAAATTTATTGATTCGACACAAGGGGAGCCAAAGAATATTCTCAAGTATTATCAGTTGAGTTGTCAATTCAACCACACCTGGAAAACTTAATATATGCAGCAAAGTATTTAGTAGCAAAGTAGTATGGAAGTTGATAGCGGTGGCAAAAGTAATGAGCAGTTTTGTAGTAATTGTAACAGTGGAAACAGAAAAGTAACTAAGCAAAGATCAATATGTGAAAAACACGTAGGCATTGGATCAGTGATGGATAATTATGTCAGATGCAATTCCTCATGCAACAGTTATAACATAGGGTGACACAGAACTAGCTCCAGTTCACCAATATAATGTAGGCATGTATTCCGAATATAGTCATGCGTGCTTATGGAAAAGAACTTGCATGACATCTTTTGTCCTACCCTCCCATGGCAGTGGGGTCCTATTGGAAACTAAGGGATATAAAGGCCTCCTTTTAATAGAGTACTGGACCAAAGCATTAACACTTATTGAATACATGAACTCCTCAAACTACGGTCATCACCGGGAGTAGTCCCGATTATTGTCACTTGGGGTTGCCGGACCATAACACATAGTAGGTGACTATTGACTTGCAAGATAGGATCAAGAACTCACATATATTCATGAAAACACAATAGGTTCAGATCTGAATTCATGGCACTCGGGCCCTATTGACAAGCATTAAGCATAGCAAAGTCATAGCAACATCAATCTCAGAACATAATGGATACTAGAGATCAAACCCTAACAAAACTAACTCGATTACATGATAAATCTCATCCAACCCATCACCGTCCAGCAAGCCTACGATGGAATTACTCACGCACGGCAGTGAGCATCATGAAATTGGTGATGGAGGAAGGTTGATGACGATGATGGCGACGGATTCCCCTCTCCGGAGCCCCGAACGGACTCTAGATCAGCTCTCTTGAGAGAAATTAGGGCTTGGCGGCGGCTCCGTGTCGTAAAACGCGATGAATCCTTCTCTATGATTTTTTTTCTCCTTGAACGTGAATATATAGAGTTGGAATTGAGGTCGGTGGAGCCTCAGGGGGCCCACGAGGCAGGGAGCGCGCCCCAGGGGAGTGGGCGCTCCCTCCACCCTCGTGGACAGGGTGTGGCCCCCCTGGTGTTGATTCTTTCGCCAGTATTTTTTATATATTCCAAAAATATTCTCCGTGAAGTTTCAGGTCATTCCGAGAACTTGTATTTCTGCACAAAAATAACACCATGGCAATTTTGCTGAAAACATCGTCAATCCGGATTGGTTCCATTCAAATCATGCAAGTTAGAGTCCAAAACAAGGGCAAAAGTGTTTGGAAAAGTAGATACGTTGGAGACATATCAGAAGCCCATCATTGGAATGTACAAGCCAAGTTCTATAATGAAAAATTCCCACTAGTATATGAAAGTGACAACATAGGAGACTCTCTATCATGAAGATCATGGTGCTACTTTGAAGCACAAGTGTGGTAAAAGGATAGTAGCATTGCCCCTTCTCTCTTTTCTCTCATTTTTTATTGGGCCTTCTTTCATTTTTTGGCCTCTTTTTTTTAGTCTGGAGTCTCATCCCGACTTGTGGGGGAATCATAATCTCCATCATCCTTTCCTCACATGGTACGATGCTCTAATAATGAAGATCATCACACTTTTATTTACTTACAACTCAAGAATTACAACCCGATACTTAGAACAAAATATGACTCTATATGAATGCCTCTTGCGGTGTACCGGGATGTGCAATGAATCAAGAGTGACATGTATGAAAGAATTATGAACGGTGGCTTTGCCACAAATACGATGTCAACTACATGATCATGCATAGCAATATGACAATGATGCAGCGTGTCATAATAAACGGAACGGTGGAAATTTGCATGGCAATATATCTCGGAATAGTTATGGAAATGCCATAATAGGTAGGTATGGTGGATGTTTTGAGGAAGGTATATGGTGGGTGTATGGTACTGGCGAAAGTTGTGCGGCACAAGAGAGGTTAGCAATGGTGGAAGGCGAGAGTGTGTATAATCCATGGACTCAACATTATTCATAAAGAACTCATATATTTATTGCAAAAATCTATCAGTTATCGAAACGAAGTACTACGCGCTGAAGAAAATATGCCCGAGAGGCAATAAGAAAGATGTTATTTATATATATACTTAGATCATGATAAATGTTTATTATTCATGCTAGAATTGTATTTACCGGAAACTTGATACATGTGTGGATACATAGACAAAACAAAGTGTCCCTAGTATGCCTCTACTTAACTAGCTCGTTAATCAAAGATGGTTAAGTTTCCTAGCCATAGACATGTGTTGTCATTGGATGAACGAGATCACATCATTAGAGAATGATGTGATGGGCAAGACCCATCCGTTAGCTTAGCACTAATGATCGTTTAGTTTTATTGCTATTGCTTTCATCATGACTTATACATGTTCCTCTGACTATGAGATTATGCAACTCCCGAATACCGTAGGAACACCTTGTGTGCTATCAAACATCACAACGTAACTCAGTGATTATAAAGATGCTCTACAGGCGTCTCTGATGGTGTTTGTTGAGTTGGCATAGATCAAGATTAGGATTTGTCACTACGTGTATTGGAGAGGTATCTCTAGGCCCTCTCGGTAATGCACATCACTATAAGCCTTGCAAGCATTGTGACTAATGAGTTATTTGCGGGATGATGCATTACGGAACGAGTAAAGAGACTTGCCGATAACGAGATTGAACTAGGTATGAGGATACCGACGACCGAATCTCGGGAAAGTAACATACCGATGACAAAGGGAACAACGTATATTGTTATGCGGTTTGACCGATAAAGATCTTCGTGGAATATGTAGGAGCCAATATGAGCATCCAGGTTCCGCTATTGGTTATTGACCGGAGATGTGTCTCGGTCATGTCTACATAGTTCTCGAACCCGTAGGGTCCGCACGCTTAACGTTCGATAACAATTTGTATTATGAGTTATATGATTTGATGACCGAAGTTTTTTCGGAGTCCCGGATGAGATCACGGACCTGATGAGGAGTCTCGAAATGGTCAAGACATAAAGATTGATATATTGGACGATGTTTTTCGGACACCGGATGAGATCCGGGAGGTACCGGATAAATATCAGAGTGCCGGAGAGTTATCGGAACCACCCGGGGGAACTAATGGGCCTTCATGGGCCTTAGTGGGGAGAGAGAAGGGCCACAAGGGGCTGGCCGCGCGCCCTCCCCCTTGGGTCTGAATTGGACTAGGGGAAGGGGGCGGCGCCCCCCTTTCCTTCCCTTCCCCCTCTCCCTTCCTTCTCCCCCTTCCTCCAGGTGGAATCCTACTAAGACTTGGAGTCCTAGTAGGACTCCTCTCTCCTAGCGCGCCCTACAGGGTTCGGCCGGCCTCCCCCTCCCCTCCTTTATATACGGGGGTAGGGGGCACCCTAGAACACACAAGATCAATTGTGTTAGCCGTGTGCGGTGCCCCCCTCCACAGTTTCACACCTCGGTCATATCGTCGCAGTGCTTAGGCGAAGCCCTGCGCTGGTAACTTCATCATCACCGTCGCCACGCCGTCGTGCTGACAGAACTCTCCCTCGGTCTCAACTGGATCAAGAGCTCGAGGGACGTCATCGTGCTGAACATGTGCTGAACACGGAGGTGCCGTACGTTAGGTACTTGGATCGGTTGATCGCGAAGACGTTCGACTACATCGACCGCATTACTAAGCGCTTCCGCTTTCGGTCTACGAGGGTACATGGACACACTCTCCCCGCTCGTTGCTATGCATATTCTAGATAGATCTTGCGTGATCATAGGAAATATTTTGATATACTGCGTTCCCCAACAGTGCTATCAGAGCCAGGTCTATGCGTAGATGTTATATGCACGAGTAGAACACAATGAGTTGTGAGCGATAATAGTCATACTGCTTACCAGCAACATCTTACTTTGATTCGGCGGTATTTTTGGATGAAGCGGCCCGCACCGACATGACATGACTGCGTTCATGAGACTGGTTCTACCAACGTGCTTCGCACACAGGTGGCTAGCGGGTGTCAGTTTCTCCAACTTTAGTTGAATCGAGTTTGACTACGCCCGGTCCTTGTTGAAGGTTAAAACAGCACACACTTGACGAAAAATCGTTGTGGTTTTGATGCATAGGTAAGAATGGTTCTTGCTAGAAGCCCGTAGCAGCCACGTAAAACTTACAACAACAAAGTAGAGGGTCTAACTTGTTTTTGCAGGGCATGTTGTGATGTGATATGGTCAAGACGTGATGAGATATAAATTGTTGTATGAGATGATCATGTTTTGTAACCGTTATCGGCAACTGGCTGGAGCCTTATGGTTGTTGCTTTATTGTATGCAATGCAATCGCCATGTAATTTCTTTACTTTATCACTAAGAGGTAGCGATAGTCGTAGAAGCAATAGTTGGTGAGACGACAACGATGCTTCGATGGAGATCAAGGTGTCAAGCCGGTGATGATGGAGATCATGAAAGTGCTTTGGAGATGGAGATCAAAGGCACAAGATGATGACGGCCATATCATGTCACATATTTTGATTGCATGTGATGTTTATCTTTTATGCATCTTATTTTGCTTAGTACGGCGGTACCATTATAAGATGATCACTCACTAAATTTCAAGGTATAAGTGTTCTCCCTGAGTATGCACCGTTTCTACAGTTCATCGTGCCGAGACACCACGTGATGATCGGGTGTGATAAGCTCTACGTTCACATGCAACGGGTGCAAGCCAATTTTGCACACGAAGAATACTCGGGTTAAACTTGACGAGCCTAGCATATGCAGATATGGCCTCGAAACACTGAGATCGAAAGATTGAACGTGAATCATATAGTAGATATGATCAACATAGTGATGTTCACCATTGAAAACTACTCCATCTCACGTGATGACCGGACATGGTTTAGTTGATATGGATCACGTGATCATTTAGATGACTAGAGGGATGTCTATTTAAGTGGGAGTTCTTAAGTAATATGATTAATTGAATTTAATTTATCATGAACTTAGTCTTAATATTATTTGCTAATTATGTTGTAGATCAATAGCTCGCGATGTAGCTCTCCGTTTATTTTTTGATATGTTCCTAGAGAAAAATAAGTTGAAAGATGATAGTAGCAATGATGCGGACTGGGTCCGTGATCTGAGGATTATCCTCATTGCTACACAGAAGAATTATGTCCTTGATGCACCGCTAGGTGACGGACCTATCGCAAGAGCAAATACAGACATTATGAACGTTTGGTAAGCTCGGTATGATGACTACTTGATAGCTTAGTGCGCCATGCTTTACGGCTTGGAACAGGGACTTCAAAAATGTTTTGAACGACAAGGAGCATATAAGATGTTCCAAGAGCTGAAATTGGTATTTCAGACTCATGCCCGACTCGAGAGGTGTGAGACCTCTAACAAGTATTTTGCCTACAAGATGGAGGAGAATAGCTCAACCAGTGAGCATGTGCTCAGAATGTCTGAGTACTACAATCGCTTGGATCAAGTGGGAGTTAATCTTCCACATAAGATAGTGATTGACGGAGTTCTCTAGTCACTATCACCAAGTTACTGGAACTTCGTGATGAACTATAATATGCAAGGGATGACGAAAACAATTCCCCGAGCTCTTCGCGATGCTTAAATTGACGAAGGTAGAAATCAAGAAAAGCATCAAGTGTTGATGGTTGACAAGACCACTAGTTTTTAGTAAAAAGGAAAGGGAAAGAAAGGGAACTTTAAGAAGAATGGAAAGCAAGTTGCCACTCCCATGAAGAAGCCCAAAGCTAGACCCAAACCTGAAACTGAGTGATTCTACTTCAAAGGAACTGGTCACTGGAAGCGGAACTGCCCCAAATACTTGGCGGATAAGAAGGATGGCAAAGTGAAGAAAAGTATATATGATATACATGTTATTGATGTGTACTTTACTAGTGTTCATAGTAGCCCTTGGTATTTGATATTGGTTCAGTTGCTATGATTAGTAACTTGAAATATGAGTTACAAAATGAACAGAGACTAGTTGAGGGCGAGGTGACGATGTGTGTCGGAAGTGATTCCAAGGTTGATAAGATCACCATCGCACACTCCCTTTACCTTCGGGATTAGTGTTGAACCTAAAATAAATGTTATTTGGTGTTTGCGTTGAGCACTAATATGATTAGATCATGTTTATTCCAATACGGTTATTCATTTAAAGTCAGAGAATAATTGTTGTTCTGTTTATATGAATAAAACCTTCTATGGTCATACACCCAATATGAATGGTTTATTGAATCTCGATCGTAGTGATACACATATTCATAATTTTGATACCAAATGATGCAAAGTTGATAATGATAGTGCAACATATTTGTGACACTGCAGTTTAGGTTATATTGGTTTAAAGCGCATGAAGAAACTCAATATGGATGGATTTTTGGAATCACTTGATTATGAATCATTTGATACTTGCGAACCATGCCTCATGGGCAAGATGACTAAAACTCCGTTCTTCGGAACAATGGAGCAAGCCAATGACTTATTGGAAATAATACATACCGATGTATGCGGTCCAATGAGTGTTGAGGCTCACGGCGGGTATCGTTATTTTCTGACCTTCACAGATGATTTGAGCAGATATGTATATCTACTTAATGAAACATAAGTGTGAAACATTTGAAAAGTTCAAAGAATTTCAGAGTAAAGTGGAGAATCATCGTAACAAGAAAATAAAGTTTCTACAATCTGATCGCTGAGGTGAATATTTGAGTTACGAGTTTGGCCTTTATTTAAAACAATGTGGAATAGTTTCACAACTCACGCCACCTGGAACACCACTACGTAATGGTGTGTCCGAATGTCGTAACCGTACTTTATTAGATATGGTGTGATCTATGATGTCTCTTACCGATTTACCACTATTGTTTTGGGGTTATGCACCAGCGACAACTGCATTCACGTTAAATAGGGCACCGTCTAAATCCATTGAGACGACACCGTATGAACTATGGTTTGGCAAGAAACCTAAGCTGTCGTTTCTTAAAGTTTGGGGATGCGATGCTTATGTAAAAAAAAGCTTTAGCCTGGTAAGCTCGAACCCAAATGGGAGAAATGTGTCTTCATAGGATACCCAAAGGAGACTGTTGGGTACACCTTCTGAAAGATCGTGGATGTCGCCTAGAGGGGGTGAATAGGCGCTTTAAAATGATTACGGTTTAGGATTGAAAAATGCGGAATAAACCTAGCTGTTAATTTGTTAAGCACAAAACCTACAACAACTAGGCTCACCTATGTGCACCAACAACTTATGCTAAGCAAGATAAACTACTAGGTGTTAGAAAGATATATGACAAGAAACAATATGGCTATCACAAAGTATAGTGCCTAAGTAAAGAGCTCGGGTAAGAGATAACCGAGGCACGCGGAGACGACGATGTATCCCGAAGTTCACACCCTTGCGGATGCTAATCTCCGTTTGGAGCGGTGTGGAGGCACAATGCTCCCCAAGAAGCCACTAGGGCCACCGTAATCTCCTCACGCCCTCGCACAATGCAAGATGTCGTGATTCCACTAAGGGACCCTTGAGGGCGGTCACCGAACCCGTACAAATGGCAAACCTTGGGGGCGGTCACCGAACCCGTACACTTTGGAAACCCTTGGGGTGGTCACGAAACCGTCAAATTGCTCAGGCGATCTCCACAACCTAATTGGAGACCCGGCGCTTGCGGAGCTTTACACCACAATGATTGAGCTCGAACACCACAAAGGTTGGGGCTATCTCCCAACGACACCTGAAGCTTCACCACAATGGAATATGGCTCAAGTGACCTCAACCGTCTAGGGCGCCCAAGCACCCAAGAGGAACAAGCTCAAGGGTACCAAGCACCCAAGAGTAATAAGCTTCTCAACTTGTAACTTCCACGTATCACCAAGGAGAACTCAAACCGATGCACCAAATGCAATGGCAAGGGAACACGGAGTGCCCAAGTCCTTCTCTCCCAAATCCCACCAAAGCAACAAATGCTAGGGAGGAAAATGAGAGGAAGAACGAAAAGGAGAACACCAAGAACTCCAAGATCTAGATCGAAGGGGTTCCCCTCACATAGAGGAGAAAGTGATTGGTGGAAATGTGGATCTAGATGTCCTCTCTCTTTTCCCTAAAAAACTAGCAAGAATCCATGGAGGGATTGAGAGTTAGAAAGCTCAAAGAAGGTCAACAATGGGGGAAGAACACGAGCTCAAGAGATAAGGTTGAATGGGGAAGAAGACCCCCTTATATAAGGGCTCCCGAATCCAAACGTTAAGTGCTCAGTCCGCGCACGAGCGGTACTACCGCTCGGGCGGAAGAAGCAGGGAAAAGGAGCAACAGAACATGAACCTTGGGGTGGTAGTACTGCATATAAGCAGTACTACCGCTCACCCCAGCGGTACTACCGCTGGAGGAGCAGAACATGGGGAAAAAAGAGGCAAGGCAGAGCAGAGTACGACGGCTGTAATGCAGTAGCGGTACTACCGCCCGACCGGAGCGGTACTACCGCTTAGGCGGTACTACCGTGCCTTACTGCCGTGCAACTACTGCTAAACCCGACACGAAAAGAGCAGGACCCAAAATCGAGGCGGTAGTAGAGCGGTACTACCGCTTGACGCTATAAGCGGTACTACCGCTGACGACCGCGGTACTACCGCAGGGAGAAAACCAGAACTGCCATAACTTCTTCATAAGAACTCCGAATTGAGCAAACTCAAGCTTGTTGGATACAGGACGACGAGTAGCATCAAAACAACGAGTGGTTATAGTAAGAAGAGGCAGGGGAGGTAAGCCTAACAAATAGAGGAGTGAAACCTCCAACAGAGAAGAACGGGCATAACCTCCAACATCGAAAACATCATAGAAGATGCATGTGAACTCCGTTTTCGATGAACTGGAGCTTGTCATCAAGATGACCATAAGCTCTAAGACACACAAAGAGAACCAAAAAAGAACCAAGAAAGATGATGCAAGGATGCAATGGTTTGAGCTCTCAATGAATGATACGATCAAGCTACTCATCGAGAGCCCCCCTTGATAGTACGGCAATCGATCCTATAACCCGGTCTCCCAACCACCACTATGAGACTGGTAAAATGGAAAACCTATCAAGGGCAAACCTTTGTCTTGCACATAGTCCACATGATCTAGATGATGACGATCTTGACTTCCTCAAGTTGGACCACCTTTCTTGATTGTGTTGGCTCGATGAAGACTAGTTGATTGCTCCCCCATACTCTACTATGGGTGAGCCACTCTTCCGCACATCTTCACAGGTCCATTGTCACCACAATGGACGGCAAGCTTCAAGCATTTGATCTCTTCATGATGCTCCACTTGAACTTGCACACCGCAACCTAACCCCACAAAGAACTCTCACGAAGACCATGGGTTATTACACAAAGCGAAATTGACCATGCTTACCATACCATGGGATCACTTGATCCCTCTTGGTACATCTTCTGCGCTTTGTGAGTTGATCAACTTGATTCATTCTTGATTTAATCTTGATCAACCTTGAATCTTTCCAATTCTCATCATTTGGATGATGTCTTGAAGGTAGACATGAATGATCACACAATCTTCTTCTTGAAGACATGCTTGCAATAAGCTCAACACTCACATGACCAATCTTTGGATAATTCCTTGAATAGCACCTTGGTCGACACAAACTCTCCTTGAAACCAACGCATGTACTCCAAGAAAAGCCTATGGACAAAACCTTCAAATATCACTCAAGGTAACCATTAGTCCATAGAGATTGTCATCAATTACCAAAACCAAACATGGGGGCGCCGCATGTTCTTTCACCTTCTATCACAGATCTGAAGGCAAGATATTCGTTGCTAAGAATGGATCCTTTCTAGAGAAGGAGTTTCTCTCGAAAGAAGTGAGTGGGAGGAAAGTAGAACTTGATGAGGTAACAGTACCTGCTCCCGAATTGGAAAGTAGTTCATCATAGAAATCAGTTCCTGTGATGCCTACATCAATTAGTGAGGAAGCTAATGATGATGATCATGAAACTTCAGATCAAGTTACTACCGAACCTCGTAGGTCAACCAGAGTACGTTCTGCACCAGAGTGGTACGGTAATCATGTTCTGGAAGTCATGTCACTAGACCATGACGAACCTACGAACTATGAGGAAGCGATGATGAGCCCAAATTCCGTGAAATGGCTTGAGGCCATGAAATTTGAGATGGGATCCATGTATGAGAACAAAGTATGGACTTTGGTTGACTTGCTCGGTGATTGGCAAGCCAAAGAGAATAAATGGATCTTCAAGAAGAAGACAGACGCTGACGGTAATGTTACTGTCTACAAAGCTCGACTTGTTGCGAAAGGTTTTCGACAAGTTCAAGGAGTTGACTGCGATGAGACCTTCTCATCCATAGCGATGCTTAAGTCTGTCTGAATCATGTTAGCAATTGCCGCATTTTATGATTATGAAATATGGCAAATGGATGTCAAAACTGCATTCCTTAATGCATATCTTAAAGAAGAGTTGTATATGATGCAACGAGAAGGTTTTGTCGATCCTAAAGGTGCTAACAAAGTGTGCAAACTTGAGCGATCCATCTATGGAGAGGTGCAAGCATCTCGGAGTTGGAATATACGCTTTGATAAGGTGATCAAAGCATATGGTTTTATACAGACTTGCGGTAAAGCCTGTATTTACAAGAAAGTGAGTGGGAGCACTACAGCCTTTCTGATAAGTATATGTGTATGAATATTGTTGATCGGAAATGATGTAATTTTTTTGGAAAGCATAAAGGAGTGTTTGAAAGGAGTTTTCCAAAGAAAGACCTCGGTGAAGCTTCTTACATATTGAGCATCAAGATCTATAGAGATAGATCAAGACGCTTGGTAAGTTTTTTCAATGAGTACATACCTTGACAAGATTTTGAAGTAGTTCAAAATGGAATAGTCAAAGAAGGAGTTCTTGCCTGTGTTGCAAGGTGTGAAGTTGAGTAAAGACTCAAAACCCGACCATGGCAGAAAATAGAAAGAGAATGAAAGTCATTCCCTATGCCTCAGTCATAGGTTCTATAAAGTATGCTATGCTATGTACCAGACCTATTGTGCACCTCACCATGAGTTTGGTAAGAGGGTACAATAGTGATCCAGGAGTGAATCACTGGATAGCGGTCAAAATTACTTTAGTGGAATAACGATATGTTTCTCGGTTATGGAGGTGATAAAGAGTTCATCGTAAAGAGTTACATCGGTGCAAGCTTTTGGGGATGACTCTAAGTCTCAATCTGTATACATATTGAAAGTGGGAGAAATTAGCTAGAGTAGCTCCATGCAGAGCATAGTAGACATAGAATATTTGCAAAATACATACGGCTTTGAATGTGACAGAACCATTGACTAAACATATCTCACAAGCAAAACATGATCACACCTTAGTACTCTTTGGGTGTTAATCACATGGTGATGTGAACTAGATTATTGACTCTAGTAAACCCTTTGGGTATTGGTCGCATGGCGATGTGAACTATAGAGTGTTAAATCACATGACGATGTGAACTATTGAAGTTAAATCACATGGCGATGTGAACTAGATTATTGACTCTAGTGCAAGTGGGAGACTGAAGGAAATATGCCCTAGAGGCAATAATAAAGATGTTATTTGTATTTCCTTATATCATGATAAATGTTTATTATTCATGCTAGAATTGTATTAAGCGGAAACTTTGATACATGTGTGAATACATAGACAAAACAAAGTGCCCTAGTTTGCCTCTACTTGACTAGCTTGTTAATCAAAGATGGTTAAGTTTCCTGACCATAGACATGTGTTATCATTTGATGAACGGGATCACATCATTAGGAGAATGATGTGATGGACAAGACCCATCCATTAGCTTAGCATTAATGATTGTTCAGTTTTATTGCTATTGCTTTCATCATGACTTATACATGTTCCTCTGACTATGAGATTATGCAACTCCTGAATACCGGAGGAACACCTTGTGTGCTATCAAACATCATGGATTATAAAGATGCTCTACAGGTGTCTCTGATGGTGTCTGTTGAGTTGGCATAGATCGAGATTAGGATTTGTCACTCCGTGTATCGGAGAGGTATCTCTGGGCCCTCTCGGTAATGCACATCACTATAAGCCTTGCGAGCAATGTGACTAATGAGTTAGTTACGGGATGATGCATTACGAAACGAGTAAAGAGACCTGCCGATAACGAGATTGAACTAGGTATGAGGATACCAACGATCGAATCTCGGGCAAATAACATACCGATGACAAAGGGAACAACGTATGTTGTTATGTAGTTTGACCGATAAAGATCTTCATAGAATATGTAGGATCCAATATGAGCATCCAGGTTCCACTATTGGTTATAGACCGGAGATGTGTCTCGGTCATGTGTACATAGTTCTCGAACCCGTAGGGTCTGCACGCTTAACGTTCGATGACGATTTGTATTATGAGTTATGTGATTTGATGACCGAAGTTCGTTCGGAGTCCCAGATGAGATCACGGACATGACGAGGAGTCTCGAAATGGTCGAGACATAAAGATTGATATATTGGACGATGTTATTCGGACACCGGATGAGTTCCGGGAGGTACCGGATAAATATCGCAGTGCCGGAGGGTTATCGAAACCCCTCGGGGGAACTAATGGGCCTTCATGGGCCTTAGTGGGGAGAGAGAAGGGCCACAAGGGGTTGGGCGCCCCCTGGGTCCGAATTGGACTAGGGGAAGGGGGCGGTGCCCCCTTTCCTTCCCTTCCCCCTCTCCCTTCCCTCTTCCCCTTCCTCTAGGTGGAATCCTACTAGGACTCCTCTCTCCTGGCGCGCCCTACAGGGGCCGGCTGGCCTCCCCTCCCCTCCTTTATATACGAGGGCAGGGGCACCCTAGAACACACAAGATCAATTGTCTTAGCCATGTGTTGTGCCCCCCTCCGCAGTTTCACACCTCGGTCATATCGTCGTAGTGCTTAAGCGAAGCCCTGCGCCAATAACTTCATCATCACCGTTGCCACGCCGTCGTGCTGACAGAACTCTCCCTCAGCCTCAACTGGATCAAGAGCTCAAGGGACATCATCGTGCTGAACGTGTGTTGAACACGGAGGTGCCGTATGTTCGGTACTTGGATCGGTTGATCATGAAGACGTTCGACTACATCGACCGCATTACTAAACGCTTCCGCTTTCGGTCTACGAGGGTACGTGGACACACTCTCCCCGCTCGTTGCTATGCATCTCCCAGATAGATCTTGCGTGATCGTAGGAATTTTTTTGATATACTACGTTCCCCAACACGCGCATGCTCCTAGGGGGATATATTGGTAATAAAAGACCATCGCTCATCCCCAACCGCCACTCGTAAGGAAGACAATAAATAAATAAATCATGCTCCGACTTCATCACATAACGGTTCACCATACGTGCATGCTACGGGAATCACAAACTTTAACACAAGTATTTCTCAAATTCACAACTACTCACTAGCATGAATCTAATATCACCATCTTCATATCTCAAAACAATCATAAGGAATCAAACTTCTCATAGTATTCAATGCACTTTATATGAAAGTTTTTATTATATCCCTCTTGGATGCCTATCATATTAGGACTAAATTTATAACCCAAGAAAATTACCATGCTGCTTAGAGACTCTCAAAATAATATAAGTGAAGCACGAGAGTTCATCAATTTCTATAAAATAAAGCCACCGCCGTGCTCTAAAAATATATAAGTGAAGCACTAGAGCAATATTGCCTAGCTCAAAAGATATAAGTGAAGCACAACGAGTATTCTAATAAATAATGATTCATGCGTGTCTCTCTCAAAAGGTGTGTACAGCAAGGATGATTGTGGCAAACTAAAAAGCAAAGACACAAATCATACAAGATGCTCCAAGCAAAACACATATCATGTGGTGAATAAACATATAGCCTGAATTAAAGTTACCGATAGACGAAAACGAAAGAGGGGATACCTTCCCGGGGCATCCCCAAGATTAGGCTCTTGGTATCCTTGGATATTACCTTGGGGTGCCTTGGGCATCCCCAAGCTTAGGCTCTTTCCACTCCTTATTCCATGATCCATCAAATCCTTACCCAAAACTTGAAAACTTCACAACACAAAACTCAACAGAAAATCTCATAAGCTCCGTTAGCATAAGAAAATAAATCACCACTTTAGGTACTGTTGTGAACTCATTCTTTATTTATTTTGGTGTAATATCTATTGTATTCCAACTTTTCCATGGTTCATACCCCTCGATACTAGCCATAGACTCATAAAAAAAAGCAAACAACACATAGAAAACAGAATCTGTCAAAAATAGAACAGTCTGTAGCAATCTGGATATTTCGAATACTTCTGTAACTCCTAAAATTCTGAAAAATTAGGACGACATAAGAAATTTGTTTATTAATCTTCTGCAAAAATAATCAATATTTTATCACTCTTCTGTGATTCTAACAATTCTTGGACTGAGCGCAAAAGTTTCTGTTTTTCAGCAAGATCAAATCAACTATCACCGTAAGCTATCCCAAAGGTTTTACTTGGCACAAACACTAATTAAAACACAAAACCACATCTAACCAGAGGCTAGATGAATTATTTAAAGCAAAACAGAACCTAAAAAGAAAAAAACATAAAATAAAATTGGGTTGCCTCCCAACAAGCGCTATTGTTTAACGCCCTTAGCTAGGCGTAAAACATGAATAGATCTAGTATTATCATATTTGGTATGCAATTATTCAATCATATGCTCATGATCCTTAGGAGGTTTTTTATCAATAATCAAACTCCTAGGAAAGAAATCAAGAAATTCATTTGTAGTAGTTGGTTCCTTAATAATATCGAAAAAAATTGGGGTGAACTCTTATTGATTTGAGATCTTCATTTTCTTTACTAGAAGATTCACCCTTGTTCTTAGGAACATAAGTAAACTTGACAATATTAATAGGAGGAATATTTTGAGTAGTTTTAACAGAGGAAAAAGCGGAGCCCAAGTTGTAATAGTATCTTCTAGTTTGCCAATTCTAGTAGAATCTTGATCTATCTTTTCGTTAACTATGGGTTCCTTTTCCCTAAGATTCTTTAAAGTAACTCCTAATTTAGATCCATATTGAGTAATCTTATTATGAATCCTCTTATCCAGATTTTCAATCAACTCAACAACAGCCATTTTATTTTCAATAATATCAAGTCTTTTCATCACATGTTCCAAAGTTAAAGTAGTTCCATTAATCAAAAGAGGTGGGGGCCTAGCAAATCTATCATGACATTGTAAGAATCAGAAGTATGACTCCCCAAAAAATTCCCCTGGTAATGGTATCTAGAACATATCTATTCCACGGAGTACCGCCCACATAAAAATTGCGTAGAAGAACGACAATAGATTGCTTTCGAGTAGATCTATTTTGAGCATTGCAAATTCTATACCAAGCATCTTTAAAATTTTCTCCCTCCCTTTGTTTAAAATTGAGAACTTTATTATCAGGAGTGCTAACGATAATGGGAGGACTAGCCATGAAGACGAGATAAATGATCTAGCACTCGAGCACACAAAAAACAAGCGGAGAAGACGAACGGAAGAGGGGCGAAGAAAAGGAAAATATTTTTGAAAGTCATTTTAGAAGAGGAGGAGAGGAAAATGAGAAGCGAATGGAAAATAATGTAATGCGAGAGGTGAGAGTTTATGATGGGTACTTGGTATGTCTTGACTTGATGTAGATCTCCCCGGCAACGGCGCAAGAAATTGGCAAGTTGAGGGGAGACAAATCTTGACTTGACTTGGTGTAAATCTCCCCGGCAACGGCGCCAAAAATTCTTCCTGCTACTTGTTGAGCTTGCGTTGGTTTTCCCCTTGAAAAGGAAAGGGTGATGCAGCAAAGTAGAGTAAGTATTTCCTTCAGCTTTTGAGAACCAAGGTATCAATCCAGTAGGAGACAACGCTCAAGTCACCGAATACCTGCACAAACAAACACCAACTTGCACCCAACGCGACAAAGGGGTTGTCAATCCCTTCACGGTTATTTGCAAAGTGAGATCTGATAGAGATGGATAAATGGTAAAGTAATATTTTTGATATTTTTGGTTTATGGAACAAAAAGTAAAAGATTGCATTATGATGAAAACCCCATCTTGTTATCCTTGATGGCAACAATACAATACGTGTCGGTTCCCCTTCTGTCACTAGGATCGAGCACCGCAAGATTGAACCCAAAGCTAAGCACTTCTCCCATTGCAAGAAAGAACAATCTAGTTGGCCAAACCAAATCGATAGTTCGAAGAGACTTGAAAAGATATCAAATCATGAATATAAGAATCCAGAGAAGATTCAAATAATATTCATAGATAAGCTGATCATAAATCCACAATTCATCGAATCTCGGCAAACACACCGCAAAAGAGTATTACATCGGATAGATGAACATCGAGGAGAACATGGTATTGAGAATCAAAGAGAGAGAATAAGCCATCTAGCTACTAGCTATGGGCCCGTAGGTGTGAGGTAAACTACTCACGCTTCATCGGAGAGGCAATGGTGTTGATGTAGAAGCCCTCCATGATCGAATCCCCCTCCGGCAGGACGCCGAAAAAGACCCCTAGATGGGATCTCATGGGTACAGAAGGTTGCGACGGTGGAAAAGTATTTTCGTGGCTCTCCTGGAAGGTTTTGGGATATTTGAGAATATATAGGCGGAAGAAATAAGTCGGTGGAGTCACGAGGGCCCACAAGGGTGGGGGGCGCGCCCTACCCCCTGGGTGTGCCTCCCGACCTTGTGGCCACCTCGTGGCTTCACTGAAGTGTACTCCAAGTCCTCTGGATGTCTTCTGGTCCAAAAAAAATCATCGTGAAAGTTTCATTCCGTTTGGTCTCCATTTAGTAATCCTTTTCTGCGAAACTCTAAAACAAGGAAAAAACAGAAACTGACACCGGGCTCTAGGTTAATAGGTTAGTCCCAAAAATAATAAAATAGCATATTAATGCATATAAAACATCCAAAACAGATAATATAATAGCATGGAACAATACAAAATTATAGATACGTTGGAGACGTATCAGTACCTTGTCCTTTTCTAGTGGCTCCTGTAAACATCAGTTTTGATAGTTTTTCAGAGCAAACAACAACATATATGCACCAGTTTTCACAGCAGAATATAGAAGTTCATAAAATGTAATAGTTAGAGCACAAATAGTAAAACAAGTCCAACATAACACTTGAAACATATGTCTTCAAGTCCAACATAACACTTCAAATATAAGTCCTCAAGTCCAAAGCAACCTAAAAGCTCATAGTCTAGCACGGGCGAGAAAAACTATGATTTCTTTCTTGTTATTTCTTAAAAGGACTTGTCATAGTCTAGGACGGGCGAGAAAAAAACTGTGATTTCCTTTGAAAACTAACAATCAAAATGCTGAATGGTTGTAGGTAGTACAATTATATTCGCAAAAAAAGAAGAAGAATATCTAGTACAATTCTGTTTTTCACACACTTGGCATGTAGCTAGGACTACTGCTTGTTTACATCCTCCTAAGAATTTTTATAAAAGTTCATCTAGTAAATGTACTAGAATATAATTCTGGACTGGATGTCTTGTATGATCCTAAAATGACATTTATAAGAGTTGGAGGAGTGCTCTTTGTAGGAATCCATGAAAACATACTACCATGCTTAATGAATATTTGCATAACTTGTTACCAGACGGTATAAGTAGGCGAGCCCAGCAGACCCCCAACTATACTTCTTGTCCCAGTCGGCCAAGAAGTCAAGAAACATCCAAGGAGCAACGTCTCCAGAGCAGTCCCCAAAGACCACCTGTGATAGGAGGTGCCACACATACGCTCGAGCATACTGCTCCACGGTCTCCTCATTGGCATCTGCAGGGCATCCCGACCATGAAGGAAATATGCCCTAGAGGCAATAATAAAGTTGTTATTTATATTTCCTTATATCATGACAAATGTTTATTATTCATGCTATAATTGTATTAACCGGAAACTTAGTACATGTGTGAATACATAGACAAATAGAGTGTCACTAGTATGCCTCTACTTGACTAGCTTGTTGAATCAAAGATGGTTAAGTTTCCTAGCCATAGACACGAGTTGTCGTTTGATTAACAGGATCACATCATTAGAGAATGATGTGATTGACTTGACCCATCCGTTAGCCTAGCACGATGATCGTTTAGTTTGTTGCTATTGCTTTCTTCATGACTTATACATGCTCCTATGACTATGAGATTATGCAACTCCCGAATACCGGAGGAACACTTTGTGTGCTATCAAACGTCACAATGTAACTGGTTGATTATAAAGATGCTCTACAGGTGTCTCCAGTGGTGTTTGTTGTGTTGGCATAGATCGAAATTAGGATTTGTCACTCCGATTGTCGGAGAGGTATCTCTGGGCCCTCTCGGTAATGCACATCACTATAAGCCTTGCAAGCAATGTGACTAATGAGTTAGTTGCAGGATGATCCATTACGGAACGAGTAGAGAGACTTGCCGGTAACGAGATTGAACTAGGTATTGAGATACCGACGATCGAATCTCGGGCAAGTAACATACCGATGACAAAGGGAACAACCTATGTTGTTATGCGATTTGACCGATAAAGATCTTTGTAGAATATGTAGGAACCAATATGAGCATCCAGGTTCCACTATTGGTTATTGATCAGAGACGAGTCTCGGTCATGTCTACATAGTTCTCGAACCCGTAGGGTCCGCACGCTTAACTTTTGATGACGATCGGTATTATGAGTTTATGTGTTTTGATGTACCGAAGGTTGTTTGGAGTCCCGGATGTGATCACGGACATGATGAGGAGTCTCGAAATGGTCGAGACATAAAGATCGATATATTGGAAGGCTATGTTTGGACATTGGAATGGTTCCGGGTGAGTTCGGGCATTTACCGGAGTACCGGGGGGTTACCGGAACCCCCCGGGGAGTCATTGGGCCTTAATTGGCCTTAGTGGGAGAGAGGAGGAGGCGGCCAAGGTGGGGGCGCCCTCCCCCCGGCCCAATCTGAATTGGGAGGGGGGTCGGGCCCCCTTTCCTTCTCTCCCTCTCCCTCTTCCTTCTTCTCCTACTCTAACTAGGGAGGCGGGGAATCCTACTCTCACCGGGAGTAGGACTCCCCCTTGGGCGCGCCATAGAGAGGGCCGGCCCTCCCCTCCTCCACTCCTTTATATACGGGGGAGGGGGCACCCCATAGACACACAAGTTGATTGTTTAGCCGTGTGCGGTGCCCCCCTCCACAGATGATGAAGCCCTGCGCCGGTAACTTCATCATCACCGTCACCACCCTGTCATGCTGACGAAACTCTCCCTCGACCTCCGCTGGATCTAGAGTTCTTGGGATGTCACCGAGCTGAACGTGTGCAGATCGCGGAGGTGTCGTACCTTCTGTGCTAGGATCGGTCGGATCAGGAAGATGTACGACTACATCAACCGCGTTGTCATAACGCTTCGCTTTCAGTCTACGAGGGTACGTGGACAACACTCTCCCCTCTCGTTGCTATGCATCACCTAGATGGATCTTGCGTGTGCGTAGGATTTTTTTTTTTAAATTACTGCGTTCCCCAATAGTGGCATCCGAGCCAGGTCTATGCGTAGATGTTATATGCACGAGTAGAACACAAAGAGTTGTGGGCGATAATAGTCATACTGCTTACCAACATGTCATACTTTGATTCGGCGGTATTGTTGGATGAAGCGGCCCGGACCGACATTACGCGTACGCTTACGCGAGACTGGTTCTACCGACGTGCTTTGCACAAAGGTGGCTGGCAGTTGTCAGTTTCTCCAACTTTAGTTGAATCGAATGTGACTACGCCCGGTCCTTGTTGAAGGTTAAAACATCACACTTGTCAAAAAATCGTTGTGGTTTTGAATCGTAGGTAAGAACGGTTCTTGCTCAGCCCGTAGCAGCCATGTAAAACTTGCAACAACAAAGTAGAGAACGTCTAGATTGTTTTTGCAGGGCATGTTGTGATGTGATATGGTCAAGACATGATGCTAAATTTTATTGTATGAGATGATCATGTTTTGTAACAGAGTTATCGGCAACTGGCAGAAGCCATATGGTTGTCGCTTTATTGTATGCAATGCAATCGCCCTGTAATTGTTTTTTACTTTATCACTAAGCGGCGGCGATTGTCGTAGAAGCAATAGTTGGCGAGACGACAACGATGGTACGATGGAGATCAAGGTGTCGCGCCGGTGACGATGGTGATCTTGACGGTGCTTTGGAGATGAAGATCAAAGGCACAAGATGATGATGGCCATATCATATCACTTATATTGATTGCATGTGATGTTTATCCTTTATGCATTTTATTTTGCTTAGTTCAGTGGTAGCATTATAAGATGATCTCTCACTAAATTTCAAGGTACAAGTGTTCTCCCTGAGTATGCACCGTTGCGAAAGTTCGTCGTGCCGAGACACCATGTGATGATCGGGTGTGATAAGCTCTACGTTCACATACAACGGGTGCAAGCCAGTTTTGCACATGCAGAATACTCGGGTTAAACTTGACGAGCCTAGCATATGCAAATATGGCCTCTGAACACTGAGACCGAAAAGTCGAGCGTGAATCATATAGTAGATATGATCAACATAGTGATGTTCACCATTGAAAACTACTCCATCTCACGTGATGATCGGACATGGTTTAGTTGATATGGATCACATGATCACTTAGATGATTAGAGGGATGTCTATCTAAGTGGGAGTTCTTAAGAAATATGATTAATTGATCTTTAATTTATCATGAACTTAGTACCTGATAGTATTTTGCATGTCTATGTTGTTGTAGATCAATGGCCCGTGCTACTGTTCCTTTGAATTTTAATGCGTTCCAAAAGAAAGCTAAGTTGAAAGATGATGGTAGCAACTACACGGACTGGGTCCGTAACTCGAGGATTATCCTCATTGCTGCACAGAAGAATTATGTCCTGGAAGCACCGCTAGGTGCCAGGTCTGCTGCAGATGCTGCTGATGACGTTAAGAACGTCTGGCAAAGCAAAGCAGATGACTACTCGATAGTTCAGTGTGCCATGCTTTATGGCTTAGAACCGGGACTTCAACGTCGTTTTGAACGTCATGGAGCATATGAGATGTTCCAGGAGTTGAAGTTAATATTTCAAGCATATGCCCGGATTGAGAGATATGAAGTCTCCAATAAGTTCTTCAGCTGCAAAATGGAGGAGAATAGTTCTGTCAGTGACAATATACTCAGAATGTCTGGATACCACAACCACTTGACTCAGCTGGAAGTTAATCTTCCTGATGATAGTGTCATTGACAGAGTTCTTCAATCACTGCCACCAAGCTACAAGAGCTTTGTGATGAACTATAATATGCAAGGGATGGATAAGACAATTCCCGAGCTCTTCGCATGCTAAAAGCTGCGGAGGTAGAAATCAAGAAGGAGCATCAAGTGTTGATGGACAACAAGACCACCAGTTTCAAGAAAAAGGGTAAAGGGAAGAAGGGGGACTTCAAGAAGAACGACAATCAAGTTGCTGCTCAAGTGAAGAAGCCCAAGTCTGGACCTAAGCCTGAGACTGAGCGCTTCTACTGCAAAGGGACTGGTCACTGGAAGCGGAACTGCCCCAAGTATTTGGCGGACAAAAAGGATGGCAAGGTGAACAAAGGTATATGTGATAGACATGTAATTGATGTGTACCTTACTAATGCTCGCAGTAGTGCCTGGGTATTTGATACTGGTTCTGTTGCTAATATTTGCAAGTCGAAACAGGGACTACGGATTAAGCGAAGATTGGCTAAGGACGAGGTGACGATGCGTGTGGGAAATGGTTCCAAAGTCGATGTGATCGCTGTCGGCACACTACCTCTACATCTACCTTCGGGATTAGTTTTAGACCTGAATAATTATTATTTGGTGCCAGCGTTAAGCATAAACATTATATCTGGATCTTGTTTGATGCGAGACGGTTATTCATTTAAATCCGAGAATAATGGTTGTTCTATTTATATGAGTAATATCTTTTATGGTCATGCACCCTTGAAGAGTGGTCTATTTTTTTGAATCTCGATAGTAGTGACACACATATTCATAATATTGAAGCCAAAAGATGTAGAGCTAATAATGATAGTGCAACTTATTTGTGGCACTGCCGTTTGGGTCATATTGGTGTAAAACGCATGAAGAAACTCCATTCTGATGGACTTTTGGAATCACTTGGTACTTGCGAACCATGCCTCATGGGCAAGATGACTAAAACTCCGTTCTCCGGAATAATGGAGCGAGCAACAGATTTATTGGAAATCATACACACTGATGTATGTGATCCAACGAACATTGAGGCTCGCCGCGGGTATCGTTATTTTCTCACCTTCATAGATGATTTGAGCAGATATGGGTATATCTACTTGATGAAACATAAGTCTGAAAAATTTGAAAAGTTCAAAGAATTTTAGAATGAAGTGGAAAATCATCATAACAAGAAAATTAAGTTTCTATGATCTGATCGTGGAGGAGAATATTTGAGTTACGAGTTTGGTCTTCATTTGAAACAATGCGGAATAGTTTCGCAACTCACGCCACCAGGAACACCACAACATAATGGTGTGTCCGAACGTCATAATCGTACTTTATTAGATATGGTGCGATCTATGATGTCTCTTACTGATTTATCGCTATCATTTTGGGGTTATGCTTTAGAGGCAGCTGCATTCACGTTAAATAGGGCACCATCTAAATCCGTTGAGACGACACCTTATGAACTGTGGTTTGGCAAGAAATCCAAGTTGTTGTTTCTTAAAGTTTGGGGCTGCAATGCTTATGTGAAAAAGCTTCAACCTGATAAGCTCGAACCCAAATCGGAGAAATGTGTCTTCATAGGATACCCAAAGGAGACTGTTGGGTACACCTTCTATCACAGATCCGAAGGCAAGACATTCGTTGCTAAGAATGGATCCTTTCTAGAGAAGGAGTTTCTCTCGAAAGAAGTGAGTGGGAGGAAAGTAGAACTTGATGAGGTAACTGTACCTGCTCCCTTATTGGAAAGTAGTTCATCATGGAAATCAGTTCATGTGACTACTACACCAGTTAGTGAGGAAGCTAATGATGATGATCATGTAACTTCAGATCAAGTTACTACTGAACCTCATAGGTCAACCAGAGTAAGATCCGCACCAGAGTGGTATGGTAATCCAATTCTAGAGGTCATGTTACTTGACCATGACGAACCTATGAACTACGAGGAAGCGATGATGAGCCCAGATTCCGCGAAATGGATTGAGGCCATGAAATCTGAGATGGGATCCATGTATGAGAACAAAGTGTGGACTTTGGTTGACTTGCCCGATGATCGGCAAGCCATCAACAACAAATGGATCTTCAAGAAGAAGACTAATGCTGATGGTAATGTTACTGCCTACAAAGCTCGACTTGTTGCGAAAGGTTTTCGACAAGTTCAAGGAGTTGACTACGATGAGACCTCCTCACCCATAGCGATGCTTAAGTCCGTCCGAATCATGTTAGCAATTGCCGCATTTAATGATTATGAAATTTGGCAAATGGATGTAAAGACTGCATTCCTGAATGGATTTCTGGAAGAAGAGTTGTATATGATGCAACCCGAAGGTTTTATCAATCCAAAGGATGCTAATAAAGTGTGCAAGCTCCAGTGATCCATTCATGGACTGGTGCAAGCATCTCGGAGTTGGAATAGACGTTTTGATAGTGTGATCAAAGCATATGGTTTTATACGGACTTTTGGAGAAGCATGTATTTACAAGAAAGTGAGTGGGAGCTCTGTAGTATTTCTAATATTATATGTGGATGACATATTGTTGATTGGAAATGATATAGAATTTCTGGATAGCATAAAAGGATACTTGAATAAGAGTTTTTCAATGAAAGACCTCGGTGAAGCTGCTTATATATTGGGCATCAAGATCTATAAAGATGTATCAAGACGCTTAATTGGACTTTCACAAAGCACATACCTTGATAAAGTTTTGAAGAAGTTCAAAATTGATCAAGCAAATAAAGGGTTCTTGCCTGTGTTACAAGGTGTGAAGCTGAGTCAGACTCAATGCCCGACCACTGCAGAAGATAGAGAGAAAATGAAAGTCATTCCCTATGCTTCAACCATAGGTTCTATCATGTATGCAATGCTGTGTACCAGACCTGATGTGTGCCTTGCTATTAGTTTAGCAGGAGGTACCAAAGTAATCCAGAGTGGATCCTTTGGACAGCGGTCAAGAACATCTTGAAATACCTGAAAAGGACTAAGGATATGTTTCTCATTTATGTAGGTGACAAAGAGCTCGTCGTAAATGGTTACGTCAATGCAAGCGTTGACACTGATCCGGATGACTCTAAGTCACAAACCGGATACGTATTTATATTGAATGGTGGAGCTGTAAGTTGGTGCAATTCTAAGCAAAGCGTCGTGGCGGGATCTACGTGTGAAGTGGAGTACATAGCTGCTTTGGGAGCAGCAAATGAAGGAGTCTGGATGAAGGAGTTCATATCCAATCTAGGTGTCATACCTAGTGCATCGGGTCCAATGAAAATCTTTTGTGACAATATTGGTGCAATTGCCTTGGGAAAGGAATCCAGGTTTCACAAGAGAACCAAGAACATCAAGAGACGCTTCAATTCCATCTGCGATCAATCAAGGAAGGATAAATAGAGATTTGCAAGATACATACAGATCTACATGTTGCAGACCCATTGACTAAGCCTCTCTCACGAGCAAAACATGATCAACACCAAGACTCCATGGGTGTTAGAAACATTACTGTGTAATACAGATTATTGACTCTAGTGCAAGAGGGAGACTGAAGGAAATATGCCCTAGAGGCAATAATAAAGTTGTTATTTATATTTCCTTATATCATGATAAATGTTTATTATTCATGCTAGAATTGCATTAACTGGAAACTTAGTACATGTGTGAATACATAGACAAACAGAGTGTCACTAGTATGCCTCTACTTGACTAGCTCGTTGGATCAAAGATGGTTAAGTTTCCTATGCATAGACATGAGTTGTCATTTGATTAACGGGATCACATCATTAGAGAATGATGTGATTGACTTGACCCATCCATTAGCCTAGCACGATGATCGTTTAGTTTGTTGCTATTGCTTTCTTCATGACTTATACGAGTTCCTATGACTATGAGATTATGCAACTCCTGAATACCGGAGGAACACCTTGTGTGCTATCAAACGTCACAACGTAACTGGGTGATTATAAAGATGCTCTACAGGTGTCTCTAATGGTGTTTGTTGAGTTGGCATAGTTCAAGATTAGGATTTGTCACTCCGATTGTCGGAGAGGTATCTCTGGGCCCTCTCGGTAATGCACATCACTATAAGCCTTGCAAGTAATGTGACTAATGAGTTAGTTGCGGGATGATGCATTGCGGAACGAGTAAAGAGATTTGCTGGTAATGAGATTGAACTAGGTATTGAGATACAGACGATCGAATCTCGGGCAAGTAACATACCGATGACAAAGGGAACAACGTATGTTGTTATGCGGTTTGACCGATAAAGATCTTCGTAGAATATGTAGGAACCAATATGAGCATCCAGGTTCCGCTATTGGTTATTGATCAAAGACGAGTCTCGGCCATGTCTACATAGTTCTCGAACCCGTAGGGTCCGCACGCTTAACGTTCGATGACGATCGGTATTATGAGTTTATGTGTTTTGATGTACCGAAGGTTGCTCGGAGTCCCGGATGTGATCACGGACATGACGAGGAGTCTCGAAATGGTCGAGACATAAAGATCGATATATTGGAAGGCTATGTTTGGACATCGGAATGGTTCCGGGTGAGTTCGGGCATTTACCGGAGTACCGGGGGGTTGCCGGAACCCCCCGAGGAGTCATTGGGCCTTAATAGGCCTTAGTGGGAGAGAGGAGGAGGAGGCCAAGGTGGGGGTGCCCCCCCCAAGCCCAATCCAAATTGGGAGGGGGGCCAGCCCCCCTTTCCTTCTCTCCCTCTCCCTCTTCCTTCTTCTCCTACTCCAACTAGGGAAGGGGGGAATCCTACTCCCACCGGGAGTAGGACTCCCCCTTGGGCGCGTCATAGAGAGGGCCGGTCCTCCCCTCCTCCACTCCTTTATATACGGGGGAAGGGGGCACCCCATAGACACACAAGTTGATTGTTTAGCCGTGTGTGGTGCCCCCCTCCACAGATTTCCACCTCTGTCATATCGTTGTAGTGCTTAGGCAAAGCCCCGCGTCAGTAACGTCATCATCCCGTCATCACGCCGTCGTGCTGACGAAACTCTCCCTCGATCTCAGCTGGATCTAGAGTTCGTGGGACGTCACTGAGCTGAACGTGTGCAGATCGTAAAGGTGCCATACTTTCGGTGCTAGGATCGGTCGGATCGTGAAGACGTACGACTACATCAACCGCGTTGTCATAACGCTTCCGCTTTCGGTCTACGAGGGTACATGGACAACACTCTCCCCTCTCGTTGCTATGCATCACCTAGCTGGATCTTGCGTATGCGTAGGATTTTTTTGAAATTACTTCGTTCCCCAACAGACCTATGCTGCTGTAACATCCCAAATTTTGGAATGTTAATATAATTAATTGAATTGTTTGTTTGTTTGCTTGAGTGAATTAAACTTGAGTGAAATTTGAACCTTTTCAAAAACTTTTGAAAGAGAGGGAATAAAATGACTTTCCCCTTCTCCGGTAAATTCAAATTCATCCTATTAAAATCAATGAGAGAAGATGACATGACTTCTTCAACTATAAAGAATTTGAACGGAGTTTTGCAATTTAATTCTTTCAAATATTTGCACTTGCTTCTCTATTTTTCTTCCCAGAAATACCCGAAAAATAAATTCTTGCAAGCAAGAAAGAGCGGAGGAAAATGACCCTCCAAAATCAGGGCATTTTGAAAATATTTGAGCCAAGAAAACCAAAGTTTTTATTTAAAAATTATTTGCAAAAGAAATAAAGCCTTTAGGGATTTTCTGAAAAACATTTTTTAAGTTTTTATTTTGGCCGTGGAATAATGCTCATCATCTACATTTTATTTTTCTGATAATTTTAGTATATAAAACTCTTTATTCGAATTGATTTGATTTCCTTTTATTGTTTTAGTTTCCTAATTTTAAAAATAGGAATGGAATCGTTTTTATTAGGAAAAACCTGCTGGCCCATTAAGCACTTTCCTATTCTAGCCCAACAAGAGATCATCTCCTTCCTCTGTTTCCTCTCACGTTACAGAAGCTTTCCATGTCCATGGAGACAGGAAATCTCCACCTTCCCGATCTCCCTCGTCTTTCCATCCCAGCGCCTCCCGAGACCGCCTATAAAACCCCCTCCCTCTCCTCGTTCCATTTTTCCCATCACCACGCCCCCTCCCTGCCCGTAGCCTTCTCGCCACCGTCCTCCTTTTCCTGCCTAGAAACGCTCACCAGGAGCTCTCCTGGAACCTCCCCATCGCCCAGCGCCACCTCCCCAAGCGCCGACCCCCTCCTCCGCCACCCCCACCCTCGCTGGCGACCTCGCCCCCTCGCCGGAGCAGCCCTCCACATCGCCATCTCCTTCCTGCCATCTCTGCCTCACGTACAGGTAACTCCGTTTTCGTTTTCAGATTTATTCCCGTAACAGATTTAGTTCCGTTCTTGTTTAGCTTATAACTTTTGATCTAGAAGTCCAATGATGCTGATTCTTTTTGCGTTAGATCACAATTTTCTTGTAGTTTCCAAAATATATAATTTGTCTATGTTTGGATTTATAAAAATTGAGTTAGATCAGATTTGAATTAAAGCTTGTTTTGCTTATTCGGGAGTTTAAAATAGATTTTTATTTGATTCTTTTTCTACTGATCACTAGTGATCATATTTAACAGTGGTAAAAACTTCAAAATTGTTTGAGTATTTTAGCTTATTGTTTCATGTAAAACAAATTCTGTTTTAGTTCTATTGAATTATAGCTACTTCTTTTCTATAGTTGTTTTAAATTATTTTATTTTATATTTCAGAAAGTTTATGTTTGGTTTCTATTAGTTAAACAGTAGGTGTTCAACAAGTTTTTATATTTATTTTTATTTTGTTATCGTGAAATCAATTCAAGTTCGCTAATAACTTGCAATGGATTTCTCTACTGTTTTAACTCCCAATTGAAAATACTTTCAAAATAGCTTTATGAAAAAAATACTTTATTTTGTCTTAACTAAATTTATATTTTATTCTCTGTTATTTTAGTGTTTTATTTTCCGTTAGACAAAACTATTTTTGTGAATGTTGTAGAAGAAGACTCCCTAGTTTTATTTGAAGTTCCTTCGGATTCTTATTCGCTCTCTCTTTTGTTTTGATTGTTAGTGCGAGTGCTTATGTGAATGATATGTTTGTTATATAGATTTCATCAGAGAGTGACGAGTAGTCTATCAAGTTATTTCTTGAGAACGATAATTCTTCTTCGTCAACATCACCAGGCAAGTTCACTTTGACCATGCTTTCTTACCTATGTTTTATTGCATTTAGTGGCACTTTTGCAACCACCCTTCAGTAGTGTTATTGAAATTCTTGTAGTTGAGTAGTATGCATGAGGTAGGAACCCATCACCCTGTTACCAAGCCGGGGCGTTATTTATTTTAATGCTACGCTATAGTAGGCGGGCTTGGTATGAGTGCTCGAGTGGTGTGAAGATGGAGGACTCTCGTCAATGGCGACAACTCCATGACAGAATCTGCAAGGACTACATCTTCAAGGCCTCAAGACTTCAAGACTCAAGACAAGAATTCAATACACACTCTTTGGGTGAAGGGCGATTGACGGGCACCTGGAGAAACCGGTGGTTGGCGGGATGCATGGAGAAGCGCCATGACATCTTGCGGAAAGCTTCACCCAGACTCAAAGAGACGGAAGAATACTTCATGCCGGAAGCTTACGTGCAACCGCAAGTCATTATGGGCTCGGCTTGGTTGACCTTAGTTGTGACTCTGGCTGGGGCGGTACTAGCAGATGTAGAACTACGGTAGGATGGGTTGAGTCTTGGGACGGTGGTCGGAGGAACTCTTTGGAAGACCATGTTTGGTCATCTTGTTCTCAAACACTCTGAAGTGCGAGGACGTAAAGAGAGGGATCGAATCTTGCGGGTAAAGTGTACAAACCTTTGCAGAGGGTTTAAACCTAATCGATTAGCCGTGTCCCCGGTTACGGACAATTTGAGCATCTGGACTTGGATCTATCTCGGAACTCTCAACACAGGATTGATAACTTAATTGTGGGCAACTTATGATGATTTTGGGCTATGAGACATCGGTTGGCGGAACCATGTCATGACAGAAAAAACTCCATAGTACAGGCTTCATTTTATTCCTTTGATGTAGGTAAAATAAAACCAGCTTTTACGCAAACAAAATTCAGAATCTGAGCCATAAAGCCATATTGCATATAGTATAGTTTTATCATCTGTTTTCTCATGTTGTGATCTTGCGGTACATTCAATGTCTTGACCTACACGGCTGCAACGTATCATGTTGCAGATATTTCCTCGACAGTAAGAGTTACGATACACAGGTTACGGTCTACACTCAACCTGCCGATGGCGTTGATGGGACTCCACACCCGTTTGATTGTTTCCGCTGATTATTATGAGGTATATATCATTTTACGTTATTTATACATGTGATTGCACTTTGATATATACATTAATGTATTGTGTGTGCCAAACATCTTGATCCGAGGATGGCACAAGAATACGCAGGCTTGACCGTCGAGGTCGGGTCGCTACTGTTCTTTGGAGCCAAGGGAATGGGACGCCGCTTGTCCTGTTGTCAGTCCTTCCCCGGTCACTAAGAGAGGTCGAGCAGTCACCGATGAGAGCGGTAACCCCGGCACGCCAGTTCTTGTTGTCCACTTGTCCGGTGAGAGCCTTGCCGTCAATGGGAAGCCCGGTGATCATGGCGAAGTCATGCAACGTCACCGTCAGTTCGCCACAAGGGAGATGGAAGTTGTGTGTCTCCAGCCGCCAACGATCAACGAGGGCGGTGAGAGCTAAATGGCACATCAACGGCAGCACGCGCTTGAACTGAAGAACAAACGGTAGGAGCCCGATATGCTCAAAGTACCGCTCGTAGCGCACGTCATATTACATCTGGTTTCCCGTCGTGTGGCTCCTAAAGCACACGACAGCAAGTTTCTGTAGAAATTGAGGAAATATGTCAAAAGCTTCCTATTCAAAAAAAATAACATAAAAATGACAAAAGCAAGTCTGTCAAAATTGTTACCTCTCCACGCTCGATAGCACGGGCACGAAGATCCTTCTCAAAAGCATGGTCAAGTCTCGGATACAAATGACCATTGTCCTCATCCTCGCCATCCTATATATATATATATATATATATATATATATATATATATATATATATATATATATATATATATATATATATATATATATATATATATATATATATATATGGACAAATGTTTCCTACAAGCAGTGGTAGTTACCACCACTTGCGTTTTGTATGTTGTATGTAGTATCTGTTGAAACCGAGAGTATGTACGTGTAGTATGTAGTATATAATAATGATTAGGTAGTATATATTCTAATTTTTAGGTAGTATGTACCATTTTTTGAGTATGCTCATTTTACGTATAAATATATACGTATTTTACAAATATACTTTAAACTATGGGCTCATATGCAATTTTTCATGTAACTTGCTTTGAAATATCTTAAATATAATATATGAACATATTTAAAATAATAAAATAGTATATATAATACCACATGGTAGTATATGAGACATGTGGGGTAACTACCACGGGTGGTAGGATGGATTTTCCTATATATATATATATATATATATATATATATATATATATATATATATATATATATATATATATATATATATATATATATATATATATCACTTATTAGACAACATCATCTATACATATGAATAAAAAACTATAACCATACATCTTCAATTATAAACTACAAAATATGAAAATACCATATAATTAATATGCATTCTCCATCACAATATTTGCAACTGTATGAAATACACAATTTTTCACACTATGCATTAACCACCTACCAATTTTGCAAAAAATTCATCCTCGGAATTTTGCAATGCATTAACCATCTATGAAATTTGCAATGCCTTCATCCTCACAATCTTGCATTCACCATACAGAAAAATTTCTCATACAATTCATATATACTCCCTCCATTCCTAAATATTTGTCTTTATAGATATTTCAAATGGACTACAACATACGAATGCATGTAGACATATTTTAGAGTGTAGATTCATTCATTTTGCTTCGTAAATAGTCACTTGTTGAAATCTTTAGAAAGACAAATATTTGAGAACGGAGGGAGTACATAACAGAAAAAAAATGGACCAACATATATGCATTCACCAACATATCCTCACATATCTTGCAATGCTTTCATCCGCACATCCTTAATAAGCATACTACTAAATCATATACTACTAAACAACTAAAACATCATTAAAAAAATCAACATCAAAACCTAGGTTGCACCTAGTGCCAAAAATAGCTTCAAAAATAAAAAAAGCATTGCGAAAAGTGATTGGAGGGATCGGAGGAGCTTACCAGCCTCTTCGATTTGCCCCAAAGATCCACGAAAATGGTGAAGGAAAGAGGGAGATCGAGGGAGGGGATCGGAAGCAGCAGAGAGCCGCCGCTTGCCTTTGTTCGAGACGAGGAGAGGAGGAAGAACGGGCTAGTGGGTGGGGTGGGGCCCGCCCGCAGCCACCACGCACGAAATAGCCTGTTCGGCACCTACCGCCACCCGATCTGGCAGTAGGGAACGACAGCCTATCGCCATGGCCTGTGGCGGTAGCCACTTATCCACGTCAGCACGGTAGACGACGCCGTCGACATTGGCCCGGTCCCTATAGCCAGCCCCTGTGGCGGTAGGACGTTTTAGCCTACCGCCAGCTCGGATGGCGGTAGAAAAAAGATCAAATCCGAAAAAAAATTCAGCGAAGGGTCAGATGCGGCTAAAAGGCAGCGAAATGGTCAGAACAGTGAATTTGACCACGACGCCCTGCTTCCCGGTTCCGGATCCCGTTCGCCGTTTTGCTGTCCGACCATGCTGCCACGCGTGCAACGAGGAGGAACCGAGTTTTTTCTTTTTCTTTGCTCAGTGGAGCTGCCCGGTTATGCATTTTCCAGCGTACATGGTACACTCGCCTCCTCGGTGTATTCTAGCCTCCGACGTTAACGTTCGTAAAAAAATGGACTGTGTAGACTGTTCTGCTCTGTGTTCTTGCCAAAGGGGTCCCTGTCTTTGGCGTTTGGTCTACGTACGTAGCCCGCGTTTTGTGTTGCATCCGCTTAGGCCTTAACTAAGCGTCTCTCTTATAAAAATAGGCATCGATGTTTCAGAAAAATCAGTTTATTTTTTTAAGCATCTCTCTAAGCACCTTTCATTGTACAAGACCTTACTGTTTAGTTTGCGTCCCCTTCAGATTAAACTGTTTCAGAGCCGTGGCTTCCTGGTAGTAGTGGTAACCACGCCAATAGTAAGTTTCTGCGGTTTATAATGACGCCGAACAGTAACAGCAGACGACGCCCACATACAAATGGCGTGGTCGCGCGACAAGATAAGCATGCATGCACGCACAAACCCAACCTACTCCAGTCAACAGAGTTTTAGCAGACCCAACGGCCAGGCGCCAGAGACGATTGATAGAAACTAACTACAGTGTTCCGACGCAAACTTTGAAAACAAACCCGGATGTATCACCTCACCTCACGTGGACAACGACGTGAACGCACGGAGCGTAGTGTGGTCGAAAGGACAGGTAACAAATCACCTGTCCATCCCGCTTGGACACGTGTGGCGCATGGATACATGGCACGGCGACTAGCAAATGTTTTACACGTACGGGTGGCGCTGCGTGAAGCTGTACAGTTCGAGTGGTGGTCACCAAAGAGGCGGCGTGGCTCCTCTTTGGTGTCTGCATGCCCGTGTTTCTGAATGAGTCCCAGACGGATGCTCTTCAGGATGCGCTTCTTCGATGTAAAATTATACACACACTTGGAATGTTCTATAGGTCTGGGACAACGGTGTTGAATCTTTTCCACTGCTGGTGCGTAAAAGAGAACCGTAGAATTGACGGACCGACTCAGACTGACCATCACAAGTGGCTGCGCAGGAACTTCTCCTCCGTGGTTTCAATACTTCTGACGGCACGCGGCTACCGGACTTTTCGTCGGCATCTGACCCGGCTTCTTTTTTGCGCCCAACATCCTCGGTGGTCGGCACTCGGCAGTCGGCACCATCCATCAGCCAGCGATCCTAGCTACAGCGGGTCATCTGTTAGTTGCTGCAAGTTGCGCAATCTACCGTGAGCGCCAGTTCTTGGCGGAGGCGCAGGTGTTTCAACTTTGAAGAAGGCATCAGACACGACGGGCACGCACCTTCACTTCTTCTTTTGTTTCGTTGGCAAACTCACCGTCAGTTCTTCTTTTGTTTTGCTACATTGCGAGCTTCGTGGTCAGATTCCCAGCTTCACGCCGCACTATATCATCATCATGATTTTCTTGATCATTTCAGTTAACGCTGATTGGCAGCCCGAGACATGGCGCACTCGGGTAACGAGTGAGTGATTATATGAATCCTCTAGAGTAGTGTTGCAAACAGTGCAAGCGCTGAGCACGGCCATGTTAAAATGTCTCCTTACTTAGATCCTTTGTGGGCGGGGACTGAATCTGAATGCAAGCGCTGACCTCGTCGTGGAAGCTGCCACCCTGTGATCATTTGATTGATGGTACCTGTCACTTCCACATCGTGCACCACACTATCTTTCTCCGGGTGCAAACAGCCAGCAAACTGTCATTTCTTTGGTGGTGCTACTTAGTTACCAGTATAGAACATGCTGGCCGAGTAGTGAAGATCCCGATCGCTTCGAAATGCGACACCTGTGATTTCTTTTGTCGTCTTGTAGTATTCAGTACAATTGGCCAAATGATGGAGAATTGGCTTTTCTGAACCATGTCCAGCTGGTTTACTGGGGAGGGCGGCCACACGATTGCCTTGTACGTATGTTACCTTCGCTGATCCATAGTAGTTCTTATTCAGCTAGCTTCTTGTCAGTCACTTCCACATTTTCTGCTTCCTGAATCTTGGGTAGGAGAACCCGTTCTTTATGAGAGATTCAAACTGTGCACTACCACTACTGTGTGCGTCGCGGCGCTGGCGGACGCAATATGCGTCACATACTCCCTGAATCGGCCACGCATCTGTCGTTCACAAAGTAGTTTCCGGCATTATAAACTTGTAATTTGCCTTCAGAATGGCTGGGTTTAACAGAACTTTCATTCACTTCTTAAGATGGTTATCCACTTTCACTCAGAGTAAATTAACAGTACACCTCGCTCAAACTGGAAACTATCTTACCAGGCCATGATCATCGTATAACAGTTTAGTTCTACAAACTTTGATTTCGTACAAAAAATGCATTTGCAAGCATGGAGAAATAAGTTATTGTACAACAAGTGACATTGAGTTACAATAACTATGTTACAGATCGCAAATAAACACATCCTTTTTCCCACAAAAATTTCACATGTACGTGTTTACTCTATGTATGGAAATTTCTTCATCAATCTATTGAAGGCTACAGATATGATTTTCCACCAAGTTACAGATATCATGATCATATGACAGAATGATCAGATTCTATCTCTCAACCTCCTCTGTTGCCATGAGAACTGTGCTGGGTGTTTTCGGAGGATACAGCTCCCATAACGCAACCGTGGTGTCCGCCGAGCATGAGGCCAACAGTTTGCAGTCATGTGAGAAAGTCACCGCGGCACACTGCCAGCAAAAAAGAAGAAGCATGTAAGTTAAACTACACATCGAGCAGAATTTGACCAAGTTGCAGTAACTAGTAAGGAAGTAATTGAGCTGGTTATCGATCTCATGACCCATATTCCAATTAAAGTAAGCAGGAGGACTGAAATTGACATTTTTGACTGATCGAGGGACCCTAGATGCAAAATGGAAATGCCAAGAGCACTTAGTTGAACCAAGCTGCATACCGTAGCGCTGTGATACTTTAGAACCGCTAGAGCATTTCCTTTATTGTAGTTATACACTCGAATCCTGCAATGATGTAAAGCACTTGAAACATTACACAAATGCAAGGATTACAGACTCAGATAAACAACTAGAAGCATGCTTGTCATGCAGACATCGCCTACTCCTTGTCCAACTTTGCTCAACTCCTATTCTATGCACATAATGATCTGCCTATTTTCTGTTCTGCACCTATTCGATTGTCATCTACAGGATGTGACGTCTCTTCTCTGTCTTGCACTTCCCCCTCAGAGGGCATGCAAGTGTCACTTACCTCAGAACCCTAATCAACCAGCACTAAATCAGTTTGGCAATCAGGGACAACTGGTGTTGCCGTGACATAATCAGCTTTGCTAATCAACGGTGGTTCTACATGGAGGTCGCACTCGCGGCGCAGTGCCTCGTCCAGCAGGATACCCTTCACAAAGCCGTTGAGTTTGGATAAGACTGTATACACATTTTTTTCCATAAATTTAATAATTTATTGTATCTCATACATGTCGTTCTACTCCA
The DNA here is from genome assembly GCA_021605205.1 of Aegilops longissima. NCBI lineage: Eukaryota > Viridiplantae > Streptophyta > Magnoliopsida > Poales > Poaceae > Aegilops > Aegilops longissima. Next base: position 581,240,788 of record CM038678.1, read on the forward strand.
CGACATGGCTTGCATGTAGACGATAAATGAAGACATTGTTTTTGCTCTGCTGTTCGTGGTGTGGAATATCAATTTTGAATAAGACACAGCGGAGCTGGCAAGCGTTGAGAGTTAGGGGATGGAGTCAGATGCTAAGCATATTTTTTTTATGTCCTGCTGATACTATGATTGAATGTATCTACGATATCAGGGTCATACTGGTTTCCTCGGTGATACTACGATATCAGGGTGATACTACATTATACAGGTGATACTCCCTCCAGTCCTTACTCCCTCCAGTCCTTTTTAGTTTGCATATAAGTTTTGTCCGAAGTCAAAGTATCTCTAAAATGTATCAACATTCACAATGCTAAATCAATATTGCTAGATTCATTATGAAATGTAGTTTCATAGTATATATATTTGCTACTGTAGATGTTGCTATTTTTCAATATAAATTTGGTCAAACTTTGCTAAGTTCGACTTGACACAAATCTAATACCCGGAGTAAAAAGGACCGGAGGGAGTACTATGATTGAATGTATCTTTTGTTTTATGTATTTCTAGGCGATTGCGCGTTTGACATGGAGAACCCCTTTTACAGGCTATGTTTGTAAAGTATTAGAAACTACATGAAGAACCCCTTTTACAGGCTAATGTTTTTTATGGTTTAGTTTTTAGTGACACACACTTTGCCTCTGGCATAGTGACAAACACCACTCTTTTCAGTTCAAAACTAGAAATTGAATAAAAAAAAAGTGTTTACAGAAAGACTGGAGGTGCTCAAGCCTTCGGTAGTGGAAGTGCGACAAGAAGCTGAACTGCAACTCTACACTAATGTGAGATTCACCGTAGAGGTGAGACTCAGGGTACAGGTGATACTTAGGGTGTAGGTGAGACTCAGGGTACTCATGAGACTTTGGTTATAGGTGAGACCCATGGTATATGTGAGACTCCCCTGATTGATTCTGCCAGGGAGCCGAAGCATTGGAACCCCAAATAAACGCCCCCACATCCCCTCCTCCCCGCGCGCGCGCGCGAATTCCACTACCGAGGGCTTCAGGGAAAATTTGGTCGTTTCCCATCTCTAGTTTTTCAAAATTTAACTATGTGGACTTCTTTAGCCCGCCCCACCGCCCCCTTTTCTCCAACAACTCCCCACGCTTCCCTATGTGCACCCCGGACACCAGTGCTGGCTGCACTCATCGTTACAGCACCTATACCCGCCCTTGTGCTATGTAACCCAGGCTTGTGCTATGTAATGTTCGCTATGTAACCCAGTGTTGGAACTCAGCAATGCAACTTGAATTAGAGTTGCAAGCAACATAGGCCATGCCACCTATGTAACCCACACTTGTGCTATGTAACCCAGTGTTCGCCTTCAGCGTCATGGACTTGCTGTACATAGTTGACTCATGGGATCGGCAGAATAAACCACGTCAGCTGATGTAAGATGACGAATCTTACGTTTGCTTTCATTTATATTCAAGGATCTCGAGACACATGACTTGACCGTGGTAGCACATGCTTCTCATAACCAAATCTCATGTATCTCATAAGCAAAACCATCGGGAGGATATCTGGTGCTACGGGAGCACCTAAGATTAGGTGCTCCAGGAGCTTTTCAACCGTTAGATCTGAGATCCGAAGGCCGAGGAGAGAGCTCACGCTTTTATTCAGAAAACACCCCCAGAAATTCGATATTGCAAATCGGGTCCAGCGCATCTGTAGATGACCGTTGGATTTCAGATCCAATGGCCGAGAAGCTCTTGGAGCACCTAAACTTAGGTGCTCCCGTAGCACTTGATATTTTCCCCAAAACCATCATCAAGCCCTTCTCTGATATCGTAACAAAATTTCATGTGTGTGTTTTTTGTAAATTTAATAATTTCTTGTATCTCATACATGGTTTGCACGTCCAATGTAGTATCACCCAGGCTTTTAGTATCACACACAAAACGTAGTATCACCCATGAAGCTAGTATCACCAGGGCATAAAAAATATGCTTAGCCTCTGGCTCCATCCCCTTCGTCTCAACCCAGGAGTTGTGATCGCCTACTCAACCATGGAAATCATGAGACATCCATTTGATTAATTTACTTTCGATTCCACTCAAGTATATTTATAACCTACAAATAAAGTCCTATATTCAAATCAGATGCAGTTATTGACTCAGGCAATCAGATCCACTAAGCCACTAAAAAAGGTTGTATTAGCATCCCTGCCCAGCGACAAAAGCTAAGAAGGATGGGGGAACAAACCTGTGATCCCAACCAGCAGTTGCTGCAATCTTGTTGTCTGGCCGAATCGCTATACCCGCTATACCGGGTTGCTCAATTTCTATCTCATTCCTGAGAGAAAACGTGCCCTGTAATCAAGACAGCTACATTTCGGTTAAGAATTAAAGTTGTCTTGATTCCTAAATGAAATTGAAGCACTCCAGTGCAGGTAATGCTTGTGATGAAATGAATGCAAAAATCACAATCACACAAGTAGTTTGATGTAGCCAATGCAACCAAAAGACCGATCTGATGGAAGAGACTAGGCAATACATTTATACGTCAACACTCCCCCTCACGTGTGGCTCCCTCAGTCCTAAACGTGGACCGAAAATGGGCTGCAATTTAATTGCGCCAGCCGGGTCTTGAACTCAAGACCTCTCAGCTCCGATACCATGTAGCAGTGCATGCTCTAGCCAATGCAACCAAAAGACCGATCTGATGGAAGAGACTGGCAATACATGTTTGGAAAGCAACTTGTATTCCCATGAGGCCATAGGCCAGTATATATGCCTGTACAAGTGTAGGATATGCAGAAAACCCCTTATACAACGGGGTAAATATAAAAGGCTACATGGCTATATAAATAGTACTCTAACAGTTGACATGTCGAGCTATTGATTCTGAATTATGAAGTAGATCATAAAGAGATGCTCAATTACCTTACTCTGTAAACTAGTTAGCACCACATGTATGAATTATCACATGGAAATATTAATCCAAATCTGGGCTAACATCCAGGTACGAAAAACTGATAAACTGATATCTCAACGTAGCTGTCATTTTGGATACGCGAGCACTCATCAACCCTCTGAAAAGAGGATATAATACATAACACCGAGCCATCAATTTTTACATAGAATTGATGAACGCAAAGATATCCTGAGATAACTTTAAAAACATGTTTTTACTTTTTTTTTCCTCACCTAGATGAAAATTTCCACACCCCAGATAACGATAGAAGGCTGCCGACATTTTCTTTTACCCTTCCAATTTCCCGGGAACAAAACATTTTGTTATTATCTCTACAAGTAGCAGGCAGTCAGGACTCGATCCCTAATTTACAGTGTATTGCCTACTAATCCTTCCCACAGGAAGCACATCTCAGTTCTTACATGTCTCTAGCGTAATCATAAATTGCTAGAAGCACTTGTGGATGTATGATTGTGTCAGGATATACTTGAGAATATTACTAAAACTGTACTGAGAGTGACATAACTTAGAATATGCAAAGAATACAGATTACAAAGTGAACTCGGGTTTGTCAGCTACTACAAGTATATAACCAAGACATGCACTTACAGCATGCATTTTCATGATAGGAATATCTTACTATATAGCAGGAAACAGAACATAGAATAATTGATGTCACACCTGCTGATGATCAAGGGCAAACATGGCTACTTTATTATCAGCACCTCCTGAGATCCCACCGGTGCATAAACCATCAATAGCAATGGATAAAGCTGCACACTTGCATCTTATTAGATCATATGTTGTTTCATTCCATCAAAGGAAGATAAAAATTAACTGCTCTTGAAAATAGCAAGTTATACAATTGAATTAAAACTGGGTGTAGCATGAGACCTGATTCCAAATGATATTTCACTGAAGATAAAGGTGACCCAGGCTTCCGTACATCCCACCAGAGAGTGCTTCCATCTTCATAACTGGTGGCCGTAAAAGTGATGTTTATTAATAAAATGAACACATAACACTTCTAAACCCTGAACTCTTGAATCAGTTTAATTCACCCCCTTGGCCCTATCCCGTTTTATATTATGAACTTTTTAGAAAGTCATAAATAGTCAAAACTCAATATGAAAAGGCGGATTCAATACTCCACAGATGACATGTAGCTAAACTTTTTCTAATAGTCAATATGAAATCCTGAATTTCCTATAAAGTTTTTTCCTGATAGTCAAACTGAAAATGAATCAATAGTTAATCTGAAAAAAACTATTTACCAAATTTCCTAAAGAGTTCCAGGGTGCCCCAAAAAGGCAATTTTATTATTAAAAGAATCCTGATTTCTATATTTTAAGTTGAGTGTAAAAGTGATGCCACGTGTCATCTCTGCCAGCACAACTGTTTGGGATAGGGTCAAGGGGGTAAAATAAACTGATTCGACAGTTTAAAGTTAGAAGCAGCCGGTTTCAGAATTCGAGGTTGAATAATGAACTTCAGCAGTAGTTCAGGGTTGAAACTGACATATTGTTTGAACTTTGAAAATGAAATTTCCGTGAGAACATCCAGCATGTATGCAAAAAGGCTGAGAAGAATTTTTCATTCTGAAAAAAATTACCGAAGTCGCTTTAACCTGCCCCAAAAGCATACTATGGGATTGTTTAGCGTATTAAGTACTAGAGATTAATTTACCATATTTAGGTACCAACTATTGAGATGAGATTATATTGAGATATCACTACAGTTCATAATGTGAATAGTCAAAAACTCATGCCATAATACTAATGCTTGAACCCTTGAAGCATACTCGCTTGAGTTAATGGACTTTATTTGTAAGATAAAGTTGCTTTGTTGTTTCACAACAGAATCAATTCAATTGTGTAAGTGACATACACTCACAGTTGAAATATTTACATGTGAGCTAATCGAATGAATATGCATCAACAATACCATTTTATTATGTGCTGCACATGCCCCACGAAATACACACAACAATGGGTATGGCTAAGATTGTGAAGCAGGAACAAATCTGTATGCGGCAGATAGTCATTTGTACACTTCACATAACACCATCACTACACTTGCAATAAGAATTTGATCAAGTACAACTTCTGCCATAGAGGGGAGATGAATTATCTTACTTCATTCTCTCAAATATATGAGTTGAAAGATGATTCATGTGCAATATAACCATGCTAAGCATTTGAATACCATTTCCATTCCACATGATTGTTACTATCCAGATAAAACATGAAATGTGTTCAGCTTATGACATTTTTTATTATGTGTGATTATTGCGTAACACTTAGAGCCAAGACTCCCAAACAAAGGACAGAGGCCAGAGGATAAACGAGAGCATGAGTCTGATAAAAGGACCAGATTCATATTTAAGCCATTTGCCACAATTGACCTAAGAAAGAGCTCAATAGATTTTTAACTGAAAAGAGCTTAATAGTTTTTGTTCAGATACTCCACTAGGCCATGGCATATTGGGTTTTTGAAAAGTTGATCTGGATACCTTGACAAAATATTAACATAGCCTCCAGATTCACACGGGATGAAAGCTTGCACAGCCATGCATAGACCTACAAACAACAGAAGTACAGTTTTCAACGATTACTCAAAAGCATAGATAGTCAGGAAAAACAAATGACACAGACAATTAAAAGGGATTTTTATTGCGGTCCTGCAGATAAAGACTATTATTTTAATTCAATAGTTGTAAACAAAGCCATGCATTGTACCTTGTAATAACAACAAGAAAACTACAACAGCACAAGAAATATAAATAAACAAGATGCCAGAGAGTCTCATGCCATGGAAGAAGGATTGATCCTCTATTACATATATATATATATATATATATATATATATATCCTTGCATTCGTGATACCAGAGAGGTCAGTCAAATTGCAAGGCGTACATATCTCAGATAAAGGCATGCATTTATAACTTCCTTCCATGTAAACTGAACAATGAATCAACAGACCATGTAGGTGGAGCTGCTGGATCTAGGTCAAGAGGGACAATTCTCAAACCAAACTCTGGATTTCTGGTAGACAAAAAATTAAAACAACAAAAAAGGTGGAGGCTACTCTGATGTCAAGTCTAAATAGTTCACGGTTCTACTAAGCGAGAAGTTACCACTAGATACGTATACTAGGTACAACCCACCATGGTATTTTGTTGAACAAAAACAAACAACTATAGCTGGAGTGGTGAAGAGTGGGGACAAACCTTTTTTCTTGGTAAGGCGACCTGTCATATTAGCACCACATCTTTGGGGCAAACACATTATCTTCCTTGAATTTTCAATGTCCCAAAGTTCAACCTGTAGGTTTTGTTTTGAAGTTTCAACATGAAAGCAGTGACAACAAAAGAAGTAACAATATAAGCACACACATAAACACCAAAGTTCAGCCAGGCTTGCTTCATTGCATTATATTAAGCCAATCTCAATTTTTTTATTGATCTTAAGTTAGTGAAAAGATAACATAGTTTGGAACTAACCTCAGAAGATTCTTGACCAGTGATTGCCAATATATTTTTTCCATCCAAGGAACTGCCTAGCAAATACATCATAAAGTCAACAATGCAGAGATAGCATGCTTGTCTAAACAAGAAGTTATCAGACACATACAGTACATCCTTCTTCTAACGATGTGACATTTGAAAGTCAACAAAGTGTTATATTACGCCATTTCCTTTGCAGTCTTTCCTCTACATAAATGAATGAAATTGCCATTTATTTGTCCATTACCGAAAAGCTTACACTTCCATAATAAGTCACTACTAGTTAATAAATTCATGTAGGATTCAGAGGCTATTGCTGCTTTTAAACGTGATGGGATTCGAAAATGTTCGCACATTACCTTGTTCATATTCTTGTGTTCCTTCTGCAAGATTTACAACATCTGATCCTGTATTATCTTCAGTAGGTACTCTTTGCGGCTCAGTGCCACCATTTGAGCCACTCAAGCTGGTTTGTGTGCCATGTGCAGAACATGGAACCTTAACCAGTGACATCTTACAGAAATGGTATGTACTTGTTTTGATTGTAAATATGGGCCTCCTGCAGGAGCACAAATAATAGATTATAAATTCCACAGAAATTCATAGAACACGCACGGGCCACAAAGCCTGCTAAAAAGTATATATTCTTCCAGATTTCCACATGAATACTGTACATATTGTCTTACCTCCTAAAATGAATCACAAGTGTCCACGCGTCTAGGTCATTCATAGTTGAGACCAGATATATTTATAAAGAAAGAATAATTCTAGGTTCTACAAATCACCTGGTTGTTTAGAAGTTCTTCAAAATGTTGCCACTACAGTTTACGGATGAGGGCCATTGTTATACATTTGGACTTAAAAGTATCATATTACAAATTTACAACAACGTACTCCCTCCGTCCGGAAATACTTGTCCTCGAAATGGTTGTATCTAGACTTATTTTAGTTAATGATACATCCATTTTATCCATATCTAGGACAAGTATTCCCGGACGGAGGACATCCGTCAAAAAACAGGAAAACACCACAAGGGTTGTGCTTTCAAGCTATAATCAGGACGAAATACTACCAGATAACATGAATAGCTTAATTCTTATGAAAGGGTACTCGGAACGTATCAAGATTTTGTTCATTGCTAACTGATATTGCAGGTGCTTGCATTGAGTTTGACCATAAAATCGATAGCATCACTGATTATCTGACCTTGGTAGTTAAAGAAACTTTCAACATATTAGATAAGGAACCTTAGTATGATAGCGATACTTATTACACTCCTACCCGGGTATATTATTTTGCCCCGCCCCTAACCCTAAATCTAATAAGCAGCTGTATTTTCTGGTGGCCAAAGGGCAGTTACAGAATACAATTTGCAGAGGAGAGTCAACATCAGGAATGATAGTTGTTCTGCCTTCAGGGACATAAGCTGTCTTGTAATTATTAAATAAAGACTTCTTTTCAATTCTTCATAGAATGTTCGATTTGTAATATTTGAAAGATTACGTGCATGTCTATTTCATTGCATTTAAGTAAGCGGGAGCCTATTCCTGACTGATCGTGCCCTAGCTTATGTTTGACGTAAACAGTTCTCAACTTTCTTTCAGAAAAGGAAATATGACAACCCTTGGCATCTTGCGACTGCAGATGCAGAAAGTCATACCGTGAGAGCCCAGCTTCCTCAATTGCCCAGCCTTTGCACAAACCATCCCTTCCCTGGCTGTGCCAAAATCAAAAACATGGATATTGAGGATCAAAATAAGCCTCACAGGAAATCTCTTACATCTAAATTCTGCGATGCAATAAAAGCTGTGTACAAGTTAAAAGGCACTTAGACGGTTCAAGCATGTGTAGTCAATATAAAAAACATAGATATTGATCAAAATTCAAGAAAAGATCACCACTGGAAAGAAATATGCTCAAAGGAAATCTCTTCCGTCTACATTCAACAATGCGGAAAAAGTTATGTAGAAGTTAGAATGCACTTAGATGGTTCAGGCATATATAGTTTTCCCTAAAGCCATGCTCAGCAACTGTAACACAGTCCTGAAATGGGTTCACCAACAGTGTATCAAATATAGCTCTGACATGGTTATACTAGTTATGGTACTGGAATTTCTTATCTAGCAACATGGTAAGCTAAGTTTGAGATATCCAATAACCTGACAAAATTCACCCCAATTCACTCACCTAATGATTGTGTTCCCAAGTCCAGCGTCAGCAGCGACTGAATACACCCCAGCCGCGCCACCATGAGCCCTGCAGATTGCAGAATCACACGCTATCACACCCAACCGCTCGAAACCGAACCACACCCGCCGCTGCAGTCTGCAGAAGCAGCAGGCTTACCAGATGGAGGAGACTGTGCGGTGGCTCGCCGTGTCCCAGACCCTGAGCTCCCCGTCGGCCGCGCTGGTGGAGGAAAAGCAGAGACCATGAAACAAGCATCAAAGCACAGAAGAGTCTCATTCAAAAGGGTTCATGGCAAGCGGCTGATGATACGGGCGACCAGAGAGGGGTGTAGGGGTTGGGAGGAAGTTTACCCGGAGAAGAGGAGAGGAAGGGCGTGGTGGAAGCAGGCGTCGCTGACGGCGGCGCGGTGGCCCCGGAGCACCGCCACAGGGTCCGGCGACGGGCGGCGGCGCGGCCTCTCCCGGTCGCCGACCATGTCGCTCGGCGAAGTGCGAGACAGACAGAGAAAGCAGTTGTGTCCTGTCCAGCGCTCGACGCCTACGCCCAAACACGGGAAAATATCTGGTCCACCGGGGCTTGAGCTGCTACCGGTGCACCGAACTCATATTGTGTTTTTAAAATATTTTAAAAAATAAAAATAGCACACTCACACAACATCAGTGTGGATTGTCGTAAAATTTTAAGTCAAAATTTAAAATATAACTTAAAAGATAAAAATAACAAATTCGACACCGAATAGTATATAACATAATTTGGCCTTTAGATTTGGTCCATTATCACATTGATGTCAAAATTGTCCTTTTTGTATCTTAAAAGTATTTCATTTTTTATATGAAATTTTATGACATCGTGCATTGATGTTGCGTTAACATGCTAGAATTTTTTCAGTTTTTTGAAAATACTCTACGAATCCGGTGCACCGGTAGCCCCACAAATGCGGGTGCACCAGATACATTCCCAAACAAACACACCCTTATCAACAAAACTATGAACTATGGTTATAACTTAGATATGATGTACTGTTTCATATCATCATCTCATGCACACTAGTTTGTTATGTATATTGCTACTTGTCTATGATGTTAGATTATGAAGTTACGCATTAATTCCTACTCCTTGAGTTACACATTAATTCCTACTCCTTGAGTATTTTCGAAATTATTGTTGTTGATATGTTATGCTGGTCTGTGATGTTAAAGTTTACTTTTATTCAAAATCAAAGTTTGGCCCATATTTGATATATCTATGGTGCTAAAATTACATATCATAGGGATAATCTTATCACCTCAAACAAAATGGTGCATGCAACAATCATCCACTCTTTCATCCTCTCAACCAAACACACAAATGGCTATCCTTAGCCACATCTATCCTCCCTACCAAACAAAATAATAAGGTTATCCAACTCACCTAATCCCTCACAATCAAATAACCAAAATTGACTATCCCCAACCACCTGGACTTAGGGATGGCACCCGCAGGGTTTGGGTACGGGTGGAGCCACCCCATACCCTTATCCGTCCCCTTTGAGCTTATCCATACCCGCCAATGGGTACAATTTTTTCCCATACCCGTTACCCGACAGGTAGATGGGTACCCGTGGGTTAAATTACCCATGTTTGCAAAGCATCAGTTTGAACGACTCATAGTCATAAAAAACAACATATAGTTATAATCTATAAACAACAATAGATTATAACAACAACTCACACTTTTAAACAACAAAACATCATAAACAACAACATATTTAATAAACAACATCACTTTCTTGTAAACAACAACACATCAAAACATCATCACATAGTCATATATTTTGAGATCATAAATTCATCACAAAGTGTAGAGATAATTTTGAATTCATATAGATTTTATATGGGTACATGGGTATGTGGGTATGGGTTATATGATCCCATACCCGTACCCGCTTTACCCGATGGGTTTAACATTTCCCTATTTATATACCCATGGATAATGTTTTATCTCATACCCACCCTAATAGGGTTTTTACCCGTAGGGTACGCGGGTAATGGGTACCCATTGCCATCCCTACACCTGGTTAAGGATATTCTTAGCCAGGTAACCTTGCACGTGAACCAAACGCCACCTAAGGGTGTGTTTGGGCGTAGGCGTGGTCGCATCGAGCGCTGGACATATCACATATCAACGGCTGGCTCTTATCTATTGTCCCATAACATATGACAACACACCTTTTTTTAGACTGAACTACCAATGTCATCACCGAGACAAGCATATATGACACAACCGCAAATATTAGCCTCTTTTGCTTGTTGTCCATCTACAATGCAACATTGAAACAATCTGGTTAAGAATATTCTTAGCCAGGTAACCTTGCACGTGAACCAAACGCCACCTAAGGGTGTGTTTGGGCGTAGGCGTCGTCGCGTCGAGCGCTGGACATAGCATATATCAACGGCTGGCTCTTATCTATTGGCCCATAACATATGACAACACACCTTTTTTTTAGACTGAACTACCAATGTCATTGCCGAGATAAGCATATATGACACAACCGCAAATATTAGCCTCTTTTGCTTGTTGTCCATCTACAATGCAACATTGAAACAATAATAGATTGATATAAACCTGCCCAATGTCCATTGAATGAATCAAATAGCAAACAATAATTGCTATGGACAACATCTTTTTTACCAAACTGCTGTACGTAGCAGATTTACCAAACAAAAAAATTTGTGTTGTTTACCAAACTGTTGTACATTTTTTTGGAAAAGGAGATTAAGACCCCGCCTCTGCATCAATCGATGCATACGACCATCTTTATTTATTATTCCACAAAGGTCTAACAAGAACATACATCAAGCCACCCGAAGCCACCACTCACACCTACAAAACTCGATAATGTGGAGTGCTCTCACTCCTCATATCTAAATTCGATGTCGTCGTCGATCCATACACATAACGTATCGGAACCAACTGCCGGTGCAGCAGACCTAAAGCGTACACCACATGCATACGTTCTAGACGGCGCCATCTTCATCGGACCGCTGACCCATTTTTAGAGAGATATCCGCATCATTCTTGCCAGTCCGTTCATCCGTTGACGCCACCACAGCGCCCAACGGCGCCACCGCCCCACACTCGTCCATCCAGACGCGAAGATTCGAAGATCTGCGTGCATGCGTAGCACCGCCGCCAGCATGACACAACAGAGCACCCGCGGCCGTGCATGATTTGACATCTCCACCGAAATCTCCATGCAAGACGAAGCCGCTCCACCTCATGCCTTTGTCTTCCAGCGCTGCTCCACAAACGATGCTCACAAGAGAGAAAACAACACTGCAATACTGCCATCGTCCGATCTGGAAGACCAAATCCTAGGGTTTCCCCTGGAGCAGCACGAGTGGGTGAACATTAGTCACACAACGATGCCTTCATCAAGGTAACGACACAGAACGCCGCCATCGCCTGCCATCGGCTCAGTTTTCACTGGCAACTATGTCTTCCCGACTCACAGCCGGAGCTAGATGACGAATCTCGAGATCCGCGTCGGGCCGTCCACCACCGCCGCGCCCAAGGCCGGAGCCCCCGACGTCCTCGTGTTGCAGGTCCAGCCCAGAAGCTGCTTGACATCGCCGGATCAGCGGAGATGCACGACGGTGTGTGAAGCAGCCCGTTGAAGCCCATCTGGGCCTAGATCGGGCGCCCTAGCCGCCGCCGCAGAGACCTCGCCGTCGCCGACTCCAGCACGCCGACCCAGGTCGCCACCGGCCTGCGCCACCGCCCTTGATCCGGCCGGAGTAGAACGCCGCCACCCAGATCCAATCTCGTGCCGAGGAGGATTGGTGGCGACTGGAGACGGCCGACAGGGTTGCCCCGGTGCGGCGCGGCGTCGCCGCACGGGGGAGGAGGGGTCGGGAGGTGGCGGTGATGGTGGATCTTACCTTACCAAACTGTTGTACATAGCAATAATAAATGTTCTTCTATGCACGATGAACTATCCATATACATAGTAGATTTTTAACTGTCCATAGCAATTATATGTGCACGGCAAACAACCCAAACTTGTAGCTATGTACAGAAGTTTATACCTGTAACGCCTTCAGGTTCAGGTTCATCAGGTAACTGAACCCTGAAGCGTACAACGAGTGCACGATGGTGCAGTAAGAGTTGTTGGGCCACGGCCCATGTAAGCGTGTGTGAGTGAGTGTGGCCCGAGGCCAAAACTACTTAAGGGATGTTACTCTCTCTGGGCAGGATACGATGAATGTGAAATAGATCAATCCCCTCTCCCCGAGCTCTCTTCCTCACCTACTCCCTTCTCTGATCTCGCCCCCAATTCCCCTCTTGAACCCTAGCGCCGACTGGTCATTGCAGTTGGAAATCAGAGCTAAAAACTCCCCCCACGTGGCTATAGATCTCGTATCCTCTCGATCGACCTGTAACATCCATCATGTAGGTGCGATTTGCCCCGGCGAATTGCACGAAATCCTGCACGGGGTTAGGTTCGATTTGGAGTGAGATCACGACGCCGTCGTCCAAGCCATCGACGCAGACCCGCTACCTCCTCGACGCAACGGGAGAAACCACCGACAAGCTGCAGAAACTGCTCGAGTCGGTCATCTGCCGTCTCGACGCAAGTCAGACCACCGCCAACGAGCGATTCCAGGCCCAGACCTTCTTCAACGAGCAGGTGTCCAACGAATTGAAGCATCTAGGCAAGAAAATCGACTTGACACAAGCCGACGTCGATGAGGCGTGCAAGGTGGCGCCCACCATGGATCCGGCCGCCGCCGCCGCGGGGGCCACATCACCATCGGGCCTCACTACAGACGCGGGATCATCCATCCACGTGCCCTCTACATCACCCGTCATGATCCACCACCCGCCTCCACCTCCGCCTCCTCCGCCCCTTTTATAATGAAGGTACAACGCAACTTTCATTCGCGCGGCTGGTCAATCATGGACTATCGTTGCTGCCCCTCAGAGCACCGACGCCACCATAGCCTGACCACGTCGACGAACACTACATCAAACCACCCAAGCATGACTTCCCAGAGTTCAATGGGGATGCCCCTCGCATCTTGTTGGAGCGTCCTGCTTCTTATTTTGAGCTGTACAAGATGCCGCAACACAGCTGGGTCACTACCACGTCCTTGTACATGGAGAGACTGGCGGCTATGTGGCTGCAATCTTACCGTCAGACGCACCCGGGTTTGACATGGCAAAATTTCAGAACAACCGTTGAAAAATAGTTCGGGCCAGAGGAATTCGAGGTTCAAATGCACCACTTGATCCAACTAAAGCAAACCAGCAGTGTCCAAGAGTACATACAACAACTTGAAACTTGCATGTACCATTTGCTGTGTTGGGGAACGTAGCATGCAGTTTCAAAAAAATTCCTACGATCACGCAAGATCTATCTAGGAGATGCATAGCAACGAGAAGGGGAGAGTGTGTCCACGTACCCTCGTAGACCAAAAGCGAAAGCCTTAGTTTAACGCGGTTGATGTAGTTGAACGTCTTCGCGATTCAACCGATCAAGCACCGAACGTACGACACCTCCGAGTTCAGCACACGTTCAGCTTGATGACGTCCCTCGAACTCTTGATCCAGTAAAGTGCCGAGGGAGAGTTTCATCAGCACGGCGGCGTGGTGACGGTGATGGTGAAAGTGCAACTATCCCTAGGTAGTTTTGGTAATTCCTAACAACATATAGCTCATTGAGCTAACATTATTCCAAGATAAATATTTCAAGAAAAGCTCAATGAATGGCATGGCATGGATGAGAAAAGTGGACCCCTCAAAATACTAAAGATAAAAGGATTGGCTCAAGCTCAAAGCTCAAGACTCTACATTTTATATTTTAGTGATCCAAGATCACATTGAGTCTATAGGAAAAGCCAATACTATCAAGGAGGGATGAGGTGTTGCTTAATGAGGTTCTTGCTTCATAGTGCTTAGTGATATGCTCCAAAACCCTCAACTACTTTCCCACATCCACATATGACCTAAACCAAAAGTCTAACTCGGCCCCACCGATTCTTTCTATCCGGCGCCACCGAGTTCAGATGTCATAGCCACTGCCACAAACCCTAGGCAAATTGGTCTCACCGATAGGGATCTCGGTCTCACCGAGATGGGATTGTAATCTCTCTGTTTCCCTTCGTAACGTTTCGGTCCTACCGAGATGAGTGATCGGTCCCACCGAGATTGCAATGTAAACTCTCTGTTTCCCTTTTGTAACATTTTTGTCTCACCGAAATGAGCGAATCGGTCCCACCCGAGTTTACCTGACCAACTCTCTGGTTAGCTTATTACCAAAATCGGTCCCACCGAGTTTGTGTGATCGGTCTCACCGAGATTACGTTATGCCCTAACCCTAACCATATCGGTCCTACCGAGTTGCATGTCGGTCCCATCGAAAATCCTAACGGTCACTAGATTTGCTGAATCGGTCTGACCGAGTTTAACAATTCGGTCCCACCGAGTTTGGCAAGTTGTGTGTAACGGTTAGATTTTGTGTGGAGGCTATATATACCCCTCCACCTCCTCTTCATTCATGGAGAGAGCCATCAGAACAAACCTACACTTCCAACCTACATTTTCTGAGAGAGAACCACCTACACTTGTGTTGAGACCAAGATATTCCATTCCTACCATATGAATCTTGATCTCTAGCCTTCCCCAAGTTGCTTTCCACTCAAATCTTCTTTCCACCAAATCCAAATCCTGTGAGAGAGAGTTGAGTGTTGGGGAGACTATCATTTGAAGCACAAGAGCAAGGAGTTCATCATCAACACACCATTTGTTACTTCTTGGAGAGTGGTGTCTCCTAGATTGGCTAGGTGTCACTTGGGAGCCTCCGACAAGATTGTGGTGTTGAACCAAGGAGTTTGTAAGGGCAAGGAGATCGCCTACTTCGTGAAGATCTACCGCTAGTGAGGCAAGTCCTTCGTGGGCGACGGCCATGGTGGGATAGACAAGGTTGCTTCTTCGTGGACCCTTCATGGGTGGAGCCTCCGTGGACTCGCAAGCAACTGCTACCCTTCGTGGGTTGAAGTCTCCATCAACGTGGATGTACGATAGCACCACCTATCGGAACCACGACAAAAACATCCGTGTCTCCAATTGTGTTTGAATTCTCCAAACCCTTCCCTTTGCATTCTTACAAGTTGCATGCTTTAATTTCGGCTGCTCATATACTCTTTGCATGCTTGCTTGAATTGTGTTAAGATTGCTTGACTTGTGCTAAGTTAGCTAAAATCTGCCAAAGACTAAAATTGGGAAAAGGATAAGTTTTTATTTGGTCAAGTAGTCTAATTACCACCCCTCTAGACATACTTTAGATCCTACAGATGGTGAAGTGATCCGCGCATGGCTTTGCCTAAGCACTATGACAATATGACTGGAGGAGCAAACTGTGGAGGGGCGCCGCACACGGCTTGGAACAATTGATATGTATTAGAGGCGCCCCAGCCCCCGTATATAAAGGAGGGAGAGGGGAGGAGGCAGGCCTAGGCGCGCCCCAAGTGGGAGGAGTCCCACTTGGGCTCCTAGTCCAATTCGGCCCCCCTTTTCTTTTACCGGAAGGGGAAACGGGAAAGAAGAGGGAGAGGGAGAAGCAAAGGGGGCACTGTCGGTGTCAAAATCGGCGGATCTCAGGTAGGGGGTCCCGATCTGTGCGTCAAGGCTGATGGTAACAGGAAGCAAGGGACACAGATGTTTACCCAAGTTCGGGCCCTCTCGATGGAGGTAAAACCCTACTTCCTGCTTGATTAATATTGATGATATGGGTAGTACAAGAGTAGATCTACCACGAGATCGTAGAGGATAAACCCTAAGATCTAGCCTATGATGGTATGATTGTAATTGTGATCGGCCTTCTAAGGACCAAACTCTCCGGTTTATATAGACACTGGAGAGGGCTAGGGTTTACATGGAGTCGGTTACAAGGAAGGAAATATAATCTCTGGATCGCCAAGCTTGCCTTCCACGCCAAGGAAAGTCCCATCCGGACACGGGCCGAAGTCTTGAGTCTTGTATCTTCACGCTTCAATAGTCCGGACGTTGTACATAGTCCGGCTGTCCGGATACCCCCTAATCCAGGACTCCCTCAGTAGCCCCTGAACCAGGCTTCAATGACGATGAGTCCGGCACGCAGTATTGTTTTCAGCATTGCAAGGCGGGTTCCTTCTTCGAATACTCCAAAGTACCTGTTACAACAAATAGTGTCCGGCCTCCAATCAATGTTGTGCTCCTCGGCTTCAGTGCTTCAGTAATGACCATCTCCACGCGTTGAGCGAATGAGAGGAGTCAAGGCATTTTTGCATTTGCCACCCTCGATCCTCCGGGCTAACCGTCTATTTGAGGGTACGGGGATTCTTAGATCCAAACCTCACTCTCCCTCCCAGGGCTAGCATCCAACAGAGCGCTTCGCGAAAAGCCATTCCAGCATGGCCGGCCGTCGCAGCTCTTCTGATCGCCCTTCGCGTTCCAAGTCGGGAGATTGGGGAGAGTGCTCAGTTCCTCATAGCCGTTTGATAGAGTTACAAACCCAAGGGTTTCTCCCACCGGCGTTCATGGTCCCCGTCCGGGCTGGAATAGCCACTTATGACGGAGGGGAACAAGCAGAGGGATCTCCTAATCCATCTCCAGAGGAGCGTGTATGCCTCATCCTGCATCTGTTGAGGGGCGTCGGATTTCCTATCCATCCGTTTCTTCGCGGGCTCTTGGGCCTCCAGTTACACAATTTTACCCCTGCTCTATTACGCACATAGCGGGGTATGTTGCCCTTTTGAGCTGTTTTAGGCTGCGAACCACACTTCGGATTATGGAGGAAGTTGTTCGCCTCGCCCCCCGCACCTGTGGGGAGTCCCTATGTCAAGTGGGTGGGCCGGTATGGCGCATTGCCGAGACCGGATACTTGTCCGCACTCGAGAAGGCACCGTAAAACTGGCCTTTGAGTGGTTCTATATAGACGATGTTCCCCTTCCGGATCCAGTCCGGACAGGTCTCCCCAAGTTCAGCAACTCCCCGCCGAGGGCATGCCTAAGCTGGCGCCCCCGGGGCCCTCAAGAAGAGGACACAAGGGAAATACTCCTCCTGATGAACAGGATAAAGTTACTTGCCAAATCTGGACTGACGATAGTTGAGGTTATGGCGATATGCATAAGGCGGGGCGTGCAACCGCTCCAATATCGGGGGAAGCCCATGTGGCATTTCAACGGGGAAGACGACGCCACCCGCTGCGGTCGTAAGGGTCCGGACTCCGCTGCCGCTTTGGCAAGGATATTGTCCGATTTGTACAAAGGGGAAGAGGAGGAATTCCTTCGCATCAAAATGCGGGACGGGTTCTCCATGTCAATCCCCCAGCGTGGGTAAGTTGCCACCCTTTTTCCCTGCTTTACTTACTCCAACGTTCTTCTGCTAATATTACTTGCATCAATGCTTCTGAGAAGGAACTGAGGAGGACCGTAGAAGGAATCTTCAGCCCCTCCCCGCAAACAGAGGACCCTGGAAGGGCCCTAGATCCGGGACTTAAAGTGGATCCGGATATCACCGTGGAGCTTGCCAACGGGGTATTCTATCAAGCGAGCTGGGATGGCGCCCTAGTGGCCATTACGACCGACTACCCTGGACTGCTCCCCGCATCGCGTGTAAACCGAACTAAAAAACCATATCCGTCGAAGAGGACTCCTCCCAGGTATTATAATTTACCCATGAGGCCTCGTTCTATTTGCAGAAACGACGGCCGGAGCGAGGGGTCGAGCCCCTAGGGACTCGTCAACAACGGGCGTCCGGATCGGGCAGGCTCAAGAGGAAGGCGGTGAGGGTTGACACACCGCTACAGAGGTAAAGTAGTAATCTGTCCTGTAATTATAGAATTTGAAATGTGACAGCGCCCTTCGTGTCTGGCAGGAAGAAGAATAACCGGACTATATCCGGAGACCCCACCAATCACGCCTCCACCGGCCGGGTTCCGTAACCAAGCCGGGCGGAGGCGGACACAGGGCCAGCACCACATAGTCCCCCGACGGAGGATGCGGATATGTGTTCGGCCACGAACTCCAAAGTGGAGAGCGCCATAAATCACCGGCGCCGGAGGGCCGTGCTCCGGAACAACATCTTTTTCGAAGAGGCTTTTAATGCCTTCAATTCGGCGGACGCATACGTCCGAGCTGCTCGGGGCGGGCTTGCCAAAGCGACAAACCAGTATACCAAAGACATACGGGTATTTTTTTTGATAAGTATGTATAGCAGTAGCCCCTGAGACTTGAAACAGTTGGAACAACAGTTTTAAGGATCAATCTATGCACAGGTCCTTGTAGAGAAGAACGAGCAATTGTCTCAGGAGCTAGAGGGATGCAAGGCCAAACTGAGGGCCGCAGTTGCCAAACTAGAGGAACCCCAAAAGCCCTCATCTGGTAACAATTGTCACAATTGCATAAAGATGCACCAGTTAGTAAATGGCTGATGTGACAAGTCTAACAGAAAATTCTGCAGACAATTCCGGGGTGAATCCGGAGGGCGTAATAGAGGACGCAACGCATCTCAAAAAGTAGCTGGAGGCTGGCGAGCGCATTCTTACGCGAGTTAGGCAGGAGAAGAACGATCTTCAAGATGCCAAAGTCCAGCTGGACGTGGAGTTAAAAGATCTCCGCGCTCAGCTGGCGGACTCCATCAAGGAGAACAAGAGCCTTCGACGCGGCATTTATGGTAAGTGCCTAGACAAACTGTAGTATAGTTCGGCGAGGAAGTGTATTGAAAGAATTTTGCTTGCAGGAATGTTAACGGGTCGCCCTGAAGAGGAGATGCCGCATCTGCAAGTGATTTACTGCAAGACCTTTCGCAACTGCACGAGCGAGCTCGGCAAGTGATGCAGGGTATTGCTCAGGCTTTATGGCCATCAAGCTTGCTACCGAATGGCATGGCGGAGCTTTTGAATATGCTTCAAGGAACACGGTGGTGTTTCCGACTCTGGAAGGTATCCGCTTGCCGGCAAGGCGCAAGAGAAGCATGGGCTATGGTGAAGACGCGCTACACCAAGCTGGACCCGAACCATATGGCCGAAGTTGGACCGGCAGGGCTCGATGGGCAAGAAATTCCCGTGAGTCTGGTGTATGACCAGGTAGCGTTAGCCGCTAAGTATTCTCAACAGGATTGTAAGCTAGATATCCTGTTGGACGGTATAGAGGAGGAATATAGTCAGTCCAAGTGACTGTGTAATTTAATGGGCATGATTAGCCCCTAGCCGGATTAAAATCATTTGTCATGGCGGACCTTTTGTTGGGGAACGTTGCAGAAAATTAAAAATTTTCCTACGGTTTCACCAAGATCTATCTATGAGTTCATCTAAGCAACAAGTCAAGAGAGAGATTTTGCATCTACATACCACTTGTAGATCGAGTACGGAAGCGTTCGAGGAAGTGGTGATGATGAAGACGTTCCCAACGTGATTCCGATCACCGATGACCAAGTGCTGAACGGACAGCACCTCCGCGTTCAACATACGTGACGGGATTTACGGCGTCTCCTTCGCCTTGATCCAGCAAGGAGGAAGGAGAGGTTGAGGAATACAACTCCAATGGCAGCACGACGGCATGATGCGATGGAGGACTGTTCTCCCGGCAGGCTTCGCCAAGCTTACGCGGAGGAGGAGAGGTGTTGGGAGGGAGGGCTGCGCCTTCAATGGTGTGTGCAGCCTCCCTTCACCCCTCTATTTATAGGGGAAGGGAGGAGGGGCGGCCCCTCCAGATGCATCTAGAGGGGGCGGCCAAGGGAGGGGCTTGCCCCAAGCAAGGCGCCCCTTTAGGTTCCCTTCAACCCTAGGCGCATGGGCCAAGGGAGGGGTGCGCCTAGCCCACTAGGGGCTGGCTGCCTCCCACGCAGCCCAAGTGGCCCCGAAAGGGTGGCCCCTCCCGTGGTCCTCCGAACCTTCCGTGGACCCTCCATAATCCGATATGACCCAAACTTTTCGGTGTCCGCTTGACAACTTCCCATATATAAATCTTTACCTCCGGACCCTTAGGAACTCCTCGTGATGTCCGGATCTCATCCGGACTCAAAAACATTCGTAATCACATACAAGTCTTCCTAGTAACCCTAGCGCCACCGAACCTTAGTGTGTAGACCCTACGGGTTCGGGAGACATCTGCACATGACCGAGACGCTCTCCCGTCAATAACCAACAGCGGATCTGGATACCCATGTTGGCTCCCACATGCTCCTCGCTGATGTCATCGGATGAACCACGATGTCGAGGATTCAAGTAACCCGTGATACTATTCCCTTTGTCGACGGTATGTTACTTGCCCGAGACTCGATCGTCGGTATCCCAATACCTCGCTCAGTCTCGTTATCGCAAGTCACTTTACTCGCATCAGAATGCATGATCCCGTGACCGACACTTGATCACTTTGAGCTCATTATGATGATGCATTACCGAGTGGGCCAAGGATACCTCTCCGTCATATGGAGTGACAAATCCTGTCTCGATCCGTGTCAACCCAATGACACTTTCGGAGATACCTGTAATGCACCTTTATAGTCACCCGCCACGTTGCCAGACGTTTGGTACACCCAAAGCATTCCTACGGTATCCGGAGTTACACGATCTCAAGGTCTAAGGAAGAGATACTTGACATTGAAAAGCTTCTAGCAAAACGAACTACACGATCTTGTGCTATGCTTAGGATTGGGTCTTGTCCATCACGCCATTCTCCTAAACGTGATCCCGTTGTCAATGACATCGATGTCCATAGTCGAAACCATGACTATCCGTCGACCAACGAGCTAGTCAACTAGAGGCTCACTAGGGACGATTGTGGTCTATGTATTCACACGTGTATCACGATTTCCGGATGATACAGCTTATAGCATGAATAAAAGACAATTATCATGAACACGGAAATATAATAATAATGCTTTTATTATTGCCTCTAGGGCATATTTCCAACAGTCTCCCACTTGCACTAGAGTCAATAATCTAGTTTACATTGTGATGAATCGAACACCCATAGAGTTCTCGTGTTGATCATGTTTTGCCCATGGAAGAGGTTTAGTCAATGGATCTGCGACATTCAGATCCGTATGCACTTTACAAATTTCTATGTCTCCATCCTGAACATTTTCACGGATGGAGTTGAAGCGACGCTTGATGTGCCTGGTCTTCTTGTGAAACCTGGGCTCCTTGGCAAGTGCAATAGCTCCAAAGTGTTGTCACAGAAGAGTTTGATCGGCCCCGACGCATTGGGTATGACTCCTAGGTCGGTGATGAACTCCTTCACCCAAATTGCTTCATGCGCTGCCTCCGAGGCTGCCATGTACTCGCTTCACATGTAGATCCCGCCACGACGCTCGCGCTTGCAAATGCACCAGCCATCGCTTCCACCATTCAACATATACACGATCCGGTTTGTGACTTAGAGTCATCCAGATCTGTGTCAAAGCTAGCGCCGACGTAACCCTTTACGACGAGCTCTTCGTCACCTCCATAAACGCGAAACATGTCCTTTGTCCTTTTCGGTACTTCAGGATATTCTTGACCGCTGTCCGGTGTTCCTTGCCGGGATTACTTTGGTACCTTCCTACCAAACTTACGGCAAGGTTTACATCAGGTCCGGTACAGATGGCATACATAATAGATCCTATGGCTGAGGCATAGGGGATGACACTCATCTCTTCTTTATCTCTTGCCGTGGTCGGGCATTGAGCTGAGCTCAATCTCACACCTTGCAACACAGGCAAGAACCCCTTCTTTGACTGATCCATTTTGAACTTCTTCAAAATCTTATCAAGGTATGTGCTTTGTGAAAGACCTATGAGGCGCCTCGATCTATCTCTATAGATCTTGATGCCTAATATAAAAGCAGCTTCTCCAAGGTCCTTCATTGAAAAACACTTATTCAAGTAGGCCTTAATGTTGTCCAAGAATTCTATATCATTTCCCATCAAAAGTATGTCATCTACATATAATATGAGAAATGCCACTGAGCTCCCACTCACTTTCTTGTAAACGCAGGCTTCTCCATAAGTCAAGATAAACCCAAACGCTTTGATCATCTCATCAAAGCGTAATGTTCCAACTCCGAGATGCTTCCACCAGCCCATAAATGGATCATTGGAGCTTGCATACTTTGTCAAGATTCTTAGGATCGACAAAACCTTCCGGCTGCATCATATACAGCTCTTCCTTAAGATAACCGTTAATGAACGCTGTTTTGACGTCCATCGCCATATCTCATAATCATAGTATGCGGCAATTGCTAACATGATTCGGACGGACTTAAGCTTCACTACGGAGAGAAAGTCTCATCGTAGTCAATCCCTTGAACTTGCCGATAACCCTTAGCGACAAGTCGAGCTTTATAGATGGTGACATTACCATCCGCGTCCGTCTTCTTCTTAAAGATCCATTTGTTTTCTATCGTCGCCGATCATCGGCAAGTCACCAAAGTCCACACTTTGTTTTCATACATGGATTCTATCTCGGATTTCATGGCTTCTAGCCATTTGTTGGAATCTAGGCCCGCCATCGCTTCTTCATAGTTCAAGGTTCACCGTTGTCTAACAACATGATTTCCGTGACAGGGTTGCCGCACCACTCAGTGCGAACGTGTCCTTGTGGACCCACGAAGTTCAAGAGCAACTTGATCCAAGTACCTTGATCATCATCATTAATTTCCTCTTCATTTGGTGTAGGCATCACAGAACATTTTCCGAGCTGCACTACTATCTTGTTCAAGAGGTAGTACTTCATCGAAGTTCTACTTTCCTCCCACTTACTTCTTTCGAGAGAAACTCTTTTCCGTAAAGGATCCGTTCTTGGCAACAAAGATCTTGCCCTCGGATCTTAAGTAGAAGGTATACCCAATGGTTTCTTTAGGGTATCCCGTGAAGACGATTTTTCCGACTTGGGTTCGAGCTTTTCAGGTTGAAGTTTCTTGACATAAGCATCGCATCCCCAAACTTTTAGAAACGATAGCTTAGGTTTCTTCCCAAACCATAATTCATACGGTGTCGCCTCAACGGACTTAGACGGTGCCCTATTTAAAGTGAATGTAGCTGTCTCTAGAGCGTATCCCCAAAATGATAGCGTAAATCGGTAAGAGACATCATAGACCGCACCATATCCAATAGAGTGCGACACGACGTTCGGACACACCGCATTACTGTTGAGGTGTTCCGGCGGCGTTAGTTGTGAAACGATTCCACATTTTCTTAAGTGTGTACCAAATTCGTGACTTAAATATTCTCCTCCACGATCTGATCGTAAGAATTTTATCTTTCGGTCACGTTGATTCTCTACTTCATTCTGAAATTCCTTGAACTTTTCAAAGGTCTCAGACTTGTGTTTCATCAAGTAGACATAACCATATCTACTCAAGTCATCTGTGAGAGTGAGAACATAACGATATCCTCCATGAGCCTCAACGCCATTGGACCGCACACATCGGTATGTATGATTTCCAACAAGTTGGTTGCTCGCTCCATTGTTCCGGAGAACGGAGTCTTGTTCATCTTGCCCATGAGGCATGGTTCGCATGTGTCAAATGATTCATAATCTAGAGACTCCAAAAGTCCATCAAGATGGAGCTTCTTCATGCGCTTGACACCAATGTGACCAAGGCGGCAAGTGCCACAAGTATGTGGGACTATCGTTATCAACTTTACATCTTTTGGTATTCACGCTATGAACATGTGTAATACTACGCCGAGATTCATTAAGAATAAACCATTGACCATCGGAGCATGACCATAAAACATATCTCTCATATAAATAGAACAACCATTATTCTCGGATTTAAATGAGTAGCCATCTCGCATTAAACGAGATCCAGATACAATATTCATGCTCAAACTTGGCACCAAATAACAATTATTAAGGTTCATAACTAATCCCGTAGGTAAATGAAGAGGTAGCGTCGACGGCGATCACATCGACTCTGGAACCATTCCCGACGCCAAGATCGTCACCTCGCCCTTTGCCGCCTCCGCTTATTCCGCAGCTCCTGCTGTGAGTTACAAATATGAGCAACGACACCAGTATCAAATACCGGGAATTACTACGAGTAATGGTAAAGTACACATCAATTACATGTATATCAAATATACCTTTGGTGTTGCGGCCTTCTTGTCCGCTAAGTATTTGGGGCAGTTCCGCTTCAAAGGACCCTCCCTTGCAATAAAAGCACTCACCTCGTGCTTGGGTCCATTCTTTGACTTCTTCCGGCAACTTGCTTACCGGCGCGGCAACCTCCTTGCCGTCCTTCTTGAAGTTCTTCTGCCCTTGCCCTTCTTGAACTTAGTGGTCTTATTGACCATCAACACTTGATGTTCTTTCTTGATTTCAACCTCGGCTGACTTCAGATGGAGAACACTTCAGAATGGTCTTTGCCATCCCCGCATGTTGTAGTTCATCACAAAGCTCTTGTAGCTTGGTGGGAGCGATCGAGGATTCATCAATGACCGCCTCATCGGGGAGGTTAATATTCAGTGGGTCATACGGTTGTGCAACCAGACATCTTGAGAATGTGCTCACCGACAGTAACTATTTTCCTCCATCTTACAACTATAGAACTTGTCGGAGATGTCATATCTCTCGACCCGGCGTGAGCTTGAAAACAAGTTTCAGCTCCTAACATCTCATATGCTCCGTGATGCTCAAAACGCTTTTGGAGCCCGGTTCTAAGCAGTAAAGCATGCCGCATGAACGAGGGAGTAATCATCAAGACGAGACTGCCAAGCATTCATAATGTCTTGGTTCTGCGGGATGGGAGCGCCACCTAGCGGTCCTTCTAGGACATATTGTTTCTGGCAGCTATGAGGATGATCTCAAGTTCGGACCCAGTCCGTATAGTTGCTGCCGTCATCTTTCAGCTTGGTTTTCTAGGAACGCGTTGAAGTTCAAGTTGACATGAGCGTTGGCCATTTGATCTACAAGACATATCATTCAAAAGTTTTAGACTAAGTTCATGATAATTAAGTTCATCTAATCAAATTATTTAAATGAACTCCCACTCAGATTAGACATCCCTCTAGTCATCTAAGTGTTACACGATCCGAGTCAACTAGGCCGTGTCCGATCATCACGTGAGACGGACTAGTCATAATCGGTGAACATTCTCATGTTGATCGTATCTTCTATACGACTCGTGTTCGACCTTTCGGTCTTCGTGTTCCGAGGCCATGTCTGTACATGCTAGGCTCGTCAAGTAAACCCTAAGTGTTTTCGCGTGTGTAAATCTGTCTTACACCCGTTGTATGTGAACGTAAGAATCCATCACACCCGATCATCACGTGGTGCTTAGAAGCGACTTAACTTTAGCAACGGTGCACGATTAGGGAAACATTTCTTGAAATTGTTGTAAGGGATCATCTTATTTACTACCGTCGTTCTAAGTAAACAAGATGTATAAACATAATAAACATCACATGCAATTATATAGTAGTGACATGATATGGCCAATATCATAAAGCTCCATTGATCTCCATCTTGGGCTCCATGATCATCTTGTCACCGCATGACACCATGATCTCCATCATCATGATCTCCATCATTGTGCCTCCATGAAGTTGTCACGCCAACGACTACTTCTACTTCTATGGCTAACGCGTTTAGCAATAAAGTAAAGTAAGTTACATGGCGTTCTTCAATGACACGCAGGTCATACAAAATAAAGACAACTCCTATGGCTCCTGCCGTTGTCATACTCATCGACATGCAAGTCGTGATTCCTATTACAAGAACATGATCTCATACATCACAATATGTCATTCAACATTCATCACAACTTGGCCATATCACATCACATGACAATTGCTGCAAAAACAAGTTAGACGTCCTCTAATTGTTGTTGCATCTTTTACGTGGCTGCAATTGGGTTCTAGCAAGAACATTTTCTTACCTACGAATAACCACAACGTGATCTTGTCAACTTCTATTTACCCTTCATAAGGACCCTTTTCATCGAATCCGCTCCAACTAAAGTAGGAGAGACAGACACCCGCCAGCCACCTTATGCAACTAGTGCATGTTAGTCGGTGGAACCGGTCTCACGTAAGCGTACGTGTAAGGTTGGTCCGGGCCGCTTCATCCCACAATACCGCGGAAGCAAGATAAGAATAGTAGTGGCAAGTAAATTGACAAGATCCACGCCCACAACTAAATTGTGTTCTACTCGTGCAATAGAGAACTACGCATAGACCTAGCTCATGATGCCACTGTTGGGGAACGTTGCAGAAAATTAAAAAATTTCCTACGGTTTCACCAAGATCTATCTATGAGTTCATCTAAGCAACGAGTCAACAGAGAGAGTTTGCATCTACATACCACTTGTAGATCGAGTACGGAAGCGTTCGAGGAAGTGGTGATGATGAAGACGTTCCCAACGTGATTCCGATCACCGATGACCAAGTGCTGAACGGACAGCACCTCCGCGTTCAACACACGTACGGGACGATGGCGTCTCCTTCGTCTTGATCCAGCAAGAAGGAAGGAGAGGTTGAGGAAGACAACTCCAATGGCAGCACGACGGCGTGATGCAGATGGAGTGACTGTTCTCCGGCAGGCTTCGCCCAAGCTTACGGGAGGAGGAGAGGTGTTGGGAGGGAGGGCTGCGCCTTCAATGGTGTGTGCAGCCCTCCCTTCACCCCTCTATTTATAGGGGAAGGGAGGAGGGCGGCCCCTCTAGATGCATCTAGAGGGGGCGCCAAGGGAGGGGCTTGCCCCCCAAGGGGCGCCCCTTTAGGGTTCCCCTTCAACCCTAGGCGCATGGGCCAAGGGAGGGTGCGCCAGCCCACTAGGGGCTGGCTGCCTCCCACGCAGCCCAAATGGCCCCCGAAGGGGTGGCCCTCCCGTGGTCCTCCGGAACCTTCCGTGGACCCTCCATAATCCGATATGACCCAAAACTTTTCGGTGTCCGCTTGACAACTTCCCATATATAAATCTTTACCTCCGAACCCTTCCGAACTCCTCGTGACGTCCGGGATCTCATCCGGACTCAACAACATTCGTAATCACATACAAGTCTTCCTAGTAACCCTAAGCGCCACCGAACCTTATGTGTAGACCCTACGGTTCGGGAGACATCTGAACATGACCGAGACGCTCTCCGGTCAATAACCAACAACGGGATCTGGATACCCATGTTGGCTCCCACATGCTCCTCGATGATGTCATCGGATGAACCACGATGTCGAGGATTCAAGTAACCCCGTATACTATTCCCTTTGTCAGACGGTATGTTACTTGCCCGAGACTCGATTGTCGGTATCCCAATACTCGTTCAGTCTCGTTACCGGCAAGTCACTTTACTCGTACCGTAATGCATGATCCCGTGACCAGACACTTGATCACTTTGAGCTCATTATGATGATGCATTACCGAGTGGGCCCAATGATACCTCTCCGTCATACGGAGTGACAAATCCTGTCTCGATCCGTGTCAACCCAATGACACTTTCGGAGATACCGTAATGCACCTTTATAGTCACCCGATTACGTTGTGACGTTTGGTACACCCAAAGCATTCCTACGGTATCCGGAGTTACACAATCTCAAGGTCTAAGGAAGAGATACTTGACATTGAAAAGCTTCTAGCAAAACGAACTACACGATCTTGTGCTATGCTTAGGATTGGGTCTTGTCCATCACGTCATTCTCCTAATGACGTGATCCCGTTGTCAATGACATCGATGTCCATAGTCGAAACCATGACTATCTCGTCGACCAACGAGCTAGTCAACTAGAGGCTCACTAGGGACGATTGTGGTCTATGTATTCACACGTATCACGATTTCCGGATGATACAGTTATAGCATGAATAAAAGACAATTATCATGAACAAGGAAATATAATAATAATGCTTTTATTATTGCCTCTAGGGCATATTTCCAACACCTTTTCGCTTCAGCCCCCGGATCCTATAGTCTGGGGTGTGTCCGAATACCCGCTCAGTTATACAAAACCGGGGTATGCGTGGAAACAAGGCGTAGGGGTCATAAGTGCTTGAACAGACAAGTACCCAACTAGTTATGTTATATTACATGGTTAGTAAGAAACATCTTCCGGGGAGAATAGTTCCGTTAGGGGTTCCTTTCCTCGATACGCATGCGACGATCGCATGCCTGCACTATGAACGATGGCGCGGGATACAAGACTTCTGGGGATTTACGTTGTAATAAATGAACACATCTTTTGTTCACCGACCGAATATTCTCTTAAGGAAGCTAGATTTCGGCTTCACCCAGTCTGAGGTACACATCCGGCTGAACCGGCAGTAACAATCGCAGAGGTGCACCCCTTATGCCCTAGCCGAATTAACGGGAACGTAGGGCATAAACACAAGAGCTAGGCAACCCATCTTGGCAACATCTTAAGTCATATCGATGCATATAATGGTGAAGAAAAGGCACATATGGAAAAAGAATGCATATGTGATGAGCAGAAAGCCATGTGAGTAATTATTTTTAGCTTCCGTGTAGGAAGCCCCCAAGTATTGCTTACACACCTAGTGCGGCCGGGGTGATCCAGGAATCCGCACTGTATTGAATATTTTGTGTGTAGAGAAAAAGGGGCGAGAAAGGGAAAAGGGATGGAGCATAATTAAAAGGGAGGGGTTAGGAGACGAACATTGAGTTCGGCGTTAGGCGTAAAATCTCCGGAGTCTGGCCGCGTTCCATGGGTTCAGCTCGAGTCTGTCATCGGATGCATTACGTAGATGGTACGCTCGTGAGAACTTTGTCAATGATGAAGGGACCCTCCCACTTGGGTTTGATCTTGTCCTTCTTCTTCTCCGGTAGGCGTAGAACGAGTTCGCCAATATTGTAAGTTTTGGCCCGCACTTCTCTGCTTTGATATCGTCGAGCATGTTGCTGATAGAATGCGGAACGGGCTTTTGCGACATCGCGCTCCTCCTCCAGGGCATCCAGGTTATCCCGCCGATCTAACTCGGCTTCCTTCTCTTCGTACATGCGTACGCGTGGCGAATCATGTATTATGTCGCAGGGTAGTACTGCTTCCGCGCCGTACACCATAAAAAATGGTGTATATCCGGTGGTGCGATTCGGTGTGGTCCGCAGCCCCCAGAGTACGGAGTCGAGCTCCTCCACCCAGTGCGTATCCGATTTTGTTAAAGACCGCACTAGTCTGGGTTTGATGCTGCTCATGATGAGAACGTTTGCCCGTTCGACCTGGCCGTTTGTTTGGGGGTGGTAGACGGAAGCATAGTCGAGCTTAATGCCCATTTTGCCGCACCAAGTTTTCACTTCATCGGCTTTGAAATTTGAGCCATTATCAGTGATGATGCTATGGGGACACCGATCGTGTACGACCCGGATATGAAGTCGATTACTGGTCCGGATTCAGCCGTTTTAACTGGCTTGGCTTCTATCCATTTGGTGAACTTCTCCACCATGACCAATAAGTATTTTTTCTTATGGCTTCCCCCTTTAAGGGGTCCAACCATATCCAGCCGCTAGACCGCGAACGACCAAGTTATGGGGATTGTTTGGAGAGCGGTAGGGGGCATATGAATCTGATTGGCGAAGAGCTGGCAACTGACGCAATGTTGGACAAGGTCTTGTGCGGCTGCTCGGGCCGTCGGCCAATAGAAGCATGTGCGGAAGGCTTTGCTGACTAGCGCTCGAGCCGCGGCGTGGTGTCCTTGATCCAGCATGGATTTCGCCAAGAGTTGCCGCCCTCCTCTTCGGAGATGCACCTTTGGAGCACTCCAGTCGCGCTTTTCTTATAGAGTTCCCCTTCATGGACTTTGTAAGCTTTAGAACGCCGGACTATGCAGCGTGCTTCATTTTGGTCTTCGGGTAGCTCCTGCCTATTTAGGTAGGCCAAGAACTCGGTCCACGGGGCAATAACGGCCATGATTTCGTGGGCTGAGGGCGTTATTTTGGTGGCAGAGCCTCCGATTGTGTCTGATGGTTCGATATCTGGGGGTGTGTTCGGGTCCGAGCTGGTATTGCCGGACTCCCCTTCCCATACTATGGATGGCTTGAACAGCCTTTCCAGGAATATGTTAGGTGGGACAGGGTCGCGTTTGGCACCGATGTGGGCGAGAACGTCCGCCGCTTGATTATTTTCTTGAGCCACATGGTGGAACTCGAGCCCCTCGAACCGCGCTGACATTTTTAGGACGGCGTTACGGTAGGCCACCATTTTCGGATCCTTGGCATCGAAGTCTCTGTTTATTTGTGAGATTGCGAGGTTCGAATCCCCTCGCACTTCCAGGCGTTGAATGCCCATAGAGACTGCCATCCGAAGACCATGCAACAGAGCCTCATATTCGGCTGCATTTTTGGAGTCTGTATATAATATCTGGAGGACGTACTGGACCGTGTCTCTGGTGGGGGATGTCAGGACTACACCTGCTCCCAATCCGGCCAGCATTTTAGAGCCACCAAAGTGCATGATCTAGTTGGAGTATGCACCGTACTCTTTAGGGAGTTCGGCTACCGTCCATTCGGTGACAAAGTCGGCCAGTACTTGCGACTTGATGGCCCACCGTGGTTTGTACATTATGTCGAACGGAAGGAGCTCGATGGCCCATTTAGCAATCCGCCCCGTAGCGTCGCGGTTGTTTATTATGTCATTGAGTGGTACTTCGGAGGCTACTGTGATCGAACACTCTTGAAAGTAGTGTCACAGCTTCCGGGATGCCATGAAGACCGCGTATGCTATTTTTTGATAGTGTGGGTATCGGGATTTGCATGGGGTGAGGACTGTGGATACGTAATAAACTGGCTTTTGGAGCGGGAATTTGTATCCGTCAACCTCTCGTTCGACGACGAGTAGCGCTTACAACTTGGTGTGTTGCCCTGTGTATAATAGCATAGGCTCGCCGTTGTTCGGCGCTGTTAGGACTGGATTACTGGCCAGTAAGGTCTTTATTTCATCGAGTCCGGCCGCGGCTGCCCCCGTCCATACAAAGTATTCAGGGCGCCGCAGGAGGCGGTAAAGAGGCAATGCCTTTTCTCCTTGCCTGGAGATAAAGCGGCTCAAAGCGGCCACGCATCTGGCTAGCTTCTGGATGTGCTTGAGGTCTGTTGGTATAGCCAACTGAGACAGAGCTCGGATTTTTGCCGGGTTCGCTTCAATTCCTCTATTGGAAACAATGAAGCCCAGCAGTTTCCCGATGGGACGCCGAAGACGCATTTTTCCGGATTCAACTTAATGTCGTATGTCCGGAGGTTATCGAATGTGAGCCTCAAGTCATCTATCAGGGTTTCGACGTGTCTAGTTTTTATGACCACGTCGTCCACATATGCTTCCACTGTTTTGCCGATTTGTTTTTCCAGGCATGTTTGAATCATGCGTTGATAGGTTGCGCCGGCATTCTTGAGCCCGAAGGGCATAGTGTTGAAGCAAAAAGGGCCATATGGCGTTATAAAAGCTGTTGCAGCTTGGTCAGACTCCGCCATCTTTATTTGATGGTATCCAGAGTATGCGTCGAGAAAACACAGTGAGTCGTGTCCAGCTGTGGCATCGATGATTTGGTCGATGCGAGGGAGGGGAAAGGGATCCTTGGGGCAAGCCTTGTTGAGGTCTTTGAAGTCGACGCATAGGCGCCAGGATTTGTCCTTCTTTGGTACCATCACCAAATTTGCCAGCCAATCCGGATGTTTGATATCTCTGATGAATCCGGCCTTGAGTAGCTTGGCTAACTCTTCCCCCATTGCTCGTCGTTTGGGCTCGAGAATCGCCTTTAGGTGCGCTTGTTGGTTTATATCCTTTTAAGATATTGATGTTGTGTTCGGCCAGTCTGCGTGGGATGCCTGGCATGTCCGATGGGTGCCAGGCGAAAATGTCCCCATTCTCGCGTAAGAAAACTCGTAGTGCGGCGTCAATAGTGGGGCTCAGCTGTGTCCCGATGGAAGCTGTCTTCATGGGGTCCGTTGGATGGACCTGGAATTTGACTATCTCGTCTGCAGGTTTAAATGAGGTGGACTTGGGTAGCTTGTCTAGTATCACGTCGTCCCTGTCCACGGTGGCCCGCGGTGTTGTTAACTCTTCGGCTGCTAGGGCTTTAGATAATGCTTCCAATGCTAGAGCTGCGGTTTTATTTTCGGCGCGAAGTGCAACATCCGGATCACTAGCTAGAGTGATGATTCCATTGGGTCCGGGCATTTTAAGTTTCATGTACCCATAATGGGGTACAGCTTGAAAGCTTGTAAACGCGTCCCGCCCTAGAAGGGCGTGGTATCCGCTGCTAAAAGGATCCACCTGGAATGTGATTTCCTCGGACCTATAATTCTTTGGGGTGCCGAATACCACATCGAGTGTGATTTTTCCCGCACACCGCGCTTCCCGAGTAGGGATAATTCCCCTGAAGGTCGTGCCGCTTTGTTCAATGCGGCTTTTATCGATCTCCATCTTGCTGAGTGTTTCTTCATAAATCAGATTTAATCCGCTTCCGCCGTCCATGAGTACTTTAGTGAGCCGAAAGCCACTGCGATCGGACTAAGGACTAGAGCGGCTGGTGCCCGGACAGCCCGGAATCGAGGTTCATCACTGGCATTAAAAGTTATAGCAGTGTTGTTCCAAGGGTTTATTTTTGCCACTTGGTAAATTTCAGCGGAGCTTCGACGAGCTCGCTTGCGCCTATTGTTCGAGGCGAAAGTCTCGAAGACTGTTAGCACCGTATTGTGTTCGATGGCAGGATGTTGTTCCGCTTTATGGCCCACAAGAAGATCCACGCCACTTTTTTCCACCTACCGGAGTATCCAACATGCCTTAAGGCTATGAGTAGGTGTGGTATCCGGAGTACTGTGGAGCTTACATGGCCCGTCGAGCCATTCTTCCATACGGATCCCATACAGGGTGGGCTTTGGTTTCTTGGGGTTGGGTCGGACGACTTACGAGAGTTCGCCCGTTTAGTTCGGACAAAGGTTTTGGTGAGAGCAGTACTATCCCAAAATTCTGTTTGGGTCTTCCAAGCGCTCTCCATCACACAGTACTTCTGTACTATGGTTGCCAAGTCCGCGAAGCGTACTATGTCGCGGCGGCTTATAGCATTAAGGAGTCCTTCGTCTGTGCAGTTTTTGCAGAAAAGTGAGACCATGTTCTCTTCGCGGTAGTCCCTGACCTTGTTAAGCGCAAGGAGGAATCTGGCCCAGTAGCGATGTATGGTTTCCTGGGGCTCTTGCCTGATGCGGGAGAGACAGTTTAGGTCCAGTTTAGAATCCGGATTTTGATCCAATCTAACGCCCAAGGGTGCGGGCGGTCCCGATCTCAACAGCTCAGAATCCAGAGTGCCCAATTTCTTCGGCCCAACGCCCGATTCTAAGTTCGGGACCTAGGTCAGGTTTTCCTTTGAGCAGGTCTTTGGCTCAAGGAGTTTGGTGATCCGAAAATGACTCGTCCTCAAAGTTGAGGGGCAATCCGTGTGTGGTTCCTCCACTATCGTTATCTCATAGGTGGCCGGCGGGGACCTGATGTCCCTTTGGTCGGGTTTAAGCCCAATCTGGTCGTAGTCTGTAGCGACTCTGTAACATCCCAAATTTTGGAATGTTAATATAATTAATTGAATTGTTTGTTTGTTTGCTTGAGTGAATTAAACTTGAGTGAACTTTGAACCTTTTCAAAAACTTTTGAATGAGAGGGAATAAAATGACTTTCCCCTTCTCCGATAAATTCAAATTCATCCTATTAAAATCAATGAGAGAAGATGACATGACTTCTTCAACTATAAAGAATTTGAACGGAGTTTTGCAATTTAATTCTTTCAAATATTTGCACTTGCTTCTCTATTTTTCTTCCCGAGAAATACCCGAAAAATAAATTCTTGCAAGCAAGAAAGAGCGGAGGAAAATGACCCTCAAAATCAGGGGCACTTTTGAAAATATTTGAGCCAAGAAAACCAAAGTTTTATTTAAAATTATTTGCAAAAAGAAATAAAGCCTTTAGGATTTTCTGAAAACATTTTTTTAAGTTTTATTTTGGCCGTGGAATAATGCTCATCATCTACATTTTATTTTTCTGATAATTTTAGTATATAAAACTCTTGATTCGAATTGATTTGATTCCCTTTTATTGTTTTAGTTTCCTAATTTTAAAAATAGGAATGGAATCGTTTTATTAGGAAAAACCTGGCCCATTAAGTACTTTCCTATTCTAGCCCAACAAGAGATCATCTCCTTCCTCTGTTTCCTCTCACGTTCTGAAGCTTTCCATGTCCATGGAGACAGGAAATCTCCACCTTCCCGATCTCCCTCGTCTTTCCATCCCAGCGCCTCCCGAGACCGCCTATAAAACCCCTCCCTCTCCTCGCTCCATTTTTCCCATCACCACGCCTCTCCTGCCCGTAGCCTTCTCGCCACCGTCCTCCTTTTCCTGCCTAGAACGCTCACCGGGAGCTCTCCTGGAACCTCCCATCGCCCAGGGACACCTCCCCAAGCGCCGACCCCCTCCTCCGCCACCCCCACCTCGCTTGGCGACCTCGCCCCTCGCCGAGCAGCCCTCCACATCGCCGTCTCCTTCCTGCCATCTCTGCCTCACGACAGGTAACTCCGTTTTCGTTTTCAGATTTATTCCCGTAACAGATTTAGTTCCGTTCTTGTTTAGCTTATAACTTTTGATCTAGAAGTCCAATGATGCTGATTCTTTTGAGTTAGATCACAATTTTCTTGTAGTTTCCAAAATATATAATTTGTCTATGTTTGGATTTATAAAAATTGAGTTAGATCAGATTTGAATTAAAGCTTGTTTTGCTTATTCCGGGAGTTTCATAATAGATTTTTATTTAATTCTTTTTGCTCCTAGTTGCTTAATGAAATATTTTCTGTTTAGTTAACATAAAACCATGATTAGGTGATGTTAAGAAATTTTTGTTATATAAAACTATTTTTTTGTTGTTATTTGAAGTAGGAAAACTTTGAATTGTTTTTTTCTTTAAGTTTTCCCTTTGGGTTTTGCTTTGTTGGTTTTGGTGTGTTACTTTGTTATGTTATGTTATGCTATGTGCTTATTATAGTTATTGTTTGCCTCGGTAGAGTTTCCGGAGTGCGAAGATTGCTACTACGAAACCCTAGTTTTTCGAAGATCGTCAACAAGGCAAGTTCACTTTGACCATGCTTTTCTTACCTATGTTTTATTGCATTTAGTGGCACCTTTGCAACCACCCCTCAGTAGTGTTATTGAATCCTTGTAGTTGAGTAGTATGCATGAGGTAGGAACCCATCACCCTGTTACCAAGCCCGGGACGTTTTATTTAAATGCTACGCTATAGTAGACGGGGTTTGGTATGAGTGTTCGGGAGTGGTGTGAGAAAGGAGGACTCTACGTCAATGACGACAACTCCATGATGGAATCTGCAAGGACTGCATCTTCAAGACCTCAAGACTTCAAGACTCGAGACAGGATTGCAATACACACTCTTTGGGTGAAGGGCGGTTGACGGCAGCCCTGGAGAAACCAGTGGTTGGCCGGGATGCATGGAGAAGCGCCATGACATCTCGCGGAAAGCTTCACCCAGACTCAAAGAGACGGAAGAATACTTCACGCCCGGAAGCTTACCTGTGCAACCGCAAGTCATTATGGGCTCTGGCTTGGTTGACCTTGGTTGTGACTCTGGCTGGGATGGTACTAGCAGATGTAGAAGAACGGTAGGATCGGATGGGTACCGGACAGTGGTCAGAGGAACTCTTTGGAAGACCATGTTTCGGTCATCTTGTTCTCAAACACTCTGAAGTGCGAGAACGTAAAAAGAGGGATCGAATCTTGCGGGTAAAGTGTACAAACCTCTGCAGAGGGTTAAAACCTAATCGATTAGCCGTGTCCCCAGTTACGGACAATTTGAGCATCTGGACTTGGATCTATTTCGGAACTCTCAACACCGGATTGATAACTTAATTGTGGGCAACAGATGATGATTTTGGGTTATGAGACATCGGTTGGCGGAACCATGTCATGTAGAAAAACTCCATAGTACAGGCTTCATTTTATTCCTTTGATGTAGGTAAAATAAAACTAGCTTTTACGCAAACAAAACTCAGATACAGAGCCACAAAGCCATACTGCATATAGTATAGTTTATCATCTGTTTACTCATATTGTGATCTTGCGGTACATTCAATGTCTTGACCTACACGGCTGCAACGTATCATGTTGCGATATTTCCTCGACGAGTAAGAGTTACGATCAGGGTTACGGTCTACACTCAACCCGCCGATGGCGTTGATGGGACTCCACACCCGTTTGATTGTTTCGCTGAGTATTATGAGGTATATATCAGTTTTCGTTATTTATGCATGTGATTGCACTTTGATATATACATTGATGTCTTGTGTGTGCCAAAGATATCTTGATCCGTGGATGGCACAAGAATACGTAGGCTTGACCGTCGAGGTCGGGTCGCTCTGAGATGGTATCGAGCACATGTTGGTGTGAGAACGTGACCCTAGAAAATGACTTAGTAATATGAAGACCCCAATAGGAATGACCTTTGTTTTGTACTACTCTCGTAACACCTCATTCCTTTTATCGAACCTTCCTTATCTCAAGCTATAGATGGAGAGCTACATTACGAACAAAAGAGAACACTATGAGAAGGTTCTTGGAGGCCCTTCCTTGTGGAGCTAGTCAGTCTTTGAAGTTACCGATACCGAGATCAAGGCAACTAAGAGGACGCCCAGATCATGGGAGTCAAGACCCAAGTTTTTGGTCGAAGAAGCCCCCAAGACTGCAGACATCAGCTTCGAACTATAAATGGTGATCGTGATATGGGCATCAACACTGCCGTCCATGATGCTATTGCACGTTTATGCTATCGTCATCGTGCTGCACTAAACTCACACTTCTTTGGAAGGATTGGATGGCGAAGTCCGATGGAGCAACTATTGCCTTGACGGAAGCGCAAAAGATGAAGTTCTCCCCACTTTTAGTGTACAATCAGGATCTGGAACAATACGTCAAGAATCTTGGATGGACCTCCTGGAAGCCCTGTTTGACAATGAAGCACTACGAGAAGAGGACAAGACTCGAGATGAAGGTAAACAAGCTGGAGGAGGAGAACCTCGAGATCTCGAGAATGCGTCCAGCGAAGAACAGCAGGACCATGTCTCATGCAAAGGACGTTGAAATCCGTAAGCTCAAGGAACAACTTCGGGACATACTGAGGTCGTCACAAGAAACTCCGTGTCGATAGAGAAAATCTAGCGAAGAACTGGAGGAGATCAAGTCCACACGGAAGAAGCCCGATGGGGACAATGACCAAGTTCCTAATAAATTAGCTTAGTAGTATCCCACCATGAGAGAAATAAAGATGAACGCTTCCTCGATTTAAGTATCGACCATACCAACTTATGTGGGTGGCGATATTGTAGTATTGATTGAATAAATGAATGCTTGGTTGCTATTATTTTGTGTGTTTATTGAATGGTTGGATAGATGCGAAATTAAGAGGTTTGTATTTATTTCAACCATGAGGGACGAAAGTTACGGAAGAATGGTAGAAGGCCTTCATATGGGAACGACATCAGAATTGGAAACTCCGAGCATTGAAGACCTGAAGAAATGAGGACTTAGAAACGAAACCATAGTAGAACGGCCCATTACAAGCGATAATTTTGTTGATGAGTGGGTAATTGCCTTCTCTTTCTATCTCAACCAGACCTCAAATCTTGAACCCATGGACAACTGAACACCAAACCTTTACGGAGACAATTGCAACTTCCATGGAGATACATCCCTTGTTACGAGCACTCCTCTTATCCTACACATGCAGATGACAACCCTTTATGAGTCTTTCCTTAAGGGCTCAAACGATCATGACCACGACAAGTGATCATGATTACCCAAAGATCTTGAAGGACATGATGAAGCATATTGACCTTGAAGGAGATGCAGTCTACAAAGGCTACCCTTCATGCAAAAGGAGTGGAACTTTGGTATGTGGAGGTACACCTCCACCGCTTGAAAGGAGTTTGCCCAAAGAGGATGGGGCATTACTTTTCATTTCACATGTGCCACAAGCAACTTTCTTTGATGCTGTTCGTGAAGCAGCCATGGAAGCCATCGCCGATCGGAGAAATACTTGAAGCAAGACTCCGTTATACTCGGGAATACCTAAGCGAAGTGCATCTCGAGATGATGGAGGTGAAGCTCAAGGCCACCACAATGAAATGAAGATTGAAGAATTCAAGGCACATGTCGCCCAATTCCAAAGGATCAAGGATCCTCAAGGAGGAAAAATGAATAAAGTTGGAAGTAATGTCTGACCATACCGAACCATGTGGGTGGCAGCATTTGTAATAAACTTTTTGGAATTTGGATTCACGAAAAATGATTAAGGATGTAATGAAAGATTAATATGAGAATAATGATATGTTATGGATAAACTTGTGCATTTATTTTGGTCATAGTACTCTGTAAAACCACAGGATCAATGAAGAAAGAAATGTGTTATCCATGACGGTCCATAGAAGGAAGCTGGACAAAATAAGTTGGAATTTTGCTTTTGATATGATGGTATGAAGAAAAGAGTACTCTGGATTTAAAGGAGGTGTAACAAGAGAGTTACTCCAAGGATGAGTTAAAGCTGCACTAGTGTTGAAGTGGGCCATAACCCACAGGCCCGTGGATTTTGAAAAGGCGATGTAACCTTGATAAAGGAATAATTTGGAAGAATCGGTGATCCAATCAGCATACGTTCCGTAGGAGGTTACACGCAAAACCTGAGAGTGATGAAGTAACGATAGATGTTTGTTTGGCTTGCGAAACCACGGATTTACTCGAAACCAGTTCGAGAACAAGAGAAGTTCTGCAATGCTTGTGAGTATGCCCAAGTGTTAGAATACGTGATTCCTTTGTTTACGTATGTGGTAATGATTCAAGCACGGGATGGATTGGCCCCATACGAAGACTTCTATCATGAACTATCATATGTTGATGGAAAATCGAGAGTCTCAAAACCTTTGAAGAGTGTCGTAGCGATAAGCCATAAAACCATAGAATGGTAGGACGATGGAACCCTTTACAGCAACCGCTGCCAAACGAGGTTATACGGTGAGGTTCAACCAGACCCGTTTTCTGCAGGAGAAAACCATAAATTGTAGACCACCATGAGTGTTTCCATAGTTGTTTAGAATGGACACAGACCCATCAGCTAAGAAGATCCGGACTTGGACGAACTTCAACTTTGTGAACCGACCCAAGCTTTTGAGGAAAACTCTATGCTTCTGACAGAGGAGCTATTGTAAGATAGGTGAAGAGACATGCATTGTCAACACTCCAGAGGAAGTATCTGAGTTTATTGGAACCATGACCTTGTTTTTAAGTGTGGTAGCACCCCTGACCTTTCTGACCAAGACATTTGCTAGAAGACCCCAACCCCTAACCTTTTCTTGCTAGCCTCTTCGAATCTCGAGGATGAGATTCATTTTAAGTGTGGTAGGTTTGTAACATCCCAAATTTTGGAATGTTAATATAATTAATTGAATTGTTTGTTTGTTTGCTTGAGTGAATTAAACTTGAGTGAACTTTGAACCTTTTCAAAAACTTTTGAATGAGAGGGAATAAAATGACTTTCCCCTTCTCCGATAAATTCAAATTCATCCTATTAAAATCAATGAGAGAAGATGACATGACTTCTTCAACTATAAAGAATTTGAACGGAGTTTTGCAATTTAATTCTTTCAAATATTTGCACTTGCTTTCTATTTTTCTTCCCGAGAAATACCCGAAAAATAAATTCTTGCAAGCAAGAAAGAGCGGAGGAAAATGACCCTCCAAAATCAGGGCACTTTTGAAAATATTTGAGCCAAGAAAACCAAAGTTTTATTTAAAATTATTTGCAAAAAGAAATAAAGCCTTTAGGGATTTTCTGAAAAACATTTTTTTAAGTTTTTATTTTGGCCGTGGAATAATGCTCATCATCTACATTTTATTTTTCTGATAATTTTAGTATATAAAACTCTTGATTCGAATTGATTTGATTCCTTTTATTGTTTTAGTTTCCTAATTTTAAAAATAGGAATGGAATCGTTTTATTAGGAAAAACCTGGCCCATTAAGTACTTTCCTATTCTAGCCCAACAAGAGATCATCTCCTTCCTCTGTTTCCTCTCACGTTCTGAAGCTTTCCATGTCCATGGAGACAGAAATCTCCACCTTCCCGATCTCCCTCGTCTTTCCATCCCAGCGCCTCCCGAGACCGCCTATAAAACCCCTCCTCTCCTCGTTCCATTTTTCCCATCACCACGCCTCCCTGCCCGTAGCCTTCTCGCCACCGTCCTCCTTTTCCTGCCTAGAACGCTCACCAGAGCTCTCCGAACCTCCCATCGCCCAGGACACCTCCCAAGCGCCGACCCCTCCTCCGCCACCCCACCTCGGCGACCTCGCCCCCTCGCCGAGCAGCCTCCACATCGCTGTCTCCTTCCTGCCATCTCTGCCTCACGTCTGGTAACTCCGTTTTCGTTTTCAGATTTATTCCGTAACAGATTTAGTTCCGTTCTTGTTTAGCTTATAACTTTTGATCTAGAAGTCCAATGATGCTGATTCTTTTGAGTTAGATCACAATTTTCTTGTAGTTTCCAAAAATATATAATTTGTCTATGTTTGGATTTATAAAAATTGAGTTAGATCAGATTTGAATTAAAGCTTGTTTTGCTTATTCGGGAGTTTCATAATAGATTTTTATTTAATTCTTTTTGCTCCTAGTTGCTTAATGAAATATTTTCTGTTTAGTTAACATAAAACCATGATTAGGTGATGTTAAGAAATTTTTGTTATATAAAACTATTTTTTGTTGTTATTTGAAGTAGGAAAACTTTGAATTGTTTTTTTCTTTAAGTTTTCCTTTGGGTTTTGCTTTGTTGGTTTTGGTGTGTTACTTTGTTATGTTATGTTATGCTATGTGCTTATTATAGTTATTGTTTGCCTCGGTAGAGTTTCCGAGTCTAAGATTGCTACTCTGAAACCCTAGTTTTTGAAGATCGTCAACAAGGCAAGTTCACTTTGACCATGCTTTTCTTACCTATGTTTTATTGCATTTAGTGGCACCTTTGCAACCACCCTCAAGAGTGTTATTGAATCCTTGTAGTTGAGTAGTATGCATGAGGTAGGAACCCATCACCCTGTTACCAAGCCGGGACGTTTTATTTAAATGCTACGCTATAGTAGACGGGGTTTGGTATGAGTGTTCGGAGTGGTGTGAGAAAGGAGGACTCTCGTCAATGGCGACAACTCCATGATGGAATCTGCAAGGACTGCATCTTCAAGACCTCAAGACTTCAAGACTCGAGACAGATTGCAATACACACTCTTGGGTGAAGGGCGGTTGTGGGCAGCCCTGGAGAAACCAGTGGTTGGCGGGATGCATGGAGAAGCGCCATGACATCTCATGAAAGCTTCACCTGACTCAAAGAGACGGAAGAATACTTCACGCCGGAAGCTTACCTGTGCAACCGCAAGTCATTATGGGCTCTGGCTTGGTTGACCTTGGTTGTGACTCTGGCTGGGATGGTACTAGCAGATGTAGAAGAACGGTAGGATCGGATGGGTGCGGACGGTGGTCGAGGAACTCTTTGGAAGACCATGTTTGGTCATCTTGTTCTCAAACACTCTGAAGTGCGAGAACGTAAAAGAGGATCGAATCTTGCGGGTAAAGTGT
Source organism: Aegilops longissima (assembly GCA_021605205.1). Taxonomy (NCBI): domain Eukaryota; kingdom Viridiplantae; phylum Streptophyta; class Magnoliopsida; order Poales; family Poaceae; genus Aegilops; species Aegilops longissima. Next base: position 581,283,034 of record CM038678.1, read on the forward strand.
ACAAACCTCTGCAGAGGGTTAAAACCTAATCGATTAGCCGTGTCCCCGGTTACGGACAATTTGAGCATCTGGACTTGGATCTATTTCGGAACTCTCAACACCGGATTGATAACTTAATTGTGGGCAACAGATGATGATTTTGGGTTATGAGACATCGGTTGGCGGAACCATGTCATGATAGAAAAACTCCATAGTACAGGCTTCATTTTATTCCTTTGATGTAGGTAAAATAAAACTAGCTTTTACGCAAACAAAACTCAGATACAGAGCCACAAAGCCATACTGCATATAGTATAGTTTATCATCTGTTTACTCATATTGTGATCTTGCCGGTACATTCAATGTACTGACCTACACGGCTGCAACGTATCATGTTGCGAGATATTTCCTCGACAGTAAGAGTTACGATCTGAGGTTACGGTCTACACTCAACCTGCCGATGGCGTTGATGGGACTCCACACCCGTTTGATTGTTTCCGCTGAGTATTATGAGGTATATATCAGTTTACGTTATTTATGCATGTGATTGCACTTTGATATATACATTGATGTCTTGTGTGTGCCAAAGATACTGATCCGAGGATGGCACAAGTAATACGCAGGCTTGACCGTCTCGAGGTCGGTCGCTCTGAGACTCCCAGAGCGGCGATGCGATCCAAGAGTTTGTTAAGGGAGGAGAGCTCCATTGGATCCATTTGTTCGGCAAGTTCTGAACTGACACGAAGGTTATGATTGATGACCCGAGAAGTCATCGTCGGCGCCATCGCCGATGGGGCGGCCATGATGAAGCCGCCGAGCCGGAGCGTCTGGCCTACAGCCGTAGCCCCCTCCGAGGTAATGTCATCCTTGACAATGAGACGAGCCATCGAGCCTTGTGGCGACGTCACAGAGGAACTCTCAATGAAAGCACCAATGTCGGTGTCAAAACCGGCGGATCTCGGTAGGGGGTACCGATGCATGCGTCAAGGTTGATGGTAACAGGAAGCAAGGGACACAGATGTTTACCCGGGTTCGGGCCCTCTCGATGGAGGTAAAACCCTACTTCCTGCTTGATTAATATTGATGATATGGGTAGTACAAGAGTAGATCTACCACGAGATCCTAGAGGCTAAACCCTAAGAGCTAGCCTATGATGGTATGATTGTAATTGTGATCGGCCTTCTAAGGACCAACCTCTCCGGTTTATATAGACACCGGAGAGGGCTAGGGTTTACATGGAGTCGGTTACAAGGAAGGAAATATAATCTCCGGATCGCCAAGCTTGCCTTCCACGCCAAGGAAAGTCCCATCCGGACACGGGCCGAAGTCTTGGTCTTGTATCTTCACGCTTCAATAGTCTGGACGTTGTACACAGTCCGGCTGTCCGGATACCCCCTAATCCAGGACTCCCTCAGGCGCCGCCCCCTCTCCTTGTCCTATTAGGCCTCCTTCCCTTGGGGGGGGGGGGCGCCACCCCTTGTGGGCTGGCTTGCTTCCCTCCTATGGCCCATATCTTCCTCCATGGGGTTCCGGTAACCCCCCCCCCCGGTACTTTGATATGTACTCGATACATTCCTAAACACTTCCGGTGTCCGAATACTATCGTCCTATATATCAATCTTTACCTCTCGACCATTTCGAGACTCCTTGTCATGTCCGTGATCTTATCCGAGACTCCGAACAATCTTCGGTCACCAAATCACATAACTCATAATACAAATCGTCATCGAACATTAAGCGTGCGGACCCTACGGGTTCGAGAACTATGTAGACATGACCGAGACACCTCTCCGGTCAATAACCAATAGTGAAACCTGGATGCTCATATTGGTTTCTACATATTCTACGAAGATCTTTATCGGTCAAACCGTAATGACAACATACGTCATTCCCTTTGTCATCGGTATGTTACTTGCCCGAGATTCGATCATCGGTATCTTCATACCTAGTTCAGTCTTGTTACCAGCAAGTCTCTTTACTCGTTCCATAATGCATCATCCCGCAACTAACTCATTAATCACATTGCTTGCAAGGCTTATCATGATGTGCATTACCGAGAGGGCCCAGAGATACATCTTTGATACTCGGAGTGACAAATCCTAATCTCGATCTATGACAACCCAACAAACACCTTCGGAGACACTGTAGAGCATCTTTATAATCACCCAATTACGTTGTGACATTTGATAGCACACAAGGTATTCCTCCGGTATTCGGGAGTTGCATAATCTCATGGTCAAAGGAATATGTATAAGTCATGAAGAAACCAATAGCAATAAAACTTAACGATCATTATGCTAAGCTAACGGATGGGTCTTGTCCATCACATCATTCTCCTAATGATGTGATCCCGTTCATCAAATGACAACACATGTCTATGGTTAGGAAACTTAACCATCTTTGATTAACGAGCTAGTCTAGTAGAGCCTTACTAGGGACATTGTGTTTTGTCTATGTATCCACACACGTATCAAGTTTTCCGTTAATACAATTCTAGCATGAATAATAAACATTTATCATGATATAAGGAAATATAAATAACAACTTTATTATTGCCTCTAGGGCATATTTCCTTCAATCTCGCACTTGCACTAGAGTCAATAATCTAGATTACAATGTAATGATTCTAACACCCATGGAGTCTTGGTGCTGGTCATGTTTTGCTCGTGGAAGAAGCTTAGTCAACGGGTCTGCTACATTCAGATCCATATGTATTTTGCAAATCTCTATCTCTCCCTCCTTGACTTGATCACGGATGGAGTTGAAGCGTCTCTTGATGTGTTTGGTTCTTTTGTGAAATCTGGATTCCTTCGCCAAAGCAATTGCTCCAGTATTGTAACAAAAGATTTTCATTGCACCCGATGCACTAGGTATTACACCTAGATCGGATATGAAATCCTTCATCCAGACTCCTTCATTCGCTGCTTCCGAAGAAGTTATGTACTCCGCTTCACACATAGATCCCGCCACGACGCTTTGCTTGGAACTGCACCAACTGACAGCTCCTCCATTCAATATAAATACGTATCCGGTTTCTGACTTAGAGTCATCCGGATTAGTGTCAAAGCTAGCATCTATGTAACCATTTACGACGAGCTCTTCATCACCTCCATAAACGAGAAACATGTCCTTAGTCCTTTTCACGTATTTCAGGATGTTCTTGACCGTTGTCCAGTGATCCACTCCTGGATTGCTTTGGTACCTCCCTGCTAGACTTATAGCAAGGCACACATCAGGTCTGGTACACAACATTGCATACATGATAGAACCTATGGTTGAGGCATAGGGAATGACTTTCATTTTCTCTCTATCTTCTGCAGTGGTCGGGCATTGAGTCTGACTCAACTTCACACCTTGTAACACAGGCAAGAACCCTTTCTTTGACTCATCCATTTTGAACTTCTTCAAAACTTTATCAAGGTATGTGCTTTGTGAAAGTCCAATTAAGCGTCTTGATCTATCTCTATAGATCTTGATGCCCAATATATAAGCAGCTTCACTGAGGTCTTTCATTGAAAAACTCTTATTCAAGTATCCTTTTATGCTATCTAGAAATTCTATATCATTTCCAATCAACAATATGTCATCCATATATAGTATTAGAAATGCTACAGAGCTCCCACTCACTTTCTTGTAAATAAAGGCTTCTCCAAAAGTCTGCATAAAACCATATGCTTTGGTTACTTCATCAAAGCGTATATTCCAACTCCAAGATGCCTGAACCAGTCCATAAATGGATCGCTGGAGCTTGCACACTTTGTTAGCACCTTTAGGATCGATAAAACTTTCTGGTTGCATCATATACAGCTCTTCTTTAAGAAATCCATGAAGGAATGCAGTTTTGATGTCCATTTGTCAGATTTCATAATCATAAAATGCGGCAATTGCTAACATGATTCGGACAGACTTAAGCATCGCTACTGGTGAGAAGGTCTCATGGTAGTCAACTCCTTGAACTTGTCGAAAAACCTTTCGCAACAAGTCGAGCTTTGTAGACAGTAACATTACCATCAGCTTCAGTCTTCTTCTTGAAGATCCATTTATTATCTATGGCTTGCCGATCATCCGGCAAGTCAACCAAAGTCCATACTTTGTTCTCATACATGGACCCCATCTCGAATTTCATGGCCTCAAGCCATTTCGCGGAATCTGGGCTCATCATCGCTTCCTCATAGTTCGTAGGTTCGTCATGGTCTAGTAACATGACTTCCAGAACAAGATTACCGTACCACTCTGGTGCAGAACATACTTTGGTTGACCTATGAGGTTCGGTAGTAACTTGATCTAAAGTTTCATGATCATCATCATTAGCTTCCTCACTAATTGGTGTAGGCATCACGGGAACGTTTTTCTGTGATGAGCTACTTTCCAATTCGAGAGAAGGTACAATTACATCATCAAGTTCTACTTTCCTCCCACTCACTTCTTTCGAGAGAAACTCCTTCTCTAGAAAGGATTCATTCTTAGCAACAAATATCTTTCCTTCGGATCTGTGATAGAAGGTATACCCAACAGTTTCTTCTGGGTATCCTATGAAGACGCACTTCTCCGATTTGGGTTCGAGCTTATCAGGCTGAAGCTTTTTCACATAAGCATCGCAACCCCAAACTTTAAGAAACGACAACTTAGGTTTCTTGCCAAACCACAGTTCGTACGGTGTCATCTCAACAGATTTAGATGGTTCTACATTTAACATGAATGCAGCTGTCTCTAATGCATAACCCCAAAATGATAGTGGTAAATCAGTATAAGAGACATCACAGATCGCACCATACCTAATAAAGTACGGTTACGACATTCGGACACATCATTACGCTGTGGTCTTCCAGGTGGCGTGAGTTGTGAAACTATTCCACATTGTTTTAAAATGAAGACCAAACTCGTAACTCAAATATTCGCCTCCACGATCAGATCATAGAAACTTCATTTTCTTGTTACGATGATTCTCCACTTCACTCTGAAACTCTTTGAACTTTTCAAATGTTTCAGACTTGTGTTTCATTAAGTAAATATACCCATATCTGCTCAAATCATCTGTGAAGGTCAGAAAATAATGATACCTGCCGCGAGCCTCAACACTCATCGGACCGCATACATTGGTATGTATTATTTCCAATAAGTCAGTAGCTCGCTCCATTTTTTGGAGAACGGAGTCTTAGTCATCTTGCCCATGAGGCATGGTTTGCAAGCATCAAATGATTCATAATCAAGTGATTCCAAAAGTCCATCTGCATGGAGTTTCTTCATGCGCTTTACACCAATATGACCTAAATGGTAGTGCCATAAATATGTTGCACTATCATTATCAACTTTTCATCTTTTGGCATCAATATTATGAATATGTATATCACCATGACCGAGATTCAACAAAAATAGATGACTCTTCAAGGGTGCATGACCATAAAAGATATTACTCATATAAATAGAAAAACCATTATTCTGTGATTTAAATGAATAACTGTCACGCATCAAACAAGATCCAAATATAATGTTCATGCTCAACGATGGCACCAAATAACAATTATTCAGGTCTAAAACTAATCCCGAAGGTAGATTTAGAGGTAGCGTGCTGACGGCGATCACATCGACCTCGGAACCATTCCCGACGAGCATCATCACCTCGTCCTTAGCCAATCTTCGTTTAATCCGTAGCCCCTGTTTTGAGTTGCAAATATGAGCAACAGAACCATTATAAAATACCCAGACGCTACTATGAGCATTAGTAAGGTACACACCAATAACATGTATATCAAATATACCTTTGTTCACTTTGCCATCCTTCTTATCCGCCAAATACTTGGGGAAGTTCCGCTTCCAGTGACCAGTCCCTTTGCAGTAGAAGCACTCAGTTTCAGGCTTGTGTCCAGACTTGGGCTTCTTCTCGGGAGTGAAAAATTGCTTGCCATTCTTCTTGAAGTTCCCCTTCTTTCCCTTACCCTTTTTCTTGAAACTAGTGGTCTTGTTAACCATCAACACTTGATGCTCTTTCTTGATTTCTACCTCCGCAGCTTTGAGCATAGCGAAGAGCTCGGGAATTGTCTTATCCATCCCTTGCATATTATAGTTCATCACAAAGCCTTTGTAGCTCGGTGGCAGTGATTGAAGAACTCTCCCGCATTACATTATTTGTCATTTGCCTCTCGTTTTCCTCTCCCCCACTTCACCCTTGCCGTTTTATTCACCCTCTCTTTTTCGTTCACCTTCTTCCTGTATGTATCTTCGTTTGTGTTTCCTCGTGCCTTCTATATGCTTGCATCTTCGCTTGCTGAAAATCTATTGATATGGATCCACTTAAAGTGTTCTACTTGGATCATCTTCGATCCTTATCTTTCGTCTTTGAAACCCCAACTAGCCTAGCTGATGGGAAATCTTTAGATGAGCATGCTCATTTTGTGCATCACCGTTTCTGAAAAAGGGAAGCTCTTATGGTATCATATAAATAGTTTGCTATGCTATGCTTGGAATCTTTGTGAAACATGTGATTTCACTTGTTGCTCTAAGAACCCTAAAAAACACCTTCCCTACCTATGTGAGTTCAATGATAATGAAATCTTATCTTCTTATGCAAAGGGTGTTTATAGTTACTATGATATCGAACAAATTGAAGAATTTGTCGTTTTTAAGGGTGCTCATGAAGTTGCTTCTTTGATTGAAAAGTATAATTTTACTCTCAACAAATCTGAAAATTCCGTCATACTTAAATATTGCTATGAAAACCTTGCTCATAATGTCTATGTCCAAGAATTTATTGAAAGAATGACCGTTGCTTTGGACGAAAATAATGATATGCATGAATCTATAGATAATGATGATTCCGACGATTTGGTTGAAATATCCCTTGATGAATATGATGCTTGCTATTCATGTGGCCATGATACCAACATTTATGAAGACGAATTTGCTATAGTTCCTTATGTTAAAAATGAGATCGTTGCTATTGCACCCATGCTTGATAGTTCCCTCGATGAAAAGCATGATTTCAATGATTTTACTATAAATTCTCTTGATGTCAATTGTGCTATTAATATGCAAAACCCTAAGCTTGGGATGCTAGTTTTTCTATATCTACTACTTGTTGCAATGATCATGATTGGGGTGATTCTTATTATGATCTTGAAAATTTATTTAATCCCCATGATGAATATGATATTGATAATAATGTTTGCAATAGTATTGAAAGTGGGTTTGGAAGAGTGTCAACTTTAGATCCCACATATTTGGAGAATATTCAATCTTATGAAATTTATAAAAGTGGGTTTGGAGAGGTCATGACTTTAGTTAATGTTAATCCCACTATTTCGGAAGAGTGTCAACTTCGCATGCATGTGGATTGTGTTGAAAATATTTTACGTGATAGATATTTTGTTGAATTTTCTTATGATCCCACATGTAATTATTATTAGAGAGGAAAATATGGTCGTAGAAATTTTCATGATAATAAATCACCTCTCGTTATGTTGAGATTGCTATTGTTTCTCTCTTCTTCCTTGCATATGCTAGGATTTGCTTGCCTTGATAATTTGTTTGCCTATAAGATGCCTATGCATAGGAAGTATGTTAGACTTAGATGTGTTTTTCACATGCTTCATGATGCTCTCTTTATGTTCAATTGCTATCTTTCATGTGAGCATCATTATCAATGCCTAGCTAGGGGCGTTAAACGACAACGCTTGTTGGGAGGCAACCCAATTTTATTTTTGTTTTTTGCTTTTTGCTTCTGTTTAGGAATAAATTTTTGTTCTAGCCTCTGGTTAGATGTGTTTTTATGTTTTAATTAGTGTTTGTGCCAAGTTAAACCTATAGGATCTTCTTGGATGATAGTTATTTGATCTTGCTGTAATTTCCAGAAACTTTCTGTTCACGAAAAAAATTGTTAAAAATCACCAGAACGTGATTACAATTGCTTCTGATCAATAAAAAAATTGTCTAGGTCGTCCTATTTTGGCTGAATTTTTGGAGTTCCATAAGTTTGCATTAGTTACAGATTACTACAGACTGTTCTGTTTTTGACAGATTCTGTTTTTCGTGTGTTGTTTGCTTATTTTGATGAATCTATGGCTAGTAAAATAGTTTATAATCCATAGAGAAGTTGGAATACAGTAGGTTTAACACCAATATAAATAAAGAATGAGTTCATTACAGTACCTTGAAGTGGTCTTTTGTTTTCTTTCGCTAACGGAGCTCACGAGATTTCTGTTGAGTTTTGTGTTGTGAAGTTTTCAAGTTTTGGGTGAAATCTTTTGATGGATTATGGAACAAAGAGTGGCAAGATCCTAAGCTTGGGGATGACCATGGCACCCCCAAGATAATCTAAGGACACCAAAAAGCCAAAGCTTGGGGATGTCCCGGAAGGCATCCCCTCTTTCGTCTACTTCCATCGGTAACTTTACTTGGAGCTATATTTTTATTCACCACATGATATGTGTTTTGCTTGGAGCGTCTTGTATGATTTGAGTCTTTGCTTTTTAGTTTACCACAATCATCCTTACTGTAAACACCTTTTGAGAGAGCCATACATGATTTGGAATTTGTTAGAATACTCTATGTGCTTCACTTATATATTTTGAGCTATATAGTTTTGCTCTAGTACTTCACTTATATCTTCTAGAGCACGGTGGTGGATTTGTTTTATAGAAACTATTGATCTCTCATGCTTCACTTAGATTATTTTGAGAGTATTAAATAGCATGGTAATTTGCTTAAATAATCCTAATATGCTAAGCATACAAGATTTGTAAGAATTCTTATGAGTGTGTTGAATACTATGAGAAGTTTGATGCTTGATAATTGTTTTGAGATATGAAGATGGTGATATTAGAGTCATGCTGTTGAGTAGTTGTGAATTTGAGAAATACTTGTGCTAAAGTTTGTGATTCCCGTAGCATGCACGTATGGTGAACCGTTATGTGATGAAGTCGGAGCATGATTTATTTATTGATTGTCTTCCTTATGAGTGGCGGTCGGGGACGAGCGATGGTCTTTTCCTACCAATCTATCCCCCTAAGAGCATGCGCGCAATACTTTGCTTTGATAACTTGTAGATTTTTGCAATAAGTATATGAGTTCTTCATGACTAATGTTGAGTCCATGGATTATACGCACTCTTCTTCCTTCCACCATTGCTAGCCTCTCTAATACCGCGCACTTTTCGCCGGTATCATACACCCACCATAAACTTTCCTCAAAACAGCCACCATACCTACCTATCATGGCATTTCCATAGCCATTCCGAGATATATTGCCATGCAACTTTCCACCGTTCCGTTTATTATGACACACTCCATCATTTTCATATTGCTTAGCATGATCATGTAGTTGACATCGTATTTGTGGCAAAGCCACCGTTCATAATTCTTTCATACATGTCACTCTTGATTCATTGCATATCCCGGTACACCGCCGGAGGCATTCATATAGAATCATATTTTGTTCTAAGTATCGAGTTGTGATTGTTGAGTTGTAAGAAAATAAAAGTGTGATGATCATCATTTTTAGAGCATTGTCCCGAGCGAGGAAAGGATGATGGAGACTATGATTCCCCCACAAGTTGGGATGAGACTCCGGACGAAAAAAAAGAGGCCATAAAAAAAGAGAAAAGGCCCAAATAAAAAAATGAGAGAAAAAGAGAGAAGGGACAATGTTACTATCCTTTTACCACACTTGTGCTTCAAAGTAGCACCATGATCTTCATGATAGAGAGTCTCTCATTTTGTCACTTTCATATACTAGTGGGAATTTTTCATTATAGAACTTGGCTTGTATATTCCAATGATGGGCTTCCTCAAAATGCCCTAGGTCTTCGTGAGCAAGCGAGTTGGATGCACACCCACTTAGTTTCTTTTGTTGAGCTTTCATATACTTATAGCTCTAGTGCACCCGTTGCATGGCAATCCCTACTCACTCACATTGATATCTATGATGGGCATCTCCATAGACCGTTGATACGCCTAGTTGATGTGAGACTATCTTCTCCCTTTTCGTCTTCTCCACAACCACCATTCTATTCCACATATAGTGCTATATCCATGGCTCACGCTCATGTATTGCGTGAAGATTGAAAAAGTTTTGAGAATGTCAAAAGTATGAAACAATTGCTTGGCTTGTCATCGGGGTTGTGCATGATTTAAATACTTTGTGTGGTGAAGATAGAGCATAGCCAGACTATATGATTTTGTAGGGATAGCTTTCTTTGGCCATGTTATTTTGAGAAGACATGATTGCTTTGTTAGTATGCTTGAAGTATTATTATTTTTATGTCAATATGAACTTTTTTCTTGAATCTTTTGGATCTGAATATTCATACCACAATTAAGAAGAATTACATTAAAATTATGCCAAGTAGCACTCCACATCAAAAATTCTGTTTTTATCATTTACCTACTCGAGGACGAGTAGGAATTAAGCTTTAGGCATGCGATCGTCTCCAACGTATCTATAATTTTTGATTGCTCCATGCTATATTATCTACTGTTTTGGACATTATTGGGCTTTATTATCCACTTTTATATTATTTTTGGGACTAACTATTAACCGGAGGCCCAGCCCAGAATTGTTGTTTTTTTGCCTATTTCAAAGTTTCTCAAAAGGAATATCAAACGGAGTCCAAACGGAATGAAACCTTCGGAAAGAAAGGAGGAAGGCACGAGGTAGGGGGGCGCGCCCTCCACCGTAGTGGGCCCCCTATTGTTCCACCGACGTAATCCTTCCTCCTATATATACCTACGCACCCCCAAACGATCAGAGACGGAGCCAAAAACCTAATTCCACCGCCGCAACCTTCTGTACCCACGAGATCCTATCTTGGGGCCTGTTCCGGAGCTCCGTCGGAGGAGGAACCCATCACGGAGGGCTTCTACATCAACACCATAGCCTCTCTGATGAAGTGTGAGTAGTTTACTTCAGACCTTCGGGTCCATAGTTAGTAGCTAGATGGCTTCTTCTCTCTTTTTGGATCTCAATACAATGTTCTCCCCCTCTCTCTGGAGATCTGTTCGATGTAATCTTCTTTTTGCGGTGTGTTTGTTGAGACCGATGAATTGTGGGTTTATGATCAAGATTATCTATGAACAATATTTGAATCTTCTCTGAATTCTTTTATGTATGATTTGTTATCTTTGCAAGTCTCTTCGAATTATCAGTTTGGTTTGGCCTACTAGATTGGTTTTTCTTGCAATGGGAGAAGTGCTTAGCTTTGGGTTCAATCTTGCGGTGTCCTTTCCCAATGACGTGAGGGGCAGCAAGGCACGATTGTATTGTTGCCATCGAGGATAACAAGATGGGGTTTTTATCATATTGCATGAATTTATCCCTCTACATCATGTCATCTTGCTTAAGGTGTTACTCTGTTTCCATGAACTTAATACTCTAGATGCATGCTGGATAGCGGTCGACGAGTGGAGTAATTGTAGTAGATGCAGGCAGGAGTTGGTCCACTTTGTCTCGGACATGATGCCTGTATACATGATCATACCTAGATACTCTCATAACTATGCTCAATTCTGTCAATTGCTCAACAGTAATTCGTTCACCCACCGTAAAATACTTATGCTCTTGAGAGAAGCCACTAGTGAAATCTATGGCCCCCGGGTCTATCTTCATGATATTAATCTTCCAATACTTAGTTATTTCCTTTGCTTTTATTTTACTTTGCATCTTTATCACAAAAATACCAAAAATATTATCCTATCATATCTATCAGATCTCACTCTCGTAAGTGACCGTGAAGGGATTGACAACCCCTTATCGCGTTGGTTGCGAGGAGTTATTTGTATTGTGCAGGTGCGAGGGACTCGTGCGTAGCCTCCTACTGGATTGATACCTTGGTTCTCAAAAACCGAGGGAAATACTTATGCTATTGTGCTGTATCACCTGTCCTCTTCAAGGAAATCCAACGCAGTGCTCAAGAGGTAGCAATTTCCATCGTCACCGGCTTGACACCTTGATCTCCATCGTAGCGTCGTTGTCGTCTCGCCAACTATTGCTTCTACAACTATCGCTTACGCATAGTGATAAAGTAAAGCAATTACATGGCGATTGCATTTCATACAATAAAGCGACAACAATAAGGCTCCTGCCAGTTGCTGATAACTTTTATAAAACATGATCATCTCATACAATAACATATATCACATCATGTCTTGACCATATCACATCAGAACATGCCCTGCAAAAACAAGTTAGACGTCCTCTACTTTGTTGTTGCAAGTTTTACGTGGCTGCTACGGGCTTCTAGTAAGAACCGTTCTTACCTACGCATCAAAACCACAACGATGTTTCGTCAAGTTTGTTGTTTTAACCTTCAACAAGGACCGGCCATAGTCAAATTCAATTCAACTAAAGTTGGAGAAACAAACACCCACCAGCCACATTTATGCAAAACAAGTTGCATGTCTGTCGGTGGAACCGGTCTCATGAACGTGGTTATGTAAGGTTGGTCCGGGCCGCTTCATCCAACAATACCGCCAAATCAAAATAAGACATTGGTGGTAAGCAGTATGACTATCATCGCCCACAAATCTTTGTGTTCTACTCGTGTATACCATCTATGCATAGACCTGGCTCGGATACCACTGTTGGGGAACATAGCATGCAATTTGTAAAAATTCCTACGATCACGCAAGATCTATCTAGGAGATGCATAGCAACGAGAAGGGGAAAGTGTGTCCACGTACCTGAAGGAAATATGCCCTAGAGGCAATAATAAAGTTATTATTTATTTCCTTATTTCATGATAAATATTTATTATTCATGCTAGAATTGTATTAACCGGAAACTTAGTACATGTGTGAATGCATAGACAAAACATAAGTGTCCCTAGTATGCCTCTACTTGACTAGCTCGTTTATCAAAGATGGTTATGTTTCCTAACCATAGACATGTGTTGTCATTTGATGAACGGGATCACATCATTAGAAGAATGATGTGATGGACAAGACCCATCCGTTAACTTAGCATAATGATCGTTAAGTTTTATTGCTATTGCTTTCTTCACGACTTATACATATTCCTCTGACTATGAGATTATGCAACTCCCGAATACCGGAGGAACACCTTGTGTGCTATCAAACATCACAACATAACTGGGTGATTATAAAGATGCTATACAGGTGTCTCTGAAGGTATTTGTTGGGTTGGCATAGATCGAGATTAGGATTTGTCGCTCCGTGTTTTGGAGAGGTATCTCTGGGCCCTCTCGGTAATGCTCATCATTATAAGCCTTGCAAGCAATGTGACTAATGAGTTAGTTACGGGATGAAGTATTAAGGAATGAGTAAAGAGACTTGCCAGTAATGAGATTGAACTAGGTATGATGATACCGACGATCGAATCTCGGGCAAGTAACATACCGATGACAAAGGGAATGACGTATGTTGTTATGCGGTTTAACCGATAAAGATCTTCGTAGAATATGTAGGAGCCAATATGAGCATCCAGGTTCCGCTATTGGTTATTGACCGTAGATATGTCTCGGTCATGTCTACATAGTTCTCGAACCCGTAGGGTCCGCACGCTTAACGTTCGATGACGATTTGTATTATGAGTTATGTGATTTGATGAACCGAAGTTTGTTCGGAGTCCCGAATGAGATCACGGACATGACGAAGAGTCTCAAAATGGTCGAGAGGTAAAGATTCATATATTGGAAGGTTGCATTCCGACATCGGAGTGGTTCCGAGTGATTCGGGCATTTTTCCGGAGTACCGGGAGGTTACCGGAACCCCCCGGGGAAAGATATGGGCCTTATGGGCCATAGGAGGAAGGCTAACCAGCCCAAAAGGGGCTGGTGCGCCCCTACAAGCGAGGAGGCCGAATTGGACTTGGGAAGGGGACGCCACCCCCCTTTCCTTCTCCTACTCCCTCTCCTTCCCCTTTTCCCCCTCCGGTAGAAGGAAAAAGGGGTGGGGCCGAATCCTACCAGGACTGGAGTCCTAGTAGGACTCCCCTCTCCCTGGCGCGCCCCTTGTTGGCCGGCCTCCTCCTCCCCTCTTTTATATACGGGGGCAAGGGGGCACCCCAAAGACACACAAGTTGATCTTTTAGCCGTGTGCGGTGCCCCCCTCCACAGTTACACACCTCGGTCATATGTTGTAGTGCTTAGGCGAAGCCCTGCGCCGGTAACTTCATCATCACCGTCACCACGCCATCGTACTGACGGAACTCTCCCTCGGCCTCAACTGGATCAAGAGTTCGAGGGACGTCACCGAGCTGAACATGTGCTAATCGCGGAGGTGCCGTACGTTCGGTACTTGGATCGGTTGGATTGCGAAGACGTTCGACTACATCAATCGCCTTACTAAACACTTCCTCTTTCGGTCTACGAGGGTACGTGTACACACTCTCCCCGCTCGTTGCTATGCATCTCCTAGAAAGATCTTGCGTGATTGTAGGTAATTTTTTTGAAATACTGTGTTCCCCAATAGTGGAATCCGAGCCAGGTCTATGTGTAGATGATATATGCACGAGTAGAACACAAAGAATTGTGGGTGATAATAGTCATACTGCTTACCAGCAACATCTTACTTTGATTCGGCGGTATTGTTGGATGAAGTGGCCCGGACCGACATTACATGACCGCGTTCATGAGACTGGTTCTACCGGCGTTAGCCGCATTACATTGTGTGGCTGGCGGTGTCTGTTTCTCCAACTTTAGTTGAATCAAGTTTGACTATGCCCGGTCCTTGTTGAAGGTTAAAACAACACACTTGACGAAAAATCATTGTGGTTTTGATGCGTAGGTAAGAACAGTTATTGCTAGAAGCCCGCAGCAGCCACGTAAAACTTGCGACAACAAAGTAGAGGACATCTAACTTGTTTTTGCAGGGCATGTTGTGATGTGATATGGTCTAGACATGATGAGATATAAATTTTTATATAAGATGATCATGTTTTGTAAAGTTATCGGAAACTGGCAGGAGCCTTATGGTTGTCTCTTTATTTGCATAAAGATGCAAGCGCCATGTAATTGCTTTACTTTATCGCTATGCAATAGCAATAGTTGCAAAATGCAATAGTTGGCGAGACGACCATGTGACGACACGTTGATAGAGATCAAGATGATGGAGATCATGGTGTCATGCCGGTGACGATGGAGATCATGACAGTACTATGGAGATGGAGATCAAAGGCACAAGACGATGGCCATATCATGTCACATATTTTGATTGCATGTGATATTTATCTTTTATGCATCTTATTTTGCTCAGTACGACGGTAGCTTTATAAGATGATCCCTTACTAAAATTTCAAGGTATAAGTGTTTTCCCTGAGTATGCACCGTTGCGACAGCTCTTCGTGCTGAGACACCACGTGATGATCGGGTGTGATAAGCTCTACGTTCATATACAACGGGTGCAAGCCAGTTTTGCACACGCAGAATACTCGGGTTAAACTTGACGAGCCTAGCATATGCAGACATGGCCTCGGAACACTAAGACCGAAAGGTCGAGCGTGAATCATATAGTAGATATGATCAACATAGTGATGTTCACCATTGAAAAACTACCCCATCTCACGTGATGATCGGACATGGTTTAGTTGATATGGATCACATGATCATTTAGATGACTCGAGGGATGTCTATCTAAGTGGGAGTTCTTAAGTAATATGATTAATTGAACTTAAATTTATCATGAACTTAGTCCTGATAGTATTTGCATATCTATGTTGTAGACCAATAGCTCACGTATAGCTTACCCCTTTTATTTATGATATGTTGCTAGAGAAAACTAATTTGAAAGATGATAGTAGCAATGATGAGGACTTGGTCCGTGATCTGAGGATTATCCTCATTGCTGCACAGAAGAATTATGTCCTTGATGCACCGCTAGGTGACGGACCTATTGCAGGAGCAGATGCAGACGTTATGAACGTTTGGCAAAGCTCGGTATGATGAATACTTGATAGTTTAGTGCACCATGCTTTACGGCTTAGAACCGGGACTTCAAAAACATTTTGAACCCCACGGAGCATATAAGATGTTCCAATAGCAGAAATTGGTATTTCAGACTCATGCCCGAGTCGAGAGGTATGAGACCTCTGACAAAGTACTTTGCCTACAAGATGGAGGAGAATAGCTCAGCTAGTGAGCATGTGCTCAGAATGTCTGAGTACTACAATCGCTTGAATCAAGTGGGAGTTAATCTTCCAGATAAGATAGTGATCGACAGAGTTCTCTAGTCACTATCACCAAGTTACTGGAACTACGTGATGAACTATAATATGCAAGGGATGACGAAAATGATTCCTCGAGATCTTCGTGATACTGAAATCGGTGAAGGTAGAAATCAAGAAAAGCATCAAGTGTTGATGGTTGACAAGACCACTAGTTTCAAGTAAAAGGGCAAGGGAAAGAAAGGGAACTTCAAGAAGAATGGCAAGCAAGTTGCCACTCCCATGAAGAAGCCCAAAGCTAGACCCAAGCCTGAAACTGAGTGCTTCTACTGCAAAGGAAATGGTCATTGGAGGCGGAGCTGCCCTAGATACTTGGCGGAGAAGAAGGATGGCAAAGTGAACAAAGGTATATTTGATATACATGTTATTGATGTGTACTTTACTAGTGTTTATAGCAACCTCTCGGTATTTGATACTGGTTCAGTTGCTATGAGTAGTAACTCGAAACGGGAGTTGCAAAATAAAAAGAGACTAGTTAAGGGCGAGGTGATGATGTGTATTGGAAGTGATTCCAAGGTTGATAAGATCACCATCGCACACTCCCTTTTTCCTTCGGGATTAGTATTGGAACTAAATAAATGTTATTTGGTGTTTACGTTGAGCATAAATATGATTGGATCATGTTTATTGCGATTCGATTATTCATTTAAGTCAGAGAATAATTGTTGTTCTGTTTACATGAATAAAACCTTCTATGGTCTTACATCCAATGTAAATGGTTTACTGAATCTCGGTCACAGTGATACACATAATATTGATGCCAAAATATATAAGTTTAATAATAATAGTGCAACTTATTTGTGGCACTGCGGTTTAGGTCATATTGGTGTAAAGTGCATGAAGAAACTCCATGCTGTTGGGCTTTTGGAATCACTTGATAATGAATCACTTGATGCTTGCGAACCATGCCTCATGGGCAAGATGACTAAGACTCCGTTCTCCGGAACAATGGAGCAAGCAACAGACTTGTTGGAAATAATACATACTGATGTATGCGGTCTGATGAGTGTTGAGGCTCACGGCATGTATCGTTATTTTCTAGGGACAATTGCATTTTTACCCCTAGTTGGTTCCTACCCACGGGTTTTGCCCTTACTTTTCGAGCTTGCTCAGTTTTGCCCTTACTTTTTCCGTCGAGTTCCCTCGAATGCCCTTTAACCGTTTTTTTCATGAATAAAAAGGTATAAACAAGATTTTTTTCATGAATAAAAATTACATGCAGATGTAGGTGATGTTTTTTGAACATCCTGATATCTTATTTGCATTTTTGTGAGTTCGTATCAACTTGTTTTGAAGTTTCCAAATAATGGTCAAAGTCGTTAGAACATTCTTAACAAGATGATATGAACTTAGAAAAATGCAAATAAGATATCTCGGTGTTCAGAAAACATCACTTATATTTGCATGTAATTTTTTTATTCATGAAAAAATATATTGTTTATACCTTTTTATTTTTAATAATGTTAATAACGTTAATTACCTCAGGTAGTTTAAAGGGTGCTTTTGTCCTGAATGCAAATGATATGCACATAAAGTTAATGTTTATCTGAACATTTTGATATCTTATTTTCATTTTTCTGAGTTCATATGAATTAGTTATGAATTTTTAAAGTTTTGGTCAAACGGTCAAAGGGCATTCGAGGGACCAGCACGGAAAAAGTAAGGGCAAAACTGAGCAAGCTCAAAAAGTAAGGGCAAACCCCATGGGTAGGAACCAGCTAGGGGTAAAAATGTAATTTTCCCTATTTTCTAACCTTCACAGGTGATTTTGAGCAGATATGAGTATATCTACTTGATGAAACATAAGTCTGAAACATTTGAAAAGTTCAAAGAATTTTGGAGTGAAGTGGAAAATCATCGTAACAAGAAAATAAAGTTTCTACGATCTGATCGCGGAGGCAAATATTTGAGTTACGAGTTTGGCCTTCATTTAAAACAATATGGAATAGTTTCATGGGAGGAATGCAAATATTTACTGTAGCATCTGAGACTCGGATTGGCTTCCCGAGGGAGGCGATAAGAGGATCAAAAAAGATATGTCCAGGAAATAACATCATTAACTGAAACGCAGGCTGTTGCTTCCCTGGTGTCCGCCCGGACTACAGAATTTGCCGATCTAGAGCGGAAGCTTGATATGGCGGGAGATGACCTTATGCTTATCAACAAGCGTCTTGACGAGTTGCAAGGTATGTTTTTGGGGCAGTCCTTACAAGCGCGTGCTTTGTAATGTAAGCATCACGCCGAAATATTGTATACTGAGATATGCATTAATGCAGACGGTGCCGCCGCGGTCGAGATTATTCGGACCGAGCTGGACTGAGCCAAAGAGCAGGCCCGGAGTAACAATGCGGCTATCGAGAAGGCATCTGCAGAGTTAAAGGCCGAACAGGCTGCTCGGCGCCAATGCGAGGAGAAAATATCCATGATGACGCGTGAGCTAGAGGATACCGCTAGCCGCTATGCAATCCTTGAGAAGAATAATAAAGCCAAAACAGCTGATCTTAACAAGGCCTTACGAGAGGCGAAAGAAGCATGGTCCGAATCTAGAGCGGCCTGGGAGGAGATCCGACAAGCTGGGGAGATCGCGGCTGGTAAGCCCTTTTTCTTGCAAACTAAGTTCGGCGATCCGAATTATGCTCCACTTAATCAAGTGTGGAGCTCTCCATACATGTTATTGGACCTGCCGAAGAGTGCTTCCGACGCGGCGCAGTTTTACCAAGCGCAAGAAGGGTGTGCAACGGAGAAGCTTTTCTGGTCGCAGTTCGGTGCGTCAAAATGCCCACTGTTGCTGAACGAACAGATGGCCCAATGGGCTGAGCTCCATAGACTATCCGGTGCTGCCATGAAGGACGCTGTGGCCGGGCTGTGGCCGAACGAGCCAATTCCGGATAGTCATTTTGGTTTGGTGCGGCGGCTTGCTGATGCGTTGCCGCATATCGACGTCGTTAAGCGGTCAGCGTGCATTGAAGGTGCACGGATGGCCTTTGCCCGTGTCAAGACATACTGGGCGAAGATGAAGGCCACAGATGTTGCTGCAAAGGGTCCACCCAAAGGCAAGGACCATTACGCACCAGAGCATTATTTCGAGGATGTCTTGGAGGATGCCCGCTTGATAGAGGGTCAATGCTCGAAAAACATGATATTCGAGTGAAATGTATGGGTAATTGTAAAAGACAATATTATGGTAAGGCTATATATGTTTAGTTTCGCCTAAAACTTTTGTTCCTCCTGTGTGGCCGTTTTTGTATTAGTCTGAAAGTTTTCCAGTCGTCGGCTTCAGCCCCCTCGTATAAAATACGGGGGTGTTCAGAAAAGCATGTGATCACTCTTAACCCAACGTCTTGGTCCATTAAGGAGGTGTCAATGCGGTGAACTAGGCAATCGGACTATAGGGTGTTAACACTTTCACTTAGCCATAGGAGTTTTATAGGGGGGGACTACGATATAGCACCTGGTATCTGTATGGCTTATTCCAATATGGTGTGTTACATATATGACCTGAAGAAAAAGGTCCTTCATATAATACAGAAGGAATCGCGAAAAATTCCGATAAGTCATCGAGTGGTTGACCAGCTCTCGCCGCATCATGACAGTCAGTTTTCGGCTTTCTCTACTGAGGTGCTTGACTAGATGAATCGGAAGCACAATCGCAGTAGTTCTCCCTTTACTACCCTAGCCGATAGAGTGGAACGTAAGGTAGCAAGCACAGGAGCCGGGCAACCAAACTATTGACCCAAGACATGATTCGTAGCTGATGCATATAAGGCCAAACTCGCGACGCCGGAGTACGCTATAAAGTTGTTCGGACTTGTCGGCAACTCATTTGTTCCCATACCGAGCCCCTGGCAAGTTATGCCGAGGTATGTGTGTGAAACGACCATAGGAGCCAAATTCATTTTGTTTTGGAAAAAAGCGAATGCTGAATGCGGATTATGGTTACTGGGACATGAGTGATATGCCAATGGTTATTTTATATAGAAAAAAAGGCCGCAACCTCGGCTATTTGACATGCACGGGGTCGAAGGCGGAGGAAAAAGGCATATTACAGGCTCAAAATAAAGAGTGTGGTCTACAAAAAGTTATTTTGGACCTCCTGTCGCACGTCTGCGCCGCCTGTCCTCGGCGAGGGGAATCCTTGACGGAAATAGCCCCTAGGTGAATGTACGAACCCGAACTCCGATAGAGTCCATGGGATGACCAGTCTTTGCGTCACATGTGGTAAAGTATAACGAAGAAAGAAAGAGTAGTTAGAAAAGAAACAAAAGTTATGGGAGTACTTGCAGGCTCGTCCGTATTGTGCTTCCGCTGATGCCCAGGGTATCTTAAGTGCATAGTTATGTATTCGCGGTACAAATTTTGCAGGTATATGAGGTGGGCGGTGGAAGCCGAACTGCTATTTCCGCTCCGGAATTGGTCGATCCTGTTGAATGGAGACCGGTGGCTTAATGGCCGGCAAGGTGTGCGGTTTAATGAGACCACTTTGTACTTCGGCTGAGGTTGCTGCAATATAATCTTCAGTCCGGAGGGAGCGTTTCTCCTGCTCCCATGTGGAGTTGTGTGTTACGTATACCATGTTCACTGTTTTTACTTCGGGGGGAAATTGCTTCTGACCCCCGATATTTGGTTGGTGAGTCCCTTCGTCGTCGTTATCACCGGGCGGCCTCCTCCCCTTGTGTTCGGCGTTGAGCTTGCCGGCCTGCTTGAAGACCCAACATCTTCTGTTGGTATGATTGGCTAGTTTTTCGGGGTGGCCGTGAATCTGGCAAGGTCGACCCAATATCCTGTCTAAATTGGACGGTCCATCTCTGTTCGCCTTGAATGGCTTTTTCTGTTGACCGGGTTTGGGACCGCTGAATCCGGCATTGACCGCTGTGTCACGCGTTCTTTCATTATCATTGTGACGTTTGTGTTTGCTGCGTCATGGCTTGCCATTGCCGTCTCGGACTTCGGAAGTGCCCGGATCACTGGCGTTGTTGCTTCTACGAGCGAGCCAGCTGTCTTCTCCCGCCCAAAAGCGGGTCATCAGAGCGGTAAGGGCTGGCATGGATTTTGGTTTTTCTTGACCAAGGTGGCGCGCAAGCCACTCATCCTGGACGCTGTGTTTGAAGGCCGCTAGGGCTTCCGCATCCGGATAGTCGATGATTTGGTTCTTTTTAACTAAGAACCTAGTCCAGAGCTTCCTGGCTGACTCTCCGGGCTGCTGGACAATGTGACTTAAGTCATCGGCATCTGGTGGCCCGACATATGTTCCTTGGAAGTTATCGCGAAAGGCGTCTTCCAAGTCCTCCTAGCTGCCAATAGAGTTTTCCAACAGACTGTTTAACCATTATCAAGCTGGTCCTTTGAGTTTTAGTGGCAGGTATTTGATGGCATGGAGGTCGTCACCGCGGGCCATGTGGATATGGAGGAGGAAGTCCTCGATCCATACCGCGGGATCAGTTGTTCCGTCGTATGATTCGATATTCATGGGCTTAAACCCGTCTGGGAATTCGTGCTCCATTACTTCATCTGTGAAACAAATAGGGTGTGCAGCGCTTCTATATTGGGCCACATTGTGACGTACCTCCGATGGAGTCAGTCTGCGGTTTTCGGCCCGGGCGTGGCTAGGTTTGTCACGTCAGAATAGGCAGCCGTCGTCGCGTGTCGAGGCACGTCCTCGCGATCCGTAGATCGATCTTGTATGTCATGCTCTACTGTCCCGAAGGTCGTATGTATAACCCCGAGCTGTTTTATCCCTGCCTTTACGGCGAGGTGGGGCGGTCTGGTCGGCTTGAGTTGCCTCTTTATCCCGACCGCGTGGCGGTCGGTCAGCCGCGTTGCGCGATGATGGTACGGGCTCCAGCGCCTCATCATCAAACTGAGGTAGCAATTTGCGCTTCGGGTAATTTTTGGCTGGGCCACTAAGGCCGTATTCCTCGGCAGCCAAGACTTCGGTCCATCTATCATTGAGCAGATCTTGGTCAGCTTGAAGCTGCTGCTGCTTCTTTTTCAGGCTCCTTGCAGTGGCTATTAGCCGGCGTTTAAAGCGCTCCTGCTCGAGAGGTTCTTCAGGAAATATGAAATCCTCGTTGGCGAGGCTTTCCTCATCCTCGGAGAGCGGAAGATAATTACCATCCTCCGAGTCTTCGTGTATGGCCCGTTCATCAGGGCTAGTGTGCCCGTCTTCCCGTTCATCCTGTTCGGAGATTGCCCCAACAGGGTCTTCATTGTCTTCGGCATCGTCCGGAGTATTGTTTTCTCCGGTGCCGGTATTGCTGTCTTTTGCACGACGTGGCTTAGAGCGGCACCGTTGACGCCGGCGTCTGAGCTGTGTCTCGGGAGGTTTATTCTCAACTAGATCCTCTTTGTCAACGTTGTTAGTTTCTTTAGGTGTATCCACCATGTATACGTCGTACTAAGAAGTGGCCGTCCAGCGTCCGGTAAACGGCGGGTTTTGGCCCTGCTCCTCATCGGCATCGGCATCCATACTCTCGACGTCTTCGGAGCCGTAATCGAGCATGTCGATCAAGTTCTAGACAGTGGCAATGTAGTGGGCGGCGGGTGGGAAGCGAAATTCCCCGTCATCAGCCTCCAGTTCGAACCGGACATAGTTTGGCTGTGAGTCCTCCGCTAAGGATAGATTTTTTAATGAGTTTAACACATCGCCTAAAGGCGAGTGTCGGAAGATGTCCGCGGTGCTGAATTCGACGATCGACGACCGATCCAGCTCGATATGTGTGGACGCACATGGTTCGGAACTTATGGCCAGAAACGAGTCCGAGGTTCCGGAGACACAGGTATCACCCGAGGTTAGGTCTGTGTGCGGCTCCAACGCCATGGAATTTGCGGCCTCCGTGGCGGGGTTGAGCTTCCCGTCCTCGGATGGCGTGATCTGCTCCGAATCTAGGGCGGAGTAATTTGAGTGCAATTTCACGAGTATGGGCGGTGTGATTTAAGTCATGTTCACCGTAGGGACAGGGAGCGGCTGCTGTGGTCTCAAAGCTATCGAAGATCAAGTCTCCATGGATATCCGCGACGTAATTCAAGCTCCCAAATCTGACCTGATGGCCAGGGGCGTAGCTATCGATCTGCTCCAGATGGCCAAGCAAGTTGGCCTGCAGTGCGAAGCTGCCGAACACGAAGAACTGTCCGGGGAAGAAGGTTTCCCCTTGGACAACATCGTTGTTAATGATTGGAGGAGCCATCGAACCTTTTGGGGACGACACAGTGGAACTCTCAATGAAAGCACCAATGTCGGTGTCAAAACCGGCGGATCTCGGGTAGGAGTCCCGAATTGTGCGTCTAAGGTCGATGGTAACAGGAGACGGGGGACACAATGTTTACCCAGGTTCGGGCCCTCTCTATGGAGGTAATACCCTACTTCCTGCTTGATTGATCTTGATGAATAAGAGTATTACAAGAGTTGATCTACCACGAGATCGTAATGTCTAAAACCCTAGAAGTCTAGCCTGTATGACTATGGTAATGAGTATCTCTATCCGGACTAAGCCCTCCGGTTTATATAGACATCGGAGGGGACTAGGGTTGTACAAGGTCAGTTACAGAGAAGGGAATCTTCATATTTGATCGCCAAGCTTGCTTCCACGCCAAGGAGATTCCTCTCCGGACATAGGTGAGAGTCTTCAGTCTTCATATCTTCACAGCCCATTGATGCCTACTACACAACCTTCTTCTTGTAGACGTTGTTGGGCCTCCAAGTGCAGAGGTTTGTAGGACAGTAGCAAATTTCCCTCAAGTGGATGACCTAAGGTTTATCAATCCGTGGGAGGCGTAGGATGAAGATGGTCTCTCTCAAGCAACCCTGCAACCAAATAATAAAGAGTCTCTTGTGTCCCCAACACACTCAATACAATGGTAAATTGTATAGGTGCACCAGTTCGGTGAAGAGATGGTGATACAAGTGCAATATGGATGGTAGATATGAGTATTCGTAATCTGAAAATATAAAAACAGCAAGGTAACTAATGATAAAAGTAAGCACAAACGGTATTGCAATGCTAGGAAACAAGGCCTAGGGTTCATAGTTTCACTAGTGCAAGTTCTCTCAACAATAATAACATAATTGGATCATATAACTATCCCTCAACATGCAACAAAGAGTCACTCCAAAGTCACTAATAGCGGAGAACAAACGAAGAGATTATGGTAGGGTACGAAACCACCTCAAAGTTATTCTTTCGAATCGATCTATTCAAGAGTCCGTAGTAAAATAACATGAAGCTATTCTTTCTGTTTGATCTATCATAGAGTTCGTACTAGAATAACACATTAAGACACAAATCAACCAAAACCCTAATGTCACCTAGATACTCCAATGTCACCTCAAGTATCCGTGGGTATGATTATACGATATGCATCACACAATCTCAAATTCATCTATTCAAACCAACACAAGGTACTTCAAAGAGTGCCCCAAAGTTTCTACCGGAGAGTCAAGACAAAAACGTGTGCCAACCCCTATGCATAGGTTCATGGGCGGAACCCGCAAGTTGATCACCAAAACATACATCAAGTGGATCACGTGATATCCCATTGTCACCATAGATAAGCACGGCAAGACATACATCAAGTGTTCTCAAATCTTTAAAGACTCAATCCGATAAGATAACTTCAAAGGGAAAGCTCAATCCATTACAAGAGAGTGGAGGGGGAGAAACATCATAAGATCCAACTATAATAGCAAAGCTCGCGATACATCAAGATCGTGCCGAATCAAGAACACGAGAGAGAGAGAGAGAGAGAGAGAGAGAGAGAGAGAGAGAGAGAGAGAGAGAGAGAGAGAGAGAGAGAGAGAGAGATCAAACACATAGCTCTTGGTACATACCCTCAGCCCGAGGGTGAGCTACCCTCCTCGTCATGAGAGCGCGGGATGATGAAGATGGCCACCGGTGAGGATTCCCCCCCCAGGTCTTGGAATAGGGTCCCGATTGGTTTTTGGTGGCTACAGAGGCTTGCGGCGGCGGAACTCCCGATCTATTCTGTTCCTCAATGTTTTTAGGGTATATGGACATATATAGGCGAAAGAAGTCGGTCAGGGGAGCCACGAGGGGCCCACGAGGGTGGGGGGCACGCCCAGGGGGGGCAGGCGCGCCTCCCTGCCTCGTGGCCACATCGTTGCTTTCCTGACATACACTCCAAGTCTCCTGGATTGCTTCCGTTCCAAAAGTAACTCTCCCGAAGGTTTCATTCCGTTTGGACTCCGTTTGATATTCCTTTTCTGCGAAACACTGAAACAAGGAAAAAACAAAAACTCGCACTGGGCTCTGGGTTAATAGGTTAGTCCCAAAAATCATATAAAAGTGCTTAGTAAATCCCATTAAACATCCAAAAGAGATAATATAATAGCATGGAACAATCAAAAATTATAGATACGTTGGAGACATATCAGCATCCCCAAGCTTAATTCCCGCTCGTCCTTGAGTAGGTAAATGATAAAAAAACAGAATTTTTGATGTGGAATGCTACCTAACATATTTATCAATGTAATCTTCTTTATTGTGGCAAGAATTTTCAGATCCATAAGATTCAAGACAAAATTTTAATATTGACATGAGAACAATAATACTTCAAGCATACTAACAAAGCAATCATGTCTTCTCAAAATAACATGGCCAAAGCAAGCTATCCCTACAAAATCATATAGTCTGGCTATGCTCTATCTTCATCACACAAAATATTTAAATCATGCACAACCCCGATGACAAGCCAAGCAATTGTTTCATACTTTTGATGTTCTCAAACTTTTTCAATCTTCACGCAATATATGAACGTGAGCCATGGATATAGCACTATAGGTGGAATAGAATGGTGGTTGTGGAGAAGAAAAAAAGAAGAAGATAGTCTCACATCAACTAGGCGTATCAACGGGCTATGGAGATGCCCATCAATAGATATCAATGTGAGTAAGTAGGGATTGCCATGCAACGAATGCACTAGAGCTATAAGTGTATGAAAGCTCAACAAAAGAAACTAAGTGGGTGTGCATCCAACTCGCTTGCTCACGAAGACCTAGGGCATTTTTGAGGAAGCCCATCATTGGAATATACAAGCCAAGTTCTATAATGAAAGATTCCCACTAGTATATGGAAGTGACAACATAGGAGACTCTCTATCATGAAGATCATGGTGCTACTTTGAAGCACAAGTGTGGTAAAAGGATAGTAGCATTGCCCCTTCTCTCTTTTTCTCTCATTTTTTTTGTTTTTTTTTGGGCCTTCTCTTTTTTTTGGGCCTTCTCTTTTTTCTCTTTTTTTTATTTTTCGCCCGGAGTCTCATCCCGACTTGTGGGGGAATCATAGTCTCCATCATCCTTTCCTCACTGGGACAATGCTCTAATAATGATGATCATCACACTTTTATTTACTTATAAATCAAGAATTACAACTCAATACTTAGAACAAGATATGACTCTATATGAATGCCTCCGGCGGTGTACCGGGATGTGCAATGAATCAAGAGTGACATGTATGAAATAATTATGAAGGTGGGTTTGCCACAAATACGATGTCAACTACATGATCATGCAAAGCAACATGACAATGATGAAGCGTGTCATAATAAACGGAACGGTGGTAAGTTGCATGGCAATATATCTCGGAATGGCTATGGAAATGCCATAATAGGTAGGTATGGTGGCTGTTTTGAGGAAGGTATATGGTGGGTATATGATACCGGCGAAAGGTGCACGGTATTAGAGAGGCTAGCAATGATGGAAGGGTGAGAGTGCGTATAATCCATGGACTCAACATTAGTCATAAAGAACTCACATACTTATTGCAAAAATCTATTAGTTATCGAAACGAAGTACTACGTACATGCTCCTAGGGGGATAGATTGGTAGGAAAAGACCATCGCTCGTCCCCGACCGCCACTCATAAGGAAGACAATCAATAAATAAATCATGCTCCCACTTCATCACATAACGGTTCACCATACGTGCATGCTACAGGAATCACAAACTTTAACACAAGTATTTCTCAAATTCATAACCACTCAACTAGCATGACTCTAATATCACCATCTTCATATCTCAAAACAATTATCAAGCATCAAACTTCTCATAGTATTCAATGCACTTTATATGAAAGTTTTTATTATACCCATCTTGGATGCCCATCATATTAGGACTAATTTCATAACCAAAGCAAATCACCATGCTGTTTAGGACTCTCAAAATAATATAAGTGAAGCATGAGAGTTCATCTATTTCTTCAAAATAAAACCACCGCCATGCTCTAAAAATATATAAGTGAAGCACTAGATCAAACGACAAACTACTCCAAAAGATATAAGTGAAGATCAATTAGTAGTTAAATAATTATGTAGCTATGTGAAGACTCTCTCTCATTTAAGAATTTCAGATCTTGGTATTTTATTCAAACAGCAAGCAAGACAAAAGAAAATAAAATGACGCTCCAAGCAAAACACATATCATGTGGTGAATAAAAATATAGCTCCAAGTAAAGTTACCGATGAACGAAGACGAAGGAGGGGATGCCATACGGGGCATCCCCAAGCTTAGGCTCTTGTTTGTCCTTGAATATTACCTTGGGGTGCCTTGGGCATCCCCAAGCTTAGTCTCTTGCCACTCCTTATTCCATAGTTCATCAAATCTTTACCCAAAACTTGAAAACTTCACAACACAAAACTCAACAGAAAACTCGTAAGCTCCGTTAGTATAAGAAAATAAAACCACCACTTAGGTACTGTTGTGAACTCATTCTAAATTCATATTGGTTTAATATCTATTGTATTCCAACTTATCTATGGTTCATACCCTCCGATACTACTCATAGATTCATCAAAATAAGCAAACAACACATAGAAAACAGAATCTGTCAAAAACAGAACAGTCTGTAGTAATCTGTATCAAACGTATACTTCTGGAACCCCAAAAATTCTCCAATAAATTGGTGGACGTGAGGAATTTATCTATTGATCATCTTCAAAAAGAATCAACCTAAAAACACTCTCCAGTAAAAAATGGCAGCTAATCTCGTGAGCGCTAAAGTTTCTGTTTTTTACAGCATGATCATAAAGACTTCACCCAAGTCTTCCCAAAGGTTCTACTTGGCACAAACACTAATTAAAACATAAAACCACATCTAACCAGAGGCTAGATAGATTATTTATTGCTAAACGGGAGAGAAAAGCAAGGAACAAAAATAAGATTGGGTTGCCTCCCAACAAGCGCTAACGTTTAACGCCCCTAGCTAGGCACGACGATTTCAATGATGCTCACAAAAAAGATAAGAATTGAACATAAAGAGAGCATCATGAAGAATATGACTAGCATATTTAAGTCTAACCCACTTCCTATGCATAGGGATTTTAACTTTAAAAATTTAAGCACATAGAGAGGAAACTTGATATTATTGCAATATGTAGAAGCATATGATCCTCTCTCATAATAATTTTCAGTAGCATCATGAATTAATTCAACCATATAACCAGCACATAAAGCATTTTTTTCATGATATACTTCCATAGAAAATTTACTACTCTCCACATAAGCAAATTTATTCTCATCAATAGTAGTGGGAGCAAACTCAACAAAATAACTATCATGTGAAGCATAATCCAATTGAAAACTAAAATCATGATGACAAGTTTCATGGTTATAATTATTCTTTATAGCATACATGTCATCACAATAATCATCATAGATAGCAACTCTATTCTCATAATCAATTGGAACCTCTTCCGAAATAGTGGATTCATCACTAAATAAAGTCATGACCTCTCCAAATCCACTTTCATAATTATCACAATAAGATTCAACACCCTCCAAAATAGTGGGATCATTACTTCCTAAAGTTGACACTCTTCCAAACCCACTTTCATCAATATAATCATCATAAATAGGAGGCATGCTATCATCATAATAAATTTGCTCATAAAAACTTGGGGGACAAAAATTATCATCTTCATCAAACATAGCTTCCCCAAGCTTGTGGCTTTGCATATCATTAGCATCATGAATATTCAAGGAATTCGTACTAACAACAGTGCAATCATGCTCATCATTCAAATATTTAGTGCCAAACATTCTAATGCATTCTTCCTCTAGCAATTAAGCACAATTTTCCTTCCCATCATTCTCACGAAAGATATTAAAAACATGAAGCGTATGAGACAAACTCCATTCCATTTTTTAGTTTACTTTAATAGACTAAAGTAGTGATAAAACAAGAAACAAAAAGATTCGATTGCAAGATCTAAAGATATACCTTCAAGCACTCACCTCCCTGGCAACGGCGCCAGAATAGAGCTTGATGTCTACTACACAACCTTCTTCTTGTAGACGTTGTTGGGCCTCCAAGTGCAGAGGTTTGTAGGACAGTAGCAAATTTCCCTCAAGTGGATGACCTAAGGTTTATCAATCCGTGGGAGGCGTAGGATGAAGATGGTCTCTCTCAAGCAACCCTGCAACCAAATAACAAAGAGTCTCTTGTGTCCCCAACACACCCAATACAATGGTAAATTGTATAGGTGCACCAGTTCGGCGAAGAGATGGTGATACAAGTGCAATATGGATGGTAGATATGAGTATTCGTAATCTGAAAATATAAAAACAGCAAGGTAACTAATGATAAAAGTAAGCACAAACGGTATTGCAATGCTAGGAAACAAGGCCTAGGGTTCATAGTTTCACTAGTGCAAGTTCTCTCAACAATAATAACATAATTGGATCATATAACTATCCCTCAACATGCAACAAAGAGTCACTCCAAAGTCACTAATAGCGGAGAACAAACGAAGAGATTATGGTAGGGTACGAAACCACCTCAAAGTTATTCTTTCGAATCGATCTATTCAAGAGTCCGTAATAAAATAACATGAAGCTATTCTTTCTGTTGGATCTATCATAGAGTTCGTACTAGAATAACACATTAAGACACAAATCAACCAAAACCCTAATGTCACCTAGATATTCCAATGTCACCTCAAGTATCCGTGGGTATGATTATACGATATGCATCACACAATCTCAAATTCATCTATTCAAACCAACACAAGGTACTTCAAGGAGTGCCCCAAAGTTTCTACCGGAGAGTCAAGACAAAAACATGTGCCAACCCCTATGCATAGGTTCATGGGCGGAACCCGCAAGTTGATCACCAAAACATACATCAAGTGGATCACATGATATCCCATTGTCACCACAGATAAGCACGGCAAGACATACATCAAGTGTTCTCAAATCATTTAAAGACTCAATCCGATAAGATAACTTCAAAGGGAAAACTCAATCCATTACAAGAGAGTAGAGGGGGAGAAACATCATAAGATCCAACTACAATAGCAAAGCTCATGATACATCAAGATCATGCCGAATCAAGAACACGAGAGAGAGAGAGAGAGAGAGAGAGAGAGAGAGAGAGAGAGAGATCAAACACATAGCTACTAGTACATACCCTCAGCCCCGAGGGTGAACTACTCCTCGTCATGAGAGCGACGGGATGATGAAGATGGCCACCGGTGAGGGATTCCCCCCTCCGGCAGGGTGCCCGAATAGGGTCCCGATTGGTTTTTGGTGGCTACAGAGGCTTGCAGCAACGGAACTCCCCATCTATTTTGTTCCTCGATGTTTTTAGGGTATATGGACATATATAGGCGAAAGAAGTCGGTCAGGGGAGCCACGAGGGGCCCACGAGGGTGGGGGCGCGCCCAGGGGGGCAGGCGCGCCTCCCTGCCTCGTGGCCACCTCATTGCTTTCCTGACGTACACTCCAAGTCTCCTGGATTGCTTCCGTTCCAAAAATAACTCTCCCGAAGGTTTCATTCCGTTTGGACTCCGTTTGATATTCCTTTTCTGCGAAACACTGAAACAAGGAAAAAAACAGAAACTGGCACTGGGCTCTGGGTTAATAGGTTAGTCCCAACAATCATATACAAGTGCTTAGTAAAGCCCATTAAACATCCAAAAGAGATAACATAATAGCATGGAACAATCAAAAATTATAGATACGTTGGAGACGTATAACCCATTAGTCCGGCCCATGTCCAACAGGTCGGACGCCCGAGGACCCCTTAGTCCAGGACTCCCTCAACATGGTGATGTGAACTATTGGTGTTAAATCACATGGCAATGTGAACTAGATTATTGACTCTAGTGCAAGTGGGAGACTGAAGGAAATATGCCCTAGAGGCAATAATAAAGTTATTATTTATTTCCTTATTTCATGATAAATGTTTATTATTCATGCTAGAATTGTATTAACTGGAAACTTAGTACATGTGTGAATACATAGACAAAACATAAGTGTCCCTAGTATGCCTCTACTTGACTAGCTCGTTTATCAAAGATGGTTATGTTTCCTAACCATAGACATGTGTTGTCATTTGATGAACGGGATCACATCATTAGAAGAATGATGTGATGGACAAGACCCATCCGTTAGCTTAGCATAATGATCGTTAAGTTTTATTGCTATTGCTTTCTTCATGACTTATACATATTCCTCGACTATGAGATTATGCAACTCCGAATACGGAGGAACACCTTGTGTGCTATCAAACATCTGGCGTAAGCTGGGTGATTATAAAGATGCTATACAGGTGTCTCCGAATGTATTTGTTGGGTTGGCATAGATCGAGATTAGGATTTGTCACTCCGTGTTTCGGAGAGGTATCTCTGGGCCCTCTCGGTAATGCTCATCATTATAAGCCTTGCAAGCAATGTGACTAATGAGTTAGTTGCAGGATGAAGTATTACGGAACGAGTAAAGAGACTTGCCAGTAACGAGATTGAACTAGGTATGATGATACCGACGATCGAATCTCGGGCAAGTAACATACCGATGACAAAGGGAATGACGTATGTTGTTATGCGTTTGACTGATAAAGATCTTCGTAGAATATGTAGGAGCCAATATGAGCATCCAGGTTCCGCTATTGGTTATTGATCGTAGATATGTCTCGGTCATGTCTACATAGTTCTCGAACCCGTAGGGTCCACACGCTTAACGTTCGATGACGATTTGTATTATGAGTTATGTGATTTGATGAACCGAATTTTGTTCGGAGTCCCGATTGAGATCACAGACATGACGAGGAGTCTCAAAATGGTCGAGAGTTAAAGATTCATATATTGGAAGGTTGCATTCCGACATCGGAGTGGTTCCGAGTGATTCGGGCATTTTTCCGGAGTAGGGAGGTTCTGGAACCCCGAGGGAATGATATGGGCCTTATGGGCCATAGGAGGGAGGCTAACCAGCCCACAAGGGGCTGGTGCGCCCTCCACAAGGGAGGAGGCCGAATTGGACTTGGGAAGGGGGCGCCACCCCCTTTCTTTCTCCTACTCCCTCTCCTTCCCCTTTTCCCCTCCGGTAGAAGGAAAAAAGGGTGGGGCCGAATCCTACTAGGACTGGAGTCCTAGTAGGACTCCCCTCTCCCTGGCGCGCCCCTTGTTGGTCGGCCTCCTCCTCCCCTCCTTTATATACAGGGGCAAGGGGGCACCCCAAAGACACACAAGTTGATCTTTTAGCCGTGTGCGGTGCCCCCCTCCACAGTTACACACCTCGGTCATCTCATTGTAGTGCTTAGGCGAAGCCTGCTTGTAACTTCATCATCACCGTCCTGCCCGGCGTCTTGAGAACTCTCCCTCGGCCTCAACTGGATCAAGAGTTCGAGGGACGTCACCGAGCTGAACATGTGCTAATCGCGGAGGTGCCGTATGTTCGGTACTTGGATCGGTTGGATCGCGAAGACGTTCGACTACATCAACCGCGTTACTAAACGCTTCCGCTTTCGGTCTATGAGGGTACGTGGACACACTATCCCCGCTCGTTGCTATGCATCTCCTAGATAGATCTTGCATGATCGTAGGTATACTTTTTGAAATACTGCGTTCCCCAATAGTACCCTCGTAGACCGAAAGCGAAAGCGTAAGTTTAACGCGGATGATGTAGTCGAACGTCTTCGCGATTCAACCGATCAAGCACCGAACGTACGACACCTCCGAGTTAAGCACACGTTTAGCTCGATGACGTCCCTCGAGCTCTTGATCCAGCAATGTCGAGGAGAGTTTCACAAGACGACTGCGGCAGGACGGTGATGGTGAAGTGATCCATGCAGGGCTTCGCCTAAGCACTACGACAATATGACCGGAGGAGCAAACTGTGGAGGGGGGCACCGCACACGGCTTGGAACAATTGATGTGTATTAGAGGCGCTCCCCGCCCCCGTATATAAAGGATGGAGAGGGGAGGAGGCCGGCCTAGGCGCGCCCCAAGTGGGAGGAGTCCCACTTGGGCTCCTAGTCCAATTCGCCCCCCTTTCCTTTTACCGGAAAGGGAAAGGGGGAAGGAGAGGGAGAGGGAGAAGGAAAGGGGGCCGCTGCCCCCTCTCCTTGTCCTATTCGGCCTCCTTCCCTTGGGGGGGGGCGCCACCCCTTGTTGGCTGGCTTGCCTCCCTCCTATGGCCCACATGGCCCATATCTTCGCCCGGGGGGTTCCGCTACCCCCCCCCCCCCCCGGTACACCGATATGTACCCGATACATTCTGAAACACTTCCGGTGTCCGAATACTATCGTCCTATATATCAATTTTTACCTCTCGACCATTTCGAGACTCCTCATCATGTCCGTGATCTTATCCGGGACTCCGAACAATCTTTGGTCACCAAATCACATAACTCATAATACAAATCGTCATCGAACGTTAAGCGTGTGGACCCTACGGGTTCGAAAACTATGTAGACATGACCGAGACACCTCTCCGGTCAATAACCAATAGCGGGACCTGGATGCCCATATTGGTTCCTACATATTCTACGAAGATCTTTATCGGTTAAACCGTAATGACAACATACGTCATTCCCTTTGTCATCGGTATGTTACTTGCCCGAGATTCGATTCGGTATCTTCATACCTAGTTCAATATCATTACTGGCAAGTCTCTTTACTCATTCCGTAATGCATCATCCCGCAACTAACTCATTAGTCACATTGCTTGCAAGGCTTATCATGATGTGCATTACCGAGAGGGCCAGAGATACCTCCGATACTGGAGTGACAAATCCTAATCTCGATCTATGCCAACCCAACAAACACCTTCGGAGACACCTGTAGAGCATCTTTATAATCACCTAGTTACGTTGTGACGTTTGATAGTACATAAGGTATTCCTCCGGTATTCGGGAGTTGCATAATCTCATAGTCAAAGGAATATGTATAAGTCATGAAGAAAGCAATAGAAATAAAACTTAACGATCATTATGCTAAGCTAACGGATGGGTCTTGTCCAGCACATCATTCTCCTAATGATGTGATCCCGTTCATCAAATGACAACACATGTCTATGGTTAGGAAACTTAACCATCTTTGATTAACGAGCTAGTCTAGTAGAGGCCTACTAGGGACACTGTGTTTTGTCTATGTATCTACACATGTATCAAGTTTCCGGTTAATACAATTCTAGCATGAATAATAAACATTTATCATGATATAAGGAAATATAAATAACAACTTTATTATTGCCTCTAGGGCATATTTCCTTCATGCTGTCCCTCGATTCATCGCTGAGCCCCAAGTTTTTTGTGTCTCAGTTTCAGTTGAGTCTGAAGGATGAGCACCGCCTGGGTGTTTGTTTGCAGTTGCCAACAAGTATCACTCGTGCACCTGTGTTTGCACGCATACAGGAGGGACACCTGGAGAAGCAACACGTTCCGCGCCACTGCCTAGCACCAGTGGGACACCAGTAGCTATGCCGACACCGATTCAAGCTCGCAGAGTAGTACCACCTCATCAAGGAGGCGACGATTTCGGCCGTGAGCGTTAGCTGCGTGATTTCAGACGCGCCAATGGCCTCTATTTTCGCTGCAACGACAAGTACTCTCGGTAAAATGAGTGCAAGCGAACCGGAGTCGTGATGATGATCGAGGTTGGCAATTATGGGGAAATTCTGTCCGACGACACAGTTCATGCTCTCCAGCTGTTGGAGCCGCCAGCTGCCCAAGATATAGAGTGTTGTTCGCTGTCACAACATGCAGATACCGGCGGTGAAGCCCCTTCCAGCATCCACCTCCGCGCATTGGTGGGTGACCAAGTAATGCTGCTCCTGGCCGATTCCGGAAGCACACATAGCTTCGTCAGTGAAGTGTCTGTCGACCGTCTGGGTTCAACAACTGCAACCCTTCCCCCAGTCTCTCTACGGGTCGTGAATGGCTAGTGCCTGCAATGCGATCGCGTCGTCCGCAAGCTCGCCTGGCAAAGTACCGGGGCATACCTTCCGCACAGATCTACGAGTGCTGCAACTCAGTGCTTATGATGGTGTGCTGGGCATGGATTGGTTGAGCGCGCACAGTCCGATGAATTGGCACTGGCTGGAGAAGATGATCGCATTTGAGATAGAGGGTAAGCAGGTTCAGCTACAAGGGGTTAAAACCACAGATCTGACACCAATCTCTGAGCTCGATGCATATGGGTTGCATCGGATGGAGGTTACCAATGACATTTGGACTGCAACATTGGTGAGTGTGGAATCACTGAACAAGGAACCACCAGCCCCTGTGCCAACCAAGATTCAGAAGGTGTTGTAGGAATATGCAGATGTGTTTGCTGAACCCAAGGCTTTGCACGACGTCGTCTGTATGACCACGGGATCAATCTAGAACCAGGTGCACCACCAATCAACACTCACCCGTACCATTACTCCCTAGCTTAGAAGGACGAAATCGAGAAGCAGGTCTGTCACATGCTCGACCTGGCGTCATCGTGCACAAAATGAGTCCCTATGCAGCTCATGTCCTATTGGTGAAGAAGAAGGACGACAGCTGGCGGTTTTGTATTGACTTCCGCCGACTCAATGAATTGACAGTGGAGAACAAATTCCCTCTCCCGGTCGTGGACGAACTGCTCGACGAGCTAGCTGGCGCCGCCTACTTCTCCAAGATCGACTTGCACGCGGGCGACCACCAGATTCACATGGGCCCTGATGACGAAGAGAAGACAACTTTCAAAACCCACCACGACCATTTCCAGTTCAGAGTGATGCCGTTCGGCCTGTGCAACGCACCGGAAACATTCCAGTGCCTTATGAACTCCATCTTTGCGAGCTACAGTCATAAGTTTGTCATCATCTTCCTTGATGATATCCTTGTCTTCAGTATTGACTTGCAGGAGCACGAAGAACACCTACAGCTGGTGCTTGACACCCTGCGTCAGCACGAGCTCTTCGCCAAGGAGTCTAAGTGCATGTTTGCACAGCCCAACATCGAGTACCTTGGCCACATCATCTCCAAGGAGGTCATCGCTATGGATGCGAGCAAGACCAGCGCGATGCAAGCGTAGCCCGTGCCCAGCAATGCTACTGAGCTGTGTGGGTTTCTGGGGCTCACCGGCTACTACCGGAAGTTTGTTGCAAACTATGGGGTGCTCGCCAAGCCGTTCACCCAGCTCCTCACCAAGAAAGGGTTCCACTGGACGAGCGCACCCAGACGACATTCGAGCTGCTCAAGCAAGCCATGACCAGTGCACCGGTGCTTGCACTGCCGCACTTTACCAAGCCGTTCTCCATCGAAACGGATGCTTGTGACACGGGCGTCAGCGTCGTCCTGGTACAATGCGGTCATCCGGTGGCGTACATGAGCAAGGCCTTGGGCATCAAGAATCAGACACTTTCCACGTGTGAGAAGGAGTTCCTCGCCGTGATGATGGCCGTGGACAAGTGGTGACTGTACTTGCAGCGAGGGTCGTTCGAGATTATCACTGACCACAAGAGCTTGTGTGCACTGGGGGAACAACAACTCGACACCGAGCTGCAGTGCAAGGCCATGTCCAAGCTCATCGGCCTCCAATTTTCCTTTCGATACAAGAAGGGAGCTGATAACGGTGCCGCCGATGCGCTCTCACGCCTGGGTCACCGGCACGCTCTCGACGTGTTGTCTGTTTGCCACCCCCAATGGCTGCAAGAAGTGGCCAACTCGTACGAGACAGACGCAGCAACACAAGAGCTTTTGACGCAACTTGCGATCTAGAGCCTCGACGACCAAGGCCGCGCTCTTCGGCAGGGCATCATCAGGAAAGGAGACCGCCTCTGGATCGGCGCCAACACGGTGTTGTAGACCAAGCTGATTGCGACACTCCACGACAGCGCCGTGGGGGACACTCAGGCATTGCTGCCACCTATCAGCGCGTGCGCAAGCTCTTCGCATGGTCGGGTCTCAAGCGTGCTGTCGAGGACTACGTTCATCAGTGTCGCACGTGTCAGTAGGCCAAGCACGAGCTCCGCCACCCAGTCGGGAAGCTTCAGCCACTACCAATTCTGGCGGAACCATGGCATGACTTGACCATGGTCTTTGTCGAAGGATTACCCACATCGGATGGGTGCGACAAAATAATGGTGGTGGTCGATCGGCTGACGAAGTATGCTCATTTTGTGCCCCTGCGCCATCCTTTCAATGCAGGACAAGTGGCACGAGCATTCTAGGACTCCATCATTAAGCTGCACGACATTCCGCATACCATCGTCTCCGACCGCGACAAGATCTTCACCAGTGCTATGTGGAGGGAAATTCTCGCAGCAGCCGACGCCAAACTTCTGTACTCCACGGCGTATCACCCCCAGACCGACGGGCAGAGTGAGCGGGTGAACCAATGCCTCAAGATGTTCCTCCGGTGCGCCATTCACGGCCGTCCCGAGCAATGGAGCAAGTGGCTATCGGCCAAGGAGTTCTGGTACAATTCAACACATCACTCCTCGCTTCACTGCTCTCCTTTCAAGGCGGCCTCAATCTGGGGGGCCTTCACCGATGAACTGCTTGCCGACGCAGCGCCCGGTGACCTCGATTGGGCTGCACAGCGGCACACACGAAGATGCTGCGCAGCCATCTCAATCGCGCACAAGACCGTTTTAAGAAGCAGGCGGACAAGCATCGCTCCGCCCGTACCTTCACCGTCAGGGAACAGGTCCTCCTCAAGCTCCAACCCTACATCCAAGTCTCCGTCGCCAGCCGCCCCTGCCGGAAGCTGGCGTACAAGTTCTTCGAACCATTCACCTCCTGGAACACATTGGCAAACTCAACTATCGTCTGGAGCTGCCACCGGACGGGCGCATCCACCCGGTGTTTCACATTTTCCAACTCAAGCCTTTCATCCTCAGCTACACTCCGGTCTTCTCCGAGCTACCCAAGGTACCTGACTTGACGACGACACCACTGAAGCCGATCGCCATCCAGGAACGACACATGTTGAAGAAAGGGGATGCAGCTCTCGTTCAGATATGAGTGCAATGGTCTACCCTGCCTTTTGATGCAACTACGTGGGAAGACTACGATGTCCTCCGAAAGCGTTTCCCTGAAGCGGAGCTCTGGGCGGAAGAAGAAGTAGCTGCTCAAGATGGGGCGACTGTAACGCCTTCAGGTTCAGGTTCATCAGGTAACTGAACCCTGAAGCGTACAACAAGTGCTCGATGGTGCAGCAAGAGTTGTTGGGCCACATCCCATGTAAGCGTGCGTGAGTGAGTGTGGCCCGAGGCCAGAACTACTTAAGGGACGTTGCTCTCTCTGGGAAGGATATGATGAATGTGAAATAGATCAATCCCCTCTCCCTGAGCTCTCTCCCTCACCTACTCCCTTCTCTGATCTCGCCCCTAATTCCCCTCTTGAACCCTAGCACCGGCTGGTCATTATAATACCTTAGATTTTTTTATGGAGAAAAGGAATGGTCACTGCTGATCTTCATTGCCATGATGTTACAAAGTATCTCCGTAAGAACTGTAGAAAAATACGAGCGGCA
Organism: Aegilops longissima; assembly: GCA_021605205.1. Taxonomy (NCBI): domain Eukaryota; kingdom Viridiplantae; phylum Streptophyta; class Magnoliopsida; order Poales; family Poaceae; genus Aegilops; species Aegilops longissima. Next base: position 581,321,920 of record CM038678.1, read on the forward strand.
GAGAATCATCGGGTATGGTGAGGGAGTTGTCAGGGTTTGGTCGGTGGAGGGGTGAGATTTCTCCTATAAACCAAGGCATGTTTCCCTCCATCCTGGGCTATCTGCGTCACTCGTTCAATCTGGCTAGACCGATTCATCTCGCTGGCGATTTTTCACCCCGCTCTCAAAAATCCAGCCACCCGTTTTTCTGTGCATTGTTGTTTCGTGCTGCAATGGATGACATGTGGGGCTTCTTTGCTCGTGGACCCGGCTTTACAGTGTGCCTCGCGTGTGTCTTTGGTAAAAAAAGGGGTGGACTACAACCTTCTCACATTGTTGTCGAAGCGATCGAGCACTGTCTCTTGGTCCAGTGCCGAGGCCGAGTACCGTGCGGTTGCCAACACCGTCGCTGAGGCGGTGTGGCTGCGCCAACTTCTCGGTGAACTTCACCAACCTCCCACGCGAGCTACAGTGGTCTACTGCGACAACGTCAACACCGTCTACATGTCAAGCAACCCCAGCACCAATGCACAAAAACACATCGAGATCGATCTCCATTTTGTGTGTGAGCGAGTTGCACTGGGTGAGGTCCGAGCCCTCCATGTGCCCACGAGCTCTTGGTTCGTGAACGTATTCACCAAGGGGCTGCCAACACGCGTCTTCGCTGATTTTTGGTCCAGCCTCAATGTTGGCGAACCCCACGTTCAGGCTGCAGGCGCGTGGGGGGTGGTGTTCGGGCGTGTACACACATCAGCCTCAGGTGGGTAACCCACCTCACCGGGTCTCCTGCCGAGCCCAACGGCCCACGCTACTCTCACGCCCTACGTGCGCTCGCACGTCCTGCATGGCAGGCATGCCGATGTAACCTCTCACCCCACTTCTCTGTACTTCTCTATTGTACACATACTAGCAAAATGGTCGTGCATTGCACGGAACATCAAGATGCATTTTTTTTATAAAACACCTGTTGTAATTGATCCATGCGGAAGTAATCCTATGTGTAAAAACTAATGATATCTCGAGAAAGAGGAGAGATAAGGTGAGGAGGAGTGGGGCATCACCTCCTCTCCCAAGCTTAGGGTTTCTCTGGATTCCGCCGGTCTAGCTGTTACTTCTTGTATGCCCGTGTTTCTCGATGAGTCCCAGGTCACTTGAATGCTCTTGAGGCTGCGCTTCGTTGTAAAATTGTAAGCACACTTGGAATGCTCTCTGGGACTTGTCCGGTTGGAGCACAGAGGAGTACAGGACAAGTCTGGGACACAACGGTGTAGAATCTTTTCCACTGCTCGTGCGTGGAACTGTAAAATTGACGGACGGACCGACTGACCATCACAAGTGCCTGCGCAGGTACTTCTTCGTGGTTTCAATAGTTTTGGCTGCACGCAGCTACCGGACTTTTCTTCGGCATCTGACCCAGCTTCTGCGTCCAACATTCTCGGTGGTCGGCAGTCGGCACCATCCATCAGTCAGCGATCCTACAACAGGTCATCCGTTTGTTGTTGGCATATCTGAAAGTGCCGCAATCTACCGTCGTATAGCGTCAGTTATTGGCGGAAGCGCATCAGACACGACTGGCACACACCTTTAGTTATTCTTTTGTTTGGCAAACCCACCTTCAGTTCTTGTCCAAAATTTGGCTTAGTTTTGGGGGCGGGCGGCGAACCAGCAATGAGTTGCGCTTCATGCCCGCCCTTTATCTACGAGTAGTCGTTACATTTGCAGAAGGGCGTTTCGGTGCCCAGGCTCATCTGCACTCGGTTAGAAAAAAATTCGTAAAAAATTCAAACAAAATTCAAAAAATTTCAAGTTTTTTTTGTGCGGTTGACAATTTTATGCGTGAGGCCCGCTTCAAATTTCAAGTCATTTGAACATCTGAGCAGCTCTCAGCAAAAAAAAAATCAGGCCAAAACAGTACATGAACAGTAAGCATTTTTACAGACTCCTAATTTGTCTTTTTTTACTGAGAGCTCTTTAGATGTTCAAATGATTTGAAAATTGAAGCGTACCTCACGCATCAAATTGTATACTGCACAAAAAAGTTTGGAATTTTTTGAATTTTTCTACTATTTGTTTTGATTTTTTTCGTCAGAGCGGGTGCAGATGAGCTCGGGTGCAGAGTTGGATTGTCTTTACATTTGTGCTCACTTGCGCTAGCCTTTTTTAAAGTTATCAACATTTTTAAAAACTGAGCTAACATTTTTTTATATTATGTTATTTTTTCAAATTCGTGGTTTCAAATTTCTTAAGTAGTGTAAGTTTATAAAATGTATGCATTTAATATATATAAATATAAAAAACAGAGGACGAAAATAAATTCAAGTGACATCAGGATGTCGCTACTAGGCCAGCCCACAGCATGCTGTCCGTCAGGCAACGCTAGCTAGTGTCTCGCTACAAGCGAGACATGGGCCGTCTTTATCTCGCCTTTAGCTAGACGTAACGTAACGTCGTCACTTACACTCCCTAAATTGGCCAAGCACATAAGGCCTTGGACAATGCAAGGTGCTTAGAAAGATGCTTGGTAAAATAAATCGGTTTTTCTTGAAGCACTAGTGCCTATTTTTTATAGAAGAGACGTCGAATTAAGTGTTTACCCTCTATAGATAAGTACCGGTGTTTAAAAAAATATTAGTTTATTTATCTAAACACCTCCCCTAAGCACCTTGCATTGTACAAGGCCTAACTAGGCACGCAAGAGGATGCGATCCACACACTACGCACCTTGCCTCAAAAAATAACTACACACGTAGGGGAGCATGCTAGCTTTTGTTCTTTTCTTTTATTTTGCTTATATTTAAAAATATTTACACATATAATTTAAACCTTAATTTAATTAATTTGTCAAAAACTTTCATTGTGCATTTTAAAAAAAGTTAATGCAGTGCAAAAGTTTTGTTTGTGCAATTTTAATCAACAGTTTGTACCATTCCAAAAAAATTTAACTCCATTAAAAAATAATTGTGACATTTAAAAAAATGTTTATGAAATATAAAAGTGTTCGCATAATTTAAAAATGCCTCATACCATTCAGAAAATGTTTGTGGCATTTAAAGAAATGTTCATGTGTTTCAAAAATATGTTCATGGTATTTTCAAAAATTGCTTAACAATGCATAAAAATCTTTTGTATAGTTCAAATGTTCAACTTGTATTCAAAATTTGTTCAAGGCATATCAAACAAATATTCCACGTCTATACAAAAAATACCCAATATATCTTAGAAAAGTTGACAAGTATTTGCAAAAAAGACGAAAACCCCATGAAGGAAAACAAATGCAAAAAAAATAACTCATAGAAAAAGGAAGAAAAAACAACGTAGAAGGCTCTAAAACTTGTGCATATAAGCTTTGAGAAACCGCTTCAACAAAACTACATTAGACCGGCCCGTTAATTGCGGCACAGATGCCATACGTAGCTTATCTTGCCATGGGCAAGACATAGCCCGCCGGAGCTCCTAACCGGCGCCTTAAACGCCGGTTCAGGAAGCTGGCGCTCACACGCCGCACCTCATGGGCCGGCTCACCACGTGCTGAGGAAGGAAAAATGTCTCGCGGAAAAAACTGCAGGTACAGTCACTCGAACTCACGACTTGAAACTACAAGCGAGGAACCATTCCGCTAACCACTACAACAAGTAACAGCTATTGACTACAACGAACGCGAAATGTATAAGAACCAATAAATTAGCGCTATTCATTAGATTTCCTAATTATTTTAAAAACACTTCATCAAATTTTGAAAAAAGTTTATGAATTAAAAAAAACAGTTCATTGATGTTTAAGAAAAGTTCAGTAAATTAAAAAAAGTTCATCTATTTGAAAAAAATTCATCCTTCTTTTCTGAAAATATTTCATCGCATCTAAAAAAAGTTCAACGAATTTGAAAAAACGTTCATCCTTCTTTTTTTAAGAAAATTTCATCGAATTTAAAAAAGTTCAACGAAATTGAAAAAACGTTCATCCTTCTTTTTTAAGAAAAGTTCATCAAATATAAAAAAAGTTCAACGAATTTAGAAAAACAATTGCAATGGGACTCGAACTCCAGACATAGCGCTGCATGCTAACGAAGCTGGCCAGCTGGGATACTAATTGTGTACATCCTAAAAACGGTGTTTGTTTTGAAGTACCAACCCAAATGGTAGATCCAGGGTTTTTCAACATTTTCCATTAATTCTTGGGAAAATTAAAAATCTTAAATATGCGAACAAATGTTTCGAATATCGTACGCAAATTTCGAATATTCCTTTTCTTTTAAATGTGAACTATGTTTTTCAAAAACCAAAAAGTGAACAAGTTTCGAAAATTGAATACTTTTTTTGTACTGAGAACAATTTTTAGAAAGGGAATTTAGAATACACATTGAACATTTTCTTAGTATAGGGTGAACATTATTCAAAGAAACACTGAACATTTTTCTAAAATACGCTGAACTTCTTTTGAATGCATGCTGAACAAAATTTCTCTACATGATGAACATTTTTTTATACACACTGAACATTTTTTCAATGTATGGTGAACAATATTCAAATACACATAGAACTTTTTTTTAAATACGAAGAACTCATTTTGAATGCATGCTGAACAAAAATTCTATACACGATGTAACATTTTTGTATACACACTGAACATTTTTTCAATGTATGGTGAACATTTTTCCTCAATAAGGTGAACAAATTTTGAAATTCAAAACTATTTTTGAAACATGAACAAAATTCGAAAACATGAACAAAATTTGGAATTTCAAAAAACATTTTCTGAAAAGTCAAACGAATTTCGAAAAATCTGAACATATTTTGGATATTGAAAATAGTTCATCCAATTCGAAAACAGTTCATCGAATTTAAAAAAGTTCACTGATTATCAAAAAAAGTTTATTGAATTTGAAAAAAAGTTCATCGATTTTAAAAAAAGTTCATGGAATTTGGTGAGAAAAGTTCATCGATTTTGCAAAAAGTTCACCGAATATGAAAAAAGTTCATCGATTTTGAAGAAAACTTCATCGAATTTGAAAGAAAGTTCATAAAATTGAAAAAAACTTCGTCGATTTTGAAAAAGGCAGAAAAAGGAAAAAGGAAAAGAAAAGGCAAAAATAAAAAACAACAGAAAAAAAGAAAAAAGAAAAACTCGTTAGAAGTAAAGAAGATAGAGGAATTAGATAATCATAGAAGGTGGCTTGGATGTGTTGGTTAGCGCATTCAGTAAAGACCCCGACGGCGCGGGTTCGATTCCTCGTCTCTTCGTTTTTTGCAGCAAGTTCAGAAAACGAATAAAAATGAATAGGGGCCGGCCCATCGCGGAGACAGGGTGTGCGCCCGTTTGTCGATATAGAAGAAACGGGCGCAACGGGCGCCGTTTAGGATTTGCCCTGGCGGATATGGTCTGATCGAGACAACAATCGAGTTGGACTCCACGGGCTCAAATCATCCGCGAGAGTTATATCGATGGAAGCTGCTCTCACGTAGGCGCAAAACGAGCGGGGCGGCCCATTAGCGTAGGACTCACTAGCTATAGGCTAGCTCTGCTCCAGTTTCTCCTGCTTTTTTTTGTTCCATTCTGTTAATTTTTTCACCGGTATTGTCTTTTTTTATTTGTTATAACTTCAGTTCCTTTGTGTTCACTTTTTTCGGTTTTTTATTTTCTTGTTTTTCTTTTGATTTTCTTTGTTTTCCGCTTTCACTACTTTTTTTCTTCTGTTTCTTTTCACTTCATTTCCTTTGTTTATTTCTTCAATTTTCATTTTTTTTCTTTGGTTTTTCTCATTTCTCTTTGTTTTAATCGCTTTTCTTTGGCCATCTTTGTTTTTTATTTTCTTCCTTTTTATGTGTTTTTATTTATGGTTATCATTTGTTTTAAAACCTTTTGATTGACTTTGTTTTCTTTTCTATTTGTTTTTGTGTCATTTTTCCTTGATTTTCTAATTACATTTTACATTTACACGTGAAAAATATTTTTGTACATGTTAAACATTTTAAAACACACAATTAACTTTTTCAATAAATATTATTGATTTCTACATTTTTGTATACATGTTTAACATTTTGTGCATGGATGGTTAACATTTTTTTACATACATGTGTTTGATGGCTATTTTTTCATACACACTATACATTGTTTTATACATTAGGTACATTTTAATACATGTTTAATATTTTCAAATACATTGTTAACTTTTTTGAAAATTTATGTTTGATGACTAATTTTATACATACACATTGTACATTTATTTTATATAAGGAACATTTTTGTACAAGTTTAACATTTTTTAAATGATCAACATTTTATAAAATTCTTTTCTGATGTTCAATTTTTAAATACGCTTTCTAAATTTTCCATATACATCCGGAGCATTTTTCATACATGTTTCACATTTTTAAATAGATGATTAATACTTTTCAAATATTTTTTTTTTTGCTTATTACTTTTTTCATACAAATTGTACATGTTTTTCTTATACCAATAACGCTTTTAATACATTTTTAAAATATATGATTAACATTTTTTTGATACATGATCATTTTTTTTGCAGAACTAGCAAGATAATGAAAGATTTATCTTGATATATACGTAACAGAAAAACCAAAAAATATAGGCACCTGTGCCAGCATGATTTGATCCCGTGCCTTCGCAGTCAAAACCGACAGCTAACATATGTGTCTTTGTTAGAAAAAAAACGAGCAATGCAGCTTTTATAAACTCTTTGCGGCGCGCCTGTTCCATGAACACAATGTTGCGCGGGCGAGCCTTCGTTCCACCTCGCATTAGGTGATATATCATCACACCCCAATTCTCCATGGCACTAAATACTAAAGTTATTTCAAAGTTGTGCGTGAGGGAGCGCCTTATTCTTCGGCCAGCCTGGCCGTAAGCAAACCCAATATCATTTTATTGTATTTTACAACCTTGGATGTCAATATGAGATATGAATATGATCATCTTCTTACCCTCTCCTTTTCTGCGTCCGCTATAATTTAGTGCTCGTTTCCATTAAGTATTGTGAATATATTACCACTGCATGATCTAACTGATTGATTAGTTCAGCGGGGAGGCAGTCTTCTAGCACAACCAGGTAGAGAGGTGCTCATTAAATCGGTGGCGCAAGCTCTACCAATGTACATCATGGGGATTTTCAAGCTCCCATTTTTGGTGTGTGATGACCTTGCCAGGATAGTGAGGAATTTTTATTGGGGGTCCGCACAAGGTAAAAGGAAAGTACACTGGAAGAGTTGGGACAAACTTATGCAGCCTAAAGATGGGGGAGGAGTGGGCTTCCATGACTTCCGGCTTTTCAATCAAGCTTTTTTGGCAAAAGAAGCATGGAGGCTAATTGTTAAACCTGAGAGTTTATGTCCTCAGGTCCTTAAAGCTAAATATTATCCAAATGGTACGCTGGAGGATACAATTTTTGGTGGACATGCATCATCATCATGGTAGGCCATAAGTTATGGTTTGGACCTGTTGAAGAAAGGATTAGTATGGAGAGTGGGAAACGGTAAAAACATTAGAGTTTGGAGGGACAATTGGTTACCCATACCACATTCATACAAGCCTCTCACTGCATGGAAATTGTTGTATTCGTTTCGTAGAAGCTTTGTGAACTCAAATGGATCATGGAATTATGACCTACTGCACAAAATCTTCGTCCCTGCAGATATCACCGAAATTATGAAGATCCACACACCCCCGCGTCTGAAGGAGGATGCGCTGGCATGGGGACCGGGTAGATGATACGTCTACAACGTATCTATAATCTTTTATTGTTCCATGCTATATTATATTCTGTTTTGGATGTTTAATGGGCTTTATTATACACTTTTATATTATTTTTGAGACTAACCTATTAACCGGAGGCCCAGCCCGAATTGCTGTTTTTTTTTTGCCTATTTCAGTGTTTCGAAGGAAAAGGATATCAAACGGAGTCCGAACGGAATGAAACCTTCGGGAACGTGATTTTCGGAACAACCGTGATCCAGAGGACTTGGAGTCTACGCAAAGCAATCAACGAGGAGAGCACGAGGCAGGGGGCGCGCCTACCCCCCAGGCGCGCCCTCCACCCTCGTGAGGCCCACGTTGCTCCACCGACGTACTTCTTCCTCCTATATATACCTACGTACCCCCAAACTATCAGAGACGGAGCCAAAACCCTATTTCCACCGCTGCAACCTTCTGTACCCGTGAGATCCCATCTTGGGGCCTTTTCTGGCGCTCCGCCGGAGGGGGCATTGATCACAGAGGGCTTCTACATCAACACCATAGCCTCTCCGATGATGTGTGAGTAGTTTACCTCAGACCTTCAGGTCCATAGTTATTAGCTAGATGGCTTCTTCTCTCTCTTTGGATCTCAATACAAAGTTCTCCTCGATCTTCTTGGCGATCTATTCGATGTAATCTTCTTTTGCGGTGTGTTTGTCGAGATCCGATGAATTGTGGGTTTATGATCAAGATTATCTATGAACAATATTTGAATCTCCTCTGAATTCTTTTATGTATGATTGGTTATCTTTGCAAGTCTCTTCGAATTATCAGTTTGGTTTGGCCTACTAGATTGATCTTTCTTGCAATGGGAGAAGTGCTTAGCTTTGGGTTCAATCTTGCGGTGCTCGATCCCGTGTGATGGGGAAACGACACGTATTGTATTGCTGCCATCGAGGATAAAAGATGGGGTTTATATCATATTTCATGAGTTTATCCCTCTACATCATGTCATCTTACTTAAAGCATTACTCTGTTCTTATGAACTTAATACTCTAGATGCATGCTGGATAGCGGTCGACGTATGGAGTAATAGTAGTAGATGCAGAATCATTTCGGTCTACTTGTCGTGGACGTGATGCCTATATACATGATCATACCTAGATATTCTCATAACTATGCTCAATTCTATCAATTGCTCGACAGTAATTCGTTTGCCCACCGTAATACTTATACTCTTGAGAGAAGCCACTAGTGAAACCTATGACCCCCGGGTCTATTTTTCATCATATTAATCTTTCAACACTTAGTTATTTTTATTGCCTTTAATTTTACTTTGCATCTTTATTTATCTTTATCATAAAAATACCAAAAAAAATATCTTATCATATATCTATCAGATCTCACTCTCGTAAGTGACCGTTGAGGGATTGACAACCCCTTTATCATGTTGGTTGCGAGGTTCTTATTTGTTTGTGTAGGTGTGAGGGACTCGTGCGTGATCTCCTACTGGATTGATACCTTGGTTCTCAAAAACTGAGGGAAATACTTACACTACTTTACTGCATCACCCTTTCCTCTTCAAGGGAAAACCAACGCAGTGCTCAAGAGGTAGCAGTAGACATGGTAAATTCTCCGTCAAGAGTGCATATGATATGGCCTTTGATGAAGCCCATCAGGACAGCACTTCGTCTTCAAGCTAGCGGCTGTCCGGCGCACGTTCATGCTGGAAATCCACATGGGCATGCGGGGTAGCCCCCGCGGTAAAGAATTTTGCATGGCGCCTTGTGACGGGTTTGTTATCAACCTGGCAAAGGAAAAACATAATTGGCCTTGAGGTGAAAAGTTTATGGCGGGTTTGTGCTATGGAAGTTGAAGACAATTATCATCCTTTCGTGATGTGCCCACTTGCTCGTAATTTATATAGGGCACTGTCGAGGGTGTGGAGCCTCCCGAATCAGAATGAGATTCTGAATACCGGACGAGAGTTGTTGTTCCAGGTTCTTGAACAACCAGATGATGTTCAAAGGTGCATGCTGCTGATGACATTTTGAAGAGTTTGGTACGTTCGAAATGAGCTAGTCCATAACAAGCCGGTTCCTCCTGTAGAGGTGTCATGTCAATTTCTTCAGAGCTATCTTGATTCATTGATGGGTATTAAACTGCACACCAGTGTTGATCCATACAGAGGGAAACCTGACATCACTTATGCAAAGCCAAGTATGCCCAATAATGTGTCGAGGGAGGAAGCTAGGACCGGTTGGAGTCCACCAGTGCATGGCTGGGTTAAGTTAAATTCGGATGGTTCTTTTGTTGCAGTAGGGGATGCTGGAGCAGGGATGAAGAAGGCTCTATAATTTTCGTGGCATGTAGGAAGTCGCACTTGTGCCGGGACGCCCTTGAGGCAGAGTTACGTGTATGCATGGAAGGACTCTCTGGAGCTATACAGAGAAGTGAGTTGCCGATCATCATCGAGATGGATTCTTTGGTTGCGGTTTCAATGGTCCAGAGCAAAGAAGTGGACAGATCAGTTTATGCATGGCTAGTAAAGGAAATAAAGTTCCTTCGAGGACTTAGATTATCTTTGTTGGGGAACGTTGCAGAAAATTAAAATTTTCCTACGGTTTCACCAAGATCTATCTATGAGTTCATCTAAGCAACGAGTCACGAGAGAGTTTGCATCTACATACCACTTGTAGATCGAGTGCGAGGCGTTCGAGGAGTGGTGATGATGAAGACGTTCCCAACGTGATTCCGATCACCGATGACCAAAGTCTGAAAGGACAGCACCTCCGTGTTCAACACGTGACGGGACGATGGCGTCTCCTCCGTCTTGATCCAGCAAGGATGAAGGAGAGGTTGAGGAAGACAACTCCAATGGCAGCACGACGGCGTGGTGCAGTTGGTACGGTAGTTCTCCGGCAGGGCTTCGCCAAGCTCGCGTGGAGAAAGAGAGGTGTTGGGGAGGGGAGGGGCTGCGCCTTCAATTGTATGTGCAGCCCTCCCCCCCTCTATTTATAGGAGGAGAGGGCAAAGGGGGGCCGGCCCTCTAGGGAAAACCCTAGGGGGGGCGGCGGCCAAGGGAGAGGAGGAAAGGGGTGGCTTGCCCCCCAAGCCAAGGGGGGCGCCCCCTTTTTCCCTTAGGGTTTCCCCTTCCCCAAACCCTAGCCGCATGGGCCTAGGTGGGGGGCGCCCAGCCCACCAGGGGCTGGCTCCCTCCCACTTAGCCCATGTGGCCCCGAGGGGTGGCCCTCCCGTGGACCTCGGAACTCTCCGGTGGCCCCGGTACATTACCAGTATACCCCGAAACTTTCCTGAGTCCGCTTAACCACTTTCCATATATAAATCTTTACCTCCGGACCATTCCGAACTCCTCGTGACGTCCGGGATCTCATCCGGACTCGAACAACATTCGGTAATCACATACTTGTCTTCCTAATAACCCTAGCGCCACCGAACCTTAAGTGTATAGACCCTACGGGTTCGGAGACATGTAGACATGGTGAGACTACCTCAAGTCAATAACCAACAGCGGGATCTGGATACCCATGTTGGCTCCCACATGCTCCTCGATGTTGTCATCGGATGAACCACGATGTCAAGGGTTCAAGCAACCCGTATTCTATTCCCTTTATCGACGGTATGTTACTTGCCCGAGACTCGATCGTCGGTATCCCAATACCTCGTTTAGTCTCGTTACCGGCAAGTCACTTTACTCGTACCGCAATGCATGATCCCGTGACCAGACACTTGATCACTTTGAGCTCATCATGATGATGCATTACCGAGTGGGCCCAGTGATACCTCTCCGTAACACGGAGTGACAAATCCCAGTCTCGATCCGTGTCAACCCAATGGTCACTTCCGGAGATACCTGTAGTGCACCTTTATAGTCACCCAGTTACGTTGTGACGTTTGATACACCCAAAGCACTCCTACGGTATCCGGGAATTGCACGATCTCATGGTCTAAGGAAGAGATACTTGACATTGGAAAAGCTCTAGCAAAACGAACTACACGATCTTGTGCTATGCTTAGGATTGTCTTGTCCATCACGTCATTCTCCTAATGACGTGATCCCGTTGTCAATGACATCCGATGTCCATAGTCAGGAAACCATGACTATCTGTTGACCAACGAGCTAGTCAACTAGAGGCTTACTAGGGACGTATTGTAGTCTATGTATTCACACGTGTATTACGATTTCCGGATAATACAGTTATAGCATGAATAAAAGACAATTATCATGAACAAGGAAATATAATAATAATGCTTTTATTATTGCCTCTAGGGCATATTTCCAACAGTCTCCCACTTGCACTAGAGTCAACAATCTAGTTTACATTGTGATGAATCGAACACCCATAGAGTTCTGGTGTTGATCATGTTTTGCCCGCGGAAGAGGTTTAGTCAACGGATCTGCGACATTCAGATCCGTATGCACTTTACAAATTTCTATGTCTCCATCCGAACATTTTCACGGATGGAGTTGAAGCGACGCTTGATGTGCTGGTCTTCTTGTGAAACCTGGGCTCCTTGGCAAGTGCAATAGCTCCGGTGTTGTCGAGAATAGTTTGATCGGCCCCGACGCATTGGGTATGACTCTAGGTCGGTGATGAACTCCTTCACCCAAATTGCTTCATGCGCTGCCTCCGAGGCTGCCATGTACTCCGCTTCACATGTAGATCCCGCCACGACGCTCGCTTGCGGTTGCACCACCATCGCTCCACCATTCAACATATACACGTATCCGGTTTGTGACTTTGAGTCATCCAGATCTGTGTCGAAGCTAAGCGTCGACGTAACCCGTTTCTGACGAGCTCTTCGTCACCCCCATAAACGAGAAACATGTCCTTTGTCCTTTTCGGTACTTCAGGATATTCTTGACCGCTGTCGGTGTTCCTTGCGGGATTACTTTGGTACCTTCCTACCAAACTTACGGCAAGGTTTACATCAGGTCTGGTACACAGCATGGCATACATAATAGATCCTATGGCTGAGGCATAGGGATGACACTCATCTCTTCTTTATCTTTTGCCGTGGTGGGGCATTGAGCTGAGCTCAATCTCACACCTTGCAAAACAGGCAAGAACCCTTCTTGGACTGATCCATTTTGAACTTCTTCAAAATCTTATCAAGGTATGTGCTTTGTGAAAGACCTATGAGGCGTCTCGATCTATCTCTATAGATCTTGATGCCTAATATATAAGCAGCTTCTCCAAGGTCCTTCATTGAAAACACTTATTCAAGTAGGCCTTAATGCTGTCCAAGAATTCTATATCATTTCCCATCGTAAGTATGTCATCTACATATAATATGAGAAATGCTCTGAGCTCCCACTCACTTTCTTGTAAACGCAGGCTTCTCCATAAGTCTGCATAAACCCAAACGCTTTGATCATCTCATCAAAGCGAATGTTCCAACTCCGAGATGCTTGCACCAGCCCATAAATGGATCATTGGAGCTTGCATACTGTCGACATTCTTAGGATCGACAAAACCTTCCGGCTGTATCATATCAGCTCTTCCTTAAGATAGCCGTTAAGGAACGCTGTTTTGACGTCCATCGCCATATCTCATAATCATAGTATGCGGCAATTGCTAACATGATTGAGACGGACTTAAGCTTCGCTACGGAGAGAAAGTCTCATCGTAGTCAATCCCTTGAACTTGCCGATAACCCTTAGCGACAAGTCGAGCTTTATAGATGGTGACATTACCATCCGCGTCCGTCTTCTTCTTAAAGATCCATTTGTTTTCTATCGCTCGCCGATCATTGGGCAAGTCAGTCAAAGTCCACACTTTGTTTTCATACATGGATTCTATCTCGGACTTCATGGCTTCTAGCCATTTGTTGGAATCTGGGCCCGCCATCGCTTCTTCATAGTTTGAAGGTTCACCGTTGTCTAACAACATGATTTCCAGGACAGGGTTGCCGTACCACTCTGGTGCGGAACGTGTCCTAGTGGACCTACGAAGTTCAGTAGTAACTTGATCCGAAGTACCTTGATCATCATCGTGAATTTCCTCTTCAGTTGGTGTAGGCATCACAGGAACATTTTCCTGAGCTGCACTACTTTCCTGCTCAAGAGGTAGTACTTCATCGAGTTCTACTTTCCTCCCACTTACTTCTTTCGAGAGAAACTCTTTTCCGAAAGGTTCCGTTCACGGCAACAAAGATCTTGCCTTCGGATCTAAGGTAGAAGGTATACCCAAAGGTTTCCTTAGGGTATCCTATGAAGACGCATTTTTCCGACTTGGGTTCGAGCTTTTCGGGTTGAAGTTTCTTGACATAAGCATCGCATCCCCAAACTTTTAGAAAGCGACAGCTTAGGTTTCTTCCCAAACCATAATTCATACGGTGTCGTCTCAACGGATTTAGACGGTGCCCTATTTAAAGTGAATGTAGCTGTCTCTAGAGCGTATCCCCAAAATGATAGCGGTAAATCGGTAAGAGACATCATAGATCGCACCATATCCAATAGAGTGCGATTACGATGTTCGGACACACCGTTCTGTTGAGGTGTTCCAGGCGGCGTTAGTTGTGAAACGATTCCACACTTTCTTAAGTGTGTACCAAATTCGTGACTTAAATATTCTCCTCCACGATCCGATCGTAAGAATTTTATCTTTCGGTCACGTTGATTCTCTACTTCATTCTGAAATTCCTTGAACTTTTCAAAGGTCTCGGACTTGTGTTTCATCAAGTAGACATACCCATATCTACTCAAGTCATCTCGTGAGAGTGAGAACATAACGATATCCTCCATGAGCCTCAACGCTCATTGGACCGCACACATCGGTATGTATGATTTCCAACAAGTTGGTTGCTCGCTCCATTGTTCGAGAGAATGGAGTCTTGGTCATCTTGCCCATGAGGCATGGTTCGCATGTGTCAAATGATTCATAATCAAGAGACTCCAAAAGTCCATCACATGGAGCTTCTTCATGCGCTTGACACCAATGTGACCAAGGCGGCGATTGCCACAAGTATGTGGGACTATCGTTATCAACTTTACATCTTTTGGTATTCACACTATGAACATGTGTAACATTACGTTCGAGATTCATTAAGAATAAACCATTGACCATCGGAGCATGACCATAAAACATATCTCTCATATAAATAGAACAACCATTATTCTCGGATTTAAATGAGTAGCCATCTCGCATTAAACGAGATCCAAATAAAATATTCATGCTCAAACTTGGCACCAAATAACAATTATTAAGGTTCATAACTAATCCCGTGGGTAAATGAAGAGGTAGCGTCGACGGCGATCACATCGACTCTGGAACCATTCCCGACGCGCATCGTCACCTCGTCCTTCGCCAGTCTCCGCTTATTCCGCAGCTCCTGCTGTGAGTTACAAATATGAGCAACGGCACCGGTATCAAATACCCATGAGTTACTACGATTCATGGTAAGGTACACATCAATTACATGTATATCAAATATACCTTTGGTGTTGCGGCCTTCTTATCCGCTAAGTACTTGGGGCAGTTCCGCTTCGGTGACCCCTCCCTTGCAATAAAAGCACTCGGTCTCGGGTTTGGGTCCATTCTTTGACTTCTTCCGGCAACTTGCTTGCGGGCGGCAATCTCCTTGCGGCCTTCTTGAAGTTCTTCTTACCCTTGCCCTTCTTGAACTTAGTGGTCTTATTGACCATCAACACTTGATGTTCTTTCTTGATTTCAACCTCGGTGACTTGACATAGAGAACACTTCAGAATGGTCTTTACCATCCCCGCATGTTGTAGTTCATCACAAAGCTCTTGTAGCTTGGTGGGAGCGATCGAGGATTCTGTCAATGACCGCCTCATCGTGGAGGTTAATATTCATTTGGGTCATACGGTTGTGCAACCTGACATCTTCGTAATGTGCTCACCGTGTAACTGTTTTCCTCCATCTTACAACTATAGAACTTGTCGGAGATGTCATATCTCTCGACCCGGCGTGAGCTTGAAAAACCAGTTTCAGCTCTTGAACATCTCATATGCTCCGTGATGCTCAAAACGCTTTTAGAGCCCGGTTCTAAGTCGTAAAGCATGCCGCACCGAACGAGGGAGTAATCATCAAGACGAGACTGCCAAGCATTCATAATGTCTTGGTTCTTCAGGACGGAGCGTCACCTAGCGGTCCTTCTAGGACGTATTGTTTCTGGCAGCTATGAGGATGATCCTCGGGTTCCGGACCCAGTCCGTATAGTTCTTTGCCGTCATCTTTCAGCTTGGTTTTCTAGGAAGCGTTGAAGTTTAAGTTGACATGAGCGTTGGCCATTTGATCTACAAGACATATCATTCAAAAGTTTTAGACTATTGTTCATGATAATAAAGTTCATCTAATCAAATTATTAATGAACTCCCACTTAGATTAGACATCCCTCTAGTCATCTAAGTGTTACACGATCCGAGTCGACTAGGTCGTGTCCGATCAACACGTGAGACGGACTAGTCTGCGTCGGTGAACATTCTCATGTTGATCGTATCTTCCATACGACTCGTGTTCGACCTTTCGGTCTCCGTGTTCGAGGCCATGTGCGTACATGCTAGGCTCGTCAAGTTAACCCTAAGTGTTTCTGCGTGTGTAAATCTTGCTTACACCCGTTGTATGTGAACGTAAGAATCCATCACACCCGATTAACACGTGGTGCTTAGAAGCGACTTAACTGTAGCAACGGTGCACGATTAGGGAGAACACTTCTTGAAATTGTTCTAAGGATCATCTTATTTACTACCGTCGTTCTAAGTAAACAAGATGCATAATCATAATAAACATCACATGCAATTATAAAGTAGTGACATGATATGGCCAATATCATATAGCTCCTTGATCTTCATCTTCGGGGCTCCATGATCATCCTGTCACCGGCATGACACCATGATCTCCATCATCATGATCTCCATCATCGTGTCTTCATGAAGTTGTCACGCCAACGACTACTTCTACTTCTATGGCTAATACGTTTAGCAATAAAGTAAAGTAAGTTACATGGCGTTCTTCAATGACACGCAGGTCATACAAAATAAAGACAACTCCTATGGCTCCTGCCGGTTGTCATACTCATCGACATGCAAGTCGTGATTCCTATTACAAGAACATGATCTCATACATCACAATATATCATCATTCATCACAACTTGGCCATATCACGTCACATGACAATTGCTACAAGAACAAGTTAGACGTCCTCTAATTGTTGTTGCATCTTTTACGTGGCTGCAATTGGGTTCTAGCAAGAACGTTTTCTTATCTACGAATAACCACAACGTGATCTTGTCAACTTCTATTTACCCTTCATAAGGACCCCTGTTCATCGAATCCGCTCCAACTAAAGTAGGAGAGAGACAGACACCCGCCAGCCACCTTATGCAACTAGTGCATGTTAGTCGGTGGAACCGGTCTCACGAAGAATGCGTGTAAGGTTGGTCTGGGCCGCTTCATCCCACAATACCGCGGAAGCAAGAAACGACTAGTAACGGCAAGTAAATTGACAAGATCCACGCCCACAACAAAATTGTGTTCTACTCGTGCAAAGAGAACTACGCATAGACCTAGCTCATGATGCCACTTTGTTGGGGAGCGTTGCAAAAATTAAAATTTTCCTACGGTTTCACCAAGATCTATCTATGAGTTCATCTAAGCAACGAGTCACGAGAGAGTTTGCATCTACATACCACTTGTAGATCGAGTGGAGGCGTTCGAGGGAGTGGTGATGATGAAGACGTTCCCAACGTGATTCCGATCACCGATGACCAAAGTGCTGAAAGGACAGCACCTCCGTGTTCAACACACGACGGGACGATGGCGTCTCCTCCGTCTTGATCCAGCAAGGATGAAGGAGAGGTTGAGGAAGACAACTCCAATGGCAGCACGACGGCGTGGTGCGGTTGGTCTAGTAGTTCTCCGGCAGGCTTCGCCAAGCTCGCGTGGAGAAAGAGAGGTGTTGGGGAGGGAGGGCTGCGCCTTCAATTGTATGTGCAGCCTCCCCCACCCCTCTATTTATAGGAGGAGAGGGCAAGGGGGCCGCCCTCTAGGGAAAACCCTAGGGGGGCGGCCAAGGAGAGGAGGAAAGGGGTGGCTTGCCCCCAAGCCAAGGGCGCCCCTTTTCCCTTAGGGTTTCCCTCCCAAACCCTAGCCACATGGGCCTAGGTGGGGGGGCGCCCAGCCCACCAGGGCTGGCTCCTCTCCCACTTAGCCCATGTGGCCCCCGAGAGGTGGCCCCTCCCGTGGACCTCCGGAACTCTCCGTGGCCCCAGACATTACAGTATACCCCAAACTTTCCGAGTCCGCTTAACCACTTTCCATATATAAATCTTTACCTCCGGACCATTCCGAACTCCTCGTGACGTCCGGGATCTCATCCGGACTCGAACAACATTCGTAATCACATACTTGTCTTCCTAATAACCCTAGCGCCACCGAACCTTAGTGTGTAGACCCTACGGGTTCGGGAGACATGTAGACATGATCGAGACTACCTCAAGTCAATAACCAACAGCGGATCTGGATACCCATGTTGGCTCCCACATGCTCCTCGATGTTGTCATCGGATGAACCACGATGTCAAGGGTTCAAGCAACCCGTATTCTATTCCCTTTATCGACGGTATGTTACTTGCGAGACTCGATCGTCGGTATCCCAATACCTCGTTTAGTCTCGTTATCGCAAGTCACTTTACTCGTATCGCAATGCATGATCCGTGACCGGACACTTGATCACTTTGAGCTCATTATGATGATGCATTACCGAGTGGGCCCAAGTGATACCTCTCCGTAACACGGAGTGACAAATCCCGCCTCGATCCGTGTCAACCCAATGGTCACTTTCGGAGATACCTGTAGTGCACCTTTATAGTCACCCGCCACGTTGTGACGTTTGATACACCCAAAGCACTCCTACGGTATCCGGAATTGCACGATCTCATGGTCTAAGGAAGAGATACTTGACATTGGAAAAGCTCTAGCAAAACGAACTACACGATCTTGTGCTATGCTTAGGATTGGGTCTTGTCCATCACGTCATTCTCCTAATGACGTGATCCCGTTGTCAATGACATCCGATGTCCATAGTCAGGAAACCATGACTATCTGTTGACCAACGAGCTAGTCAACTAGAGGCTTACTAGGGACGTATTGTAGTCTATGTATTCACACGTGTATTACGATTTCCGGATAATACAGTTATAGCATGAATAAAAGACAATTATCATGAACAAGGAAATATAATAATAATGCTTTTATTATTGCCTCTAGGGCATATTTCCAACAATCTTGTATTACTCATGTACCTCGTACCCAGAATCTAGCTAGTGATTGTTTGGCTAGTTTTGCTAGACTAGAGAATAGGACCATGACATGGCTAGGGTCAGGTCCTCCAGAAGTTTTGGAGATTGCAAACAGTGATTGTATGAACATTATTATTGAGTAATACAAGTTTGATTCCCGCATTTTTTTGAAGTATTGTGAATATATTACCTCTGCAGGATCTACTGATTGATTTGAAGTCCGGGATTCGAAAATCCTATATATACGTACTGGCTTTACAAAAAACATTACGTATTGCGTGCGGTGGGATAACCACATAGAGCAAAATGTGGAAATAACCATTGAACCGATGTGTAAATTTTTTTGTAAACCTACTGTGTAAGAATATCATCACTCTCTAGTGTTTCAGCCATTCAAGGAAAATAAAGATGAAAATAAAATCCTAAAACCTAGCGGAAGCGAATCAAATGAATTATGTTGAGGATCGCTATCAGATCATCAATGCAACTTTACACAAAACATAGGCTCAATCACCCTAGTAGAGACCATTTGGGTGTCCAAAGAGAAATGGGATCAGTAGAAGAAGATGATCGACACACATGGAGTTTCTAGCTAGTTCACATGCATTGGGATTAGCAGTAAAATCCAAAAAATAGTAAAATTATTTAAAATGATAATATGATTTTTAATCGATAAACATTGATGATTGTTACACTTGCATGCAAAATTGTGATGGAATGGTATTGATTGACGTCTGAGAAAGAAAAAAACAAAATCAATGCTCCAGAAAGATTCCCTTTAAAAGCATTTTGGAGTACTGATTATTTCCCCACACATCCACAAATGTGATTCTATCACGAAAATTTTCATACAGATAGAGAACTAAGCAAAGTTTCTTGCAAAAAAACCAGAATTCTTGAAAAGTGCATTATTTTATTTTCTAAAATTGTACTGTTCATACAATGTGCATATGAGCTCAGGATTAGGAAAACTTTTGATTATCGGCTCTCTTTTGTTTGCGGGGAAAACTTCTGATTTGTTCATCAACTTATCAAAGTGCAGGTAAAAGTGCTCAGCAGGTGCAATTAAACTTGGTGGAAGAACCCGCATGTACAAAAAAAGGATGCAAATACAGAGCACAATGTGAACTCTACTATCCTATTAATACCATCTCCACTTTGTATATACACACACGGAACAGCGACAATGGTGGGCAGAAGATGCACAAGGCAGTACATGTACATGCCGTCGACGAGCGGTAAAGCTTGACCGTGACCGAGCTAAGCAGACCACCAACGTCAAAAAAATATCTCTCTCTCACACAGACAGACGCGGTCACGGCCAGGATACTTTCTACTGTACTCCAAGCGAAACAATCCTATCTGCGGGCCCACCACGGAGGGGCGCGCGCCCGGCCCCCACCCGTCCACGTCGGTCACGCGATGACCACCGTGACGGCCGCGGCGTCGGCGCTCCCGGGCCGCCCGCTGCTGCGCCCGGCGGCGGCCTTGGGCGCGGCGGCGGCGCCACTGAGCACAGAGTCCCGGCACGTGGGGCAGGAGTCGTGCGAGACGAGCCAGGTGTCGACGCAGCGGACGTGGAACTCGTGGCCGCAGCGCGGCAGCACGCGCACCTTCTCGCCGTCCTCGAACTCGCCGAGGCAGATGGCGCACACGTCGTCCGCCGGCGCGGCGCCCCCGCCCGCGGCCGCGCACGCGCCGTACACCTCGATGGGGAGGCTCCTGAGCGTGCGCTTCTTGAGCCCGCCCCGCCCGCCCGCCGACGCCGCGCCGTCCAGCTCCCCGCCGCCCGACGCCTCCAGCGACGCGCGCCGCGCCCACCGGATGACGTACCGCGCCAGCGAGTTGAGCCCGAGCGCGAAGAGCAGGGCGAAGAGCAGCGCGGCGAGGATGATGACCATGTTGGTGTCGAAGCTGGCGTCGCCGCCGCCGCCGCTGCTGAGCGCGCGCTGCGCCCCGTTCTCGGCGCTCGACGGCGCCTGCGAGCCCGTCTGGCCCATGTACCAGCTCATGGACCGGGTGTGCGCGCCCATCGCCTCCGCACCTCCCTTGCCGCGGCAATTATGCACCGGAAGTATGGGTACCACTCACTCGCTTGTAGAAGGACGTGGACGTAGGAGCCGCTGCTATAATGTGGCCGCGGGCCTGCGCGCGCTGCACTTTATATACCAGCTCGCACCCGCTTCGGTTCGGAAAAGCTGAAGCTCATGAGTGAGCAAAGGACCGCTTTCTTGTCTGGATTTCGACCGGATGGATATCGCTGGGGGGCAATGGAAAATCAAGCCGTGGTGATGGGCCGGGAAATGGCCAGGGTACTTTATATAAAGATCTGGACGAGGAGGAGGAGGAGCGGCTGCCCGATCGCCGGCTGTTGGACCAGGGGGCAGGGAGGTGGTTCGGTTCCGGGCCACACTGTGTCTGTGCGGTGGGTCCTCCAAAATGATCGCGCACGCCTTGGCCGGAGAAATATCTGGCCAGCTTTGCCGGTTGTGCTGCCCTGCCTGGGTTGGTGCAAAACTACAAATGGGATAGCCACGCGCGTGCGTGCTGATGCAAACCTGCCTTCTTTTGTGTTGGACGATAGAATAGAGTAGGCAGCGGCTGGAAGGAGGGGCTGGGCTCCATGGATTTTGTTGGCTCTCACACACGGCTAAAGGGGAAGCAAGGCACGTTGCCGTAGCACGGAGGTGCGTAGGGTTGCTTTGCGGGTTCTAGTGAAGATGAACAGGTTTGATTCTTCTCTAAAACTCAGCACAAAATAAAGCCGATCTGAAACAATTCAAACACCGGCCCTTTTCCACAACGGTCTGGGCTAAGGCGCCCTCTTGATGCTGCTGTGATAGTTATGTCTAGTGAGGGTGTCGTGCCAAGGCGTCATGGTATCTACAATGACACCTTAGCATCAGGCGTCATGAAAAGGAGTCATTTTATGAAATATTTTTATATCCGGTTTATTTTGTGCTAAAGTTTCTAAAAAGAGTCAAATTTGTCCACTGTCATCAGGTTCTACGTGGAGTTTCTTTGATTTATTAGGTTGATGCTAACCAGTATAACATTTGCATAGTTCACTTTGTCTTATACTATATAACACTTTTTGTTAGGTAGAGAGAAAAAAAGAGGAGTAGCTCGATAATTCAAAATGGTGTCTGGGCTCATCTGCACCTGGTGAACAGTAATAAAATAAAATAATAACAATAGAAAAAAATAAAAAAATAAAAAAAATTGTCATCCAAGATGCTCAAATGATTGATGTCCGTGCAAAATTTGGGTGTCTAGACATCCAAGGAGCTCATGGCAAAAAAGACAAAATCGGCTTCGAACAGTGTTTTTTAAAATGTTTCTCAAACACCTGGAATTTATCTTTTTGCCACGAGCTCCTCGAATGTCCAAAACTCACAAAAATTTGCACGGACATCACGCACATTAGCATGCATGCAAAATAAATAGATTTTTCTTTTATTTTTCACGATTCATGATTGTACTGTTCATCACTGGGCTCATCTGAGCCCTGGTGCAGATTAACTGTGTCTGGACTGAAGGAAATATGCCCTAGAGGCAATAATAAAGTTATTATTTATTTCCTTATATCATGATAAATGTTTATTATTCATGCTAGAATTGTATTAACCGGAAACATAATACATGTGTGAATACATAGACAAACAGAGTGTCACTAGTATGCCTCTACTTGACTAGCTCGTTAATCGAAGATGGTTATGTTTCCTAACCATAGACATGAGTTATCATTTGATTAACGGGATCACATCATTAGGAGAATGATCTGATTGACATGACCCAATATGTTGCTATTGCTTTCTTCATGACTTATACATGTTCTCGTAACTATGAGATTATGCAACTCCGTTTACGGAGGAACACTTTGGTGCTACCAAACGCCACAACGAATCGGGTGATTATAAAGGAGTACTACAGGTGTCTCCAAAGGTACATGTTGGGTTGGCGATTTGAGATTAGGTTTTGTCACTCCGATTGTCGGAGAGGTATCTCTGGCCCTCTCGGTAATACACATCACATAAGCCTTGCAAGCATTGCAACTAATAAGTTAGTTGCGAGATGATGTATTACGGAACGAGTAAAGAGACTTGCCAAGTGAGATTGAACTAGGTATTGGATACCGACGATCGAATCTCGGGCAAGTAACATACCGATGACAAAGGGAACAACGTATGTTGTTATGCGGTTTGACCGATAAAGATCTTCGTAGAATATGTAGGAGCCAATATGGGCATCCAGGTCCGCTATTGGTTATTGACCGAGAATAGTTCTAGGTCATGTCTACATAGTTCTCGAACCCGTAGGGTCCGCACGCTAAGGTTTCGATGATGCTTATATTATGAGTTTATGAGTTTTGATGTACCGAAGGAGTTCGGAGTCCCGGATGAGATCGGGGACATGACAAGGAGTCTCGAAATGGTCGAGACGTAAAGATCGATATATTGGACGACTATATTCGGACATCGGAAAGGTTCCGAGTGATTCGGTAAATTTGAGTACCGGGAGTTACGGGAATACGGGAAGAGTATTGGGCCTTAATGGGCCTTAGTGGAAAGGACCCGGGAGGTGGCGCGCCCTCCCAAGCCCAGTCCGAATTGGACAAGGGGTTTGGGGCGCCGCCCCCTCTCCTTCCTTCTCCACTTCCTCCTTTCCCCTTCTCCTAGTTGGACTAGGAAGAAGGAGTCCTACTCCGGTGGGAGTAGGACTCCCTTGGCGCCCTCCTCCTAGGGCCGGCCTCCTCCTCCCTTGCTCCTTTATATACGGGGGCAGGGGGGCACCCCATAACACACAAGTTGATCTACGGATCGTTCCTTAGCCGTGTGCGGTGCCCCCCTCCACCATATTCCACTTCGGTCATATCGTCGCGGAGCTTAGGCGAAGCCTGCGCCGGAGAAGTCATATCGTCGCGGAGCTTAGGCGAAGCCCTGCGTCGGTGGAGCATCATCATCGTCACCACGCCGTCGTCTTGTGGAACTCATCCCGACACTTTGCTGGATCGAGTCCGGGATCGCCATCGAGCTGAACGTGTGCGAGAACTCGGAGGTGCCGACGCTCGGTGCTTGGATCGGTCGGATCGTGAAGACGCACGACTACATCAACCGCGTTGTTATAACGCTTCCGCTATCGGTCTCACGAGGGTGCGTGGACGACACTCTCCCTCTCGTTGCTATGCCATCACCATGGTCTTGCGTGTGCGTAGGAAATTTTTGAAATTACTACGTTCCCCAACAAATGGCATCCGAGCCTGGTTTTATGCGTTGATGTCATATGCACGAGTAGAACACAAGTGAGTTGTGGGCGATATAAGTCATACCGCTTACCAGCATGTCATACTTTGGTTCGGCGGTATTGTGAGATGAAGCGGCCCGGACCGACATTACGCAGACGCTTACGCGAGACTGGTTTCACCGCTCGAGCACTAGTTGCTTAAAGGTGACCGCGGGTGTCCGTTTCTCTCACTTTAGTTGAACCGAGTGTGGCTACGCCCGGTCCTTGCGAAGGTTAAAACAGCACCAACTTGACAAACTATCGTTGTGGTTTTGATGCGTAGGTAAGAACGGTTCTTGCTCAGCCCGTAGCAGCCACGTAAAACTTGCAACAACAAAATAGAGGACGCCTAACTTGTTTTTGCAGGGCATGTTGTGATGTGATGTGGTCAAGACGTGATGCTATATTTTATTGTATGAGATGATCATGTTTTGTAACCGAGTTATCGCAATGGCAGGAGCCATATGGTTGTCGCTTTATTGTATGAAATGCAAAAGCCATGTAATTGCTTTACTTTATCACTAAGCAAGAGCGATAGTCGAGAAGCAATAGTTGGCGAGACGACAACGATGCTACGATGGAGATCAAGGTGTCGCGCCGGTGACGATGGTGATCATGACGGTGCTTGGCGATGGAGATCACAAGCACAAGATGATGATGACCATATCATATCACTTATATTGATTGCATGTGATGTTTATCCTTTATGCATCTTATCTTGCTTTGATTGACGGTAGCATTATAAGATGATCTCTCACTAAAATTATCAAGAAGTATTCTCCCGAGTATGCACCGTTGCGAAAGTTCTTCGTTTGAGACACCACGTGATGATCGGGTGTGATAGGCTCTACGTTCAAATACAACGGGTGCAAAACAGTTGCACACGCGAATACTCAGGTTAAACTTGACGAGCCTAGCATATAACAGATATGGCCTCGAACACGGAGACCGAAAGGTCGAACGTGAATCATATAGTAGATATGATCAACATAGTGATGTTCACCATTGAAACTACTCCATCTCACGTGATGATCGGACATGGTTTAGTTGATTTGGATCACGTAATCACTTAGATGACTAGAGATGTCTATCTAAGTGGGAGTTCTTAAGTAATATGATTAATTGAACTTTAATTTATCATGAACTTAGTCCCGTAGTTTTTGCAAATTATGTTATAGATCAATAGCTCGCGTTGTTGCTTCCCTATGTTTTTATATGTGTTTCCAGAGAAAATTGTATTGAAAAATGTTAGTAGCAATGATGCGGATTGGATCCGTGATCGAGGTTTATCCTCATTGCTGCACGTAAGAATTATGTCCTTAATGCACCGCTAGGTGACAGACCTATTGCAGGAGCGGATGCGACGTTATGAACGTTTGGCTAGCTCAATATGATGACTACTTGATAGTTTAGTGCACCATGCTTAACGGCTTAGAATCGGGACTTCAAAGACGTTTTGAACGTCATGGACCATAGGAGATGTTCCAGAGTTGAAGTTAATATTTCAAGCAAATACCGAGTTGAGAGATATGAAGTCTCCAACAAGTTCTATAGCTAAAAGATGGAGGAGAATCGCTCAACTAGTGAGCATGTACTCAGATTGTCTGGGTACTTTAATTGCTTGAATCAAGTGGGAGTTAATCTTCCAGATAAGATAGTGATTGACAGAATTCTCTAGTCACCATCACTAAGTTACTAGAACTTCGTGATGAACTACAGTATGCAAGGGATGACGAAAACGATTCCCGAGCTCTTCGTGATGTTGAAATCAACGAAGGTAGAAATCAAGAAAGAGCATCAAGTGTTGATGATTGACAAGACCACTAGTTTCAAGAAAAGGGCAAAGGGAAAGAAAGGGGAATTTCAAGTAGAATGACAAGCAAGTTGTCACTCCCACGAAGAAACCCAAAGCTGAACCAAAGCCTGAAACCGAGTGCTTACACTGCATAGGAAATGGTCTTTGAAACGGAAATACCCCAAATATTTGGTGGATAAGAAGGATGGCAAAGTGAACAAGGGTATATTTGATATACAGGTTATTGATGTGTGCTTTACTAGTGTTTATAGTAGCCCTGAGTATTTGATACTTGTTCGGTTGCTAAGATTAGTAACTCAAACAGAGTTCTGAGAATAAACAGAGACTAGTTGAAGGGAAGTGACGATAAGTGTTGGAAGAAGTTCCAAGATTGATATGATCATCATCGCACACTCCCTATACTATCGAGATTAGTGTTTATAGTAGCCCCGAGTATTTGATACTTGTTCGGTTGCTAAGATTAGTAACTCAAACAGAGTTCTGAATAAACAGAAACTAGTTGAAGGGAAGTAACGATGAGTGTTGGAAGTAGTTCCAAGATTGATATGATCATCATCGCACACTCCCTATACTTTCGGGATTAGTGTTAAACCTAAATAAATGTTATTTAGCGTTTTATGTTGAGCATGAATATGATTTGATCATGTTTATTGCAATACGGTTATTCATTTAAGTAAGAGAATAAATTGTTGTTCTGCTTACATGAATAAAACCTTATATGGTTACACACCCAATGAAAATGGTTCGTTGGATCTCGATCGTAGTGATACACATATTCATAATATTGAAACCAAAAGATGCAAAGTTAATAATGATAGTGCAACTTATTTGTGGCAATCTGCAGTTTAGGTCATATTGGTGTAAAGCGCATGAAGAAACTCCATCTCGATGGGATTTTGGAATCACTTGATTATGAATCACGTGATGCTTGCGAACCATGTCTTATGGGCAAGATGACTAAAGACTCCGTTCTCCGGAACAATAGAGCGAGCAAATGACTTATTGGAAATAATACATCGATGTATGCGATCCGATGAGTGTTGAGGCTCACGGCATGTATCATTATTTTCTAACCTTCACATGATGTTTTGAGTAGATATGGGTATATCTACTTGATGAAACATAAGTCTGAAATAGTTGAAAGGTTCAAAGAATTTCAGAGTGAAGTGGAAAAATCATTGTAACAAGAAAATAAAGTTTCTGCGATCTGATCGCGAAGACGAATAATTGAGTTACGAGTTTGGTCTACATTTGAAACAATGCGGAATAGTTCCGCAACTCACGCCACCCGGAACACCACAGCGTGATGGTGTGTCCGAACGTCATAACCGTACTTTATTAGATATATGGTGCGATCTATGATGTCTCTTACCGATTTACCACTATCGTTTTGGGGTTATGCATTAGAGACAGCTGCATTCACGTTAAAAAAAGGGCACCATATAAATCCGTTAAAGACGACACCGTATGAACTATGGTTTAGCATGAAACCAAAGTTGTCGTTTCTTAAAAGTTTGGGTTGCGATGCTTATGTGAAAAAGTTTCAACATGATAAGCTTGAACCCAAATTGGAAAAATGCGTCTTCATAGGATACCCAAAATGTTGGGTACACCTTCTATCACAGATCCGAAAGGCAAGATTTGCGTTGCTAAGATCGATCCTTTCTAGAGAAGAAGTTTCTCTTGAAAGAAGTGAGTGGGAGGAAAGTAGAACTTGATGAGGTAATTATACCTTCTCCCTTATTGGAAAGTAGTTCATCACGTAAATCAGTTCGGTGATTCCTACACCAATTAGTGAGGAAGTTAATGATGATGATCATGAAACTTCAGATCAAGTTGCTACCAAACCTCGTAGGTCTTCAGAGTAAGATCCGCACAGAGTGGTACGGTAATCATGTTCGGAAGTCATGTTACTAGACCATGATGAACCTACGAACTATGAGGAAGCGATGATGAGCCCAGATTCGCGAAATGGCTTGAGGCCATAAAATCTGAGATATGATCCATGTATGAGAACAAAAGTATGGACTTTGATTGACTTGCTCGATGATCAGCAAGCCATATTAAATAAATGGATTTTCAAGAGGAAGACAGATGTTGATAGTAGTGTTACTATCTACAAAGCTAGACTTATCGAAAAAGGTTTTAGACAAAGTTCAAGATGTTGAATACAATGAGATTTTCTCACTTGTATCGATGCTTAAAAGTCTGTCCGAATCATGTTAGCAATTGCCACATTTTATGAAATCGGCAAATGGATGTCAAAACTGCATTCCTTAATGGTTTTC